>CAMTDV010001632.1:14363250-15563250 GCA_947069175.1 Scalesia atractyloides
ATATCTGCAATGAAAAAGGGCACATTGCAAGTAACTGCCCTAAGAATTCAAGTAATAATAATCCGAAGCCTGGAGAGGCTAAGAAGGGAAATGCATGCGCCTTTCGACTGATTGCTAATTAATGACAATAATGTCATAACAAGTACTTTTCCCATTAATGATATTTATGCTAGAGTTCTTTTCAATTCAGGTGCAGATAGATCTTTTGTTAATCATAAGTTTAGTGAACTATAAATTTACCCATAAGAACTCTAGATAAAATTTATGAGATAGAACTCGTCGATGGAACCTTTGAAACTGCTTCTTTCATTCTTGATGGATGCTCTATATCCATTAAAATCATTCCATCCCTATCTCTCTTTTGCCAATGAAATTGGCGGGGTTCGATGTTATCTTAGGTATGGATTGGTTATCTCATAACCAGGCCTGAATTGCCAGCGATAAGAAGCTCATCGAAATTAAAACCCATCTGGTGAAGTGATCACCATTCCCGGAGACTCACACTATGGACTGCCAGACAAGGTGTCGTTATTTAAGGCATCTAAGTGTTTGAGAAGAGGCTGTGTCATCTACTTGGCACAAGTAACCATAAACGAACCTAAGCCGAACCTTGAAGATCAACCAGTTATCTTGGAGTATCCCGATGTTTTCCCTGAAGAATTACCAGGCCTACCTCCGGATAGGCAAGTGGAGTTTAGAATAGACATCATACCAGGAGCAGCACCCGTAGCTAGAGCTCCATATAGGCTAGCTCCAACCGAAATGAATGAGTTAAGAGTTCAATTGGATGAACTATTGGAGAAAGGCTTTATTTAGGTTCCTCACCTTGGGGAGCTCCTATTCTGTTCGTAAAGAAGAAGGACGGTTCGATGCGAATGTGCATCGATTACCGAGAGCTAAACAAGTTAACAATCAAGAATAGATATCCTCTCCCCAGGATCGATGATTTATTTGACCAACTCCAAGGGGAGCCCCATTTATCTAAGATAGATTTGAGATCAGGGTATCATCAACTGAAGGTTAGAAGTGAAGATGTTCCTAAGACAGCCTTCTGGACCCGCTATGGTCATTTTGAATTCTTAGTGATGCCTTTTGGGCTCACAAATGCACCGGCAGCATTCATCGATCTCATGAATAGAGTCTGCAAACCATATTTGGATAAGTTTGTCATTGTCTTCATAGACGACATGCTTATCTATTCTCGTAATCAAGCTGATCACGAGAAACATCTTTGGTGCATCCTAAACTTATTAAGGCAGGAGAAACTTTATGCAAAGTTCTTTAAATGCGAATTTGGCTTAGAGAAGTCCAATTTCTTGGACACATGGTAAGTGAGCATGGTATCCAAGTGGATCCCGCCAAAATTGAAGCCATAATGAATTGGGAAGCGCCCAAGACCCTAACGGAAGTTCGTAGTTTCTTAGGATTGGCTGGTTACTATAGGAGGTTCATTGAGAACTTTTCAAGGATATCCACTCCTTTAACTTCCTTGACCCGTAAGAATATTAGGTATAATTGGGGTCCAAAGCAACAAGAATATTTTGAGATTCTTAAACCCAAATTGAGCAACGCTCCTGTGTTATCTCTACCCGAGGGTGTTGAGAACTTTGTTGTCTATTGTGATGCTTTGCACACTGGCATGGGTTGTGTGCTAATGCAAAATGGCAAAGTAATTGCCTATGCATCACGACAGTTAAAGGTGCATGAAAGGAATTACACCACCCATGATTTGGAATTGGGTGCCGTTGTATTTGCACTAAAACTGTGGAGACATTACTTGTATGGCACGAAGTGTGTTATATACACAGACCATAAAAGTCTCCAGCACCTGTTCAATCAAAAAGAATTGAACATGCGACAACGCCGTTGGATGGAAACTCTTAATGATTATGATTGCGAGATTCGCTACCATCTCGGCAAGGCAAATGTGGTTACCGGCCTTTAAGTCGCAAAGAAACGGTGAAACCCATAAGGGTTAACGCCAAGAGCATTGAGCTCAGAAATAGCTTGAGTGAGAAGCTATTAAATGCGCAAAAACAAGCCCTGTTAGAGGTGAATGTCCCTAATGAGGGAATAGGCAGAACTACTGATCAATTAACACCCGGAAAGGATGAAACACTAAGATTTAATTACAGAATTTGGGTTCCGATCTTTGGAGGACTTAGAGATCTAATCCTCCAGGAAGCGCATAATTCAAGATACTCTGTTCACCCGGGTGGTGACAAGATGTATCAAGACTTGAAAAAAAATTATTGGTGGATGGGTTTGAAGAATTCCAAAGCCACTTATATAGCTAAATGTCTGACGTGTTCGCAAGTTAAGGCCGAACATCAAAACCGTCAGGACTTCTACAACAACTTGAGATTCCCACTTGGAAATGGGAAATGGTAACAATGGACTTGATTACCAAGTTACCTAAGACCAAATGTGGTAATGACACTATTTGGTTCATTGTGGATAGGCTGACTAAGTCAGCACATTTCTTGCCAATCAAGGAAATGTATAGTTCTGACAAATTGGCTAAGTTGTATATGGACAAGATTGTGTCCTTACACGGTGTGCCAGTATCTATTGTATTTGATCGAGATACTAGATACACATCTCAATTTTTAAAAGTTTCCAACAATCTTTAGGCACACGATTGAACTTTAGTACGGCTTACCATCTGCACACTGATGGTCAAAGTGAGCGTACTATCCAGACACTGGAAGACATGCTCAGGGCATGTGTGATTGATCTAGGTGGAAGTTGGGATGACCACTTACCCCTAATAGAATTCTCCTACAATAACAGCTATCATACTAGCATCAAGGCTGCTCCTTTTGAGGCCTTGTATTGGAGAAAATGTAGAACGCCCGTGTGTTGGGCGGAAGTTGGGGAAGCCCAACTATCAGGACCGGAGATTTTCCTGGAGACCACGGAAAAGATTGTACAAATCCGTGATCGTCTCAAAGCTGCCAAAGATAGGCAGAAGAGCTATGCTGACAAGAGGCGTAAACCTCTTAAGTTCCAAGTAGGGGACAAAGTCATGCTGAAAGTATCACCCTGGAAAGGTGTGATGCGATTTGGAAAGAAGGGCAAGTTGAGCCCAGGATATAGAGGACCATTCAAGATAGTTGAATGTGTCGGCACTGTAGCTTATAGGTTCAGGTTGCCAGAGGAGCTTAATGGAATTCATGACGTATTCCACATATCTAACCTCAAGAAATGTCTAGCCAATGAGTCGCTAGCAATATCGCACGAGGATGTACAAATTGATGAAAATCTGAGGTTTATTGAGAAACCGATATCGATCGAGGATCGACAAGTTAAGAAACTTCAAAGAAAGTTGATACCTATAGTCAAGGTTAAGTGGGACGCTTTTAAAGGTCCCGAGTATACATGGGAGGTTGAGTCCACTATGCGACAAAGTACCCCCATCTTTTTGAATAAAATCTCGAGGTCGAGATTTCTTTTAAGGGGGTGAGGATGTAACACCCTGTAAAATCATGTCCAATAGCATAGTGACACGTGTTTATTTTAAATATGGTCTATTAAAGACCAATAAGGACTAAAGGCGTCAACATGCTCAAACTGAGCCTTTGAGTGACGGTCCGATGTCAACATGCATAAATAACAGCCTCTAAGTGACATATATGTCAACATGCTTAAATCAATAGCTTCTGAGTGACTGATATGTCAACATGCTTTAAATTTGTCCTCTGAGTGACTGATACGTCAACATGCCCAGCCTCTGAGTGACATCGGAATCAACATACTTATAATAAGCCTTGAGTGATCCTTTGTAAAGTCCTAACTCTCGTACGTGCCATTTGTTGGACGAGAGGGTTCAATTTTGGAAATATGTGAAAGTTGGATGATGGAGGGATTAAAAGCGTCAACATGTTAATTTATACCTCTAAGTGACATTTTAACGAACCAAGAGCTCGACAATGTCCGGGCATAATCCCGGGTATGCCAAGTATCGGCTACGGAGGGCTAAAAGTGCCAAAAAGGAGTTTAAAAAGGTTTTTATAAGCTTTTACAAGTTAAGGGGCTAAAGTGTCAAAATTTGAGACTGCCTTTGGGTGCTCGCGGGGCACGAGAGGCAGGGCTTGTGCCTCTCGCGGCCCGCCAGAGAGTGTCTGCTGCAGAAAGTTTTGTTTGGTCTCCAAGCAAAGCTCCAAAACCATTTAAACTCGAAACCATGGACTTGTAATCAGCTATGCCACGTTTTGGGACACTTGTAAGCTTCTTCCTACACCCCTAAACACCTGGCTTCACCTCCTTTGAGCTCTCCAACTATAAATCGGTGTTCAAGTGCTTCATTCCAACTTGCACCTTTCTCATTAATTCACTCTTCTCCCTCCTCTGGAAGTTCCTAGCTGAAAGGAGCATCCAACTTAGTTCTCTTGCATTGTAGGAACCTCTTGTAAGTGTTCATTGCTCTTGCATTTTCGTTTATAGGCTTTTATAGCCAAAAGTCAAGCGTTTTTCAGAAAACGCTTTGACTTTGGGTTAAGACCATTATGGCCCAGCCATTGTTCAAAATGAACATGGCTAAGTGATCGTAATAAGGTAGATGTTAATCCCTATAAAGGGAACCTGCTGAAGATCACGTTTGCTAGACCAATTGACGGGTCAAAGTTATGATATTAAAAAGTCAAACAGGCCATTATTCGGAAAAATTATAAATTGATCTTATATATGTTATGAAACCTGTTTTGACACTTAAACAAGTTGGTAATAATTATTAAATTAAGAACATGTTCGGCTCGTCAATTTCAGTTCTAGGGTCGGTTCGCAACCGAAAGTCGCGAAGTTTGACTTTTGCTTTGACTTTCGATTCTGACCCGATTTAGATTAGTTACCTAATGATCTAAAGTTGCATTATGATCATAATATTATGTAGCCTGACCATTTGTGGTTATATTACATGATCATAATCAGAATCCAAGTTTATGCACAAGTTCCATAATTATGCCATCTTTGACCAAAATGTCCTTTTTGCATAAAACAAGGTTTTAAATAGTAATGAACTTGAAAAGGAGTTTCTACTGATTAATATTATAATAGGATTATTTGGGATGTTAAACCAAGTTATAAACTGAGTTTTTAAGCAAGTCCTTAAACTATGTCGATAAATGACGGTTTTAGCCCCTGTGGCTTATACAATAGTTTTAATCAAATATTTTTAAGGTAAATCATTTACCTACTGATATGTTATACTAAATAACATATTTTAAACATTTTTAACTGACTATAACATCCGTTTTCATAAACATCACTTAAAGACGTCATATTACGACATAAGCACCGTTTCGGCGCATAGTATGGTTTTAAACCATATTAATTGACCAAGGTTGTTACCTACTGATTTTAAAACTTATTTTAAACATATTTACAGTAAGTACATGTTATAAACTCAGAATCCCAAATAATTTATAAACTAGGTGTAAAATGACCAAAACGCCCCATTCGGTGCATAGTTTGGTCATAAAAGATAATTTACACATATAATTGACATCCTACTGATACTATATCATAAATAAAGTATTTTTACAGAATACTTATAACTATAACATTAAATTATACTCAAGTTCCTTTATTATGGTATAAAATTACCAAAATGCCCATGAGGCATAATTTCGTTTTAAAACTTAACGGGCATACAAGTTGATATCCTACTGATATGTTAACTTATTTAAAGTATAATGGCATATAGAACTTGTCCATGACTTATCCGGTTACCCGATATCGCTATTATGCGCACAGTTACGTATATGTAACTATTTTACGAAATTTAACCGTAACAGGTTTAAACTTGTCATTTTAGTTTCAAAATCCAGAATGTTTATAGTTTACCCATATTATACAAGTCAAGTACTTGTCGGGTTTAAACTACATTCTATCCGATCATCGTTTAATCAAGTGTTATACGTAATGATCATGTACGCTATTCGGTTTATAAGACCGTTAGTATTTAATTGGCTAGCTTATGCCATAATCCAGATTAGAGCCTTGCCGGTAAATGCTATCTGCACTTGGTACTTTTGTATACGGCTGAGTTATTTAAAAATAAAAGAAGAAGACTAGCTCAGTATATACTCTCGACTTATTTTCCCTATACGGGCTTGGGATACGGTAAATTATTACCGCTTGGTCCAAAACAGGGTCAATCGAATGCCCGCTTGTGGCTAGTAAACCCGCATATTTCGTTTTAATCAGTTTTGTTTGATAACTTAAACATCGGTAGTTAAACTACCGTGTCCTGGATATCCTGGGCTCAATACATTAGTTATTGGCCACAACCTAAGCATGGGGTGTAGGCATACACCCTTTGATGCTCATATGCAATATGCCCAAGACGTTGGGGATGACTCCTTCGTGAGTACCTGAGTGGGTGTATTTAATCATGTCTCGGTTTCTGTCCCGGAGCCCTTTATGTATTGACAAAAATGTGAATCTAATACAAGGTTGCAAGGTCAACTTTCCCAAGTTAATAAAAGATTTTGTGCCGTTTTGCACTTAAAAAGCATTTTAAAGTTTTAAAATGAGTCAGTTCAGTTAATTTACCAGCGTAAGCTGACGTATCTGTAACATTTGTGTAAATCGGGTTTGAAAACCCGCCCCAATTTATCAATCAAGTACTTTTGTTTACGTCGTTCGGCTATCTATCTATTGTTTACAATACTACATAGATATAATGATGAAAATCAATATTCAAAAATAAATTAAGTTTAAAGAAATAATACAATATAATCAATTAATTAAATAAAATAAATCAACTAAATAATAAATATTTATAATAATTAAAAAGGTTTAATAAAATCAATTATAGAAATCCGGTTTTAAAAAAATTGGTGAACTGGGAATCGAACCCGGGTTCCCTGATTAGCACACACACCGCAAAACGTCACTACGCTGCACACACTAGATGTGCCATTCTTAGAATCATAATTCTCTTATTTTGAAACTTAGAAGAACCTGAACTACCCAGAATCACCGCAACCCGCGCCTTTCCTTTTCTTTAAAAATTTCTGACAACTGGCTCGGTGTCTATTGTTGGCAACTTCCAAATCAGTGGGCTGTCACCTTCGCGACAAATTGGCAATCATCAAATTCGGTTTCCTAAACCGAACCCAAATTCACTCTATAAATACCGAATCCAAACCCCTTTCTTAAATCTCTCAGTACAAACTACTTAACGCACATTCGTTCCTTTGCCCAATACCCCCTGCTCACTAGAAAACACTGGTTGTTACCGGAATTAAATCGCCGGAATTTGGAGTTCTTCATTTCAGTTCTACGATAGACCTTCATCCTTTCTCTTGAGTATTGATCAATTAACAAATTATATATTGTTGATTAATCTGGGGAGAACCAGATTAAATTAGGCGGGTATGTGTTTGGTTCAAATTCACAGCGAAGAAGATGAAGTGATGTGTCGTTATTATATATATATATATATATATATATATTATATAAATAAGATTACAGTCGGGTTAAGCACCCTGCCCAACTGGTTGGGCCGGGTGCAAACTGAACCCATGATCGCCGGTTTGAAACCTTTCCCACACGCCGGCCTAACCATTTTTTAAAACCTATTAAAACTAACCATTTCTGTACCAACATAAGTGGTTGGGCTGGGTGCAAAAGGATAACAGGTCGCGGGTTCGAGACATATGGTGCACGTCAGGTTCTATCCAGTATAACCCTTTTAAAACTTAATTTAATTTGAATAAACCTTAAAAGTGTATAAGAATAATTAAAATCATGATTCTTCCGGGTTAGACACGTAGCTCAGTTGGAAGAGGTGCGTGCACGCAACCGAGAGGTTCCGGGTTCGAGCCTCACCACACGCATGCCTATATTGCGAATGAACCGGCCGACTGACAGCCTTGTCAGTCTGACCAAATTTTTTATTTACTTTATTATTATTTTTTATTTTATTCTAATATTTCTTGACTTATTAACTAAAATCAATTAAAATGATTAAAATATATATACCTTCTAAAGGTTTAATACATCAATAAAACCCACAAAATTAACTTAAAAATCTAAACAAAGGTTTAGTTTACTTATTTATCGAGTTATCGCGTTATTATTTTAGGTTAGTATTTTTCCTCGTCGGTTAAATCCGCAACTCGTGCGCTCTCATTTCCCACTCAAGAATACGCACCCACGGTGAGTGAATCTCTACGAATTCCCCGTTTTAATCATGTTTTGGGGTGTATCATGTGTCGTACAATTTCTTTTATTTTATTTAACACTTGTGCTAATATCATTTTCATGATCGCATGTGTATAGTTGTTATGTGGTTTATATGTGGATACGTTTTATCATTTCAGTGCAATCATTTCATTAGGCTCATCAGTTTCTCGTGGGATACGGGTTGAGCATCAGGTGCCTCATTAGATCGGCTCCGTTTGATTGAGCCTTGATCTCAAATACACCATTCATCATGTCATACACTGTGGTTTGTGATTGGTTATATATATACATCTGTTCACACATGATTCATGCACAATTTTATAATAAAACCCAATTATTTAAATGCTTTATCAAGGTTCACTCGCCAACTTTTCTTGACCAAATTTTCTGTTTTACGCATGATACAGGTGAACAAGCGAGGAAAGAAACACATAGGATGGCCTTAGAAGAATAAACAAGTTATTTCGTTGGAACAATCTTTTGGTTATTGCTGGTGTTTGTATGAATTTTGTGTTGGATATTTGAAGTTAATTTTAATTTAATAAATATGAAACTTATTAGTAAATATCATGAGCTTTGGTGATAACCCAATCATGCCCCAACTTTTATTCCGCTGCGGGTCGGGGTGTGACAGATTGGTATCAGAGCTTGTGACTATAGGGATATAGGATAGGTTATTAGACCCTTAGAGCCTATACTATAATTGATTAGATTTTAATTGTTATGTGTTACATGCAAAATTCATGATGTTTATATGTTTCATGTTTATTTTCACACACAATATTATGCAAGCACACTCACAAGTACACGTTAATATGCAATGCTCATCATAGTTCATATCTCCATAACATATCATACCTATGAAAGCACACCTCACAATTCACAATTTCCATGATTTCTTTTCAAAGATTTTTTTGCAATGTTTTCTTATTTTTTCAAATCACATCAAAGTGAGTTTTCACGACGGGCATGTAGTAACTGGAACGGTACGAGTACCGGTAGTCGGAACGTCCTGTCTAGGCTTGGCATTCGTATAAATCCAAAATAAAGGACCAGTTTGCCTACCTGGGGACTAACGACGAGAGTACAAAGCACCTATTAGGCCAAAGCATGCTATACCAAACGTCGTGTGAACTAACCCCACTTTGAGTTGTCATTGTGTCTACACCTGGACACCCTCCGACCTTATATCTCACAATCATGTTTTACGATTTTTCATTCGGGTGATGCGAGTGTTAACCAGCCGACAACAATGTGAACCATACAAAGCCCAATAGTTATGGGGGTCCACATGACTATACAGGCTATGGTATAGGAGACATTTGGAGGCCCAAAACATGAGCAAGCCCAAGACATCCTATGGATGTAGTTAAGTTGTTTTTAGTTATTTATAAATGTTGTTTTCATTCTTTTTACGACACATGACACCTAGAAATTTTCAAACTCACCATCTCCCTACATATGTTCATGTAGATGTCTGCTAGACACTTACGAGGAGGTAGAAGGTCAGGAAAGTCGAGCGAACGCATGGCCACGCAAATTGCTCAACAAATGGCCGCGGTACTTCCTGACATCGTGCTACAAGTTCAGCAAGCTCTCGCGCAAACCCCATCAACCCTCCGAACCAAGAAGGCCAAAACGTCGCCAACCCTCCTCCCAAAACCACTAAATGCACCTACAAACACTTCAAGTCTTGCGATCCCCCGAAATATGAAGGGACTGAAGGTGTCACCGCTCTCCTCCATTGGTTTGAGGAGATGGAAAACACTTTTCTCAATTGCGACTGTCCTGAGGATCGCAAGGTACGTTACGCTACTGGACGTTTGTTTGGGGTAGCCCTTACCTGGTGGAACACGGAAAAGGGTAAGCGAGGTGTGAATGATGCCATGGCCTTGTCATGGGAAGAATTAAGAGAAATCATGACAAGACGCTTCTGCCCTAGGAGCGAGATCAAAAAGCTTGAAGACGAATTCTGTTCTCTAAAGCAAAAGGAAGGGGATCACACCTCCTACAACAAGAGGTTTCTTGAATTGAACCAGATGGTTCCCAACCTGTTCACTCCGTTATACCGCTTGATCGAGCACTATATTTCGAGGCCTCCCCTCGAAAATCCAAGATTCGGTTTTAAGCACTTCCCCCGCAACACTCGAAGCCGCCATGAATTAGCTACGGAGCTTACTGAAAAACGCATTCGAAATGGCGATTTTAAAGATGAGAAGAAGAAAACAACTGTTGAAGCCCCAACTCCAGACCAATCAGGCTTATCCTCCAAGTTCGTTGGTAAGAGAAAGCGAAATGGCAAGAATTTCGCCGTCACCCAAACTAACCCTCCCATCACTGCTGCTCCAATCACACAAGTCGCCCCTCCAGCTGCACCATTCAAAAAGCCATACACTGGCCCGCACCTAAAATGAAACCGTTGTCAATACCATCACCCTCCTGAGAACCCTTGCCAATACTGCACAACTTGTGACCGTGCAGGTCACACTATCCAAACTTATCGTACACTTCAACTATCAAACCGCAATCAGCCTCCAGCCCAAACCCAAAACCAAATGGTGGGCCAAGCCCAACAACCCTTACTTCTACCACCTACCCAACCCATAGCCAACCTTACTACCAACCCAACTACCCCATGACGCAACCCATAAGAGCCTGTTTTAACTGTGGGGACCCAAACCACTTCGGAATATTTGCCCACGCCTGGTCAACATCATCAATGCCCAAGCCCAAGCAAACCGGTGAACCAAGCTAATCAAACTCACCCTCCTGCTAGAGGAAGGGCTTTCAATATCAACGCCAACCAAGCAAAGGGCTGACAACAATGTGGTCAACGGTACGTTTCTCGTAAATGGTAGTTATGCATCCATATTATTTGATACTGGTGTGGATAAGAGCTTTGTATCTTTAGAATTCGAACCTATTCTCGACCTACCGCGTGTTAGTCTCGCCGAATCAATCACGGTGGAAGTTGCTGACGGAGAACCCAATTCGTTAAATTCTATTATACGTGATTGTACTCTTACTCTAAATGATCATGATTTCTGATTAACCTCATCCCTATGAAATTGGGAAGTTTTGATGTTATCATCGGTATGGACTGGCTCAGCCAGCATCCACCGAAGTAGTGTGCCATGAAAAGTCCATTCGTATTCCTCTCGCCGACGGTCAGACACTACGTATCTTTGGAGAAACTCCTTCAAAAGGGCTCAAATTATGTCATGCCTTCAAGCTTGAAGATATCTTCCCAAGGATTACGTCACATTTCTAACTCACATAGTCAAGAAGTAAGGCAAGGAAAGGAAGCTCGAAGATATTTCAATCGTGAAAGAATTTCCTCAAGTTTTTCCCGACGACGTTTCAGGACTACCTGATGTGCGAGAAGTCGAATTTCGGATCGATCTTGTGGCTGGTGCTATACCAGTCGCAAAATCTCCCTATAGGTTAGCCCGATCAGAGATGCAAGAGTTGGCTAGTCAGCTGCAAGAGCTGACTGACAAAGGATTCATACGTCCTAGCTCGTCGCCTTGGGGTGCACCTGTTCTTTTTGTGCAGAAGAAGGATGGAACGTTTCGCAAGTGAATTGATTATAGAGAACTCAACAAGCTGACGGTTAAGAATCGCTATCCATTGCCTCGTATTGATGACCTTCTAGATCAACTTCAAGGCGCCACATGTTTTTCCAAAATCGACCTTCGTTCTGGTTATCATCAGCTTAGGGTGCGCGAAGAAGATATTCCAAAAATTGCCTTTCGAACTCGTTATGGTCATTACGAGTTCATGGTTATGCCTTTCGGATTAACCAACGCCCCCGCTATCTTCATGGATCTGATGAATAGGGTATGCAAACCCTATCTCACTGTTTTATCATAGTCTTCATCGATGACATTCTTATCTACTCCAAGTCAAAATCCGATCATGAGCGACATCTTCGGCTTATTCTTACACTCTTAAGGACTGAAAGCTTTACGCTAAGTTCTCAAAATGTGAATTCTGGTTGAAAGAGGTACAATTTCTTGGTCATGTAGTTAATGACAAAGGGATTCATGTCGACCCTTCAAAGATCAAGGCAGTACAAGAATGGCAAGCGCCACGTACCCCTACCGAAGTTAGGTCATTTCTTGGCTTGGCTGGTTATTATCGACGCTTCATTGCCAATTTCTCTCGTATCGCCGTTCCACTCACGGCCTTGGCTCACAAGGGAAAACCCTTCATTTGGGGACCTAAGCAAGAGGATGCCTTCCAAACTTTGAAGCAAAAGCTTTGTGATGCACCTATCCTCACACTCCCTGAGGGTTGCGAAGACTTTGTGGTTTATTGCGACGCGTCAGGACAAGGGTTAGGCTGTGTTCTGATGCAAAGAGGAAAGGTGATAGCCTATGACTCTAGGCAACTCAAAGTGCATGAGAAAAACTACACCACTCACGACCTAGAACTTGGAGCAGTCGTATTCGCTCTAAAGATATGGAGACACTATCTCTATGGCACCAGTGTGAGATATACACTGACCACAAGAGTCTTCAACATATCTTTGATCAAAAAGAGTTGAACATGAGGCAACGACGATGGGTCGAACTTCTCAATGATTACGACTGTGAGATTCGATATCACCCTGGCAAGGCAAACGTTGTGGCTGATGCACTCAGTCGAAAGGGCTATACAAATTCCATTCATCTTCTATGTTCTCAAATTGTAACCGACATCAAAGATTGAATTCGGGTAGCTCAACATACTTCTGTAACGGAAAATGACGTACGCGATGAGCTATCTTGTGGAGCTGAACTCAAAATGGAAACCAAATCCGATGGTATTCTTTACTATTTAAACCGTATTTGGATCCCCGATCGCGACAACCTTCGTGATTTCCTCATGAATGAGGCATACAAAACCCGATACTCAATACATCCAGGAGCCGATAAGATGTATCAAGACTTACGATACACCTACTGGTGGTCTGGCATGAACAAGGATATCGCTGTTTTTGTTTCCAAGTGCCTCACATGTTCCAAAGTGAAAGCTGAACATCAAAGACCATCAGGACTTCTTGTCCAACCCGAAATACCTGTATGGAAGTGGGAAAACATAACCATGGATATCATTACCGGGTTACCTCGCACCTCTAGTGGGTATGATACCATATGGGTAATCATTGATCGTCTTACAAAATCAGCTCATTTTATCCCAATTCACGAGGACTTCAAGAACGAGAAGCTAGCTCGTATCTACATCAGCGAGATCGTAAGCCGTCATGGTGTACCGTTAAGCATCATTTTAGACCGTGATGGTCGTTTTACTTCACGAACATGGCGAGCCGTACAGTCCACTATGGGTACACGTTTAGACCTCAGCCTGCCTTCCACCCTCAAACTAATGGTCAATCGGAGCGCACCATTCAAACCCTTGAAGACATGCTGCGAACATGTGTTATAGACTTCAAAGATAATTGGGACACTCATCTACCGTTAGTCGAGTTTTCGTACAACAATAGCTATCATTCAAGCATCGGTATGGCTCCTTTTGAAGCTTTATATGGTCGTAAATGCCGATCTTCAGTATGTTGGCACGAAATTGGTGAAGCGCAAATCACCGGACCTGAGTTGATTCAAGAAACAACCGACAAAATCCTTCAAATTCAGCTGCCCAAAGTCGTCAAAAGAGTTATGCTGGCAAACGACGAAAGCCCTTGGAGTTTTGCGTTGGTGATCAAGTACTTTTGAAAGTATCACCGTGGAAGGGAGTGGTTCGTTTTGGTCAAAAAGGCAAACTAGCACCACGCTACACAGGACCATTCAAGATACTCGAAAGAGTAGGTCATGTAGCATACAAGCTTGACATACCAGAAGAACTCAACAGAATACATCCCACGTTCCACGTATCAAACTTGAAAAAGTGCCTCGCCGACGAGAACCTCCATATCCCTCTAGAAGATATTCAAGTCGATGAATCAATGCACTTCGTTGAAAGACCAGTGGAAATCATGGATTTCGGTGAGAAGCATTTAAGGCGAAGTCGTATTCCAATCATCAGGGTGCGTTGGGAGTCAAAACGAGGACCCGAGTTTACTTGGGAACGTGAAGACTCAATGCGCGAAAAGTAACCGCATCTTTTTCCGGTTTCAACTACTGCTTAAATTTCAGGACGAAATTTCTAAAAGTAGGGGATACTGTAACATTTGTGTAAATCGGGTTTCGAAAACCCGCCCCAATTTATCAATCAAGTACTTTCTTTTACGCCGTTCAGCTATCTATTTGTTGTTTACAATACTACATAGATATAATGATGAAATTCAATATTTAAAAATAAATTAAGTTTAAAGAAATAATATAATATAATCAATTAATTAAATAAATCAACTAAATAATAAATACTTGTAATAATTAAAAAGGTTTAATAAAATCAATTAAAGAAATCCGGTTTTAAAAAAATGGGTGAACCGGGAATCGAACCCGGGTTCCCTGATTAGCACACACACCGCAAAACACCACTACGCTGCACACACTAGATGTGCCAATCTTAGAATCATAATTCTCTTATTTTGAAACTTAGAAGAACCTGCAACTACCCAGAATCACCGCAACCTGCACCTTTCCTTTTCTTTCAAAATTTCCAACAACTGGCTCGGTGTCTATTGTTGGCAACTTCCAAATCAGTGGGTTGTCACCTTCGCGACAAATTGGCAATCATCAAATTCGGTTTCCTAAACCGAACCCAAATTCACCTCTATAAATGCCGAATCCAAACCCTTTTCAGAAATCGCTCACTACAAACTACTTTACACACATTCGTTCCTCTGCCCAATACCCCCTGCTCACCAGAAAACACAGGCTGTTACCGGAATTAAATCGCCAGAATTTGGAGTTCTTCATTTAGTTCTACGGTAGACCTTCATTCTTTCTCTTGAGTATTGATCAATTAACAAATTATATACTGTTGATTAATCTGGGGAGAACCAGATTAAATTAGGGCGGGTATGTGTTTGGTTCAAATTCACAGCGAAGAAGATGAAGTGTTGTGTCGTTATATATATATTATAAATAAGATTACAGTCGGGTTAAGCACCCAGCCCAACTGGTTTGGCCGGATGCAAACTGAACCCATGATCGCCGGTTCGAAACCTTTCCCACACGCCGGCCTAACCATTTTTTAAAACCTATTAAAACTAACCATTTTTGTACCAACATAAGTAGTGTATAAGTATATTTAAAGAACTAGATATATTGGGTTAGACACCCAGCCTAACTGGTTTGGCTGGGTGCAAAAGGCATAACAGGTCGCGGGTTCGAGACATATGGTACACGTCCGGTTCGATCCAGTATAACCTTTTTAAAACTTAACTTAATTTGAATAAACCTAAAAAGTGTATAAGAATAATTAAAATCATGATTCTTCCGGGTTAGACACGTAGCTCAGTTGAAAGAGCTGTGTGCACGCAACCGAGAGGTCCCAGGTTCGAGCCTCACCACACGCATGCCTATATTGCGAATGAACCGGCCGACAGACAGCCTTGTCAGTCTGACCAAATTTTTTTATATTACTTTATTATTTATTTTTATTTCTAATATTTCTTGACTTATTAACTAAAATCAATTAAAATGATTAAAATATATATACCTTCTAAAGGTTTAATACATCAATAAAACCCACAAAATTAACTTAAAAATCTAAACAAAGGTTTAGTTTACTTATTTATCGAGTTATCGCGTTATTATTTTAGGTTAGTATTTTTCCTCGTCGGTTAAATCCGCAACCCGTGCGCTCTCATTTCCCACTCAAGAATACGCACCCACGGTGAGTGAATCTCTACGATTTCCCCGTTTTAATCATGTTTTGGGTGTATCATGTGTCGTATAATTTCTTTTATTTTATTTAACACTTGTGCTAATATCATTTTCGTGATCGCATGTATATAGTTGTTATGTGGTTTATATGTAGATACATTTTATCATTTCAGTGCAATCATTTCATTAGGGTCATCAGTTTCTCGTGGGATACGGGTTGAGCATCAGGTGCCTCATTAGATCGGCTCCGTTTGATTGAGCCTTGATCTCAAATACATCATTCATCATGTCATACAATATGGTTTGTGATTGGTTATATATATATACATTTGTTCACACATGATTCATGCATAATTTTATAATAAAACCCAATTATTTAAATGCTTTATCAAGGTTCACTCGCCAACTTTTCTTGACCCAAATTTTCTGTTTTACGGATGATACAGGTGAACAAGTTGAGGAAAGAAACACATAGGATGGCCTTAGAAGAATAAACAAGTTATTTCGTTGGAACAATCTTTTGGTTATTGCTGGTGTTTGTATGAATTTTGTGTTGGATATTTGAAGTTAATTTCAATTTAATAAATATGAAACTTATTAGTAAATATCATGAGCTTTGGTGATAACCCAATCATGCCCCGACTTTTATTCCGCTGCGGGTCGGGATGTGACAGTATCGTCCAAAGACTAAACTGCAAGTACAATACGAAATAGGCCGGAAGCTGCTCGGTAGTGATTAAGAGGATCTTGCAAATCCTTAGATCTGCCTAAAGTCTGTTTTATATTCTTTCTTGTACATTTTAATGATCCTCCTGTGGATCTTCTATTACGAGCCCGTATATTATTTTATTTTAAACATTTGGTTTGTAATAGTAATTTTACTCCAAGACTTCCGTTGTGCCGTATTTAATTGACTATGATGATTATCAACTGATGTCACGATACTCCCCGCCCGGGCCCACCGGTGTATGGATTTGGGTTGGAAATCCGGGTGTGACATAAGGATTAATCTCCGGTTTGATCGTCGATGGAAAGAATTTCGTCTGAAATCACTGCAAAAAAGAAACGCCGTTAGCCTCGCCATGGGGAGAATGGGGGTTCTCTCCGTGACCACTCTCCGGTGTGAGAATAAGTACAGTAACTCCAAGAAGACGAAGTGTAAGTATAAGTAGTGGAGAATGAATAGATTAGCTTTTACCTCAAGTCTTCTATATATGGCCAGAGATTTGGGTGTCAAGATTTAACGGAGTTGTAACGGAATCTTTCCCATCGTTAGTGGTTACATCTCCATCCATGCACACGGATTGGAAGATGATCAACCATTGGGGAAGAGCCATGTGGAAAATGGTTTTCTTTGGGTCTTCATGAAGATTGTGCTGACATCGGGTGTAAGATAGACGTCCCAGATGTTGCCACGTCACATTCGCTTATAACCAAATAGAGGCTTACACGATTGCCACCTAATGCTTCTAGAAGATCCAAGGCTGTGGAGCTTTGATCTGTTGCCACCTGTCCAGTTGGTTATAACAGAAAAGATTCATTCAGCTCGGTTCTTTGCTACCTGCGCGCGAAGATGTCTGTGCACCAGACTTTGAGAATTTTGATAGTTTCTTCTTTCTTCAAGCTTAACTATACCCTTGCGCGGATCCGCTCAAGGATGTTAAATGAAGTTTAGATGTTTTGCTCTTTTTCCTCGTGCGAGGTTGATAAGAGTTGCGCTTTCGGGTCTGTCTTACCGTTGCGCGAGGCGCACAAGGTTTATTAAGTGATCTGGTAACATTCTGATGGTATGGTCTCCTGCACCGGCGTAGAGCTTCTGGGACCATACCCCTTCAGTTAAGTAAACTTAATGGTTAAGCAAACGTAGCAGTTAAGATAACTTAGCGGTTAAGATAACTTAATAGGTAAGAAAACTTAACAGCTAAGTAAGTTAATTAATCGGTTAAGTAAGTTTAAATAACTTAACATCTAAATAGATATACATGAGGTAGATAACATCTAAATATGTATACATGGGATAAGTAATATACAAGGAAGTAATATATAAGAAAGTAATATATAAGGAAGTAATATCTAAGTAAGTAATATATAGGGAAGATTTATCTGAGGAAGGTTCTATAAGGGGTAAGAAGTATTCCTTACCTATAAATAGGAAGCTAAGAATTCACTTTTCTTTGCTCGTTCCTTTTATTCTTCTCTCTATACATTGGTGTTCTAATCAATAATCACCAATACGATATTCTGTTTGATCGATCCGGGAACCAACTAAAGAATGCCAAAGTGTTGTCTGAATAAGACTATACTTTGTTGACTTACGTTATGGTTCCGATCCCGTGACCATCGTTAGGTTTGATATGGTTTTACACTAATACGTATTCCACTCTGTTAAACTAAATGTTAAATTATCAAAAAACTTCGAACTATACACTTACAATCAAAATAGATGATTAATTACCAGAAGCTTCAGAACTATAGAAGTAGATGCTTAACTATCTGAAGGCTTAGAATCAGTAGGCCTGTAAGAACTATAGACCTAATAGGTAAGTCATTCTCTTTTTCTCAATTACTTTTGTAAAACCCTAAAGAGTTAAATGCTTGGTTGGTCCCTGTGGTTTGCAAAAATTTCAGATTTGGTCCTAGTGGTTTACTAATTACACGCGTGGTACCAAACTTGTCAAAAATGAACTCGCTTGGTCCCCAGCCCTAACATCAGTTAAATATCTCTGTTAAAAGTCCTCATGTGCTTGGCATATGAGGGTTATTTGGTCATTTCAGTCAAGCCCATTATAAAAAGAGATAAATACCTTGTTGGTCCCACCCCACCCCACTCCACCACTTCTTCTTCCCCAAACCACCACCACCATCTCATCTCCTCCACCACCATAACAAATCAACCTTTGGTTTGTCGAATCTGAGCAGCAAAGGGGTTCAAAAACCCACCAAGAATGACCGACACAGAATGTCGTTTTCCAATCTTGTCTTCAACGAAGTGGCGCCAAAATCCTCAACTCCTTGCCGCCAAGGCTCTGTACCTCAGGTAACCCCTACGGTGAGTGAAGCTGGCCAAGTTATAGCAGAAGTTTTGCATCAAAGTGAAGATACGACCCCAACTCAGCACATAACATCCCCAAATCGTGATGCTGATTCATCGATAGAGGTGGAGCGACAGATTTGGGTGCTAACTTGGATCCGACGGCGACAATTTCATTCGATGAAGTTGTTTATTCAATTAATCAACCGAAAGGGCCCAACCAGCAGGTAATTACTCCATCAAAATCCCTCTATGTGATGAATTCTTTGTGTTCTGTTGTCCCCTCTCCAGTTAAAGTTCTGGATTTTGATATGTGTTCTGAAGATTATGGGGGAAGGGAATGTGGAAAATGGAGTTAAGGGTAGTGTAGATGCTGAACAACAGGTTAATCAGACCAAAATACATGAACATTATGTTCAAGTGGAAAAGGGTACATGGGATAGGAGTTCGGATGAAGTTAATGTCGATAGGAGTTGTATTGTAGGTGAAAACGCAGGTAGGGATTATGAGAACAACCCGACTACTCAATATACTACTCCTATGCCTCAGTTTAATGCTTGGCAAAATTCTCAACATAGAGGAATGTCGATTGCTGAAAGTGAGCTTGCTGCCTGTGTTCATATTGAGTATTTTCTGCCAACTATAACACCTGAGTGGGAGTTCAATGGTGGTGGTGATGGAGGAGATGAGATGATGGTGGTGGTTTGGGGAAGAAGAAGGGGTGGGATCAACAAGGTATTTATCTCTTTTTATGATTTTTTATAATGGGCTGGACTGAAATGACCAAATTACCTTCATATGCCAAGTACATGAGGACTTTTAACAGAGATATTTAACTGATGTTAGTGCTGGGGACCAAACGATTTCATTTTTGACAAGTTTTGGTACCACGCGTGTAATTAGTAAACCACTATGACTAAATCTAAAAATTTTGCAAACCACATGGACTAACCAAGCATTTAACTCAACCCTAAATGTTTTACAAGTTATATTTGCAAACCACACGTGTGAACTAGCCTGCCACTAGAGCTGAAACAAACAGCATCGTTGTCTTTCTTCCCTGGAAGTGACAGTCGTTCAAGAATGAATGAATGATTGATAACACCAGTCCATCCATGTTACTAACCTCGCTCAAACAATCATCAACTCAACACAACTTATCAAAAGCATTCAAAACATTCTCTCTTATCCTACAACACACCCACAATCGCAATACATATACATTGCTACAATCACTTGCTTCTCTCTTTGCGTGTTGCTCACAGATCAACGCAATCTCACAAGGTAAACAACTTCACGGATTCACAATCTCTTCCGGCCTCTCAACATCCCCTGTTTTGGTCCCAAAATTAGCCACATTTTACTCTGTTTCAAATCTCTTAAACGATGCATACATTGTCACTAAAACTTCAAATATTCTGCACCCTTTACCTTGGAATGTTGTTATTTCTGGGTATGTTAGAGCTGGGTGTTTGAAAGATGGGTTGTTTGTGTATAGAAAAATGGTGGGTAAAGGGGTTATACCTGATAAATTCACTTATCCGTCTGTATTAAAGGCTTGTGGTGAAGATTTTGATCTGGGTTTTGGGAGGGAGGTTCATGAATCTATTGTGAAGGCGGGCTTGGAATGGAATTTGTTTGTGAGTAATGCGCTGGTGTGTATGTATGCGAAATGTGGGGACTTGAATGTTGCACGCCAGTTGTTCGATGAAATGCCTGTGAGAGATTGTGTTTCTTGGAATTCGATAATATCGGGGTATGCGTGTAAGGGCATGTGGAGGGAAGCGTTTGCGCTTTTTGATTATATGCGGGATGAGAACGTGGAAGTGAATATGATAATTTGGAATACTGTTGCTGGAGGCTACTTGAAGACGCGTGAATATGCACGCGTGCTGAAGTTAGTTTCTGAATTGAGGGCTTCTGGTGCTGAATGGGATCTGGTGGCTGTGATTAATGGGTTAGGTGCGTGTTCGCATATCGGTGTGCTGAAAATAGGTAAAGAAGTTCATGGTCAGGCTATTCGAACTTGTTGTCATGCGTATGATAATGTTAAAAACGCATTAATCACAATGTACGCAAGGTGTAAGGATCTTAAACGCGCGTATATTGTATTCAATATGGTTGAAAATAAGAGTGTGATCACTTGGAACTCTATAATATCCGGTTTTGCACATTTGGACAACTCAGAGGAAGCCACCTTTCTATTTCGGGAAATGTTAGTTTCTCAAGTTGAACCCAATTATGTGACGATAGCAAGCGTACTTCCTGTATGTGCTCGAGTGGCAAATCTACAACACGGTAAAGAATTCCATTGTTACATTACAAAACATGAGGAGTTCAAAGATTACTTATTATTGTTTAATTCACTTATTGACATGTATGCAAGGTCTGGTAAAATTTTGCTGGCTAAAAGACTGTTTGATTCTTTAACCAATAGAGATGAAGTGACATATACTTCACTCATAGCCGGTTATGGCATTCAAGGCGAGGGTCAAACGGCTGTTGACTTATTCGAAGATATGATTCGGTCAAATATAAAACCGGACCATGTGACCATGGTGGCGGTTCTGTCAGCTTGTAGTCATTCGGCTCTAGTCAACCACGGTCAAACTTTATTCAAAAAGATGTACTCCGTATATAATATAAAACCTCGTTTGGAGCATTTTTCTTGCATGGTTGATCTTTACGGGCGAGCTGGATTATTGCGTAAAGCAGAAGAAATAATAAGTACAATGTCTTATGACCCGACACCTGCCATGTGGGCCACCATTATTGGAGCATGTAGAATTCATGGAAACCGAGAGTTAGGGGAATTTGCAGGTGAAAAACTGTTGGAAATGATACCTCGGAATTCAGGATATTATGTACTGATGGCGAATTTGTATGCGGATTATGGGTGTTGGGAAAAACTAGCGGAAGTTAGGATTTTGATGAGGGAATTGGGTGTGAATAAGGTTCCTGGTTGTGCTTGGTTAGATGTAGGGTCTGGATTTACCGAGTTTTTGGCGGCCGATACTAGGAGCATTAAGGCGGTTGAGATGTATAATTTGTTGGATGGATTGAGTGAACAGTTGAAAGAAGCTGGTTATGTCATGTCTTATGATAAAGACGAACTTATGGAGGCATAGGCCATTGAATGATGGTGATCGTATATTGGACTTGAAGAACCCAGCTGGAAGTTTATCTTCTTTACTATATAGTCTTGAAATATCACTGGAGTGCAGGTATTGTATATGGGTGGGCCGAGTAGGTTGATATCAGATTTTGTACAAAAATCAAGATGAACACACTAAAAAAAATATAACTTTAGCCTCCAAATCTGAATACAATTTATAGACATGGAAAATTGTATGCATTAGACATGGAAAATTGTATGGTTGCATGGAAAGGTCAATATACACATGGTGACTATGGAGATCCAACCATCATGTTAGAGGTAGTTGCATCACATGACCTCTGGATTTGGCATGCATATTTTGGAGTAATAGGCTCAAATATTTTGGAGTAACGGGCTCAAATAATGATACTAACGTTCTCAGTCAATCACTATTATACAACCAAGTCTTAGAATGGAATGCACCAGAATGTAACTTTCCAGTGAATAAAGGGGTGAGTAAATTAACTGTCATAGCCTATAACCAAACCATAACCGACATAACCGAATCACTATTGACCGATAACCGACATAACCGATTATTATGGTTATGAAACTTTGAAAATCAACCAATCGGTTATGATTACAGTTATGAAGTTTTAGTTAACCGAAATAACCAAAAGTGAACTGAACTTGTAATGTTAACTCTATATAATAGATTTATGTTTTACATCAAACCATATAAAGGTTTTTTTACAAAGATAAAAGTATGTTAGTAACAAAATGATCTTGATACAGATGCCCTTTTATATTGATGAAGAAGTAAGGTGTTATCATTGTAAAAAAAAATTGCTGAGAATTACCTTATTGAAATGAACACACATCGGTAGTCTAACTAAAAAATGTAGTTTTGGTTATCTTATGAAAAAGGCCCAAGCTAAATCCAAAGCGTGCACACCCCTATTTATTTCAAACCTTGCTTAGTAAATTAACTGAAATTAACAAAAACTAAACCATAACCAACTTCATAACCGAATAACGATAACCGAAGTTTGGTTATGGTTACGTTTATTAAATTCCATAACCAAATCTAGCGGTTATGGTTATGATAATGGTAAAAATCGAACCAAACCGACCTAAGCACACTCCTAAGTGAATGTGACACAATACACAAAAGGGTGCTATGTTGCAGATAATATATATTCGGAATAGGCTACATTAGTGAAGAGTTTTTCATATCCACAAACTGACAAAATGAAATATTTTAAGAAATGAAAAGATTATGCAAGAAAGGATGTCGAAAGAGCCTTCGATGTGACGGTGCCCTTCAAGCTTGGTGGGGAATTATACGAGGTCCAGCAAGAGCTTGGAACTTAAATATAATAAGCAATATAATGTATGCATTAGATTTTTACTCATCGGCAACGTCACATTTGTGAATTTGTTACACGCGTTACGATGATGATATTGACGTGCAGTGCCCACGCGTGACATGACACGTTTTTTAGTTACACACGTTACGGTTATGACATTAACATGGTTAGTCATAGATAAAAACAGTATAGTGTCTCCACGTATGTTGCGGTGAAATCGTAAAAGTAATTTAAACAAAAGCATTGAAGTGTTTTTTAAGCTGAGGTGTAAAGTTATAAAGTAGAAATAAATGGAGGGTCAAAGTTGTTAAATACCAAAAGCTAAGGATGAACATGTCATTTACCAAAAGATTGAGTTGAACGTGTAAAAGACTATAAACTTAAGTGTAAAAATGAAAACTTGAGACCAGACCATGGATTTTAAGGTTATATAAGAGACCACTATAAGGGGGTAGGGGCGCTCCACTAGTGATGGTTTTCCATCACTCACAATATCCAATCAAATTCTGCCGCGTCATCGAGCTTGGTTCCATCACTAGTGATGGATTTTAGTGAGGTGCCCATCACACACTCATCTCCATCATCGAACATGTGCAGCACCTTCAATCTTCACGCGTGATCATGGCAACGCGTTATCCAGTTCACGCGTTATAAAAGATGGTGGCGGTGGTGTATCACGGAAGTCGACGCGTGATAAAACATTCTTCAAGCTGCGCCCCGACCCCTAGAGGTGTACAAATCGGTTTTTTTCGATAACCGGTTCCGGTGTTCGGTTTTTATGGTGGGCAAAAAAACCAGTTATTGAATAACTGGTTCCGGTTATTAACCGGTTTTTTTGTGGAAAATAGTAACCGGTGGTAACCAGATATAATCGGTTATGTAACCAGTTACAAAAAAAACGGTTTTTTATTAATCCGATTACTGGTAAAAAACCGGCTAAAAAAACCGGTTGACTGAATATGCACTTTTTTTTAATTTTCTTGGTTATTTTTTTTATTGCTGAAAATGAAGTTTTTTAATATAAAAAGTTAACTACTAAAATCAAAAAATTTAAATTATAATATGATTAATTTTTGAAACAAACGATTGTTACATAACAGTGAAAGTACGAACGATAAACGTAACAAATGACGTGCGTAAACTTACAATATGAATCCTCAAGAACGTCCACTTATATATATTTTTTTAGTGGAACTACAATAGAAATAATATATCTTGAGCCTCGTTTAGTCTTCTTCGCTCGAACCGAAGTTGAACTATTGCGAATGAATTCATCCAATGCGGCTTCTTCGTCGGTCATTGGGGTTGTCAATTCGGCTTGGACCTCGTCCTCGTACACTTCGCCTTCATATTCCAATTCATCCTCGAGTGTGCGTTTGTGTTGACATCTCTCCGCTGCATCCAAGTAATCTTTCAAGCAAATCGACATCTCAACTGCCTTTGGTGTTAGTTGAGTCCTCCTTATCGAAATCACCCTGCCACTAATAGAAAAAGCACTTTCCGAAGCTACCGTGGAAGCTTGGACCGTTAGTAAATCTCGGGCCATTGTGGCTAAGATTGGAAATTGATCTTACTTACTTTTCCACCAAGCCAACAAATCAAAATTTTAAATTCTTGTGAAGTCATCGTTTGTAGAAAGTTTGACCCACCATTCCGACCAAGTTCGCTACTAGTAGTGTTACCACGGTGCATTTGACTCGATCATCAAACAATTGGTTATAAACATACAAATCTTGATCTTCCATACTTGAAGAACCTTCGCCGAAAGCGGCATTTCTCATTGACTCGTGAATGTGTGACGTGGTTGCACCATATTTTGTTACATAAACGTCAAACATTTTTGAACATTGATCGTTGAAACGAATTTTTGAGGCATCACCAAAGTTAGGGTCTTGTTCGGTGTTTTTCAACTCGTTTGCAATTTTTTCAATCAAAGACTCGGTTCCAAAAACATTAAAGCAAGGGTTTAAAGCGGTGGCACAAGTGAAAACAGCAGGTAGTTCGCTAAAATATTTTCTTAGTTTTTCCTTCATTGTTTCTGCCATATCATAATATGGCCTACCTCTAACCGACCTCTCGTTTAATTTTAAACAAATTGTGAAGCACTAATTAACTTGTAGGATAATAAACCCCAATAAAGTTTTTGTTGATGCTTTAAAAACTTGAACCAATTGTGTAACCGTTTCAATAGTAGCCCAACCCGATGGGTGGTAAGGCGAAACATTTCTACGACTAGACAAAGAGTTATGAAATTCTATTAAACTTTCTTTTTGCAAAATAGCTTTTTCAAACATGGTGCAAGTTGAGTTCCATCTATGAGCAACGTCCCAATTGGGTCCTAAGCATATTCGACCCGCTTCCTTGCACATTTTTTTTTTATTTTGAATGTCTATGCGTGTGACTATATATATGACGTAACATTTTTTTGAAAGCTTCCTTTTGTGGTTCAATAACCTTTAAACCGTCTTGAACGGCCAAATTTATGATGTGTGCAATACATCGACTATGGAAAAAAATACTGTCACAAATTAGTTTGTATTTTAATTTTAAATGCATTACCGAAACCGTATTGTTTGAGGCGTTGTCAAAAGATACTGAAAAAATCTTGTTTTCCAATTTGTATGTTGTAATACATTTATCGATTGCTTTATAAATAGCTTCACCGGTGTGAGGGTAATCAAATAATTTAAACAAAATCATGTGTTTCATCAATTGCCACGTCGCCGGTTCAATCTAATAGGCGGTGACACAAATATATGAGTCGGGTGAACCGTGCGGTACGGACCAAACGTCGCTAGTCAAGTTAACACCGGGTTCTAATTTTTCAAAATAAGAAATTAATTCTTGTTTAGCATTTTTCCACAATTTTAAACAATCCCTCCTAAGAGTAGCATGACTAACATGGGTGTATCGTGATTGGAGAGTTCTTTGAACCATCTTTGTGTAGCGTTCGTTGTCGAAATGGTTGAATGGCAAACTTTTTTGGATTACAAACTTCGCTATTTCCACCCTAGCCATTTCGTAATTGTAGGCGAAAAAGAAGCGCCTTCACTTGCCATGGAGGCTTGACCACTAGTGGGTTGTTGTTTTAACGCCTTGCAAAACGGTTTTTCGATGTGTTGTCTCAACGTGGTGTTTGCGGTTTCGGCGTAGAAACCATTACAATGGTGACAACGCGCTTTTTTTCTCCCGTTGGCCATCTCGGACAAATCGAAATGTGCCCAAACTTCGGGGTTGCGCTTCGTTGGAATAACACGAACCACCGTGTCCGTTGTAGAGTCGCCAATGTTGACCAAATCATGAGCACTAGAGCTTGCCATGCTTTTTCAAGAAAATCGAACAAGATTGTGAGCGTTTTCAAGAGTTTTTGGAGGTTTAGAGAGTGGTGTGTCTGAACCTAAACACCCACAACCCTTTTATACTAGTTGGAGATGATTTTTAAGCAAAAAAAGTCCAAAAAAACGGCAATATTGGCCCCAAACGGTCATATTACCGTTAAAACAAGCTGGCCCAAATTAACCGGTTTAACCGGTTTTAATAACCGGTTTTTTTTGTTACCGTTACTGGTTAACCAGTTTTATAACCAGTTTGGGAATAACCGGTTTTAATCATAACCGGTTTCAGAACCGGTTTTTGCAACGAAAACTATAACCGATCCACAACCGGTCCAACCGGTTATCAACCGGTTTGGTAACTAAAAAACCGGTTAAAAAAAAACCGGTTTCCGTTTTTTTCCGGTTTCGATTACGAAACCGGTTTTTTTGAACATCTCTACCGACCCCCCTAATACCTTCGAGGGCTAATTTTTCTTTACTCCCTAGACCCGAATGGTTGTGTAATTCAGCAGGATTATCAACCGAAGACCCATAAATCGGGCTTATCTTATCTTGTACCAAGCTGAGATATACGACCATATAACAGAAGCGACAGAGCAAACTGAAGACCACTATATTACACTTCTCGGTGATGATCTATTTTTATCATATGTATTTAAAAATCTCTTAACCAAACTGTAAAATTCTAAAATTATATAAAACTCTATAATCACTCACTACCTTTCAATTTTGATGGAAGAAGTCAGAAACACCTAAATGCCATCTGCCATTTATACTTTCGTCAGATTTACTATTTAAGTAAGTTGACCATTCTATCCTTTCAAGTATACTATTTAAGTAAGTTGACCATTCTATCCTTTCAAGTATCTATGGTTTACTAAAATAAACCAAAGGTCAGGCGAAAAATTTGGGGATATAAAAACAAAGAACTCAAAAGTTCAAAAGCATTATTTATCCTTTCTACACTTCAACCAATATAACATTTATCTTCTCATCTCACTCTCTACTCTTTCTTTGTGCCTACGCCACCACCGCCACACCAGACACCACCCCCACCGCCACACGCTTTTCGACCACCATATCCGAAACACCTGATCAGTGACCTTATGAACGGAGTCATCACATGCGAATCTTATGGGTCCGGTACAGAAGAAAGGGTCGTGGCGGTTCAATATCTTCATCTGTTGTTAGTAGATTTGAGCCCACCTTTGTTTTCCAACAAAGAAGAATGTGTGCCTCAGTCTCTGGAATTATTGGTTGTTGGCCACTTGGCTGTGGTGGCGCACTTTACGGAAAAGAGAAAGTCAATAGGCTGTTTACAAACCGAGCCGAGCCAGGGTAAAACTAAGGTTCAGCTCGATTATAAACCGAGCTGGCTCGCCTCGGATTTGAAACTAAGTTGGAAATCTAAGATCGGGCTCGACTTGGCTCGATTTTGAAAAGAAAAACTAATAAGTGGCTTTCAACATTCAGCATTCTAAAATATTATTTAATAATTCAAATAAACATATCTAAAATAACTTCAACCTAATATATTACAACTGAAAATCAAGTTTAACAACACAAAATAAGTGCATTAAGCATGTGATCAACCTTCAAATAGGTTATAGATATCAAACTACACTTCTAATTACATGTAAATAATAATCAGCTTTTTTTATTATGTTAGAATATATATATATATATATATTAAAAGTAAGTTAATTTGAGCCAAGCTGGTATGCGAGCCAAACTGAACCAATTCGGCTCGTTACGAGCTGAACCAAGCTAGACTCGCTTTTTAATTGAGCCGAGCCGGCTCGCTCACTTTCAAATCGAGCCACGTCAAGCGAGTTTTTTCCGAACTAAATATGAGTGAGCTTAGAATGAACTGTGAACCGCGAGCTTTTTGGACAACTCTGTATATCTAGCAAGAGAGGTGGTCACCAAAATTAAAGTGGGTGGGTAATTTAATGGCTTTCATCGGAACCAGTGGTGGCACTGGAATAAAAGTGTGGTAAAAATAGTAAAAGAAAGAAACACCTCACACCTGTATCTGGAGAAAGGACCAAACATGTTGAAACAAAAAATTGAAGGGTGAAAGTTGGGCTTATGCATTAAGCACCGACCTTTCATTTTAAAAGATAGATAATACATTATATTGCATAATATGATTGTAAAGGATGAATATTATGTCATATCTGATTGGTCTTGTGATAAGCACGAGGAAGAACCCTCAAATTATGAACATGGAGCGCCATAAGCATTTCAACAACTGAAAACGATTTAGTAGATTCTTTTTCATCTAACAAAGACACTGTGACATTTGTGCCTTTTCAATCATTGCACAATTACAAACAATTTCGTATTCAATGAAACCATTTGTTTTATTTCCAAATATTTTTGTATTCAATAAAATCTTATATTTTATTGATGAGAATGCAAAAATGTCAATCGTTGCACAATTTCGATCATTTTCGTGTTCGTTAAAGTGTTTTACGCATTTTTGCGAAACACGTAACCGTACAACCGAACGAACCGACATCCATGACATTTTCAGGCATAATCCAAGTTACACATGTCTTAACACCTTTATATAACCTAAATATTAGGTTAAATGGGTTAAAAATGACAAACAAGTGAAAATACAAGTCTAAGGGCCAAAAATGTCAAAAAATTAATAAATATTTTTGCTTCTTCACCAAGTTTGTCACCTATCTCCAATTTTTGACACCTAGCACTCACTTTGCCACACTTAATATGGTGTTGACACATGTTAGGACACTAATCCACACTCGAGGACACTTGTCATCACCTCCTTAATCCTAAAATACTATAAATATACCACGATTCTTCCATTTTTTTTTCACACCACTTCAAAACACTTCAAAGCAAAGTGTGAAATTCTTCTTTCTATCCTTCTTGGAGCTTGTTTCCAGCCTTTGGAAGCCTCCTATCTTGAGTTCCGAAAGTGTTCTTCAACACGAGTAAGTACTCTTCCTAGTTCTTTCATAAATTTTGCTATTTTGAGCTAAAAGTCGAACAGTTTGGCTTTCTGATTGACTTTTGGTTCTGACCATATTTGTTCAAGTCAAAGTTCAACTGAACTTTGCAACGTGATCGTAATCACGAATGTTATAATCCCTAGCAATTTCACCTTCTGATTACCAAGTTTACTAGTCGAAATGACGAGTTAAAGTTTCGGTCAAAAATGCGCATGATGTGTATTTTACGACGAAACTATTTTCGGGTATCAAAAAACCAAGTTTTGATACCAAATCAGTTTTATAAACTTAGTTAGACATATTTTGACATGTTTAACTCGCCACTTCTAGTTTAGTGCATATTTAGGGTCGTAAGTCGAGCGGTCTTCCCCGTTTTGACTTTAGAATCCGACCCGTTTGGTCGATCTTAGGATCCGACCAAACACATATTTGTGACCATAGTTGTATAGGGAATAACCTACTGAGGTTATACCTTATGGTCACGTCGTTTGGTTAGTGTTATGATAAGTTACTTATATGTTCTTAAAAAATATGACCAAAATGCCCTTTTGCGCATAAATCCATTCTAAACACATGTAACCAAATTTTTTACATATAAAATGATGTTATAACATTTTCAAACATGTTTGGGCATTTAAGACTTATCATAGGACGATCACGCGTTTACGCTAATGACCCGTTAAAGTAGCATAAACTACCTTAACGAGTCATAATGGGTCAAAAGCACTTAGGATCCTTTCCAAATCAGAATGTTAAGTTTGTTAAACCATATCACATGAGTTCCAACACTCGTTTGGTTTATAAGACTTCATTCTATCCGATCTCCCGTTTGTAGTCCCGACATGCTAACAAATTTATCTGACACATTAGGACACGTTTGGCCTTTGTTTATTTCGTTGATCAAGAACACTTCGCAATCCCAAGTGAGTACATAGTTCCCCTCTTTTATGTTTTCAAATGTTTTGGGGTGACTCATATGTGCTAAATCATTTTCAAGTTTTCAAAAATTAAAAAAACAATGTCTATGGTTTATATATAAAACAATACGATTTCAATAATGTGAACAACTTGTTGATGCGTTATCCATAACACGAATGACATTCATTAGCTTGGCTGAGCCGACCAGTAGTATGTTATGGTACCATAGGACTGACAATCCCATTATCGGACTGTTCACTTGATTTGGTGGAAGTTTGGGTAATGACGCAAACTGTTTCTGATTAACAAATCATTTACTGATTTGTTAGTCTAGTTAAAGAGACCCTTTGGGGGTCTATTAAAGATACCCTTTGGTGGTATACTCAACACAGGTTTGAATGTGTTCATTAAAGAACAATCAAAAGTTTTCACAATTAAAAACTTGGACAATTTGTTTATGACATGGACAATTGGTTTATGACACGGACGATTGATTTATAACACAGACAAATGGTTTGTAACACGGACAAATGGTTTTGAACAATGTCACGCAATGATTTTCATTTAAAGATATAAACCATACGAAGTTTTCTTTTGAATCAATCTATTACAAGTTTATTTTACAAAAGAAACGTTTTGGTCAAGATTCATGGCTACAAGGTTTTCACAACTCTAATCAACTTGTTTTAGTTGGTTAATTGTATTGCAATATCAAACACTTTTGATACGAAGTTTTCTTTTAAATCAATCTATTAAAAGGTTTTTACAAAAGAAACGTTTTGGTCAAGATTCATGGCTACAATGTTTTCACAACTCTAACCAACTTGTTTAGTTGGTTAATTGTATTGGAATATCAAAAACTTTTGATACGAGGTTTTCACTTAACGACTCTTGTAGTCGGACGAGGTGTTGCAATATGTATACAAAGTCACGAATTTGACACACTCACAAAACCTATGTACTCGCCGGCATTTTTATGCTGACTCTCTTTTCACATATGTTTCAGGAGTCAATGCTTGATAATATGATGCATGCTTCTATTTATAGTTTCTTTTATTAGTGTTGTTTATTTATGCTATGTTTAATTTTTTAGTTTCAAAATTGTAATCTTTAAAATTATACTTAGTTCTCTTAACTGTATTTAAATATTTTAATATATTTAATATCTCAAATATAATTATTATTTTTAAATATATTATAATAATACAAAAACAAAAGAAATGTATCAATTATAAAATAAGAGTTTTAGTATTAAATAAATCTAAAATATGGTGATGATATGGAAATTTAAATATTCATAAGTATGTTTATAGGGTTGGAGAAAAAATAAGTGTTTTTTTGATACATTTGTGAAAATCTTATGAAGCAACAAACAAGGCATGTTTGAGAGTGCATGTGGCTTCTTACACTAGTGATGGTCTAAAGCGGGAATGATATGTTCAAGTTTAATGGTAAAACTTTTGACGAAGATGATCAAACGGGGTATAACACATGCTTTGTCATGTACGCGATAAAAAACATGTTAAAGTTCATTTAGTTATGTGTATGTTATCATTATGGAGTTAGTAGTTTAGTCTGGAATATAAGATTATATCCAATGCTATTCTTAGGCGCCATTAGCTGTTACATCATCTATCAAATAATATCCTTACTTGAAAACTCAAATTTTCATATCCAACCCTACAAATACCTTTACCCTCGTTAATTTCCACCTCATCACTTACCCATTACACACAATATTTAAATATTTTTTTTTACTTTGGGTTCGCCTCATCGTGTGAACCGAGACAAACTCATGCATTTGTGCAAGGTCATCTCACTTAAGAACTTCTTAGGATGGATGAGCTCCAATGATAAGGGCATCCAAGAGCCTCCAAGAGTTTGATCTCTAACGTTGTGTTCCCGAGTTTTATTAACGAAAGAAAAGAAGAAGAAATTAATTAGGGAGAGAAAAGGAAGAGAGTGGAAAGAAAATTTTTAATCAACTATCGTGTTCCCGAGTTCGAAAGAAATGAAAAGAAAAGTTAAGATTTTACACATTAAAGTGTTTTCCTTCCAGATCTCTATAATTTGGATGAATTTAAAATAAAGAAAAATAAGATAAATTTTCCTTCTATTTCTCTCAATTTCCTTACTTCAAAAAATCTGGAACACTTTTTTTAGCATCATTCCAAATCTTTTTTTTCCTTCATTAAATGAAACTCGGGAACACAACGTAAGGGTTCATTGAAGAAAATCATACGGAAGGTCGATTAACTCCTATAATTAATTAGACACGGCTACGTGATTCATATATACATAGTCGTAGGGGTGCTAAACGGGTCGTGTTCACGGATTGGCGGTTCAACTCAACCCGAACCTGAAAATTTTACACAAATCTGAACCCAAAAATCGTATCATACATATGAACCCGAACACAACCCGAAGTTTCGTGGGTTGACCCGAACATGACTCGTTCAACTTGAATTTTTTAGTTTTTTTTTTCTGAAATTAATATATTAAAGTTAAAATTTACTTAAAAAACACAAATGTATATAATAATATCATATTTAAACTATAAAATCTATGTTAATTTCTCTTTTTAAACTATAATCATAGCATAAAAAACACATCCCATTTAATTTATTTATGACATAGAATATATTGTAAAAAATATAATATAGTATAAATGTGTTAAACGGGTCAACCCGCCAACCCGACCAGGTTGACCCGAACCCGATCCGTTAACCTAAACGGTTCACGGGTTCAACCTGAAACTGACCCAAACCTATTTAGACTTAACCTAAACCCGTAAATTTCGTATTAGGTTCGTGTCAGGTTTTCGAGTCATATCAGAAATTCACACCCCTACATAGTCGTTCCATACATTTTAATATTTAACTTGTCACGCTGATAATACTTTGTACTCACGATTGAGTAACTATTGTCGAGATAAATGAGTAAAATATTGGTAAAATGTAAGTTTGCTATGAAATGTAAAGATTTTGTTAGACTGTTAAGGGATATGATTTCACATACTCTAAAAAGTTAAATTTTGCGTCAAAAGTTAGGAAATTCAATTTAAAATTTCGTCGCAATGTGGCTCAGGGCTTACAAATAAACTTAGAATTAACTTTATTATACTTTAACTTTATGATTTCAAAGTTAAACACAATCGGGTTTAGACTTCATTCACAAACCCACACATACCGAACAAAATCGTTGAAAAGATAGTCAAACTAAACCGAAACCTTACAAAGCAAAATAACTTGCAAATCAAAAATCATTATTGATCATAAATCCAACCATAAAGACACCAAACCACATCAACAAAAGCCAACAAAACATCAGTTAGAAATAGATCAACCTTACAAACTCAAAGCTAACATCATAAACAAATACATAGAAATATAAAAGCTTAAAATATGTTTTAGCCTTTCAATACCCTCCACAAATGGAATAACACCAGGTCCACAATCAGCAAGTATCTAACTACATGTATCATAAATCTTCTGAACTGCTGCAACTTTCTTATGTCTATGCTAGTGAACCTAAAATAAGTCGTCTTACATAAGGTCACTGACTTGGTTAAAAATCAACAATTTCGATTATGTACGTGTAAAAATTTATAGATGAAGCTTTACCTTAGCTTCAATGGGCTCTGTTTTCATCCGCATTAACAGAAACCCATCATTGAAGCTGATCTTAGCCTCAACTCGCCTCTTACAGTGCTTGTCTCAACGCCGCTATCACGAAACAACCGATCATTGAATCTCATTCTAAGCTTTAGCTCCCCTAAAGTGGGTTTTCATTTCATCAAGTATCTCAGCCGATCTATTTTGAAATCATTCTCCCTACAATTCTCAGCAGATCCGTATTTCTGCTTATGCAGAATCATGCTTCAACTTTGAAAGAGATAATCATATTAATTATTTATAAAAGAAAGAAATAGATAAATTAGATTACTAGGGAAAGACTCATGCTTTGAACTAGACGCCCGAAGTATTCTTCATACCTAAATGTATCTAATTCCTGTAGCGTCGAGGTAGAAACATTTTGGGAAGAAGATACCGTAGGCGTATGAGCAAGAAGAATGGTAGAGGAAACAACATTTCACCCGTCAGAATCCATGTGATTCCATAACAAATCAATAAATACACAACTTGGAACACAGTAATGATTGTTATATATTTGAACGACACCGATTCTACATATGAAGCATGAAATGATTCCAACACTCTATCAAGGATAATAACAACGAAAACTCAAAAATAAGTAAATAAATAAATAAAATCCATATTACCGGCACTACATCTCCAATCCCATAGGATATGCTTTGCTATGTTTTGAACATGCGCGACAATAGCTTCGATAAACTGCGCTTCGTGCTGTATCTTTTGTCAAAACAAACTTAGTAAAAACATTGCAAATGAAAATGTATATAATTAAACTAAAGTGTTACCCATTTGCGATGTATTATAGGTCTTATCCGAATAAATTCACAACCTGGATAAATTCGCAACCTGGGCTAACTCGGCCGCCATCTTTCCACTTTCTTAATATCCACACCAAACACTTCTCATACGTTACCAAAATCACAACAAAAAATATGGCATGTTGCTGAATTAGGGGCTGGTCAATGTTGTAGAACATCGGAAGAACTACCTGCCCATTATACTCCTTATAGTCCAATATTTTCACCAATTCATCTCGACCATGAATTGTAAAAGCATGGACTTTTGAAAAAGTAATAATATAAACTCCACATTGCTTTTTGGTATTTCCAATTGGTAGCTCACATTCATGACTGAATGTTGACCAACGCTTTTTTTTAAACATTCATCACAAACCGACTCACGAAACAAATTCCCCTTTGCTTATCAAAACAACCTCGAAGACTTAGACATGTAATCGAAAGATGAACATAGCTAATAACGGGGTAAAGCCATGGCTGCAAACACACAGTTGCATAGTGAGCACTATGCATCCTTCATATTGCCTCGCCAAGATGCTACTCGGATCTTCTATATACCCTCAAAATACAACAATCATCACAACCTAATAACTATCATCAAGTCAGGCAAATGTAAGTACCCTTCAAAGGAACATACCATATGATAAAAACATTTCATCAAACACCTCATATATACAATTATAGCATCATAATAGAGGCTCATGCAATCATCATAGTGTTTGAAGCTCAACTTATCATCACAGCCTCAACACTTTTATTTCAGACAATTGAAGAACACAAAATCTAGAGTACACAACTCCTTTGTCAAATGAATACGACATGTGGTAAATGGTTAAAAAAACCATATACAACAAATATAACAACAAAATACCCCCAAAAAATCACATTCTACCACATACGTAGTCCAAGTTAACCCACCCCTACACCCATCACACCCCAACCTCAATCAAAACAAAATGCATCTTTAAATCAGACCAGATTCGGAAGCGGTGACGCTCGTTGGTGCCGCCAGACATGATGTGATCCACAATGACCACTGGAGTTTAGGGTTTTCTGGTGTTAGCGTAAGAAAATGGGATTTAGGGGTTAGAAAAACACAATGCTTACCCTTTTCTCTCTCTAAAGTGGTTGTCTAGGGTTTTCATCCAACCCACAAACAGATGTGTGCGACGAAGAAGAAAAACGGAGTAGGGCTTTCATCCAAATCATGAAACCGTTGCAACCATTCGAAATCGCCGTCATCTAAGGCCCAAAACAGTTCCTCTGTTTTAGAACAATTTCACATTTCAAGTGGAAAGGGAGACGGAGAACAAACCTGGTAGAGAGAGAAACAAAAGCACCAGCTAAGAAAAACAAAATGGAGACGAGGCTGATGAAACAAACCCTTACAAGCAGTTTAACACGACTTACAACATACAATACTACAAAACACTAACTATTCACATGGTACAACAACCATAAGCATAGAAGTGTTGTAAATTATACTATATATAATATAAATAAATATAAATTATTGTGTAATGTTACAACTGTAAAAATAAGGTTTCAAAATAGAAGTCAAGTGGAGTTTTCTTTCATGGTCATGGGATAAAATTTTTGTCTATAAATACATTTTAAATTTTCAACCTTTTTTTTATTTGGGTATAACACTCACAATATTCATTTAGTATTGTCTAAGTGTGTGATTATGCTGACTCTAACAATTCAGGTGCCTTGTCTGAGCTCGAAAAATATGTCTCTTATGCCTAACGAAATATAACGTCAAATAACACACTAAATAACACCTAACTAATCGAACAATTAACGCCAAACAACACACAAATAATCGACAGTCATACGCCAAATAACACTTAACTAATCATGCCTGGTCAGTGCTGTGGAGCCTTGAATTGCGAGTCGTCGAGTTAGAGTTGCGTGCAGTGACGGAACCATACTTTTATGAGCAGGGGTCGCAATGTGAATTTTTATACACGTGTTTTTATGTTTGTTTTTTTGGTGATTGATGTACTATAAGTCTATGATCATTATAACAACTTTAAATTGCTAACCATAAGCTAGACACTTTACCAATTAGTATTTGTTTTGAGTTTTTTTGTAAGTTTATTGTAAGATATAGATACTAATATTAAATTAAATAATGTATCAATTAGAAATGACAATAAAGTAAAAATAATAATAAAACAAAAAATAAATATATTTAATACTATATTAAAGAAAGTAGTGAGTAAATATATAAAAGTTAAAAAATTTATTTGATATAGAGCTGTTGTTTTGGGTATTTCATCCCTATAGGTTTTAATAAATTTTGAACCGGGCCACAAAATTAACGTTTAAAAAGCTCAATACTAGAAAATCATATAGGGCGTACCCTATTTTATACTTCATCTTCAACATTCAAAACCTAATAACAGTTCCTCTAAAACTGCATCCACACCTCACTAGAAAAAAAAATATGATCACCTTACCTTCTTTTCTTATACTTTCTTTCAAAAATGACAATAATTAAAGGGTCAAAGTATCACAAACATCATTGTTGGGTCTTGGTTCAACGAAAATATTTAGACACGGGTCCTCGCCAATGGTCCTCCCCGCCCAACCCTAGGGCCGCCCATGTGTGTGATATGTGATTTCAGCCATACTAGTGAAGTTTCAAAAAAAAAAAACTAAAATATAACAGAAGATGATAACACGTATCAATTACTTTTAGAAAGACCGATGTTAATCAAAACATATACGAACCATCCTCTAGTTATCCTTGTTTCTTTATTCTTATACGTTCATAGCTCACATAAAACTAACTAGCTTTACAACTATTTCGACACACCACCATCTTGTCTTGCCAACTAAAAATGGCTATGCATCACGTTTTTCTTCCGACGATCACTCTCACTATAGTAACTCTAATATTCACAATTGAGGGTTAAACCATAAGAAAACAACCTCGAATCCCATACTACACTAAACTTATGGCGACTTCAAACATGACATTTACATGACGCTAAATCTGAAGTTAAAATAAGAGATGTAAATACACATTTAAAATGTCCAAAAGCATTAAAACTAAAAAAGGACAAACGTCACAAAAATCAACACTCAAAGGACTAAACGTAAACTTTGTTGCTTAAAAATAGAAGCAATCAATGCTATACAACTGTGGCCCTCAAACAATCAGAGATATGTTTGACAGACACATACATACATACATACACATCATATAAACAAGACACCATTTCTGCATCACTTCGTCTGCACCGTAACGCATACTACCACCAGTAGCACCAACGGTGCCCTCAATCAGCAACTCTGCGATAGTTTTCGTGTTCATCGTCTTATCCAACTACTGATCGTCGTTCACGTCTCCGTCACCGGAGACCGTCTAACGGTACTTCACTCTTTTTACCACTCGATCACACGCAAACTATGTCCAATTACTTACACTCGATTGTTTACTTTTGAATACTTGTAGTTTTACGTTTGAGAAACAACGATTACTTCTAATTGCTGCGAGTGCGCATGGTACCAAAACCCTAACTCTGAGAATTGGGCGTCTGTGTGGTATGTACGCTATTTCATTTCTAATTCACTTTTTTTTGTTGAATTATACTGCGGTTTTAGAAGTACACAATTGTAAAATTTAATGTTTTGACTTTAGTGTTGGGTTTAGGGATTAGGGGTTTTCTGAGAACAAAGTAAGAATAGCTGCAGTTGTTTTGAAAGTTAAATTTTGTATTCTTCAGTTGCAAAATTAATATGATTTTGATGTATATCTAATATCAATACTTCTTAACTTTACTATATATATAGCATTTCTTTATCTGTACCAATACAATTCATAATAATTTTGAAAGTGGAAGTTATAGAAGGGTGGGGTGAGTGAGTCAGTTTTGAAGTTTAGAGCCGAGGAACCACATGAATTGGAAGGGAATGGGTTATTTGATTATTTTGTTTGATAGCTTTCTAATCAAATACGGATTTGTGTGGTAAATAGACTTAACATGATACAGCTAATCATATATGTACCGTTGTAAGAAAAATATTTACACAGGGAAGCATCATAAGAGTATATGAACTCATCTGAATAATCTGTTGAACTACTTACTGATCAAGTTCTGTTGTGATGTCATATTCTATGAATACAGACTACTGGCCTTGATGTAATAAGAAAGTTAATGAAATGAAATAAAATAAATAGAAGGGGTTTGATAAAGTCATAAAGTAAGCACCAAGGGATATAGTTGAGAGTTTAGCATCCAACCATTAGATTATTTAGATTGATTTATATAAAAACTAGGATGTCATAACTACCTAATGAATCTGATTGGATGAAACCAATTGTTATAATCCTCTTAGCTGTACTGAAACCTTACTTCTGCACCATAGCACTAAAGGCCATGGTTATTACAAAAACAAAGAAAAATATAGGGAGGAGGGTGTTTAGGTAGAGACAATGGTTAAAGAAGGTGGGGCGGGTTTTCTTGAATTGTATCATAGGAGACGAGATTCGAGAGAGAGAAATTCTATCAAAACCCTAATTACTTGGAGGGCGCTAATTAGGAGATTTTATCTTTTGTGCTGAATTATATCAATTTTGTACATCCTTTTGGTATTGGAAGCATTGGTATGCGTGAAACATGAAGTAAAACTGATAAAACGAGTTCTTCATATTTGGATGTTGACCTTTTGGACATCTTGAGTTTAATTAAAAATTGTATCATGCAAGTTGTACCCAACAAGGAATTACTATGTGTTCAAATCCTGGGTTGCTAAAAGCTGTATGCCCAAAAAAGGATTTATCTTTATGAATTTTATTCTTATAGTATATTTTTTATTTAGAGTTACACAACAGGATTGAAAAATAATCATCTGATAGAAGATGGATACGAATAATTGGAGGCCTCCTCAGGGTGCAAATGGCGCCATTGGTGACCCCACTATGGAAACTGGGGATTGGAGGGCTCAACTGCAAGCAGATTCACGGCAAAGGATCGTGAACAAGATGTATGTACTTTTATTCTTCTTTTTAGCTGTATATTGTTTATTTTATGCTCTAATAATTGGCTATGTGCACCTGCTTGAGTGTCATTTTCTTGGTATTACTGGTTCGCTAAACTATCTGTTTGGAAGGTGATGCTTTCCTTCTGATTTTCTACTAAATATCTGGCATTGTTTTGACTGACATGTGTTGACCATGTGTAGAATGGATACTTTGAAGAGGCATCTTCCGTTCTCTGGACATGAGGGACTACAGGAGCTTAAGAAAATAGCTGTGAGGTTTGAAGAGAAGATTTATACTGCTGCTACAAGCCAGGTTTGTTGTGTTATCTATATCATATACGGTTTTGCGTTGTCGGACTTTAAACCATGTCGATTTATTGGTTTGCAGTCTGATTATTTACGGAAGATATCCTTGAAGATGCTGACTATGGAGACTAGATCACAAAATCCCATGTCGGACCCCATGCAGTCAAACTCTACTGCTAATAGTGTAAACCCCTCTGATCCAGGTATCTCATAATACAATATCATTCGATGTTTGCCATTATTTTTACAAATATATTACGTTTTTAGTAAATTAATTAACGTTTCTCCAATGGATAGGTTCTCAGGTGATGCAGCAAGTGAACAACCAAGGCCAACAACTTCCTATTCCGGTTCCATCTAATAATATGCAACAAGGACAACAAATGATGTCACAGAGCATGCATAATAACATTGGTTCAACTGGAATGCAAGGCTCTTCTGGTTTATCATCTGCATTGCCACCTGGCAGTGGCTTACAACAACCCCCCATGGCAAATGTTGCTGGTCAAAATTCAAACTTGCAGAACATGCAAAACATGTCTAGTGTTCAACAAAATACTGTAGGAAACACAATGGGGAATAATAATTTTGCAAATCAAAGGCAAATTCCAGGACGACAACTTGCTCCGCAACAGCAACAACAACAACAGCAGCAGCAACAAACACAAACTCAAAATTCACAATTTCTTTATCAACAGCAGTTGCATCAAATGGCAAAACAGAAACTGCAACAACCGTCAATGCAACCACACATGCAGCAGCAACAGCAACAACAGAATTTGTTACAGCCGGTTCATCTGCAACAGTCTCAACAATCTGTTATGCAACCGACAATGATGCAAACATCTTCTCTCTCGACAGTTGTACAAAATCAGCAGCCTGTAGACCGCAATCGTCACAACCGTTAATGAACCATCAACAATCGGTTCTAAGACCACAAAGGCAGCAACAAGTACAACCAATTCAGCAGCAACTACAACCAACACAACAGAATTCAATGGGGCAACAGACAAATGCGACAAACATGCAACAAAACCAGCTTATAGGACAACAAAATAACTACTCTGACATGCAACAGCAGAGGTTGATAGGCCAGCAAAATAAGCTTTCAAGTCTACAGCAGCCACAACAGCAGTTAATTGGTCAACACAACAATTTTCTAGCATGCAACAGCAGCAATCTGGTCAACAACAACAGTTGCTTGGAAATCAATCCGGTAACACCAGCATGCAGACCAATCAGCATTCGGTGCAACAAATGTTATCTAATCAGATGCCAATTCAGCAACAGAATCAGCAGAGTTCAGCGAATTTGTTGCCAACACAAGTTCAACAATCGCAACCGCAGTTACAGCAGCCGGTGATGCCACACATGCAATCACAACCACAGTTACAGCAGCAGCAGCAGGTGGGTATGCAACAACAGCCAAATCTGCTGCAAAGTAATATGCAACAAAGGCTTCCAACAACAGGTGGTTTTCAGCAGCAAAACGTAATTGATCAGCAGAAACAGTTATATCAGCAACAGAGAGCTATGCCAGAGGCTTCATCAAGTAGAGTTTTCAATTTCTTTCTAGTATCTGTTTCTTTTTTCAAATATTGAACTATATATAATGTGCTAATGCATGAAACTTCTACTCTTCTGTAGCATCGTTAGATTCTACAGCTGACAATACAAATGGCGGAGATTGGCAAGAGGAAGTGTATCAAAAGGTTTTGTATATCATACTACATTTCTTTTGAAGCAGTGAAAGCATCATCATTCGCATTTGAGTTTAACAAAATCATCACCATTATTCTCAACCAAAGTTTATTCATGCTTTCTTCGCATCAGTTTTAAAAATAAATTTTATTTTAGACTTGGATTGAAAGAATTGTTACTGATAAAATATTAATCAAATGTTAGGAGTGTATACAAGGTTTTTTTGCCTGTAATCATCCATGTGTTGACATTCTCTTGTTTATGAAGTTCGTACTATTTTTTTAATAGCATTGTCTCCATTATGACCTGGATTTTTAATATTTTGCTTACAGATAAAAGCTATGAAGGACATGTATCTACTAGATTTGAATGACATGCACCAGAAAATTCTTTCCAAATTGCAGCAGGTTAGCTTGTGTCTCATATTTTAATGGGAAATCTTTTCAGTATAAGCGCATGTAGAATTATTTAAAGATAATATGTTATCTTGCAAAAGCATACAGCAAAAGGCAATCTTTTCTTTCTTGAGTTAAATATTTATTAATAATATTTTGTTGTCCAGCATGATTCTCTTCCTCAGCAACCAAAAAACGAGCAACTCGAGAAGCTGAAAGTGTTCAAAAATATGCTGGAGCGTTTCATGCAATTCTTACAAATCCCTAAGCATGGAATATTACCTAATTATAAAGAGAAGTTGGGTACTTATGATAAGCAGATTATGAACGTCATCAATTCAAATAGGAGGAAACCAGCGGCCCCTCAGCAGCAAGCACAATCACAAGCACTTCCTCCACAACATATGCAATCTTTGCAGCAACCACAACAAACACATTCTCAATTGACACAAGTTCAGTCACATGATAATCAGATGAATTTGCATGGTTCCATGGCACCAATGCAACAAAACAATATGGGAAATTTACAGCAAAATCCTGCCGTTTCTCTCTCAGGGGTTTCAAATGCTCAACAGAACATGATGAATTCCATACAGCCCAGTTCTAATCTTGACCCGGGTCAGAATACCAGTATGAACTCCTTACAGCATGTCTCGAATGGCTCTCTTCAACAAAATACAGTGAGTGGGACCCAACAAGTAAACATGAACCCGATGTCACTACAAGTGAACTCCAATATGCTTCAGAATCAGCATATTAAACAGCAGGAACAACTGCTTCAAAGCCAGCAACTGAAGCAGTTTCAACAACGCCAGTTGCAGCAACAGTTTTTGCATAAACAGCAACTTATGCAACAGCAGCAACAGCAACAACAACATCAATTTCACCAACAAACAAAGCAGCAGCTGCCAGGAAATCAATTATCTCAGCTTCCTCAGATAAGTGATGGTGGTGATATTAAACTCCGACAGCAGCAGATGAATGTTAAACCAGGTGGTTTACAGCAGCATCATGCAGCGGCAGTCGCCGCCCAGCGGTCAGCTTATCACCAACAGTTAAAGCCAGGTGCTCCGTTTTCACCTCAACTCCTTTCGGCTGCTTCCCCGCAAATGTCACAACATGCATCTCCTCAGATTGACCAGTCAAACATGTTCAAATCTGCCAACTCACCGTTTGCTGTACCGTCTCCTTCAACTTCCTCTGCATCTCCTCTCCCAGGGGAGTTTGAGAGAATAAATGGCGTTTCTTTCGCTATCTAATGTTGGGAACATTGGGCATCAACAACAACCACCTAATCAAATTGGTACACCTGGCATCTCTGCATCCCCTTTACTTGCAGAATTCACTAGTCCAGATGGAAATCATGGTGTTCTCCCGTCAATGGGACCCGGAAAGTCCACTGTTACAGAACAGCCTCTAGAACGCTTACTCAAAGCGGTCAGTTTTTAATTTACATTTTGTATATAAAATAATAAGGATCATGGGTCGAACCAACTCAGGTTAGAACAGATTGGGTAAGGGTTTAAAACAAAGGAGTTAATGCAGTAATAAATTGGATATCGGTCAAGGACAGATATTTGAGATATAAGGTAATCGCGGTGGGTTATTGATAATTTTAATATCATGTAGAATTCAAATATATAGCAATTTAACACTTAACAATTTAGTATACTCTCCTACCATTAACAAATTAACCTTTTGCAACTTGCAAAACACTAACAATAGCAAGTAGGAACTGATTAAGACTTAAAATACTACCATTTAACACTAACAATTAACAATTAAGACTTAAAACACTAATAGCATCAATAAGAAGAAAGACGAATGGTAGAACTAAGAAGAAAGGTACTGATATCGGGAAAATCAGTGATATATCAGTCAATGTCGCCGATAATTTTGGTAACGATATTTTAACTGGGGACCGATAACTGATATATCGGTGATATATCACCCACATTAACTGCATAGATGCCATAAAACAGATTTTCAGCATACCTGTAAGTCTGTAACCTGTTTGTCCTGTTCCCCATATAGCTGAATTTCTTATTTGACCCGCTTGAGATTAAAACTATACCAAAAGTCAATACATTTTTTAAGTAAACTGGTCAAAATTGTCACCAAGACGTGGGTTTTAGATGCTTTTGGCTATTGGCATAAGGTATAGACTAACATGTACTTATTTATCTTCATAGGTGAAATCGATTTCGCCTACAGCTTTGAGTGCTTCAGTTAGCGACATTGGTTCAGTCGTCAGTATGATTGATAGGATTGCAGGGTCAGCACCAGGTAACGGGTCAAGAGCTGCAGTTGGTGAGGATTTGGTTGCCATGACAAAATGTCGTCTTCAGGCTAGAAACTTTGTCACTCAAGATGGAACAAATGGCATCAGAAAGATGAAACGATTTACAAGTGCGATGCCATTAAATGTTGTATCATCTGCTGGCAGTGTAAATGATAGTTTTAAGCAATTGAATGTTTCTGAGACTTCTGAACTGGATTCAACTGCATCTTCTGCAATCAAAAGGCCCCGGACTGAGGTACTATCTTTGCAACAACTTTTGTATTTTCTCTCTACTATATGCATGCAGGAGGCTAGAAACCAATTTGTACTATCTTTGCTCTCTCCCCGGTTCACACACTTTACCCCAAATCTCCAATTAGTGGTGCAAACGAGCCGAGCCAAGCTCGATTTTTTTATGAGAGCTCGGCTCGGTTCGAGCTTTGTTTTCAAAGATCGAGCTCAGCTCGTTGGTAATTTCTCGAGCTCAGCTCGTTCGTTATCTATTAATTAAAATATTAAATGAAATTAATATAAATAATAGACTCATTTAGGCTCGCGAGCTCGATATGTGAAGCTCAGGCCTGGGCTCGTTTACTGAACAAGCTTATTTTTAGTTCAGGTTCTACAATAGGGGTAAATATTATTAAATATTAATAAAAACTAATATTACACTTAAGGCTCGATAAGGCTTGACGAGCCTGAAGAGCTTCACATGCCAGGCTCGAGCTTGGGCTTGATAATTAAACGAGCTTTATTTTAGGCTCAAGCTCGGCTCGTTTCGAGCTTTTTCTCGAGCCGATCTCGAACATCTCGCGAGCCGCTCGGCTCATTTGCACCCCTATCTCCAATTCCAATTCTGTTAGCTGTGCACGATAAAGTCAGCTTTATATCTTATTGGTTATTCAATTTCTATTTATATTTACTTGATGTATTTACCATGTATATTTTTTCGGATTCTTAATATATATGTTATTATAAATGTACAAGCAACGAGTGGGGCGGGGTGCTCTAAATTTTTAGCGGTCTACTTATATCTTGTTCATACATATGATAATAACCGTAACAATAATGATGATAATATCACGACTATGGTTGAAGATTTAGGATCTTGAACTATGAGTTGACAACCATGATGTATACTTTATCCTGTTGTTATTTTAACATATTTTGTACTACAGACTAATCATGCGCTTTTGGAAGAAATAAAGGAGATAAACCGGGGACTCATTGATACTGTTGTAGCTGTTAGTGAGGAGGATGTTGATCCGGCTGCAGCCACTGCAGCTTCAGAGGGCGGTGACGGCACTGTGGTTAAATGCTCCTTCAGTGCTGTAGCTCTTGGTCCAAACTTGAAGTCACAATATGCTTCAGCACAAATGGTGTGTAATTAACTATATGATAATATTTTATGTTTGGTTATATACTTTATTGCTCTCCATGTTTCATGCTTACATTTTTTTTCTCAAATAATGTATAGTCGCCTATCCAACCATTAAGGCTGCTTGTTCCTGCTAATTATCCAAATTGCTCCCCGATGCTCTTGGATAAGTTCCCTGCTGAAGTCAGGTAACGCTACAATTACTATGATAAATATCTTCAATGATTTGACTCCCGATTTTTCTGATGTAGGATAGTGTAAATTTGGAAAAATCCTATCTTATTTGTTGCAAGCTTTTCTGGATGGGGATTTTTTTTAATATAAATTTACCTTATTTGCCTGTGTTTTTTAGGGTGAGCAGAAACCCCACCCATGTAATTAAACAATGATTCAGTTTTGGTTTTTTAAGAACTTAAAAACCAAATGTGTGATTCGGTTTAGTTTCATATGGTAACCTGGTCAAATTAACCAAACTGTCCCATATTTAAATTAATATAGTTCTCTCCTTATATTTTTAATTTTTGGTTGAACAACTATTGGGCCAATAAATTACTTGTATTCGTTACAGTTATATCTTTGTTAGGCTTTTTTCTGATAATTTACTACACTATCGAGCTGGAAACGACTAGCTTGCCCACTGTTGATGGATATCCCAAAAAAAAATGGTCAAAACCGATTTAAACCGAAAAACTAAACCACCCTTAACCAAAACCAATCATTTCTAAATAATTGAAATCTTGGTTTTTGGTTCGATTTTGTGTTTGTGGACCTTTAGCAGTATTTATGATGCTTGTTTTGTCACAGTAGATCTTTCCGGTTTGTAAAGGGCATTTTAGTCATTTGGTGCAAAAACTAAACATAAAATACAAGCTTTGCAGTTGAAATTAAAGAACATAAGAGACAATTTATATGGGATGGAGTCAAAGTGGGGGTTATAATTGTCTTCTGACTTTTTAATCTTTGTTTACAGCAAGGAGTTTGAGGACCTTTCAACAAAAACAAAATCAAGATTCAGTATTTCTCTGAGGAGCCTTACACAACCAATGTCACTTAAAGACATTGCAAGAAATTGGGATGTTTGTGCACGTGGCGTTATCTCAGAGTATGCTCAGCAAAGTGGTGGTGGTACCTTCAGCTCTAAATATGGTACCTGGGAGAACTGCTTAAGAGCTGCTTAATCTTATCTTCTTTGGAAGTTATTTACCAAGTATAGTTGTTGTCTTCCAAGCTTTTACGTTTGCATATTTAAACAAAATCTTATCTAAACTTTCATATTGTATGATATACCCGTCGTGTATGTTTATAAACTTTCGTCGTTTGGGAATTTCGAATGAGCTTTTTGCATCTTTAGTCGCTGTCCTGTCATGAAATTTTGAAATTATGTTGTGTTTAAGTAGATTTTGTTGTACTTCTTTTTCGAGTTTTTTTTGGAGTTTGGCAACATTGGATTTGTTATTGGTTAAAGAAATTAGAATTTTTTATTCACTTGGTTGATCAAAAAGATCATATTTGGTTTCTTAATACTAATAAGATTCAGGTTTGAGGTGGTGTGGTGAGGGAATAGGAGATTTCATTTAATATGGTTTAATTTTTTCACAATTGGAAGAAATGTTAAAAGACTTCCTTTGAGGGATTTGTGGGAATTAACTCGTTCCAGTTTTATTCTTTTTATTCTTCAGTTAAATATAACATGTTATCATTTGAATTTAAGATTTAGCTAGAATCAAGCCGCCTGCGTAGCGGAGCGTAAAACCATGTTAAATAGCATCCAACGCAAAACCATGTTAAATAGCATCAATGTTGCATCACCATGAGCGACCACTGTTCTTGAGGCTTAATTCGGTGTTAAATTTACAATAACCCTTCTATCACATTAGTCGGTGTTAAATTTACAATAACCCTTCTATCACATTAGTCAGATCAGCTTTCCTTTTTTGTTTTATTGTATTCAACTCACTTTGAAATTTTGTTTTGTTATGTTTAATTAAAGAGCATAGTAGCTATAAGCGACTACCGTTGTTGAGGTTTAATTCAGTGTTAAATTTACTATAACCCTTCTATCACATTACTCAGATCAGCTTTCTTATTTGGTTTTATTACATTCAACTCACTTTGAAATTTTGTTTTGTTATGTTTAACTAAAGAGCATAATAGCTATATCTTCGTTGTTTTGTTTTAGTTAGTAATCAACTTTTATTTCAAAAAAAATTTTGTTTTATTACATGGGAGGTTTTAAAAAAAAATTGATTTTTTATTTCAAACCCAAAGGTTTTTATTTTTTGCATTCTAACCCTTTTGATTTTTTAATCAAAAATTTTTCATCTTTTACAATTTAAACCCAACACTTTCTTATTTTTAACTTTGGTCCTCCATATTTTTCCTCTTTCGTAAGATTTTTAGTTTTACGTTTCATTATAACTTTTGAGAGTTAACACGTTGTAATGTGTGTGTGGTGTTCAACGTTTTTGTGACAACCCGTAATCTCGAGGTAAAAACGCTCGTTCACTATTAAACAAAATTATATAATTTTGTTTGATGAATTATTTATATACTTAACAAATTTATGTTATACAAACGAGTATTCCATATCGCGTTGAACCGACCCGAATCGTTTGAACCACAACACTTGTCTCGCGCGTCGAATCAACCCACTCGCATACCCGATACTTTTGAGACCCGAACTATAGCTTGATTAATATATATATATATATATATATATATATATATATATATATATATATTATAGGGTGAGGTTATTGTGAGAAAATTTAAAAGTGTGAGAAGGATAAGAAAGAATCTAAATCATTAGATATTTAATCTAATGGTTGAGATCATAGTGGCAATTTTGTAAATAATGTTGACTATTAAACTAACTAATTTTCTAGATTAAGGGTATAAAGGTAAATTTAGTATTTTTAAATTAAGAAACTAATATTAATACACATGCAAAGTTCCCCCTTCTTTTTTAAACATCAATAACTTTTTATACGTAACTCTTTTTTTAAAAAATTACACCATAATAACGAGTGTTTTTTTATCTTTAATATGAGTACCATATTGATATACTTATGTAGAGTTATTTCTGTTTTTATATATTTAAGGTGTTATTTCTTTTTTGATTCTGATTAAAGTGTTGACTGGTGTAATATTAAGGTGTTATTTCTGTTATATTCAATGTTAGGGTGTTCTTTATAAGATGTGTGCCTTCAATATAACTGCTGTGGTGTTTTTATGAGTTATGGTGTTATTTTTGTTATATTTCTGTTCTTTATAAGATGTATGCCTTCAATATACAGGTTGTGGTGTTTTTATGAGTTAGGGTGTTTTTGTGAGTTATATTTATGTTCTTTATAAGATGTATGCCTTCAATATACATGTTGTGGTGTTTTTATGAGTTAGGGTGTTATTTCAAATTCGAAAATCCCTACAATAACTGCCAAAAATTGGTTGCATATATTCATTCCATAATTAGATTTTATTAGTTAAATTACACTTATACCCTTAAACTACCAAAATAAAAAGGAACACATGTCACCTCCATAATCTTTCTTATCCTTCTCACACTTTTAAATTTTCTCATATGAACCTCTACCTATATATATATATATATTTAATGACTACATCAAAACACGTTAACCATTTTTTAACGTACAAGTATATTATAAATCAAACCTCATGTTTGAAACTAAAATTATAATAATAACATTTAGATGAGAAAGATGCACACATAATTGAACTTGAGGTGCATTAGTGTTATTAGTTGTTCAAAAAAAACAAAGATAGAAGATATATAATATTTGTATTATAACAACAATTGCAGCTTTCTTTCCCAGCCATGTTCTCGGCCCAAACAGTCTGTGCCCACCCTAGAATTCCTTGCAGCCCACTCTCCACAACCGCCCATCCCTGCCTTTATTTGATTTACGTAGGTTTGCATATTGTATTATAATACTTCCACATAAACAACAAACCCTACTCCCCCCTTGGTGATTCACGGCAGCAGGACGCAGAAGACCCCCCTCGCGATCTCTCGCTCTATTCCTCCCTCACATCTTTTACGGTTAGTGTTTCGGTTTGTGATTATGGCACTACTTGGCTGCGTGTCTTTTGATTTGTATGATATTTGCAAGGACATGATTATAGGATGGTTTGATGTGTCGCATGATCTTGTATTCTTTTGGTATCTTGGCTGCTTATAGTTGTGATACGATTAGGTTGTATGTTTGGGGTAGGGTTAACAAGAGATGTTAAGTGTTGTAGCATAATTATGCTTATGGTTGTTGCATGATAACTTAGGGTGGGTATCTTTGATAATTTTGGCGAATTATAGTATGAACTTGACATAAATAACCTGCAACCTGCTATGATTAATGTTATGACTGAACGGGTTCGCTATTGAAGCGTTTACGGGGTTCAGGTAACGAAAACAGGTTTGTCCGACAGTTACAACAAACTTTAATTGGCTGTAACTGGGTCATAACTTAACGAAATTTTGATTTTCTTGAGTCTATAACGTGCTATTTCAAAATACGTTTCTAATGGCGCTGGAATCATGATTTTTGGACGTCGTTTACTATTTTAAATAAGTTGTTTCGTTTAAGTCATTTAAGCTTCGTTTTCTGCAAATTTTATGCGATATGTTTTGGGTCATAACTTGCTGCGTAATTGGAGTTTTGCTATGAAATTCTTAATGTAGATAGCCTTTAATGTTTTAAGAATTTTGCCGTTGGTTTCAAGTCAATCGGATAAACGAGGAATTTTGAGAAAATATATAGTGGGCAGGGGTCAGATTCCGACGAATCTGACCGCTGTTTGGTGTTTGATTTTTAATGGAAAATCTATAAAGAATTAGGTTCTGAAAATTTTACATAAAATGAAAAGGGTTGTTGGCAATTTCTATAATTTTCTGGGAATTTTTGCAGTTCCGAAACTATATTAAAAAAATTCCTGAAAACTGCGCAGAATTAAATGTCTTTGCTTAATTTTGATAAGTTAACTTAACGTGCTTGTTTCTTGCTTGTGAGATCATATAATGTCCTATTGTGTTTGATGACTACATAATTGATACTTATTAGTATGTGATATGTTGTAGTGTTATGTATGCATACATTTGGTTAAATGGTTCATGTATAAACGTGTTACGTGCAAAATGTTAGATTGCATGTAGGAATATACACGTTGCATAAACTCACTCTAATGAAATACATGATAACTATCTTAGGACACGGTTGATCGTCTTTGCTACTATTTGCACTTTATCTCTTACTGAGTAAAACTAAAGTGAGTTCACACCTTTACTAAAAACATGTATTCCCGGTGGTTGGGAACCTCACATTCTCTGGTATGGGATTGCCTTAGTATTCCTGGTATGGAATACTGTTAACTTCACTTTCCCTGGTATAAGATTGCCTAGTATTCCAGGATGGATATGTTAATTCTATTATATTCAGTTTTAGCGGACTAAACGAACTCTATCTGAAAGTCCCCACACATTATACCGATTAATCGCCGGGGCTAGCGAATGGGATATTTGTTGATAGCGCTATTAGGTTCGACAAACCTCACACCGTACTTAGGAGGACGACGTGAACTATTATGCCTTGGCAACTGGTCAATGACGATAGACTTTAACTTGGGGCACAAACAACTTACACAGTCAAAGTTTCGGTACCACACAGTTTAGTAGCTTAAAGATGGGGTAGCTCCCCATGACGTGTTTATAAATTAAGTAATTTAACAATCTAAGTTTTGGAAAATAATACTGAAAAACTGTGAACTCACCAACCTTATATTGACATACTATTACATGCTTTGCAGGTCGTTAGGTACAGCGGGAGCTTGCATTGGAGGAATGTCGTGGCTGCGTTAATTATTTGAATTGGTTTTACTTAAACAATTATGGTTTTTAAACATTGTTGGATTTTTAAACTGTTTGCTTCCGCTGTTGGTTAAACTATGTTTTTGGACATTTAAACTTTAGATCACTAATCGTGTTGATGGTGATACTTTTTGATATCTTCAATGGTGGTTCAACATTGATTAGTGGCTTGATCCTAGTCGGTCGCACATCTCGCAGTAAAACTCCGCACGTGGAAATTTAAGGGTGTGACAGTTTTTTCGCCTTGTTCAAGTAGATGAGGGTTTTTAAACCCAGGGGATCATAGAATGTGGTTCATCCTTCCTCAGGGAATGAACTAAATATGTAGCACATGTTTTTCCTTTCTTCAAGGGAGGAACTAATAATGCGACTCACAAATAAGGATTCTTCCTCATTCAAGGAGGGAAATAGATGTGTAGCCCAAGTTTTTCCTTTCTTCAAGGGAGAAACTAATAAAGTAGCTCACAAACAAGGATCATTCCTCCTTCAAGGGAAGGAACTAAATATAAAGCCCATGTTTTTTTCTTTTCTTCATGCATCCCACAGGAAGGGAGTTTTTCTTCTTTAAAGAAGGAACTGTATATGCATCCCACATAAAGGGATTTACTTTTTTACTTTAAGAGAAAGTATAAGTATCAAAATTTATTCATGAAAGGAGACTTCATTAATATAAGCTTGGGAAAGAAGGTTTTTTTTTTCTTTTTTAATTTTATTGTAGAGGTTTTCGAAAACGAGAACTCATGGAAGGGGTTTAATCCCCCTTGAGGAGGTAATATAAATATGAAGATCCTTTCTTTTATAGAAGTCTTCATTATAGAACCCAATGGTGTTATACCATGCCAGCTTCCCAGTTTAGTATTGTCAAGTATAGTTGGTAATACTGACTATAAAATAAGTTGTGGAAACTTCCTTATTCCTTCCCCGATCGTCCAAATGCCCTTTAGCCCGACTTTCTAGACAATCGGTTGTGAACAAAGAATATAGTTACTTTTGATGAGTATCAAAAGTATTCAAAATCATAATTACTTCTAACGACTGATGTCTTTATCCGTGACATGATAGCATATAAGGATATAAGAGCCGATAGATGTACCTGGCTATACGACATAAGAAAGTCGGTGAATATTCGACAAATGACATACCATCGTGGTCTTATACCATAGCACTCCAAAGCAACGCTGCTAATCATGTTAGGAGAATTGGACCATACAATAAAATGTCATAATCATATCCGATAGATAAAACAAACATTAGCAATTGTTATACCATCAACCTTTTTTTGTTTGTTTGCATAGTGTACCTCACAGTGTTATCTTTAAGCTGTTGGGATAGCTTAATACCAAATAGCATCATTCCATTTGATGGTATCATTTGTTGGGATAAAACTCTTATCACAGGGTGTTTGTGTAGTTTCTTTTCATGATCTAAAACACGGTAGCGATGGACGCGAGGTGTACCTTATATTCCGGATGAACATGAAAAACATAAGCGCAATAGGCGGTACGACATAAAATAATACGTTGGATCAAGAAGATATATCCTAGGTGGGGCTAGCGGCGTCTTGGCTTAGCGTTGTACTGCTCTCGTGCCTTACAAAATATGATGATAATCGTGAAGCAAAGGATAGTTAAGCTTGTCTTTATTTGATCATGATAGCCATCTGAGAGTATGTATTTCCCTTATACTTGACTATCCTTTTTATTTTCATAAAGAAAACATGTGTAAAACATTTAACTTTGCTTTCTATAGCTATAGCCAGGACATAAGCTTTGAATTTTTCATAAACCATTCACAATTAAATCTACATAGAAGAAAAAAATTCATGTTTAGATCCCTGTGTCATAAGGATGAATGACAATGTTTGAAACCACAATACATGAATGTCAATATTTGTCCAAAAGAATCCTTTTATCTATGAGTCAGGTGTTGTACTTTTCACCTCACTCATTTTTGTAGGCCAAAGCAACCACTCTTTGCAAACTTTTGTGTATGCAAATGTTGTATCTTGAGATGGAATCATGCAATACATGCTTGTTCATGTATTTCCTTTATCAAAGCTAGTAAACTGTTGTAGCACATGCATAAAGATATGTACTTTCTACTTGAATGGATAATTAAGGCCCCTACTATTCACACACTCCCTATATCTTATTTTCACGTCCCTATTGTATACGGGTCGTATAACCTTATACGGCATAGAATGTTGTTGCACACAGATGTATGCAGTGGAATGTTTTATTGTTTCTTATGTATACGGGCCGTATAACGTTATACGGCCCATATACATATGTATACGAGTAATATAACGTTATACGGCCAAATGGATTTATTTTGACGGTTAATCAGATTTTTGGTTTTAACACATGTATATGGGCCGTATAAGGTAATACAACCCGTATATATATTTATATATACATATTTTTTGAGAGTTCATCGAATTTTTGTGAAACGGTTAAAGTATTTGATTACTGAAGTCATGTCAAACCGTGAAAGACAGATAAACTATTTGATTGCTGAAGTTCTTGTGAGAGTTCAGAGAGTATGATTGCTGAAGTTTTTCATTATTCGAATTTGTTGGGTTGTTTGCAGCTAGAGTTCAGAATGCTTGAAGTTTTGCGCCAGCAAGGTTTTCAATATCCGGAGTTTGTTGGGTGGCGACGACGGTGGGTTGTGAGAGTTCAGAGAGTATGATTGCTGATGTTTTTCAGTATCCGGAGTTTGTTGGGTTGTTTGCAGGTAGGGTTCAGAATGCTTGAAGTTTTATTATAAATCGTGTTAAACCTAAATCGAATAAAAGTTTTAAAAATGAGCTGGTTCGGTTGGGGAGAATGTTATGGAAATTGAAGGAAAAGGAAGGTTGTAGCAATTTATTTAAGATTAACTAGTAACTTTGTAGTCGGTATGTGTTCAGAGCAAATATGTCCATACATGCATTTAATTCACTCACATCATTACAAATTGTCATAACATGAAATAAGATCAACCTTAACATAATAAAATAATCCTAACGCTTCTCCTTACATGCATTTAATTCCCACACATCATTACAAATCTTCAAACTTTTCACGTAGGCGGCACCTGCAGTAGTCACCATTATCTTACAAATCACATATATTGTGTCACAACCCCGACCCGCAGTGGAATAAGAGTCGGGGCATAATTGGGTTATCACCAAAGCTCATGATATTTACTAATATGTTTCATATTTATTAAATTCAAAATTACATCCTCAATATTCCAAACATGTTCATACAATTACAAAGAAAGATAATCAACTAAACAATCCAAAGTCTAAACCAGTTATTCTTCTAGCCATCCTATGTGTTTCTTGCTGCAGCTGGATCACCTGTATCATGTGTAAAAATGGGGGTTTTTGGGTCAACATAAGTTGGCGAGTGAACCTTGTTAGAAAACATTTATTATTGATTTCTTATTATATTTATTATGGAAAATTGTGCAATAATCATATGTGAGCAAACGTGAATAATCATACAATAACAATAACAAACAATAACATACAATAAACAATAACAATAACAAACCAACTTGCATGAATATATAACATGAATGATACTGTATATGTTGGTAACGTCACATTCACGCTCATAGGTAATGGGGAACGGACGGCCTATGATAAATGTCTGTGCGATCAAGGCTCAATCAAACGGAGCCGATCGTATGTTGGCAACGCTAGTTCACGCTCATATGTAATGGGGAACAGCTCAACGCTCATATGTAATGGGGAGCGGCGGCCATGATAATGTATGTACTGAAAATGATAAATTTAATCTAAACAATAACCACACAAACAGTTGATACATGTTGAATACACATTTGTTCATGGATATGATGGATGCACAATAGTTTAAATGTAATAAATAATAAGACACATGATACAACCCAAAAACGTGATTAAAACGGGGAATTTGTAGAGATTCACTCCATTGGGTGCATTCGGTTGAAGATGTTGAAATGCGCACGAGTTTAGAGGATTGATCGACAGAATTAACTAACCTAAAAAAAATAACGAAAAGGTATGGTAAATGAGTGGATTTTATTAATAATTTTAATAAGATTTTTAGATATATTTTTGTGAGTTTAAGGCTATTTTCTAACTTTAAAAACATTATTTTTAAATATTTTTAATTGATTTTTAAATTAAATAAATAAATAAAAATATAAAAAAATGTTGACTTTTGAGTTGACCATTGACCGTTGACCGTGACTGTTGACTGTTTGACCGGTTCGCTAGTGTGCAAGTATGCGCCAGGTAAGGCTCGAACCCGAGACCTCCCGTACGCGTGCACGCAGCTCTACCAACTGAGCTACGTGTCTAACCCGAAATATTTCTGTTTTTAATTATATTTATATACTGTTTTAATTTATTCAAAATTCATTTATTTTTTAAAAAGGATTTTAATCATCGAACCGGCGTGCGTAACAGGTCTCGAACCCGGGACCTGTGGTTTAGTGTTGCACACAGTCCACCGCTGGACTGTGTGTCTAACCTGGTTAATATACTGATTTTTATTATACTTAACATCTTCAGTGAGTTAACCCGGTTCGGTTCTTAAAAAAAAACATTTTTATTTCCGAGAATAGGGTTGTGATAGGGATCGAATCGAGACGTATGTTTATTGTTTGCACACAGTCCACCGCTGGACTGTGTGTCTAACCCGTTTATTATACTGATTTTAATTAATCTTATAATCATAATCAACTTCGTCTTCTTCGCTCAAGAACACAGATAACGATTAATCAACTGTTTCTTGCTTAATTCGATTAACAGGCGTATGAATGATTAAAATGTAACGGATAGGAAAGGTTTTGGGAATGAACATACCGGAATGACGATCTTTCTCAGAACTCCGGCGAAGTCGTCGGCTCTGTTTTTATGAACTTCGTCTGAGCGGACCGATTAACAGTTTTGATTAGCTAGTTGTGGAATTGAAGTACTAAACAAGAGTTATCAGAAGGTTTAAAAGACTATACCGTTTCACAGCGAAATCTGGGAATTTTCAGAAGTTTTCCGGCGAGAGTTGATTATCCGATATCGTCGCCTGAAATTGATTCTGATTGAAGGGTTTGAGTTAGCAAAAGCCTAACAACTGCTAGAAGATAGAAGAATTGAGAAACTTACCGTTTTGATGAAAGACACGGTTTTCCGGCGAAAGTCCGGCGAGTTCAAAAAGCAATTCCGACGATCAGAAATTAGAGTAAACGTGAAATTAGAAGTTCTGGGAATGTAATTGAGTCGCGAGATGAGGATTTTGTTGAAGTAATTCAAGAAGTGAATGTTTTCGGTTATAAAAATCGAACATCACATGAATTCAAGTTCATTAACGACTGAATTGATTAAGAATGTCGGTTTATCGGTTGTAATCTAGAATCCGCGATCACTCAAACGTCTTGGACGGTTGGAAGCCGATATCGGTTTCAGTTTGGCGCAACAGGTTGATTCACGGTTGTACATATGCTTTAATTGTTTCCTAGAACTCACAAAGACATCAAGTGGCGGAGTGGTTATATGTGCGCGAGTTAAAACTTTGAGGCTCACCTGGCTGACCCGGGTTCGAATCCCGGCAGCCGGTTTTCTTTTTTATTTATTTTATTTTCACTTTTTATCAATTATAGTTTTTAAATTCTAATTTGTTTATTAATTATGCGTCGTTTAAAATTAAAATAAACATAAATACGCAACGAAAAATTTATAACTTGATATTCGATTACAAATGAAGCGGGTTTGGAAAACCCGTTTTTTGACGAATGTTACATATTGTCACATTAAATTAATAACGTTGTTATTAACTGTTTGTCTATTTCATGTTTTGACAATTTGTAATGAAGTGGGGAATTAAATGCATGTACGTGACAATAGACGTAATTTGTAACCCTAAGCGTCTTGGGAACATTGGTTACAGAAGCTATCAACGCAGGGATGGGTACAGAAAGTCTGATAAATAGTCTTGCAATTAGTCAGCAGTCATTACTTCTTAGATGAATACTAGTTGAATTGATTGACATCTATCATTACCTTTTCACACAGGCGGCAACACAAGGTTATCTGCTGCTTTGTGAAGATAGGTGAATGGTTTAAATGAGATGAACAAAAACCTTTGGTTATCTGTTTAGTTTTTGCATTTACTGGAGTGTATCCATCACGGCTTTATCTGTTTAATTTTTGCATTTAGACGCCACATCAATCAATCTGAATCTGAAAGTTAACTTTGACATACGAGTTGAAATTAATTAAGTAGTTCCTTATATAGCAAAGTATATTCAATAACTAGAAGTGGTAATTCGAACTTTTCAAAATTCAAATCAAACTCACTGATCACATTATCCTACTGCCGGAACCCCATCCAACCACCCCATTTTTTTCACGACTGACGTTAGCAATCTTTTAACTTTGAAACAAATCCCATTTTTTCCTTTTACAGACACATAAAACCTCTAAGCTGCCTCTGAAGTAGTGAAACCACAAGTTAACTGACAATTAGTATTCACTTACACGGTACCTTCGAGTCTGGGAAACAGGTTATGTGGGTTCACTCGTCGGAGAAGGAATGAATTCTGACTAATTGCAAGATTGTTTGTCGGGCTTCTAACATTCAGTGCTTTATGTTTGTTAACTGTTTCGTTTCTTTTAGAACTAATGAATTCATTCGTCAGAAAATTCTTCCTTTTTAAATTAAGTTATAGTAGTATATTTATAGAAGAAAAAGGTAAATACGGGGAGATATGGAACGGTGGCTATGGGAACGGTGGTTACGGAACCCTATTCTCATAAATTCCAATGTCGTACAACTACAATCCTACATTATTGAAAATCATTGTATCACCACCGTTTATCTTCTCCAATACGTCTTCCTTCTTTCAAAATTCAAATCAAACTCACCGATCACATTATCCTACTGCTTGACCATTGTTAAACCCAATGGACTTCACTTTCCGAACAATTTATAAGCAGCAGTAGCACCACCACCACCAATTTTCCAACCACCCCATCATTGGTATGTGATCACTAACTTTACTTTGTTATTCAGTTTCACCAACTTTTTTTTATTATTTTGCAAACGATTTAGAGAATCAGAGAATGCGGAACGAGATTCTTCGAGAACTAGAAAAGGATAAAATACAGAACGAGATACTGGCGGAGGAACTAGAATGCTAGCGAGTATTGGAATCGGAAGTTCGAAGGGATTGTTAATAATTTTTAGTGATGTATTGATATGATTGAATTAAATGCATGTATGGACTCAAGATAAAGCAGTTGGTATGTGTTCCGAGCGAATATTTCCATACATGTATTGTTTATCACCCTGCGTGAGCATTGGAAGCCCGACAAACAGTCTTGTCAATTAGTCAGCAGTTATTACTTCTTAATGAACTCAAATTCAGGAAATTGTTCGTAATGAACTCAATGGCATCTTCAACAGAAACCACATCTGCAATGCCACCATTTCCATAACTACTCAAATCATGGCGTCTAAACCCAGTCATCATTCTAGGGGGACTGAGCCTAGACGGGGACCCTCGTCGTCATCCACTATTATAAAATCCATTTCTCATTCTTCTAAATCACATGCAACAACTTTTCAGTTTGAAAAACCTATAAACCCTTCAACCCATCACCCATTTTAACTACCTTAAAACACCCATAAACATTTCCATCCAAGTAATCCTTTGGTAACCCTAAATTCCACAACATACCTTGAATTATCTTCAATGGCAACTTAGTTTCAACACTCCTAAGTATCAATTTTCTCAATCTTTCTTGTAAGTCAGCCTTAAAATCTCTATAAACTACTTGCGCTTCATCATGAAACATAGCAACCTCTTGGGTTAACTGAAAAACTGATGGGTGCAATCTAAGAAACCTAGCAACCTTAATGGGTATCTCTAATTTTAACCCCTTTTTTGAAACACCAGAAATGGGATGCAACCTTTTGGAGAGGCTGTAATACGGTTCTTGAGAGTGATTAGGGGGTTTGAGTTGGGTGGATTGACTCAATTGAACTAAGTGCGGATAGCATTTGACGGAAGGCTATAGTCCAGAATGAAACAGATATAAATATCTGTTAGAATGTTCACGGGTCTTTTTGTAAATTATTTTACTTGACTCGCTAATATTATTCGGTTTCGCCAGATTAAGCGTTAACCGGTTAGAATGTGGCTTATACCTTTCCGAGTGCAAATATTTAACCAAAGATTCTGATTTGGAATGATTTTGAAAGGTTTAAATCCATTTCGACTAGTTTATATAATTTATACATTATAACTAGTCATTTGCGTAAATGCGGCATCGGATGGTCGAAAGGGTTTATGACAAGTCCATTATGTCAAAACATATTTCCAAATGTTATATAATCAGTTTTGAGGTCAAATTACATGCCTCGTTGGTATTAAAACCATTTCTATGCTAAAAGGGCGTTTTTGACATTTTTAAAAAAAGTATAGATAGCGGACTTGTCGATTTACCCTCCAAACGGTGTCACCATAAGGTATAATCTTAGAGGGTTATTCCCTATAATATTATGGTCACAAAACATGCCTTGATTGGGTTTCATAATAGACCAAACAGGTAGGAATCGAAAGTCAAAACAAAAATCAAACTACTTGACTTTCGATATAGAATAGAGGTCTAAACTGAGTATGATGAGTTTAGTATGTCAAAAAATGTTATATTAATCCATACTACTGATATAATGTCAAAACTTTGAGTTTCGATAGCTTAAAGTTTAATTAGCGTAAAATGCACATTTACTAATTTTGAATTTTTATATATTGTGCTCGACTCATCATTTCGCCTATCAAACGTGATTGTCGGAAGTTATGATCATAGGAGAATCATACCAACGTTATCACAATCACGTAGGAAAGTTCGGGTTGAACTTAGACTTGACCAAGATGGTCAGAACTGAAAGTCAAACGGGAAGTCAAACTGTTTGACTTTCAGTTGATTACTAGCTAACTTAATGAAATTGAATAAGGGAGAAAGACTTACTAGACTTGAGGACTCCTAAGAACTTCAAGGGGCTGCCCTAAACCAAGAGGAAGCTCCAAGTATCAGATTAAAAGTGAATTGAAAGGTGTGAGTTGAATGTGACCATGATCACTTATTTATACTAATCCAAAATCTCTCAAATCACGACAAGTGTGACTAGGAGCTTTAGGAGAGGGATTAATGTCATTTTAGGTGTCACAAGGAGGTGAGTTTGAGATAATTTCGCGAGATTGGTGGCAACAAGGCAGTGGGGAATTGCCAGCTGCCATTCTGCTGTCTCTGTACATCTTACGGACTATAAAAGGTGGGTTACGGTCCGTAAGTGGTGGGTTCACCGCCTTTACAGGTTTTGAACCCCTTACGATCCGTAAAGGACCTTCAGAAATGGAATTTTGGCATTTTTGCCACTTTAGTCCTTAGACTTGGTTTCTATTTCCTTTTTTTACATAATTGGTCCCTCTCCTTCCACAAATCAGAAATAAACGGAGAGGTTGGACATGTGTCGTGTTATTATATGATATAAATTTGCGAGGTGTTACAAAAGAACAAACTGTATCTATCTTAAACATGTATGATATTGAACCAAGAAATCAGTTTGACTAAGTAAAGTCAAACTGTTAGTAAACCTTGAAGTTTTTGGTTTTCATGCTATTGCTATATAATGTGTTATAATTAACAATGTCCAACCTAATGGATTATTGAAAATTTGAATAGTGTACTTAACTGTATCTTTGTTAATGTAGAGTGTAATGTGCTTATAATCGTTCAAATATAAATTTTTAGAGTTTAAAATAAGTTTTTCTTTTCAAGGTAGGTTTATAAGAAAAAAATAGTTTTTTTTTTTAATTCTTAAAAATGATTAGATCAATAGTTATATAATAAATTGGATTTATCCAATGATATTAGGAGTAAAAAACAAAATAAAATTTCTTTAAAAAAACATTTTAATAAATACTTTTTTAATAACACGATTACGAGAAAAAACTCGATAAATACATAGTTTTCCTTTCTCTTTCCTTTATAATCTGATCACACGTAAAATCTTTCAATATCGTTTACTTTTTGGTTTACGTCCGATTCATAGCTTCGTGTACCAAAACCCTAACTCCCACAGAATTGAGCATCTCATCTATTCATCTGGTATGTATGTATGCTCTGCTAATCATACTGCCATTTTAGAATATCCTAGTTTTAATTGCATTATTGATTCGATTCGATTTGATTTTTACTTCAAAATTGGTATGATAAGCAAGTTCTTCTACAACAAAAGTAAATAAACAACAGGGTTTTGATAACCGTAGCCCTAAAGGCCGTGGATATGAAATCAGAAATTAAAATTAAGGAAGGAGATGAGAGAGAAGATCTCATGTTATATGCTTAAGATGTCTTATATTTTGTGTCTTCTTTGTGAAATAGTTTCATTTTAGACTGTCACAATAGGATTGGAAATCGAACATCAGATAGGAGATAGATACGAGTAATCGGAAGCCTACTCAGGGTGAAAACCTATGAAGCACAGAAACGGCATGGAGCTGCCGTCTCCCGTCCCGGGGACTGCAAGGGGACGGAAACGCGACGGGTACGCCTTGGAAACGTCCCCGGCGATTAGGAAACGTGGAGGAAACGGTCCTGCTCAGGGGACGGCAACGAAACGGCAAACCGAAACGTTTCATGCGCGTTTCCCGGTTAAATTTTCGGTTTTAAAAAAAAAAAAAAGAAAATTTATTAATTCCATTTATAAAACATAGCCAATCCAAGTCCTTTATACGTAAACGCTTAAACCCTACGTCCTTTTAGTTTCATACGGCGATCTTCACTTCTCCAATTCGAATTTTCTTCGTAAACTCTTCTCTTCTCCCATTCGAACTCCAAAAAGCAAAATCATGGCATCTAATGAAGAAACACAAGGATCATCATCATCTATAGATGAACCTCCATTGTGGGATTATGTTGAAAAACAAGAAAAGCAAGGTTCGGGAGGAACTTGGAAATTCAAGTGCAAAGTATGTGGCGAAAATCGACAAGGATCGTATTCAAGAGTTAGATCACACTTGCTCGGTATAAAAGGTAATGCAAGCGTGCTAGTTTAGTTTTTTTTTTTGTATTTTATGCCGTTTTTGTATTTTATGCCGTTTCACACTTGCGCCATGCCGTTTCTGTGCTACAAGTGCAGAAGTCTACAGGTGATCAGTGATCACTGATCAATGATCATATGTCAATGCAGGCTATCTGAGGCGCGTTAGATGCACTGAGGCGCGTAGACCGCCGCCTTAGGTGCATTGAGGCGCGCAGGCCGTTTCTGTGCTACAAGTGCAGTAGTCTACAGGTGATCAGTGATCACTGATCAATGATCATATGTCAATGCAGGCTATCTGAGGCGCGTTAGATGCACTGAGGCGCGTAGACCGCCGCCTTAGGTGCATTGAGGCGCGCAGGCTGCCGCTTTTTTTAGGTTGAGGCGCGCCTAAAACATGTAAAATATAATCAGTGCCTAAACATGTAATGTCTCCTAGATGACTAGATGAACCGTAGAAGAGAGCTAAACTAAGACGAATGTCAAATGTCTCCTTTCAACCTAGATTATTTAGTGCCTAAACATGTAAAATATAACTTGTTTTCTTAATAGGCATTCATCTGCATTTTCAAGAAAGTATATGTCTATATGATACCAAACACTAAACCACAGGTCTGTTCAGAAAACATAGAAAGATACCAAAAACAGAAAATAACTTAACTGATAGAATTAGAAGACAGAAGTTACAAGAAAAAACAAAAAACAAATCATATAAAAACCTTATTTATAGCTATATTTTGGATACAAATGAGCACAAACTAATGCTTCATTATTCGTTATTGTTGATTTGTATAAAAGGTAATGGGATTGCTATCTGCAAGAAAGCAACACAGAGTGATAAAGTTGCAATGAAAAAGTTAGAAGATGCATATGAAGAGAGAAAAAACAATTCAAAAGCGAAAGAAGTCGGGTTGCCATGTGAAGCTGGCAATCCCTTAAAGAGGAGAAAACCCGCTTCAAATCCTATTAAAAAAGCTTTTGGTGTTGAAATAAGGGACCAACTTGATGAGGAGATAGCAAGGATGTTCTATACTGGAGGTATACCTTTCAATTTTGCAAGAAACCCGCACTACCAAAGGGCTTTTAAGTTTGCTGCAGAGAACAAAATTGAAGGGTATGTACCTCCTAACTATAATAGGCTTAGAACAACCATGCTACAAAAGGAAAAGGAGAATGTGCACAAGTTATTGGAACCGATTAGGTTATCATGGAAAGAGAGGTGTGTCTATTGTTAGTGATGGTTGGTCAGATCCTACACGAAAGCCTTTAATCAACTTCATGGCTACCTCAACTAATGGACCTTTATTTCTAAAGGCGGTTAATTGTTTTGGAGAATTCGAAGATAAGTTTTTTATTGCTAATCTGATGAAAGAAGTTATCAACGAGATTGGTCATGAAAATGTTGTGCAAATCATCACCGACAATGCATCAGTTTGCAAGGCGGCTGGAGAGATTGTCACGAGTGAGTTTACTAACATCTACTGGACACCATGCGTGGTACATACGCTTAATCTAGCGTTGAAGAATATATGTTCACCAAGGAGTGTGGAAACCAATCAACTTACATATGATGAATGCAAATGGATAACAGAAGTTCACATGGATGCGGTTGCAATAAAAAACTTTATCATGAACCACAACATGAGACTGTCTATTTTAAGCAAGTTTACTCCTCTTAGATTGCTTTCGGTTGCTGATACTCGTTTTGCTTCAATAGTTGTGATGCTTAAGAGATTCAAACTTGTCAAACAGGTGATTGGAATCTGGTTTGCTTCAATAGTTGCTGATACTCGTTTTGCTTCAATAGTTGCTGATACTCACTGAAAACTGCTCTGTTGTCATGGAATCTGGTGATTGGAGGGCTGAAGTGTCAGCGGATTCTCGGGAAAGGATAAGATACAAGATGTATGTACTTATATATTGTTCTTAAAGTATCTTGTTTTATTTGTGCGATAAAAAATTGAAACGTGTTTAGAGTGTCAATTGCTTGGTTGAGTTCTCTGCACTCTTGATTTAACAAACAATGTTTTGCTCTCTGCTAAATTTTTGCATCGATGTGTGTTGATCTTGTGTAGATTAGAAACCTTGAAGAGGCATATTCCGTTCTCTACATACGAGGGACTAGAGGAGCTTAAGAAAATAGCTGTGAGGTTTGAAGAGAAGATTTATACTACTGCAACAAGCCAGGTGTGTTGTGTTGTGTCCTTTCATATTATATAAATAGTTATGTAGTGTTGGCTTTTTTTTTTCTTTCTCTTTTGTGGAATGAAGATTTTGCAAGTGTTTATGTACAGATGATTTGAAATAACACCAAGAAAGTGCTATCATGTTTCATTGTGGGACCTAAAAGGCTAAAATCATGTATGTTATGTTGTTTGCAGTCTGATTATTTACGGAAGATATCCTTGAAGATGCTGACCATGGAGACTAGATCAGAAGATCCCATGTCGGACCCCATGCTGTCAAACTTTGCTGCTACTAGTGTAAACCAACCGATCGTATTTCATAATACACCATCATTCAATGCCAGGGTGTAAGTGGCGCTGTTGGTGACTGGAGGGATCCACTGGAACGGGAAAGGATCGTCAACAAGATGTATGAACTTGTATTTTTCTTTTGAATTTCTTAGTTTATTTGTGTTCTAAAATTTTAGTTACACTGATCTGCATGGGTGTCAGTTGCTTGGTGTGACTAGTTCGGTACACATTTCCTTTCGGAAATGATGTTTTCCACTTAATATTTGTGCTGAATATTTGCTTATTTTGACTAACATGTGTTGACCTTGAGTAGAATTGATTCCCTGAAGGAAAATCTTCCTTCACTAGAGATGATAGACTACAGGAACTTAAGAAAATAGCTCAGAGGGTTGAAGCAGAGATTTTCACTGCTGCCACAAGTCAGGTTTGTTGTGTTCTTTATATAATTTAGAGTAAGATGTCATTTTCGTCCCTGAGGTGTGGCCAATTTAGAGAAAATAGCTCAGAGGTTTGTTTTTCCGCATCTGGCTCCAAAAGTTTTGAAATCTTGGCATTTTCATCCAGCTTGTTAACTCCATCCATTTTTCTCCGTTAAGTTGGGGGTATTTCTGTTTTTTTGTTTACTTAAAGGGCAGTTCGGTCTTTTTTAGGGGTATTCGGTATTTTTACATAAGGCGAAAAAGATCGAATTGCCTTTTAAGTTGGCTAAAAAGACAGAAATATCTCTGATTTTAACGGAGAAAAATGGATGAAGTTAACGATACGGATGAAAAATGCAAAATTTCAAACCTTTTGGAACCAGACGCGGAAAAACAAACTTTTGGACAAAAGTCGCAAACCTCAGGGACGAAAATGGAATTTTACTCTATAATTTAAGTAGTTTTTGGTTATTGCCTGTTTTGCTTTTGTGGACTGAAGCGTTTGCAACTCTTTATGACACGGAAGTGATATCATGTTTGGCGTACACCGTAAGGTGTTTCTGGACCTAAAATCATGTAATTTATTTGGTTTGCAGTCTGAATATTCACGGAAGATATGTTTGAATATGCTGTCTATGGAGACTAGATTACAAAAATACCTGTCAGACTCCATGTACTCAAACTCTGCTGCCATAAGTGTAAACTCCTCTGTACCATTTAATACGACAGCAAATGGCGGAGATTGGCTAGAGGAAGTGTATCAAAAGGTGCTGTATGTTATCTTACATTTCTTAGAAACGGTGAAAATATCTTTTTTTAACGGCCACTTTCAATAAAAACGACCCTAGCAAAGCGCTAGCGCCACAAAGAGAACACCCAAACTTACAAATCCATTTTTTCCATCTCTTCCATTCTAAATTCCTATAGGTCGACCTATATTTGATCCAAAGGATCCCCAACGATTTGATGTCCTCCTTAATCTTATTAATACACAACTCATTCCTAGCGAAATTGACCTCATTTCTAGCCTTCCAACTGTGAAAACACCTGACGTCATAAATGGCCATTGAGTTGAACAAAATCATCACCATTAGAATTAAATTAATTAATTAATTATTAAATATATATTAAAAGGTGCAGGTCGATGAATAGTGCCCCTTTTTCATCTAGTGCTTTTTCATTTTCACCCCCTGTAGTTTACTCAGCTTACTTTTTACACCCTAAACTTTAATAAAGTTATCAACCAGCCCCTAAACTTCAATAAACTTTTATTTCCACTTTTTTTGTGTTTTCTCATTCGGTTGTTATACCGGCTCCTTTTTTTGTCGTTTAGTGATCTTTCACTTTCACCCCTTGTAGTTTACTAAGTTTAGTTCTTACACCCTAAACTTTAAAAAAGTTATCAAAACCCCCCTAAACTTCAATAAACTTTTCTTTCAACTTTATTTTTATGTTTTTCTCTTTCGGTTGTTATAGCGGGTGCCGGTATTGTATCGATACCGTAATGAACCGAACCGATGTCGACCAAACTCCCGCCACAACGCGTCGGGTAATTTTACTAGTTGTACTATTAGTTTGAGTACCATTGACATAATGACTATAAATGATAATCATTTAAAGGGGAATCATGTATTCATACTAGTGTTTTTGATGAACTGTGGGTGGTAACACTACTCTTTTTCCATTCACCGGCTCTATGACAGTAATCTTTTTTTCTTCTGATAGACAGATAAAAACTATGAAGGATCTGTATCTACTAGATTTGAGGCCTACTCTGGGTGCAAGCGGTGCTTTTAGTGAGCCCACCTTGGAACCTGGTGATTGGAGGGCTACGGTGCAAGCAGATTCACGACAAAGGATCGTGAACAAGATGTATGTACTTATATTCTTCTTTTGAATTTCTTATTTTTTGTGCTCTAAAAATTGGTTCTCCTAATATTTTTGCCAACCTTTTGCATTATGTTTGACTGACATACATTAACCTTGTGTAGAATGGAGACCTTGAAGAGGCATGTTCCATTTGATGGACCCGAGGGACTACAGGAACTTATGAAAATGGCTATGAAGTTTGAACAGAGGATGTATACTGAGTGCACAAGCCAGGTTTATTGTTGTGCTCTCTATATTATTAATAGTTTTGTAGTTTTTTCTCTTTTGTGGATTGAAGATTTTGCAAGTGTTTATGTACAGATGATTTGAAATAACACCAAGAAAGTGCTATCATGTTTCATTGTGGGACCTAAAAGGCTAAAATCATGTATGTTATGTTGTTTGCAGTCTGATTATTTACTGAAGATATCCTTGAAGATGCTGACTATGGAGACTAGATCATATAACGCTGCTGCTACTAATGTAAACCCTCAGATCCAGGTATTTCATAATACACAATCATTCGATGTTATGCCATTAATTTTTATAAATATGATTTTTGCAGTTATAAGTTTATAAAAAATACAGTGGGTGTTCTCTAACAACTGCACTTTCATATTGTATGATATCTTGGGAAAGAAAAGATGCTTAATTTTGTTATCATCATTTGAAGTTCTGCTACATTGGGTGGTAAGAAGTGTAGTTATTTTCTCTTTTGTTACATGTGCATATTTCAACTAGAACTTATCAATCACTTATCTAACTTTCATCTAGTATGATATCCTGGGTGTACGTGATGAAAGTTACAATATTTATTTCTGTAGATGTATTTGCATTTATTGTGAAATCCAATTGCCATATTGAAGCTTGCTTTAAAAGCTAGGCTCATTTATGGAATGGCCACTTGGGTTATATGTAAAGTTCTTGATTGCTGTTATGTGCACATCATTTGTCGTGCGATTGTAAGGAATCATTAGGTATAGATATAAGTAAAAAATGGAGTTTGAGTGTGAGAATAAATAAGTAAAAGAAAAGTATTTCTGTGTTTCATCCAATTAGTTGTCTTTTTATGTTGGGTCTGTTGAAATTATAATGAAATTCTATGTTAATAATTCTATTTTATTATAGCGTTTTGTTTTATAAAACGTAACAATTCTTTGCGTTTTATAATCCAATGATAAAACATAATTTATTGTGTTTTAATTCATTGTGTTCTTTAATTGTGTTTTATAACACAATGAAAAACTCCATTGTATTTGTGTTTTTTGTCCAGTGGTTTAAAAAAAAGTCATATTTTTGTGTTTAAGTCTATTGCGTTTTAATAACACATTTTTTTGTGTTTTATTTCATTGCGTTTAAAAAAAAAATAATATTTTTGTGTTTTTAGTACATTGCGTTTTAGAAAAAAACACATTTCTTTGTGTTTTTTGTCCATTGCGTTTTCGAAAAAAAAAACATTTCTTTGTGGAGTAAACTACCAAAATGGTTCCTGATGCTTGGTCACTTTTGTCACTTTAGTCCAAAACTTAAACATTATGAATCTGGGTCTCTATGGTTTTAGTTTTGTTTCCATTTTCATGCAAGATCAAAATCTGGTCAGATTTTCCAGTTAATATCCAGTTTTTTTTTTGTTTTTTTTTCTCCCTTCAATGAAGGGGAAAATGGTCTTTTAACGTTTTATTATAACAAATTAAAAGAAGCTGGCCATTTTGCCTTCATAAAGAAACTAGATGAATAGTGATACACTAGAATTTTCTGTATTTTTCTATGTTTTTTTATTTTTGCTCGTAAATTATATACTAATACTGTAACATCCACTAAAAACGGGCTCTAGAAAATACACAGACTCATTTGTAAAACTGAATCTGAAACATGTGTGAATGTTAGCATATTTTATTATTTCTAATAATATTGTGAACTAATTTAATTAATACTATGTTTTAAATATAATTTATATCGAAATATCGAGAAAAAAAATTTAACACAAACAGTATCTAGTTTTTTTAAATAAAAAACTAACGTACGAAAGTTATAAGGAAATAAACAAAGTATTGAATTAAATACATATATTATTTATTGTATAAGAATAATAATCAAAATTTATAATAAAAAAGGAAATAAAGAAAAGGAATGTATAGACAAGTATTTACCGAACCAAAAAATTAAAAAGAAGTATAATAAATAAAAAATAAAGAAAAGGAAATTCAAGACAAATATTTATTAAAACTAAAAATTAAAAAAAGTCAAAGAGAAATAAAAAGAAAGGAAAAAGACAAAAAAAAATTGAAATTTTGATTTTGGATGAAAATAGCAACAAAATTGAAACCACCGGGACCAAGCTTCAAAACTTTTGAGTTCTGAACTAATGTGGCAAAAGTGACCAAACCTTAGGACCATTTTGGTAGTTTACTCTTGTGTTTTATCTCCATTGCGTTTTATAAAAAAAGACACTTTTTATGTTTTTTGTCTATTGCATTTTAGAAAGAAAAAAACATTTCTTTGTGTTTTTTGGCGATTGCGTTATAGCGATAAGACATTTCTTTGTGTTTTTAGTCTATTGCGTTTTAGAAAAATGACATTTTTTGTGTTTTTTTGCCATTGCGTTTTAGAAATAAGATATTTCTTTGTGTTTTTCAGCCATTGCGTTTTAGAAATAACACATTTCTTTTGTCTATTGCGTTTTAGAAACATGATATTTCTTTGTGTTTTTCGTCAATTGCATTTTAGAAAAAAACATTTTTATGCTTTTTTGTCCATTGCGTTTTACGTAACTGGGTTTTTGATTTTTTTCGAAAATATAGCAATAGTATATTCGTTTTAAAGATAAAAAATGTTCGATTTTTTGGTGCAGTTTTTATAAATAAATAATGTCGTATGAAAGAGTTATTAACGTTTAAAAAATTGGGGGGGGGAGGGATTGGAGGAGAGAGAAACTATTGTTTTGGATTGACTAGAATGTTAATAAATAGATGGTAAGATTATTTTCTACCATTCCTATCCAAATAAACTCCCTAGTATATCCTGACCCTTAAAAAATAAAATCGAAAAGGAAGAAAAATACGGAATGTTACATTGATTTTATATGAGAAACAGGTTTCAAACCATAACCTAGCTCGTTCAATTTGTTCATTGATCCTTCGTCATACGAAGAGGTCGTGCTTAGAATGTTAGACGGTGTTCAATCCAATCAAATCAGCGAACACGATGTCTCCATGCTAGAGCCATCTGTAAGTAACTACTATTTGAGAATTTCAATTAGGGATCCATAGAAGAAACATGATCTACCTTAATCAGATGACTCGATTGTTTCAATGTGCTGAATTGTAGATGATGATGAGTTAAGTTGTGGTTCGTGTTTTAGTGTGGTGGTGGAGCAAGGGTGGTTATGGAGATGACGAAGATGTAACTCAGATCTAGATCTATGGCTGTTAAGATAAATAAGTTAATAGACCAAAATGACCTCAACCTTAAATTTTTAAAAAGACACATGTCAATACCATATTGCTTCTTGAAAAAAAAATTCCTGATTGATCATTGGCCTTTATGCTGGATACAAAAACCATATTAAGAGATAAAGAGAAAGTCAAAAGGAAAAAAATATAAAACGACACATTATATTATATATTAGGTTATAGTCCTGTGTATTATACGAATTAAATAATGAAAATATTTGTTTGCAGAGCACAAAACCATACTTAGAGTATTCACATTGGATTCTTCATTCATATTCATATAATTACACTAAAACACTATTTTTTCTCTCTTTTTTCAATTAAATAATATTTTTTTACATTTATTATTACCTTTTCTCTTCTCAACTCACAACTATCTTTAAAAATATTTCAAAAAATCATAAGGATGAATTATGTTTTCATATATTTATAGATTAACAGTAACATTCCCATATATTTTCACTTTCTTTCACTCACAACTATTCCTTATAATATAACTAACTCACTCACTCACATAATTATAAAAGATCCATTATTAATACTCTTAAAAGTTAAAATAACAGTCATCTAACAAAATTAGCTTATTACAAACATTATCAGTCATATATTATAATGCATGAGTGAATTATATTTTAAAATACCAAAAGTTAATAACTTTTTTTAGTTTAATAAAATAAGGCACAACCCATAATTAAGGGGAAATTAGTCTTCAAACGCTAATTACATTTTAATCCTCATCTTTAACCAAATTATGGATGATTATTTAATATTTATATTTTATTCCCTTAAAAAAAATTATCTATCTTTATGATTTTTGAACGGCAATAACTTCTTCGTATGTTAGTATTATTTTTAAAAAATTACAAAAAACAAGCGTTTTATCCTCTTTAGTTTGAATATGGTATAACTATATTTTTTTTAATTAAGAAAATCTATATGTTACATGACTAACAATGTCTAGGAATAAACAATAACTGAATCGTTAACAAAAAACAGATGAAACCAAACCGGAATCAACAAAAACTGGAATTAACTGAAAAGCGATTAGTCGAAAACCAAATTAACCAAAAACCAGCTATCAGTTTTTGTAAGCTCTTTTAACCGAAATTAACCGAAACGAACAAATTATTCATACTTTTACATATTATTCGGTTCATATATTTAATACTTTATACCTCCATTTCATGTATTTATATTTCCATTTCCTATATTAATACATCTATTTCATGTATTTACACCTCAATTTCATGTATTTCTAAGCAAAAGTTTCAAACCAAGTTTGGTATTAGCTATCCACTAAAATTAAACGAACCGAATTGAAAACCGTCAATCTAACTGAATAAACTGAACAGATTAATCGAAAATCAATTAGTTAGTAAAACAAACTAAGTGATTACTTCAGTTTAGGATAATAACTGAACCAACCGAAACATGCACACCACAACGAAATAGACTAACTCATGACTTAGCTGATGGTGTATATCCATAAAATAATGCTACAATAAATATTAGACGAATAAGAAAACTACCATAAACGAGTACTGCAATATAAAGTGTCGCCCCCGTCGCATCGCACCGGTACCCTTCTAGTATATGTACAATATGAAAACTTCTAACAGTGAAGGACTTCAATTTATGTAGTTAAGATCTTGGTAAAGTGTTACCTTGATGGAGGGTTGGATGGAGTAGGTTCGATGATCGGTTCGGTGGTGGCTTGATGGACGGTTGTGGTAGAACCCTTGGGTTTTAAGTTTCCATCCAAGACTTTGTTGTGGGTGAATTTGGAGGCTAGGCAATAGGTTTCTTCGATGATTCCTGGTTGGGAGGATTCCACGTGATCACGAACGGATGATGGAAGAGCGCGGATGTACTTTGCGATGGTCTTTTTAGTGGTGCTAACTTGACCAGGGCACAAGGCACTAAATTGCTTGAACCTAGCGGTGATGTTTTATTGTCACCCTCAACTTGTTTGAGGTTCCAGAATTCATCCTCGAGTTGTTGGAGCTCATGGGAGGGAAAAAGTCATCGCTAATGAGTTGTTTCAACTCGACCCAGGGTAAGGCATACGCGACATTGTCTCTACGGCGTTATGTTTGGCGGTCCATCCACCAATCGAGTGCCCTCGATTGAAAGACGTCGATGTCGTTGGTGATTCGAAGATGCTCAGGACACCGCTCTGCAGAAGGTGATCTCAATGGAGTCCAACCGGAGCATCTTAGTAGCCCATCCTCACCCGTGAAAGGCGCTGGGCTACACGAGTTAAACTGTTTGAAAGTAAAGATGGACTTAGGAGGGTTAACTTGAGTTAACTGAGGTATTAGGGTTAGGGGTGGCGTGGATTTGATTCACAATGCTGGGCTATGACTTTGGCCATTTGCCTGGCCATAAACGCCATCATCTTCTTGTTGGAGCTTCTCTTGGAGCTCTTCTTTGAGTTGAAGGATCGGTTAGAAGACATCTACAAGATCGAATAAGGGAAGAGGATGAGACTTGATCATAAAGTGTTAGGAAAATAAAATTTTCTTTGCATAAATAAGCATGGCAGTTTATCATCTGTATAATCAAACAACAATGAAAGAATCGTAAATTTCGCTTGTTCTTGAATATTAGTATCGTTTTAGATTGCGAGTAATGTGCGATTCGGGTTTTCAGTTTTGAAATGAACGAGGTATCAAATGTAAAACACATTAAAATGGATGTAACATAAAAAAGATTCAATGTAAATCGGGAGTGTCTGAAATGAAACTAAGACTATTCCAAAGTGGTCGGAAATTCTTTTGAGTTAGGAAAACATGCTTTGGCCTAATCGGTAGAATACTCTCACCGCAATTCGGTTAATGGTATTCACCCTTCCGGTTACTACATGTCCCTAGTTAATAAAAAATTCGAGACTTTGGCGGGATTGAAAAATCGAGGAGTGGGGCTAAGATGCGGATTTCATCCCTAACTTGACAACGTCATATCCTAAGTGTGGATAGTACTCACCGAACGAGATAAGGAATAAATTCCGACTCGTTGGTAAGGGGTCCACTAGAATGGGAATGGGAAATTTCTCCATCAAGATTTGGAAATCGCTCCTAACTTGATGGTAAATTTCACGAAAAATGGGTAACGCGGATTAAGGGATTTCATTAAAAAGGAGGGTTTTCACGCCTATTTTGGTGAGATCATCTCGTTTGCTGTATAAGAGTGTCTTCATATCCTTGTGTGTTATTATGGTTAGTCTTAGGAAAGACTTGTATATAAAGGACAAAAGATAAGATAGAAGCAAAGGAGGGAGAATTTAAGTATTTTAAGCATAAACACGAGGATGGTTGATGTATTGAATAATACATGCGTTTATCGTGTAGAGTTTGTAGAGTTTTAACTAGTTTTCGTTTCGGTTTGTCAAGAATTTATCTACTTTTAATCCAAATACGTTTTGCAGATCTTGGTTCGTGAAAACGGTTGGAAGGAGGGAAAAATGAGCTTAATTGATTATTGTTGGTCTATGTTAATTATTGAGAAGTAATCAACTAAATAGACACTTTACTAAATTATAAGATAACTGAGAAGAAGTCTTTAAAACCGGTGAACATAAAATACTTTTAGGGTATCATAGGTGTCTTCCCGAGAAGGGTCGGAGGTCCTGTTCGGTAAACTTAGAGTTTAATATTTTAAGATCCCGGTTACTCATTCAACCTAATTAATTTATTATAAAACCAAATAAGTAGTAATATAAAATCCAACCTAGGTAACCAGTTCACTATTCTTGAATTAATTTCCAATTTCTAAAAAGTTCAAGGTTCAATTGTTTAATTAAGTAATTTTAGTTCGATTAATAAATTAGAATTGTTAGAACCCCCCCCCCCCCCCCCCCGCTTAAAATATACATAATTGTTTTAATTGAGTCTAAATTAAGTAGTCATTGTAATTAGAGAGTCTCGTGGGTTCGATAATCCGGACTTACTTAAAATATTCTACAATTGATCGATTCACTTGCCGGTTAGTAGTTTAATATATAATTTAGGAGTCTAAAGTTTAATTTGAGTCTAGAATTAGGGTAATTTTAGCTATTTTTAATCAACTACTTTTAGAACATCAAGTTTTAAGCGCCGTTACTGGGGACTCTCTCGTTGGCATTCCGTTGATTACTCGATTTAGGCTTCATTATTGCACTCGTGTTTAATTTTTATTTTTTGTTTGCGTCGTAGGAGTCTAAATAATTTAATTAGTTTAATATCTAATTTCGTTAATATAGTTTAATTGTTTTTGCTGTAATTATTTTATTTGTCTCGTTTCCGGTTTAGTGGATGCCTCATACGCGTTCGTAAGGACCTCCGCCTAAGCCGCCAACGGATACACCTTTTTCTCCCGCACCAAAGGTTAGTACTTCTTCATCCGCTTTTTCCAGTTCATCCCGCCCTTTCATACCACCTGATTTTAATTTTACACCAAAGCCTTCACCACCAGGTTCCCTATCACCCCGCGTAGTTCATAGAAACGTAAGCCCACCACCTAATTTCCACATGGCCAATAACCAAATCGTTTACCAACAGGCCACCACCGGTTTCACCGGTGCGAACTACCCATCACTCTTCCCCGATGAATAACGATAAAGCTTTGCAAATCGCTTCTTATATCATGACCGCTATCACCAACTCTTGTCAATTCCACGGTTGTGATGACGAGGATGCGCTGCCCATATTAACCGCCTCACCCGTCTCTGTCACACTTTCAATATGGAAGGTGCGGGCAACGATGCCTGTTTCCTTCAAGTTTTTCCCTTTTCTCTTGGGGGTCGAGCCGCCATCTGGCTTGATTCGCAACCAGCCGGTACTTTCACCACTTGGGCCGCTCTACGAGATGCTTTCCTAAAAAAAAATACTTCCCACCCGCAAAAGCATCTCACCTTCGTGATCAGATCCATTCGTTCCGAATGGAACCTGACGAGCCCTACCATCTAGCCTGGGAGCGTTTCAAACCCTAGTGTCCCGCTGTTCTCAACACGTCTTGTCGGATTGGGCACTTGTAGAGAAATTCTACAACGTCTCACCCCTGAGACCTGCGCTGATTTGATACATCTGCTGGTGGACATCTAATGGGAAAGAAAACGGTTACCGAGTGTAACGACCTTTTCGAAAGCTTTGCACATTCAGACATAGAATACAGCACCGCCGGCAGGAATTCAATTCCTGTTTCTCGTACGGCCCCAGTTAACCGGGGTCTGCATCAAGTTAGCTTGGAGACTACGGTGGCTGCTGCACTAGATAGCTTTAAGAGAGAGGTCACTAAGGAGATTCAGGAGCTGAAAAAGAAAGTAGATAGGTGTGAGGTGTGTCGCGGGGGTCATGATACGATAGAGTGCCTACACTCCGTTGAGATGGTCGAGTTCATTACTGGTCAGAGTAAGGTCCAACGAACCCTTTCAATAATAATAATAATAAATTCAAATTATTACCCGAACTGGCGTAATAATAATAATAACTTCCGATCTTCCGGTAACCCCCCTGGTTTCCAATCAGGTTCCTATCAAAACAGGGGGTAGGGGCACTACTCTAGTGGAGGGTCAGGTCATTCTGGTCAGTTTAGTGGTGGGGTTCGAATCAAGAGGGTCAGAATAGGAGTGGAGGTTCAGGGGGCAGTCTAGATAGGATTGAGGAGTTGTTGTCTCAATTAGTGGTTAAGGATCAAGCTACCCAGAAGACTCTAGCGGAACACTGATATTTTTTTGAAAAATCAGCAGTCCGCACTCTTAGATCTGCAGAGGTCAGTAGGTATATCGCTAAGCAGCTGCAAGAGCAGCCACATGGCCAGTTCACGGGAATACCCAACCCAACCCAGCGAACCAACATGCGAAAGCGATAACTACACGCATCGTAAGAGCTTGAAAGAAGTGGTTAGAGAGGGGTAAGGTAGAGGAGAGGAGAGGAATGAGGGAAGTAGATGAGGAGTTAGAGATGGAGTCTCCACCTAGGGTGCACATTAGGCTAGACCCAGCAAGTACCGCACCAACCAGGGACCTTCAGTTGAAGTAGGGGAGAGAAGAAACCGGTAGAGGTTAGGCCATCACCACACGTAGATTCTTCACGCCTACCTTACCCAACACGTCTTAAACAGAAAAATATATCAAGGAATACGGGAATTTCCTTGATATGTTTACTCAGTTGAAAATCAATCTCCCATTTATAGAGGCCCTCCAGCATATGCCTAAATGTGATAAGTTTTTGAAGGATCTTCTTAAACGAAAAGATAGGCTGGGGGAGCTTTCTAATGTTCCGTTGACTAGAGGTGCTCCGCCGTAGTTCTGAACAAGTTACCCGAAAAACTTACTGATCCGGTATCTTTACGATTCCATGCTTATTCGGTGGTTCCATTGTTCCAGCTCATCCCTTAGCAGATCTAGGGGTTAGCATCAATCTGATGCCTTTCTCACTCTATGAGAAATTAGGTCTAGGGGAGCTCACTCCTACTCGTATGTCACTGTCTCTAGCTGATAGGTCTGTTAAGTATCCATGGGGAATTATCAAGACCTTGTTAGTTAAAGTTGATAAATTTGTTTTCCCCGTGGATTTCGTCATCTTAGATATGGAGGCCGACAAGAAGGTGCCCATCATTCTAGGTCGCCCATTCCTTTGCACCGCGAAAGCGCTTATTGATGTTCATGATGGGAAAATCACACTTCGCGTCGGGGACGAGAACGTCACTTTCGAAATCGCAAGGTCGATGCAACACCCCAGCGGTGGCGACACGATTGTGGCCCTTGTCACTCCGTCTACTTTCTGAATTCATTCATGTCGTGCGTTGATCATTGTCTCGAGTATATTAGCGGAGCCGACCTAGTGAATGAGAGTGTAGTATCAGAGGAGAGCGATAGCGAGGATATAGAGGATGACCCCCTATGGGTTCCCGAGACCTTAGATTTTGGTGAGGTTAGTGCAGCTAGTGAGAGTACCCCTTTAGAACTCCAGCACCCGTAGAGCTTAAGGTCCTTCCCTCCCATTTAGAGTATGCGTTCTTAGGTGACAATTCGAGCTTACCCGTTATAATTCTTCGAAATTGTCGACAAGGAGAAGAGCGTTTGATAGAGGTCCTTAAAGCCAATAAGGAGGCTATCGCTTGGAAACTGTCTGATATCAAAGGAATCAGCCCTACCTTCTGTACTCACCGGATTCTCATGGAGGATGTCTTTGAACCGGTAGTCAGCCTCAGCGCCGCCTAGACCCAAATATGCAAGAAGTCGTGAAAAAGGAGGTGCTCAAGCTAATGGAAGCCGGTCTCATCTACCCGATATCCGATTCGGCATGGGTAAGTCATACTCAGGTTGTTCCCAAGAAGGGGGGATGACAGTGGTCATGAACGAGAAAAAGGAGCTTATCCCATCGCGTACGGTCACTGGCTGGCGGGTGTGCATTGATTATCGAAAATTAAATGACACCACCCGCAAGGACCACTTCCCGCTCTCGTTTATCGATCAGATGTTGGAGCGACTCGCAAGACAACAATTTTATTGTTTTCTTGACGGGTTCTCAGGTTACTTCCAGATCGCCATTGCTCCAGAGGATCAAGAGAAGACAACCTTCACTTGTCCGTACGGCACCATACGCCTATCGTCGTATGCCTTTCAGGTATGTAAAGCTCCCGCTACTTTGCAGCGATGCATGGTTGCTATCTTTCAGGACATGATCGAGACTTCGATGGAGGTTTTCATGGATGATTTCTCTGTCTATGGAAATACTTTTGATCAGTGTCTTAGTCACCTTGATGCGATGATGAAACGATGTGTCGAGACGAGACTGATGCTGAACTGGGAGAAGTGTCACTTTATGGTGACAGAGGGGATAGTGCTAGGGCACAAGATATCTCGTGTAGGTATAGAGGTCGATAGGGCTAAGATAGATACGATCAACAGACTCCCTCCATCGACTAGCGTCAAATCTATCCGTAGCTTTCTCGGTCATGCGGGCTTCTACAGACGATTCATTAGAGATTTCTCTAAGATTACACGCCATGACACGACTCCTCAAAAAGGATGTACCCTTTGTCTTTAATGATGACTGCTTGAAAGCCTTCACGGTCCTAAAAGAGAAGCTAGTGAGTGCTCTTATCCTCATCTCACCCGACTAGAGCTTGTCCTTCGAGCTCATGTGTGATGCAAGCGACTATGCGGTCGGCGCCGTTTTGGGTCAGCGACAAGATAAACATTTTCATCCCATTTACTACGCTAGTAAAACCCTTAATGACGCTCAGGAGAACTACACCACTACAGAGAAGGAGCTTATAGCAGTAGTGTTCGATTTGATAAATTCCGCTCCTATCTCGTCCTTTCCAAAACCATCGTCTTTACTGATCATGCGACTCTGCGTTCCTTTTCCAAAAGAAGGACGCAAAGCCTCGTCTTATTCGGTGGATTCTCCTACTTTCTAAGTTCGACATATAGATTAGAGATAAGAAAGGAGCAGAGAATGTGGCCACCGATCGTCTATCCCGATTAGAAAGGAAATCGGATGTGATAGATTCCTCATGAGTCAGTGGAGTTTGTGGCGGCAGAAAAGGAGGGGATGCCGTGGTTCTCGAATTTTGCGAATTACCTCGCAAATGGTGTGGTCCTGAGGGTATGACCACTCAGTAGAAGAAGAAATTTTTCCCTGATGTGAGGCGATACATCTGGGATGACCCTTTTCTATTTCGGGTAGGGGAGATAGGATTCTTAGGCGCTGCATAGTAGGGAGAAGGGGGTAGAGATTTTGAGGCACGTGCATGAGGGGCTAACAGGAGGTTATCATGGCCCGCACGCCACCGCACAGAAGGTCTTTGATTGCGGTTTTTGTTGGCCCTCAGTAGTTAAGGATGCTTTGGAGTTTGTTAAGACTGTGATCATTGCCGCGCACCGGCAACATCTCATCCAAGGACGAGATGCCCCAACACCCGATCCAAATTCTTGAAGTCTTTGATGTGTGGGGGATCGACTTCATGGGACCGTTTCCCGTTAGCGGGAATCAATACATCCTCGTGGCCATTGACTATGTTTCTAAATGGGTTGAAACTCAAGCCTTACCCACGAATGAGCCCGAGTGGTGGTGAGATTTTTAAAGAAGCTATTTACGCGCTTCGGTACCCACGAGCTATAATCAGTGACCGTGGCACTCACTTCTGCAATACCGTAATGTAGAAGGCATTGGCACGCTACGGTGTCACTCATCGCCTCTCCACCGCTTATCATCTCAAACAAGCGGCCAAGTGGAGAATGCGAACCGGGGGGTGAAGCGGATCCTCGAGAAGACGGTAGGCAAAAGTCGGAAGGACTGGTCCGATAAATTAGATGATGCGTTATGGGCGTTTAGAACCGCCTATAAGACACCTTTAGGCACCACACCCTTCATGATCGTTTTGGTAAAGCCCGCCATCTTCCGGTCTTACTCGAGCATAGGGCTTTTGAGCCTTGAAAATTGTACATTTGGACCTCACCGAAGCTGCCAAGAGACGATACTTCCAAATTCACGAGTTAGAGGCGCTTCAAGATGCGACTTATGAGCGTTCATGGAGCATTAAGGAGAAAACTAAGGCGCTGTATGACAGGAGATTAAGAGGTGTGAAAGAGTTTCAGAATTGGCGATAGTGTGCTCTTATATAATTCGAGATTGAAACTACTCGCGGGGAAGTTGAAGTCTAAGTGGTCAAGCCCATATGTGGTGAATGAGGTATTCCCGTACGGAACGATCGAGTTGAAAGATGAAGCTGACGGAGGGACGTGGAAGTCAATGGGCATAGACTGAAACATTACTTAGGCGGACCACTCGATTCTACCGAGAAGGAGGAAACTCCTCTCGAAGTTCCACCTCATACCGCATAGGTTCTTGAGTATCGGCTCAAGTGTAGAGTTTGTACATTTTGGTAGTTATTTTCATTTCATGTCTTTTCTAGTATTAATTCTTGTTTTCATAGTGTTTGTTTGTTTGTGGGTCGTTTTAGCTGTTTTGCAGGTTAGATCACGCCACCATCGATGAGGAGCTTGGATTTGCAGGTATGATGCAAGCGGGGTGTTTCACTAAGTTTAAACAAGTTAAACAAAACTTTCAAAATTTTTTCTAAGGCATAAAAATGGCCAAACTTTCAAAACTTTCTGTGAAAACACCCCTCTCGTGGGGTGCGAGAGGCACAACCCACCTCGGTCGCGGCCCGCGAGGCACTTGCAATCTGGAATTTTTACCTCGGTCGCGGGGTGCGAGGGGATTTACTTATTCTCTCGCGGCCCGCGAGAAGCCTTATCTGCAGATTTGAAACCCTAAAAGCAAAGTTCATCTCTTTCATCCCACTTTCACATACGGTTTCCCCAATTTTTCTCCACCAAGCTCCACCATTTTTACCCACATTCACCCGAATCTTCCTTCCATTTCTTCCCTACATCAACCATAACAAAGTTTTCAAGTGCAAATCTGTGTTTTATCCCTTAAACCAAGCTCTTCAAAGTTTGCAACTTTTCCACTACTTGTTTAATTTTTCTTATAGATCGGCAGCACGATGTGTTTCTTGCAACCTTTATGCTTTTATCTTTTTATTTTATTCAGTTGCTGAATGTATTTTAGTGCTTGGTCTATTGTAAGTTGCATGTCAGTTTACTTTGAGGGTTGGGGTGCACTCGGGTTGGTTTGAGTTTTATTGTGGTGGTTGCTCATTTCTGTGGGTAGATTAGGGTGTAAACAGGGTATATCTTGGCGGGTAGTTTGGTTTGGTGAGTTCAACATTGAGTGTGGGGATTCGGGTTGGTAATGAAATTGGTTTAAAAATTAGATTTTTAATAGAACTTTCAACCCGTTTTTCTGCTATGTTCATAAAGTTTTTATCTTTAGCCTTAAACTCAATGTTGGATGATTTTCGGCACATAGGTTTTAATTGTGGGCAATTAAAGTGCCGAAGGGGGTGGTGTATTGTTGATTATTGGGGTTGTATTTGGTGTTCTGCTTATAGATCTTTCTCGCCCGTACTCAATTTTATTCGGGCGAGATTCGGTTTTGATTGATTATAAGTTTCCGCACACCTAATAAATTATTAATATTATTTGGTAAGTGTTATTTTTCATACCTATACGCAGAATTTAATGCTATACGGTCATTCGTCCTATATGGTTGCTACTCTCTAATGTTCTACCTGTTTTGCTTGTGAATTAAATAAATTTTTGCAGATGTCAGGTGAAGGTAGCTCGAGCAGGGCAGGACGAAAGAGGAGAGGGCCCACACCTCGACAGAGGGGTGACCCAACTGATGTACCGCCGCAGCCTTGAATTTTGGGCGACGGCGAATCCGATATAGGGGGACGGTATTCCCCATGGGCAGAGCACACGGATAGTAGTAGTCCCCTGCTGCAGTTCGATTTAGATTCTCACGAGTGGGAAAGGCTTTCCACTTGATCACTTGTGATCTACTGCCGTACAGACGGATTGACTGGGAAATGATAGACCATCTGGGTCAAAGGGGCTAATCGAGCAGTTGTTGGGGGATAAATTCAGGAAGGTATTGGATTGTGGAGCAAGGCAATATAAAGAAATTACCCTTGAATTTCACTCTACTTTTGAGTCCCAGCAGGGAAAATTTTCTGAGAGTGACGCTATTTCGTTTGCCTTGGGGAGGCACGTGTACGAAATGACGGTTTCGCAGTTTACCGTGACCATGCAGATTTACACATTAGAAGAGGTTCAGGCACGGATTTCTTCACCAGTCTTCTTGGGGTTTTCAAAAGAAGGCACCCCCACAGTGTTCAGACAGATGAACTGGCTGGTTCTGGGGTACTATCTCTTCTGCACCATATTCTAACAATATGGTAGCAAGCGACATCATCGATCCGGTTTACCGGTTTATTCACAAGATTCTTGCTGCTACATTGGTTGGGCGAGGGCAGGGGGATAATAAGTGAATCAGGTGAGTTTATTCTGTTTAATGTGCATGGTGGAAAAAAGGCCGGCAAACTTGGCGACTATATTTGTGTGGTCGATGAAGCGGTTGTGGAGGGGAGGCCCATAGGCAAGGGTATATTGTGGGCCCCTGATTACATGCTTAGCAGAGAGTCTTGGGGTATTTGATAGATATCCCCAGGACAGGATGAGAGAGGGCCCATCCCCATGCTTCATGAGTATTCGTGACCTCCAGGCTGCCGAGATTTTGACTACACAGGAGCCTGTGAGCTGGGAGCCGGTTCGACAGGGACCTCGGGTGCAGCCGCCTCCAGGATGCTGAAGCTGCATCATCTATGCAGCCGGTGTTTCTACTTGATATCAGCGACCGGTCACACGTCAAGAGTTGCCAGGAAGACAATATCCTCTCCGTCAGCCTCTCCTTGACCCACTTACTTTGAATTCTTTATATGACAGGATGGAGACTGGGTTTGGGGATCTCGTGGGTATGTAGATCAGCAGTTTGGCGGTGTTCGTCAAGTCATGATGGAGAGCAGGCGTATGCACGAGGATGGCCAGCGAAGGCTGGAAGACGGGATGCGGTACATGATGGAAAATTTGAACATGGGGGTTCCATCCAATTTTCAGCAGCGAGGTGGTCAGCCGGGGTCGAGTAAATTTGCCGGTATGGAGGACGTCCAGCCGTACCAAGTGTTCGAAGCATAAGAGGAATCAGAGGACGATGATTGAAGTAGCAACAGTGGATCCTTATCTTTATTATTTTTCTTTTAGCTGTTTTAATCTCATATTGGTCTGTAATGCAAACACTTTAACTTGTGGGAATGGTGGTGGTTTGGGTATGATGATGAAAACTTTTAAAGACACTTTATTATTTGTTTATTATATTGTGTTTTGGAAGTGTTATGTTGATAGGTCGATGTTATATGTTGCTCCCGCTCGCATGTGAGTTTTGAGAGTTGTATGCTGAGCGCGTTCGGATTGGAGGGCATGAGTGGACTGACTGGCACATTGACAGTCTTGCATTACCAGCTAAGTCGTTTCACTTGTATATTTTGTTTTTTTATTTTATTATTTTGAGTAGTAGGTTTTCTCAACCTTGCATTAGGGACAATGCAAAATTAAAGTGTGAGATGGGATATTAGAGTAAAGTAGTTGTTTTAATTTGAAAAAAAATGAAAAAAACAAAAAATTAAAAAAATCAGAAAATGTCTTTTGAAAAAGGAGTTTGTATAAAAACTTAAACGGAAAATGATAGGAAAATTAAATTTTTATTCAGTTTCAAATAATAATAATATGAGAAATAAAAGGGTGAGTTTGTGTCTAACTTGGGATATGTGAGTAGGCTCGATTCAGTTATTATGTTCGTTGAGATTAATATAACCTAATTGTCGGTCTACTAGTGGGTGCTCATCTAGGAAAAAAGGAAAACTGAAACCGCCAAAAATAGTATAAGGAATGCTGTTATAAGCTAAAATCTTTAGAATTTTTAATCGTGTAAAAATGAAAAGGAAAAAAAAATGAAAAAGAATGAGCTTGATTAAAAAGTAGACGAGGCCTATGGAATCTCCCTTGGGGATGGTGACTCTAATCGAGAATCCCTCTAGGATTAGTTGAAATTTTAAGTATCGAAGCGCACGTTGTCGCTCTCGGGGATGGTGACTTTGGTTGAGACAACCTCTAGGTTAGATATGCAAAAAGAAATCAAATGCTCAAAAGAAGAAAAAAAGAGAAAATTATTTGGTTTTAAATTCTTTATATTTTGGTATAAAACGGTTAGGAAATGAGTTAAATGCTTCATTCCTTTTGTTCCATAAGCTTGCGGTGGGATTAGGTGTACTGTGGATTCTAGTGTGAGACCTTAGGTAGATTGACGGAACTTAAACTAAATTCACATGATAAGAATTCTGAACCGAATTTTGAGTTTAAGTGGATGCGAATACTTGCAATCGCGGTTAACATAAATTTTATTCCTTAATGAAAATAATCTTAATCTTTGAAATCGAATAATTATTTAGTTATGATACCGTTTGTGCACAAATCTTTTTCAAGGACGAAAAAAGAGCAAGTGTGGTGATATTTGATGTATTGAATAATACATGCATTTATTGTGTAGAGTTTGTAGAGTTTTAACTAGTTTTCGTTTCAGTTTGTCAAAATTTATCTACTTTTAATCCAAATACGTTTTGCAGGTCTTGGTTCGTGAAATGTTGAAATGCAGGGGAAAATGAGCTAAATTGATAATTAGAACCAAACCGGGGCGTAGTTGGAACGCGAAAGAGAGGAAACGAATCGAAAAACGGAGGTTTTCACCCTCCGGCGGCCCGCGACCGCACTACATATACCTCTCGCGCCCCGCGAGAGGTTGATACTTATCTCCGGAAGATCACTCGTCGCGGGCGCGACCGAGACACCATATCCCTCTCGCGGCTGGCGAGAGGGTGTTTTATCCAGAAAGTTTTGAAAATTCATCTGCTTGAGGATTGTTGTGTTATATAGTAGAGTTATATTATGATTAAAACACAACTTGATCATCTTGGACGAAATCAGACTTTGGAAGCAATTTTTCTGGATTGTTGAAGCTGAAAAAGGTTGTTCTAGGCTACGGAATCATCTAGGCAAGCAAGGAACTTTGAGGCAAGAGCAAACACGGTTCGATTGCAAAATTTGATCTTTCTAGTTCTTTGTTTTAACCTTATGATGAATTTTTGTTTAAACCTTGTTTATTTGTTTTTCAAAACTATGATACTTGGCTAGATTTCCTTTTTGTTACCTAGGTTTGAATTATTTATAAAAGTTTGGTTTTTAATTTTAGTTTAATTATGGTTTGAATGATTGTTTGGTAAAGTTCACAATTTTAACTTGTTAGTTTAGTGTATTTGCATGATCTAAGTTGATTTGTGATTATTTATTTGTTTTACATAAATCTTGGTGGATGTCTTCCATAGAATAGGTTTGTGTTGCTTTTTCGAGTCTTTAGGGGTTCGTGAAACTATCGGTAAATTGACCAATAAAACCGGGAAAACAACTAAATAAAATATAAATCAGTTTTATCATTATACCTAAATTAATTATTGAGAAATAATATTTAGTTAGCCGAATTGGTTAGATGAATTGTTAGGTTTAGGTTTTGAGAAAAACCGGATCTAATTTACTTGTCATAATCGAATCGGTTAAGCTAAACTAAAAGTTATTGTTGGTCTAGGTTAATTATTGAGAAGTAATAACTAAATAGACACTTTACTAAATTATAAGATAACTGAGAAGAAGTCTTTAAAACCGGTGAACATAAAATACTTTTAGGGTATCATAGGTGTCTTCCGAGAAGGGTCGGGGTCCTGTTCGGTAAACCTAGAGTTTAATATTTTAAGATTCCGGTCACTCATTCAACCTAATTAATTTATTATAAAACCAAATAAGTAGTAATATAAAATCCAACATAGGTAACCAGTTCACTATTCTTGAATTAATTTCCAATTTCTAAAAAGTTCAAGGTTTAATTCGTTTTAATTAAGTAATTTTAGTTTGATTAATAAATTAGAATTGTTAGAACCCCCCCTTAAAATATACATAATTGTTTTAATTGAGTCTAAAGTAAGTAGTCATTGTAATTAGAGAGTCTGTGGGTTCGATAATCCGGACTTACTTAAACTATTCTACAATTGATCGGTTCACTTGCTGGTTAGTAGTTTAGTATAATTTAGGAGTCTAGAGTTTAATTTGGTCTAGAATTAGGGTAATTTAAGCTATTTTTAATTAACTACTTTTAGAACATCAATGGTCAAGTATGGGACTTGGGTAACTATAGATTAGGTAAAAAGCATGACAATTTTCCTATTCCCTATAGTTATGGCTCTGATACCAATTTGTCACACCCCAACCGATGGCAGAAACATTGGAGTGAGACAAAAACAAGATTGCAAGAGACTTCATAACGACTAATTGTGACAAGTATTTAAAGTAATGATTTTTCATTTCATGCTATTAATACATCGTTTAAAGGAAAATCCAACATTTAGAACATAACAAATTAACAAATAAAACATAAATTAAACTAAGTGTGTTTCTGGTCCTTCCTGCTAGATTTCATTTCAAAGCATCAACATCAAGCTCCTGCAATATATATTAAGGTAACATGTCAACACAAAAGCATTGGTGAGCATACAAGTTTAGTGTACTAGCATATGTATAAAAGAGTTTTAACAAAAATCCACATGGCAAAAACGTATACTAAGGCATAACATATCATGAACTAGCATGCATCACATATGTGTCAACCGAAGATTCCAATAGCGTAATCTTGTCATCGCAATGACAAGATCGTTTGTATGATTACTTAACATAGACCCAACAAGGGTGGTGTGCTACTCCTATAGCGCTATACATGTTAAGGTAGGCTCGTACGAAGTTAATGACAAAGTATAGTGCAAGAATGGCTTCTAGCATGCATGTATTTCTCAAGTACAAACATATAAAGCATGTATAACGGATTCATTTGTATGAATTTAGTATTTGCATAAGTGTGTTTGTGTGGGTTTTAATACGGTACATATATTGCACCTAAAAGTGTGAAAACGGAAAGAGGGTCATGTATACTCACGGTTTGAAAAGTAATTCCACTTAGTGAGTTTGACGAGTCTTAAGTGGTGGAACACCGAAGTTACCCTAAGAGTGAAATGAAAGTGTGTGAGTTGCGGTTTTTGTTTAAAGGATTGGATTCGAAATTTAAAAGTTAACGTATACGAATATAAACTCAAGGTACTATGAGAATGGTCATATAAGGAGTTAGGATGAATTCCATCCATTTAACCTCATTATATGATTCAATCAAATCACAAAATCATCAACTTAGTTGATGACTCGGTTGGTCATGAATAAAGTGAAAAGAAAACAACTAATTAAGTTGCTAAGTACCCAACATAGCAAATGTTAGAGGTGAGGCGGGGTTATCTTACTTTGATTCTTGGAAGCTACTTAGGTGTTCAATGCCACTAAAGCAAGTGAGGTATGTAGAATCATAGTTGGAAAGCCAAGGCTTCCATTATTCATACCTTCACCAAAACACAAGTCTTTCAACATTGAAGGTTGAAAGCTTGGATGGTTCCAACTCTTTGACGTCACTTGGGACTTTTAAGGGTAGAATTTTATGGAGGTTTTGAACCTCATTTCTTGTGGAAATTACCCATGCACAAACCCATAACTATTAGCTCAGTTGAGAGCAAGGTGGTTGTAAGATTCCACCAAGTTTCAAGCATAAATACAAGAGATAGAAAGAAAAATAAAACAAATTTAAATGCTACTTTGGACCTCAAATATGGTGAGGTTCCACCTTAGTTTGCCATGGCAAACCTGTGGAAACCTTCCTAGAGGTTGTCCAAGTAGTTTGAAAGAAGATTTGAAGAAGAATGGTGAAGAAAAGTGAGTGAAAACTCACTTAGAACACTTGGATGATTTTGCCCAAAACAGGAATTCTTGAGAGTTTTAGATGTTTGGAGTCCTTTTTAGAGTGTGTAAAGCAATTCGTGTATGTAACATCCCGTACATTTATATCGAATTATAAAGCGAAGCGTTACAATGTATGTGGGGGAATGAAACAAAGTCCAAGGACTAAAAGTGCAAAATTCCAAAACTTCCATTTATGCAGGTCCCTTATGGACCGCAAGGGGTAACCTTTACAGATCGTAAGGGGTTTCAAACTAATGTGCGCCCAAGATCCGTAAGGTCTTCATTGGCAACAAACTTCTTCCTTTAGTGCCACTTAATTACGATTTTTGCCACACTTCTCCTCAACTAAACATCTGGAATGACACTAATCCCTCTCCTATCACTCCTTAACACACTTGTCATGATTAGGAGTTCCAAGTTGAGCATTGTAACACCTCGATATTTTAGATCGAATCCTAGCATGATACGTGTCTATAAACTCTCCACATAATTCAAATATGATTGAAGGAGAGTGGTTATAATAATGAAAAGAGTTAAAAATCATAAAAATAATATAGATTCGAAGTTAAGGGGCTAAATCTATCAAAAACCAAAATTTTGGGTTTTTTAAGGTCCTTACGGACCGTAACCATAACCCCTTGCGGTCCGCAAGGAGTGTTAAAATATACATTTTGTGCGCTAGGTCACTTACGGACCGTATGGCACCCTTTACGGTCAAAATCGCAAATTTTTGCAAATTACGACGAATGATCTTTTAGGTATCTAAACAATAATTTTTGACATTATAACAGTTTATATAAATTATAAAACTAATTTCGTCATGTCTAACTCGTCATATTTAGTTTAAATTTCAATTCTATATCGAAAGTCAAGAAGTTTGACTTTTGCTTTGACTTCCGATTCTGACATATTTGGTCTAGTTTAGAACCCAATTAAGGCATGTTATGTGACCATAATATTATAGGGAATAACCCTATGAGGTTATACCATATGGTCATATCTTTTGAAGGGAAATCGACGAGTCAACTATATATACTTTTAAAAATGTCAAAAAAGCCTTCTGGCGTAGATATGGTTTTCAAACCAAAGAGGCATATAATTTGAGCTCAAGACTGATCATACAATGTTTTGAAATATATGTTGACATAATGGACTCGTCATAGACCCATTTGACTGCCCGATGCCGTGTTTACGCATATGACTAGTCTAATATATATATATATATATAAATTATATGTACTAGTCGATTTGGGTTTAAACCTTTCAAAATCATTCCAAATCAGAATGTTTGGTTAAATAACTCATATTAAACGAGGCTTCGCACTCGGAAGGGTATAAACCACATTCTAACTGGTCAATGCTCAATCTAGCGAAACCGAACAATATTCTAAGTAGCGAGTCAAGTCATATAACTTACAAAAAGACTTGTGAACATTCTAATGGATGTTTATATCTGTTTTACTATGGAGTACAAATCCTTCCAGATAATCGTGCCTAGAATAAAGAACCTGAAATATGGCTTCGCTTCAAAGAACTTATTTGAACAGAATATTTGCTAAGCAAAGGTAAATACTCTTAGCCTAGTTTTATTTGAAAAATTGGGATACGACATTAGCCATTTGGAAGGGGTGTTATGTAAATGGGCAAATGCTTTCATATATTTAAGAATCCGGTTTAAGCCGTATTGCTTGAGTAACATTAAACACTAGGGGTAATGGTACCGTGTCCGGGCGTCCCAACTCATCAACTAGGAATGACCATATAAAATATGCGTAAGGTAGTGGACATACTCCCAGAAGACGTTGTATTAAAGGTGGTGTGTACCATCATCAACTACCGGCATAGATTTCTGGTACCCAGCTGTATTGACAAGCATGTAAAACTGGTGACAAAAAATCTATTCCAAAAGAATACTAAATGATTAACCTACGGGTTATCATAATACGTATTAAATGATTTTTAAACGAGTTGGTTAATTGTATTTACCAGCGAAAGCTGACGTATTTTCAAAAGATTAAACCATGGGTAACGAACCCTGAATATAGGGTGGAATGGTCGGTCGAAAAATAAGTTTTGGAATTTGCGACTCCACTGTTTAAAGGCCTATGATGTTCTAAGATCGCTTTTATTTCGGATCCTACCTTGTGGGATTTGTATCGTACGAAGTATGAATCTTATTTAACAAATTTCAAATCTTTTATTATTATTACTTTATAAAACTATCTTCCGCTGCATATTGTGAAACTATATTAATCGTCACGCATAATCCCACCGACCGGGCCCACCAGAAATCGGGGTATAACAACTATAGATAGGACTCTTGATTGAACATTTTGATCACACCTTCATATTCACTCATAAACACTCTCTTGGAGCTTCTCTGGAGATTAGGAGCAACTCTCTGGTGTTCTCAATAGTCATAAAGTCTAGCAAGTCCTTTTCTCTTTGGTTAATTTCAATTATTTAGTTAGTATTCAACTGAAAGTCAGACAATTTGACTTTTATTTTGACTTTCAGTTCTGACCACTTTGGTCAAGTCAAAGTTCGAATCGAAGGTATGAATCCCCTGCGATCATACCTTCCGACAATAACGTTAAGTAGGCAAAACGACGAGTCAAGCATGTTATATGTAAAAGTCAAAACTCATAATAGGGATTTTGCGATAAATAAACTTCTAAGTATCCAAACCACATGTTTTAACATTATAACAGTTTATACAAACTTATAAATTTATTTTGACATGCCCAACTCGTCAATTTAAGTTTAGGACTCATTCTTATATCGAAAGTCAAGCAGCTTGACTTTTCCTTTAACTTTTGATTCTAAACCGTTTGGTATACTTTGAAACCCAATCAAAGCATGTTATATTATAGGGAATAAACTTCTGTGGTTATACCTTATGGTCATATTATTAGGAGCAACTTATTAATAAAGTTGAGGGTGAATGATCTGTGTAAAGAAAATGAAGAAGGTGGGTGGGTTTGGAATTGGGTTTATGGAGCACCTATGTATTTGAGGGTATTAAAATCAAGATGACCAAATTGCCTTTAGATTTGATGGTAAAAGACACCTCTGCCCTGGTCAACTAACCTTTAACTAACATCAAATGTTAGCATGGGTGGTATTGATCCAAATTAACAATCACACGGACTGGAATTGTTGAAATTGGCAAACAGGGGTTGTATGTACGATTTGGTGTAAACCAATGCTGATCGCCGGTGCTTCCTTTCGTTACCCCTCCATTACTTTCAATAGTCAATGAAAGATTATTGTCAACTTTATGCAACTAAGAGTAGTTTGCATTTTTTTTACTCTTTAAACTGAGTTGTCATTTGATACTCTAATATAATATAATTTTAAGAGAAATAAGAATAGATGTCCTTCATACTCATATTTGAAGGTCAACCTTCATATTCATATATGTTTCCCCAAAAGATATTTTTTATAGGGTGACTTTCAATTTTTTTTTATTTTTATACTCAATTGCAGGCGTGTCTTTTATCTTTAAAATTGACGAGTTTTGTACTTAATGTATTAAAATACTACAAGCTTTGTCCTTTAGTCCTAACCCAATAAAATTTTCTATTAAATCTGATCATGCAAGGCACATGAGGACATTTTTGTTAATTTTTGTCTTGTAATAATTTCATTTTTGACGGGTTGAAAATCAAACATCAAATATATGATGGATGCCTGTATCGGCGCTATTGGTGACACCATGGAATCTGCTGAATGGCGGGCTCAACTGCAACGGCAAACGAACGTCAACATTATGTATCAACTTATTCTTTTCTTGTTATCAGTAGCCTATTATTATGATTGCTTATTTTATAAATTTTGTTCTGTTTTTCCTTGGTCATATGTTATGCGTATTGGTAATTTGGTATACTTTGTAAAAAAAGTAAAGATTTTTAAGTTGGTTTCTAGTGGGAGCAGCCTCTCTTTCTGACAGACCCTACCAATAGATTGGTACAGGACCATATGTTATGGTTTAACATAACGCCCTACCCCGTCACTGCCACGTAGACAATGAGTTTTAACTAACCAACCCTTCAAGAACATACGGTGGGGGTATGGAAATCTGGCGTGGAGGCCAGTCCACGCTCACAACACCACCCCGTGCTTGGCGTTTTCCATGGCGTTGTGTGTGGGGCGGGGGATTCTTCACCGGCGTGGGGGGCAATTTGGTTGGTGATATGGCGGGAGTTGATTGGTGGTTTGTGATAGGAGGTTTGTGATTGGTTAGTTTTTTTAAACACTAGGTGGGGCCTTTCCACGCTTGATACCACCTCGTGCTTTTTTTTTCCATGCCCTCTTGCTTACGTGGCAGCCACATGACGCTTATCGCCCTCTCTTCATGCCCCTCCACACCGAATGGACTAACTATCATGTTATACACTTTTATTTTCTGAAATGATGTGTTCTACCTGAGGTATGTGTTAATAAATATTTACAGTACCTTGGCTGAAATTGTGTAGCATGGCAAACTTGAAGTGGCATCTTCCTTTCTCTAAATATGAGAGACTACAGGAACTTAAGAAAATAACCGAGACGGTTGAACAAGAGATTTATACTGCTGCCACGAACAAGGTTTGTATTGTTCTTTACATTGTGTAAGTAGTTTTTAGTTATTGCCTTTTTTTCTGTTTTGGAATGAAGATTTCGCAACTCTTTAGGATACCTAATTAATATCATATATGTCAGGGGATCTAAAATGTTGTAATTTATCTGGTTTGTAGTCTGAATATATACGGAAGATATGCTTCATGATTCTGACTAGATTACAAAATCCCATGTGAGACCCCACCTCAGCGCCGTTAGATTCGACAGCAAATGGTGAGGATTGGCACGAGGAAGTGTATCAAAAGGTGCTGTATGTTATCTTGCATTTCTTTGTAATGCAGTGAAAGCACCTGACATCACAAATAGCTTTTGAGTTGAACAAAATCGGCACCATAAATACTGTACTATTTGAATAGCATAGACATAATGACTCAAAATGATAAGCCACTAAATGGTTATTGGATTTGCAGGAAATAACAGGATGAATATTCGAAGGATTTCTAACTTGTGTTCTTGATTGAATTGGTAAAAACGAATTGTACAAGATATTACATATATATATATATATTATATATATATATATATATATATATATTTAGGGTTAGCATATAGATAAGCGCTAATACTTAGGTTATAATTTAAAAAAAACAATAATGCTACATAAAACTATATTTTATAACTATCTAATTTTATTCTATTCTAGCTTATAATCTTCCTCTAATACCCACCCGTAAGCTAGAATGCAGTAACATTCAGGAGGTCCTTCATATGTGCAAAATCTTTTGGTTGAAGAGCTTTAGTAAGTATATCTGCTATCTGATGTTTTGTTGGACAAAATAGGATTTTCACCTCACTGTTCTTGACCAGGTCTCGGATGAAATGATATTTAACTCTTATGTGTTTGCTTTTTCCATGATATACGGGATCTTTGGCTAAGCATATAGTTGATTTATTATCACAGTAAACTGTGAGTGAATAATCAACATTTTCTTGCAATTCATTCAGAATGCCTTTGAGCCAAAGAGCTTGACATCCGGCCATAGAAAGTGCAATATATTCAGCTTCTGTTGAAGACAACGGCACTACCTTTTGTTTCTTTGATTGCCATGCTATAACTCCTGATCCTAAGTGAAATAGATACTCAGATGTACTCTTGCTATCATCAATGCTTCCTGCATAGTCGCTATCATTGAAACCGATTAAAGTCCCTTTGCTTCCTTTAGAGTATACAAGCCCATGATTTAAAGTCCCTTTGCTTCCCAGTGGCTTCTTTTTGGTTGTTCCATAAAGTGACTTATCTTGTTGACGGCAAACATAATATCAGGTCTTGTATTTGTCAAATACATGAGACTTCCAACCAAGCTTTATATACGTTCGAATCCATTTCTTCTTCAGGATCTTGTTTGGATAAACGTAAGCCGTATTCCATTGGGGTTGAAACTGCTTTGCAGTTCATCATTTGAATTTATCGAGTAGACTTCTTTCATATTTCTGTTGTGACAACATTATGTTCCCATTACTGTATGACACTTCCATTCCAAGGGAATAGTGTAGAACACCCATATCGGTCATCTCAAATTATGTCTTTATGGACTCTTTGAATTGAAGGATCATGTTTAAAGAATTGCTGGCTATAATGAGGTCATCCACATATAGACAGATTATTATTTTCACATCCTTAAAAATTTTAGTAAACAAAGTATGCTCATGAGCACACTTCTTGACACCACATGATGTGAAGTATCCTTCTATTCTACTGTACCATGCCCTCGGGGCTTGTTTCAAACCGTATAAAGCTTTCTTGAGCCGACATATCTTCTTTTCTTTCCCTTTTGTGATATACCCCTCTGGTTGTTCGGCAAACACTTGTTCCGTTAATGTGCCGTTAAGAAAAGCTGTCTTCACATCCATTTGATGTAGATGCCAGCCATAATGTGCAGCCAGAGCTAAGATAAGTCTAACAGTATCAAACCTTATTACTGGAGTAAATACATCTTGATAATCGACTCCATATTTCTGCTTATAACCTTTTACTACCAGACGTGCTTTGTATTTGCTTATGTTTCCATGCTCATCATATTTCGTCTTATATATCCACTTCATGCCAATTGGAGTTTGATTCTTTGGAGGATCTACTAATTCCCAAGTGTAATTTTTAAGTATCGACTCCATTTCCATATCCATGGCTTCTTTCCATTTTGTTTCTTTGCTGGCTTCCATATATGAAGTGGGATCTGAATTTGTGAATAGAACGAAGTGGGCTGAGTTTCCAGTGTTGAGTTGATCCTTTTTATAGAGTTCATCAACTTGTGCCTCCGTTAGAGCTTGTGAACTTTGATACAAGTCTACAATATTTAGGGTCCTCAAGACTTCATTCTTGGATGATGACGAAGATTCTAAGTCTTCGTGATTGTTAGTGGTTTCTTCATCATCGTCTTCACTGTATTGATTGTTATCTTGATTACTTATCTCTGGTGCTACCGAATTGTTTTGATCGCTCACCTCTACGTGTTGATTATCTTGAACTTCTTCTGTTGTAGGTTGATTTTCATGATCATCTACAGCTATAGGTAATCTGTCATCACTGTCATTCCTGATTTCGATGTAAGATGAGGTTCCTTTATCCTCCTTCATTGCAGCCTAATGTTGATCTTCGTTAAATATTACATCCCTACTTATAATCATTTTGTTTGACGTTGGGTTGTATAGTTTATACTGTTCTCGCTATAGCCCACAAATATAGCCTTCTCCGTTTTGTCATCTAGTTTACTTCTATGTTGTTTTGGGATATGAACGTATGCAACACATCCGAAAACCTTGAGATGCTCCACGTTAGGTTTTCTTCCACTCCATGCTTCTTGAGGTGTTATCTTAGGCACACTTTTAGTGATGGCCCGATTTAGCAAATACGTCGCACATGCAACAGCTTCAGCCCAATACGAGTGTGATAGGTTCTTCATCTTCAGCATGCTTCTACTTAGTTCCATGAGCGTCCTATTTTTTCTTTCGGCTACCCCATTTTGTTGAGGGGTGTAGCTTGTAGTAAGTTGGTGATGTATCCCATTTTCTTTAAGGAAATTCTAAAACTCGTGACCACAATATTCGCCTCCTCTGTCTGATCGTATGCTCTTTATCTTGTGTCAACTTGGTTTTCTACGAGGCTTTTAAATATTTAAATCGGTTCAATGCATTTGACTTGAGCTTTAAGAAGTACACCCATGTTTTTCTCGAGAAATCATCTATGAAGGTAATGAAGTACTTGCACCCCCTATAGATTGAGCCCTCATAGGACCACATATGTGTAACATCCGTCAAAAACCGGGTTAACCAAACCCGCTTCGTTTATCAACCGAACACCCAGTTAAAATTTTTGTTGTACATTTATCGCCCAAATTAATTCTAAGCGGTACATAATTAATAAATATATTAGAATTTAAAATCTATAATTGAAAATTTATAATAAATAACGAAATAAAAATTATTTGCGGACGCCGGTTTCGAACCCGGGTCACTCTCAAGACCAAACACACTTAACACCACTCCGCCATGCACACTAGTTGTATGATTTCTGAAACAAAAAAACTCTTATACGAAAACTCACAGAGTCACCGGTTTGAACAACTTCTGTAACCGCCGGAACTGACTCAATCATTGAATCCGACGGTTGAACCCGAAATCACGTAAATGTAATTGATGATAAACGTCGGTTAAAACTGAAAAAAACCTTAAAGCCTTCATTCAAATCGTCGAAATCATAACCAGATGATTTTGGAATTCGAAACCGAAAATATAATTCAAACCGAGTTATACTTTATTCATCATTTGAGCTAGCGAGTTTATCAAGCTTACTCTCTCTAACTCGCTCAGAAAACCTCGCCGCAAGTCGCCGGAATCCTCTGCAAGTTAACCGGAAGTTATCACCGGAAAACCGAACTCATTTCACCCCTTCTGCTTACTCTAAAATAAGACTTCTAGAGCTCATACCGAAGTCACCCACACTCACCTCAAACTTTCTGGAGATCCTCTGCCGCAAGATACACGTCGCCGGAATAACCTGCTGTCATCGGAATCTCGCCGGAGAAAACAGGGGATCTCTGTTCGGTATATCTTACACCTAATCTCTCTCATTTTTATTAATCTCATATGTAGTTAATTACAATTTACTAAAGAAATTGATGAATGTATCGAAACAGTCGGGTTTGGTTTCTGGGTAAAGTTTACGAAGAAGATGAAGTTTTGGATTGTGTATATATATAATATAAATCGGGTTATATCTCGGGTTAGACACACAGTCCAGCGGTGGACTGTGTGCAACGTTAAACAACAGGTCCCGAGTTCGAGTCCTGTTATGTGCACCGGTTTGATATAATTAAAATTCCTTTTAAGTAAATGATTTCTGGATAAATCTAAATAGTATATAAGTATAATAAAAACCGAAATAATAACCAAGTTAGACACACAGTCCAGTGGTGAACTGTGTGCAAACACACTGCACAAACACCCGGTTCGAGTCTCAGTCGTGGCAATGAGTTCCTGATTTAAATCAAACATTTTTGCACTTAAATATAAAACAGATCGGATAGTATTTAAAGTTAATAAAAATCCATAGATATCCGGGTTAGACACCCAGCCCAGTTGGTTGGGCTGGGTGCACAATGACACTGAGACCGCGAGTTCGATTCATGAAGTACTCACCAGTTCGTTAATTTAAACCCTTTTAATTTCCGGTATAACCTAACAAGTATATAAGTATAATTAAAAACAGAAATATTTCGGGTTAGACACGTAGCTCAGTTGGTAGAGCTGCGTGCACGCATACGGGAGGTCACGAGTTCGAACCTCACTCAGTGCAAATAAACACAAGTCCGAACCGGTCAAACGGTCAACGGTCAACTGGTCAAAAAGTCACAAATTTTTATTTTCTTTTATTTATTTATTTTACTTAAAAATCAATTAAAAGTACTTAAAAATAATATTTTTAAAGTTAGAAAATTTCCTTGAACTCACAAAAATAAACCGAACAATCCCATTAAGAACACTAATTGAAAATACTAATCTCAAATAAGAGTTTATTTATTTATCGAACTATTATGTTATTATTTAGGTTAGTTCCCTTGTCGATTAAATCCGAATTCGTGCGCATTCATCATCAATCCAAGAAATGCACCCACTATGAGTGAATTCTAACAAATTCCCCTTTTTATTCATGTTTTGGGGTGTATCATGTGTCGCTTAAACTAATTCGTTTATTCAAACTCGTGCTATACCATATTATGATCTAAACTTAGAATGTAAATATTGTTTGTTGTTATGTATTACATATTGTCAAGTTGTATGCAAATTATTTGTTAGGCCCATCAGTTCCTCATGGGAGACGAGTTGAACAACGCGTGCCTTAAAACTCATTCATTAGGCCCATCAGTTCCTCGTGGGAGACGAGTTGAACAACGCGTGCCTTAAAACTCATTCATTAGGCCCATCAGTTCCTCGTGGGAGACGAGTTGAACAACGCGTGCCTCAAAACAATCTATTGTTGTATTTGTGTGCAATATTTAATATTAAGTGTTTTGTGAATAAATTTACATCTACATTTACTCATATGTGGTTATGCACTTTATTTTATAATCAATTCAACAAACACGTTTAAATGTTTTAATAGGATTCACTCGCCAACTTTTTGTTGATCCAAAAACCATTTTTTACACATGATACAGGTGAACAGGATGAAGCAAGGAACACATAGGAAAGTGCCTTAGAAGAAAAATAATGAAGCCTAGAAAGATGTATAGAACATGTTGAACTTGTATGATATGATTGTATGATCTCCCTTAAATTGTAATAATAAATATGAAACATTATAATAAATGTCATGAGCTTTGATGAAAACCCAATCATGCTCCGATCACCTTTTCCGCTGCGGGTCGGGGTGTGACAATATGTCTGTGTGTACGAGTTGAAGTGGCTTACTAGCATGCCATGTAGCCTGTTTTGAGAATGGCTTCTTTGCATGCTTACCAAAAATGCATCCCTCACACAAATTATGTGTTCTGGTAAGTTTCGGCAGGCCTTTTACAATATCATTCATCCCCATATCATACAAGGTGTCTAGATTTAAATGCCCATATCGTCGATGCCATAGTGTAGATGGATCGGTCGTTGTTATATTACATACCCGGGGTGTTATGTCTTGGTTCAGGTTTAATGGAAGCATTTTGTTTCCTGTCATCTTCACTGTTCCGATGTAAACCCTGATTGGATCTTTAATTATGCACCCTTGATTGTTGAATTTTACTTCATAACCCTTCTGAACTAATTGTCCAACACTTAACAAATTGTGTTTTAAACCTGCTACATAAAACACATTCGGAACCCGCTTTTCTTGACCTTTAACCATAATAGTTACATCTCCACAACCCAATACTTCGAGTCGTTTATCGTCTCCGGTTCTCACTTCTCTTCTCTCTGATTCGTTTAGACTAACGAATAGGTTCTTATCTCCTGTCATGTGATTACTGCACCCGCTATCCAAGTACCAGCAGTCATTCTTGGTTACTTCCTCGATATTGAAAATCATAAACATAGTTTCATCATTCTCTTCTTCTGTATCATCTCTGTGCATTAGTGCACTATTCGTCCTTTCATTATCATCTCTCTTATTGCAAAATCTTGCTGTATGCCCTAGTTTTTGGCAATTGTAACATCGGATGGGTCCATTATATCTTCCTCGTCCCCTGCCACGTCCTCTACCAGTGTATTCTGACCGAGACTGTCTAGATCTTTCATAATTGTTCCTTGTATTTGAAAAGCTTGTTCGGTTGGCACATCATCATATTGTTTTAATCTAACTTCATGTGATTGAAGAATGCCCAACAGTTCTTCCGTAGAGATCATATGTAAATCTTTAGATTCTTCTATGGCCACTACTACCGCCTCATACTTACGTGTTAAACTTCGTAAAATCTTTTCAACAATTCGTTGTTCTTCTATTTTCTCTTCCTTTAATCTTAATTGATTGACTATTATGGTTGTTCGGTTAACATATTCTTCTATAGATTCATTCTCTTTCATTCTTAACGAATCAAGTTCACAACGTAGGGTTTGAAGTTTTACCGTTTTGACTCTATTTTCTCCCCTATAGGCTTTGTGAAGAACATCCTAGGCATCTTTAGATGTCTTGCATGTGGCGATTTGTTCAAATACTGTTTCATTCACTGCTTGGAAAATGATGTGTAAAGCCTTTTTATCCCTCTTGATTTTTTCTTTATAAATGTTCTGATCATTTTCTGATGAATTGGGGGCGATTTCTGCATCCTTCTTCAACAATTGACCATAAATCTTGCGATTCCAATAACACCTTCATTTGTATATGCCACTGATAGTAATTTTGTCCCAGAAGTTTTGGAATTTGGGTTTGAATTCCTCCATTGGTCGTCATCGAAAGGTGGCTTTTAGGAATTACGAATTTGTAGAGAATTATTCGGATGAATTGATTTGTATTTCGTGGATCGGTGGCTCTGATACCACATTATTGGATTTGCAGGAAATAACATAATGAATATTCGAAGGAATTGTAACTTGTGTTCTTGATTGAATTGGTAAAAACAAATTGTACAAGATATTACATCTATATATATTAGGGTTAGCATATAGATAACCGCTAATACTTAGGTTATAATTTTAAAAAAACAATAATGCTACATAAAACTATATTTTATAACTAATCTAATTTTATTCTATTCTAGCTTATAATCATCCTCTAAGGTAATCATGTATTTTTACTAATGTTTTTGGTGAAATGTGAGTGGGAAAACCAATCTATTTCCAACTACAGGCTCTATATCGTGATCTTTTTTCTTCCGATTACAGATAAAAGCTATCAAGGATCTGTATCTACTAGATTTGGAATCTGGTGATTGGAAGGCTCAACTGCCAGCAGATATACGGCTAAAGATCGTGAACATTTTGTATGTACTTATATTATTCTCTTTGATTTATTACGTTTTGTGCTCTAAAGTTCGGTTATTTCTCTAAACTTCTAATTCAGAAAATGATGTTTCCTGAAATTTGTGCTAAATATTTGCATTATTTTGACTGACATGTGTTGACCTTGTGTAGAATGGATTACTTGAAGAGGCATCGTCCATCCTCTTGACATGAGGAACTACACGATATAGCTGTGTGGCTTGAAGAGAAGGCTTATGATGCTGCCACAACCCTGGTTTGTAGTTTATGCCTTTCGTTTTTATCCCTTTTGTGGAATAAATGTATTGCAAGTTTTTATGTACAAATGATCCAAGTACGTCAAAATATGACTAGGAAGTGATATCGTGTTTGTCATATACCGCAATGTATTGTGGGACCTAAAATCATGTACTTTATATGGTTTGCAGTTTGATTATTACGGAAGATAGCCATAAAGATGTTGAATATGGAGGCTAGATTTCGGGATTCCATGTCAGACCCCATGCAGTCAAACTCTGCTGCTAATAGTGTAAAGCCCTCGGCACCATTGGTTTCGATAGCTCAGACCGGTAATCCAAATGGCGAAGACTGGCAAGAAGAAGCGTATCAAAAGGTATTTTATATTATCTTAATATGGTAAACAGAAGATTACTTTTTTGCTTTCTTTGCACTGAAAATCCGTTACGTAAAATATGTTTTGGGTAAATTTAATTGCTGATTACAGATAAAAGCTATGAAGGATCTGTATTTAGTAGATTTGAACAACGTTCAGCAGATACTTGTTTCCAAATTGCAGCAGGTATGCTAGTTTAAAATCATGTCAATCATTTAAAGATAACATGTTATCTTGCTATAGCCTATAGCACACAACCAAAGGAAATATTTCATTTCTTGAGTTTTGTTCTCCAGCTTGATTCTCTTCCTCAGCAAAGAACAAACGAGCAACATGAGAGGCTGAAAACGTTTAAGAATATGTTGGAGCGCTTCATGCAATTCTTACAAACCCCTAAGCATGAAATATTAGCTAGTTTTAAAGACATGATGGGTCCTTACGAGACGCAAATGATTAAAGTCATCAATATATGTAGGCCACTGCAGCAAGCACAAGCACTTCCTCCGCCACATAGGAAACCTTTGCAGAAACGCCAACAAACACGTTCTCAATCAGCACAAGTTGAATTACATGAAGTTACAGGCTTCCACTACATAAATGATGCAATATACTAACATGCAAATTAAGCAAGAGAGTCAGCAGAGTTCGAAAAATTTGTTGCCCACACAAGTTCAATCGCATCCACAGTTACAGAAGCAAAATGTGAAATATGTGATAGATATGCAAGTAGGGTTTTTTTTTTCATTGTACCTCTTTATATTCTTTCAAATATTCAACTATATTTTCATTGAGCTAATGCACGAAACTTGTATCCTTTTGTAGATTCTACATCTCAGAGTGCCGATTGGCAAAAGGTGCGGTATATCGTATTATAATTACTCATAAAATATCAAATAAATGTTAAAAGATGTATACAAGTTCTTTTTTGCGTGCAACTATCCCCGTGTTGTCATTCTCTAGTTTATTCTAGGTTTTTTAAATTAATACTGTTTCATTTGAATAGCATTGACGGTATGACTTAACATGATATGTAACTAAAGGGCAATCATGTGTTTTTCGTTTTTTGCTAATGTTTTTTTATGAACCGAGAGTGGGAAGATTATTCTTTTTGATCTCTTATTTTTTGCAGTCTGATTATTTAAGGAGAACAGATCACAAAATCTTGGGGCAGTCAAACTCTTCTGCTAATAGTGTAAACTCCTCCTCAGATACAGGTGTTTCGTAATGAGTTTTTTCTTTTTTGGAATAATGGGGTTAATTCAAGAGTAGTTTTGATGATTGGTATAGAATTGAAAAGTATTTGGATAACATTGTCAAAAATTATGATAATGCGCTTGTAGTAACAGCGCATCAAGATTTGTTTCGCCGGACTGAACGTTTCTTGACCGGAAATTGCAGTTTTGCCGGACCTGAAAATTGAAGCCAGAATGATTGTTAATTTCCGATACGCTTGTTGGGGAAGTGTGTCCCAAAAGTTTCTTGTTTCTGACAATGTGCTTGTTGGGAAAACATATCCCAAAAAAAATCCAAAGACATTAAATGAATGAGATTCGCAACATGAAATTATAAAACATCACATGCAAACATTACCGTTCAAAAATAGGATTAAAATTGTTTTTATTTTTTTTCCTTTTAACTTTAAATATTGAATGTTTTTTAGACATAAATATTTTTTTTCCCTACGACAGCTTGCACTGAATATTTATGCTTCCCAAAGGCGCAGATTCTTTTGTTTTTTTTTTTTTTTGCATATCATGTATAAAATTTGAATATTTCTTATTTCTTTTTTTTTCTTTTAGTGTACTTTTACAATGTGCTTGTCACGCGAGCATAACTAGAGGTGTACAAATCGGTCTTTTTCAAAAATCAGTTTCGGTTATTAACCCAACCAGTTTTTCTCTTAAAAACAATAACTGGTTTTTTTTATAACCGGTTTTTTTAACTCAAAAATAATCGGTCCAACTGGTTAGGGCTGGTTTTTAACCGGTTTATGCCAAAAATCGGTTTTTTTTCCGGTTTAAACTGGTTATTTATAAAAGGTTTCGGTTTTAAAACCGGTTTCGAAGATAAAGATAACTAACCGGTCTATATTTTTTTCCAGTTTCGGTTCTAAAACATGTTTTTTTACACCTTAAGCATAACCAATATGAATTGAGAGTCATCCCTTTTTCTGTCAAAAATAAAATCATTGCCTTTTTTTTTAAATATAATTGAATTTGGTCTCTGCAAGTTATGGTCTTACTATTTTGAGATAAAAAAATTGAATTGCATATCAATTTATCAGACCCTAAATAACTGTAAAGACATTTTCACTTATATATGGGGTGCCTCCTTACTAGCATTCACACTATCTCAGTTAAATAAAGCTTTTCAATTCTTGTTTGTTGAAAGACCACCACATTTTCAATTTTTGTTTGTTCAAGGACCACCACATTTTCAATTCTTCTCTGTTCATGGACCACCTCTTTGCGAATTTCGTTTGTTAAAAGTGTTTCATATTTTCAGACGAGTTGATCACTTTTTTTTACCTCACCAAATTTTTATTCTAATAATTTGTTATTCAAGTTTTTTTCTTAGCAACAAACACCGGGCCTTTAATGTTTTCAAAAACGGATTGGTCGATGAACCCCCATTTTGGCAGCTTATCAAGAATCGTGGGCTTGATCCTAGGGTTAGAAATATATTAGACCATGTTGGTTTTGTGGTCTAATTGATTGTGGGTACCGGGCAATTGATCATGCATTGGTTGAAAGATGACGTTCTCAAACCCATACTTTTCATCTAATCGTTGGTGAGGCAACGATAACACTACAAGACGTCAACGTTATATGGGGTTTGCCGATTGAGGGTGAACCAATAACTGGCACCAACCATTCTTATAACACAAACCAAAATCTTAGAAGGTGCCAACAGTTGATGGGTTTCACCCCTAGAAGTAGTGATTTGTCAGGTTCTCGAAAAAATTTTCTTGTCTTTTTGCTGAGTTTCAAAATAAACAGTTGGCTGAAAATGCTAGTGATTTAGAATGCACACAATATGCTCGATTGATTATGTTAATGTTATGTGGTGGTACCCTTTTTCCGGATAGTGAAAATTCGTCGGTACCATTGCATTTCTAGTTGATATGTCACAATGTTCTAGACTAAGTTGGGGTAGTGTAATGCTTGCGTGTTTATACAGAAATCTTTGTAAAGCCACTCATTATACGACCAAAGAAATGTCTGGTCCTGTTTATCTCCTACAATTGTGGGCTTGGGAGAGGTTTACAAGTTTGGCATCCCGAATAAAAAATCCACAATATGATTTTAGTAAACCTATTGGTGCTAGGTACGTATTGGAAATCAATGTCTAGTTAATTGTCAATGAAATTTATTTAATTATTGATATGATATTAAGGATGGCGTTCGGCTACAAAGTATATTTTCCTACAAAAGTGTACAAAGTCATAAAACACCACAACTTTAACCATAAACACACTCAAAACCCACAAATAACATAGTGAAGATCACTAAAACATAATATCCAAACCCTAACAGTTCTTAAAAACATCAAACACACCATCGTACAACTATGAATATAAACACAACATAATAATCAACACAAAACATACTAATGTTAGTCATTCGATAATCAAAGCCTTATCATCCAAAACACAACACAAAACCCACAAATATGATGTTTTAGTAATCTTCACTATGTTATTGTTGGTTTTGAGTGTGTTTTATAGTTGACATTATGATGTTTTATGATTTTTTACACTTTGTAGGAAAAATGAATTTTGTAGCCAACTCACACCCATGATATTAATATTTTAGATGGGCAGTGGAGTTGACTGTAACACCTCGTAAAATCGTGTCCAATAGTATAGTGACACGTGTTGTATTTTTATTTAAGTCTATTAAAGACTAATAGGGACTAAAGGTGTCAACATACTCAAACTGAGCCTCTGAGTGAATTGTCTGATGTCAACATACATAAACGTAAGCCTCTGAGTGACTGATATGTCAACATGCTTAATCATTAGCCTTTGTGTGACTGATACGTCAACATGCTTAAACTTGGCCTCTAAGTGACTGATATGTCAACATGCCCAGCCTCTGAGTAACATCGGAGTCAACATGCTTATAGTGGGCCTCTGAGTGATCCTTTACGAAGTCCTAATTCTCATATGTCTCATTTGTTGGACGAGAGGGATTAAATCCGTAAATATGTGAAAGTTGGATGATGGATGTCACACCCGGGATTTCCAACCCCGAAATCCATACACCGGTGAGCCCGGGTGGGGAGTACCGTGACATCAGTTGATAATCATCATAGTCAATTAAACACGGCACAACGGAAGTCTTGGAGTAAAATTACTATTACAAACTGAATGTTCGAAATACAAAATAATATACAAGCTTGTAATAGAAGATCCACAGGCGGATCATAATTATACATGGAAAGAACACAAAACAGACTTTAGGCAGATTTAGGATTTGCAAGATCCTCTATCACTACCGAGCAGCTTCCGGCCTATTTCGTATTGTACCTGCAGTTTAGCCTTTGGATGATACGTCAGCTTACGCTGGTAAATACACCCAACTGACTCATTTTGAAAACTTTAAAATGGTTTTAAGTGCAAAACGACACAAAATCTTTTATTAACTTGGGAAAGTTGACCTTGCAACCTTGTATCAGATTCACATGTTTGTCAATACATACAGGTCCCAGTACAGAAACCGAGACATGATTAAATACACACCACTTAGGTACTCACGAAGGAGTCATCCCCAACTTCTTGGGCATATTGTATATGAGCATCAAAGAGTGTATGCCTACACCCCGTGCTAAAGTCGTGGCCAATAACTAATGTATTGAGCCGAGGATATCCAGGACACGATAATTTAACCCCTGATGTTTAAGTTATCAAACAAAACTGATTAAAACGAAATATGGGGTTTACTAGCCACAAACGGGCATTTGATTGACCCCATTTTGGACCAAGCGGTAATAATTTACCGTATCAAAAGCTCGTATAGGGAAAATAAGTCGAGAGTATTTACCTGAGCTAGTCTTCTTCTTTTATATTTAATTAACTCAGCCGTATACAAAAGTACCAAGTACAGATAGCATTTACCGGGAAGGCTCTAGTCTGGATTATGGCATAAGCTAGCCAATTAAATACTAACGGTCTTATAAACCGAATAGTGTACATGATCATTACGTATAATGCTTGATTTAACGATGATCGGATAGAATGTAGTTTAATCCCGACAAGTACTTGACTTGTATAATATGGGTAAACTATAAACATTCTGGATTTTGAAACTTAAATGACAATGTTAAACCCTTTTCGGTTAAATTCCATAAACTAGTTACGTATAATCAACCGTACGCTTATTAGCGATATCGGGTAACCGGATAAGTCATGGACAAGTTCTATATGCCATTATACTTTAAATAAGTTAAGAATATCAGTAGGATATCAACTTATATGCCCGTTGAGGTTTCAAAACGAACTACGCCTCATAAGGGCATTTCGGTAATTATATAACGTAATAAAGAAACTTGAATATAATTTAATGTTATAGTTATAAGTATTCCGGAAAAATACTTTATTTATGATATAATATCAGTAGTATGTCAATTATATGTGTAAATTATCTTTTATGACCAAACTATGTACCGAAAGGGTATTTTGGTCATTTTACACATAGTTTATAAATTATTTGGGATTCTGAGTTTATAACATGTACCTACTGTAAATGCTTAAAATAAATTTTAAAATCAGTAGGTGATAAGTCTTGGTCCATTAATGTGGTTTAAAACTATACTATGCGCTGAGACGACGCTTATGTCGTAAAATGACGTTTTATGCAATGTTTAATGAAAACTGACATTAAGGTCAGATTAAAATGTTTAAAACATGTTATTTAATATAACATATCAGTAGGTAAATGATTTACTTTGAAAAGATTTGATTAAAACCATTTTATAAGCCAAAAGGGCTAAAACCGTCATTTATCGACATAGTTTAAGGACTTGTTTGAAAACTCAGTTTATAACTTGGTTTAACATCCCAAATAATCCTACTTATACTATTACATCAGTAGGAAACTCATTTTCAAGTTCATTACCATTTAAAACCTTGTTTTATGTAAAAAGGTCATTTTAGTCAAAGATGGCATAATTATGGAACTTGCGCATAAACTTGGATTCTGATTATGATCATGTAATATAACCTCAGAGGGTTATGCTACATTATATTACAATCATAATACAACTTTAGATCAGTAGGTAACTAATCTAAATCGGGTCAGAATCGAAAGTCAAAGCAGAAGTCAAACTTCGCGACTTTCGGTTGCGAACCGACCCTAGAACTGAAATTGACGAGCCAAACATGTTCTTACATGTTCTAATAATTATTACCATCTTTTTTAAGTGTCAAAACAGGTTTCATAACATATATAAGATCAATTTATAATTTTTCCGAAAAATGGCCTGTTTGACTTTTTAATATCATAACTTTGACCCGTCAATTGGTCTAGCAAACGTGATCTTCAGGAGGTGCCCTTCATAGGGATTAACACCTACCTTATTACGATCACTTAGCCATGTTCATTTCGAACAATGGCTGGACCCTTAACCGAAAGTCAAAGCTTTTTTCGAAAAGCGCTTGACTTTTGGCTATAAAAGCCTATAAACGAAAATGCAAGAGTAAGGAACACTTACAAGAGGTTCCTACAATGCAAGAGAACTAAGTTGGATGCTCCTTTCAGCTAGAAACTTCCAGAGGAGGGAGAAGAGTTATGTTTTAGAAAGGTGCAAGTTCAAATGGTGAACTTGATCACCTATTTATAGTTGGAGAGCTCAAAGGAGGTGAAGCCAGGTGTTTAGGGGTGTAAGAGGAAGCTTACAAGTGTCCAAAACGTGGCATAGCAGTTTAGAGAAGCCATGGTTTCGTTTTAATGGTTTTGGAGCTTTGCTTGGTCTCCAAACAAATTTTATGCGTCAGACCTATTCTCACGGGGCGCGAGAGGCCCAGGCCAGGTCTCTCACTGCCCGCGACCGCCCCATGGACAGTTTCAAAATTTGACACTTTAGCCCCTTAACTTTAAAAAGCTTCTAAAAAACCTTTTTAAACACCTTTTTGGCACTTTTAGCCATCCGTAGCCAATACTTGGCATACCCGGGATTATGCCCGGACATTGTCGAGCTCTCGGTTCATTAAAAGGTCACTCAGAGGTATAAATTAACATGTTGACACTTTTAATCCCTCCATTATCCAACTTTCACATATTTACAAAAATTGAACTCTCTCATCCAACAAATGACACGTATGAGAGTTTAGGACTTCACAAAGGATCACTCAGAGGCTTATGATAAGCATGTTGATCCCGATGTCACTCAGAGGCTGGGCATGTTGACATAACAGTCACTCAGAGGCCAAATTTCAAGCATGTTGACATATCAGTCACTCAGAGGCTAATGATTTAAGCATGTTGACATATCAGTCACTCAGAGGCTGTTATTTATGCATGTTGACATCGGTTCGTCACTCAGAGGCTCAACTTGAGCATGTTGACGCCTTTAGTCCTTATTGGTCTTTAACAGACTATATTTAAAAAAATACAACACGTGTCACTATATTATTGGACACGATTTTACAGGGTGTTACATCATCACCCCCTTAAAAGAAATCTCGACCTCGAGATTTTATTCAAAAAATGGGGGTACTTTTGTCGCATAGTGGACTCAACCTCCCATGTATACTCAGGACCTCTAAAAGCGTCCCACTTAACCTTTACTATTGGTATCATTTTTCTTCGGAGCTTCTTAACCTGTCGATCCTCGATCGAAATTGGTTTCTCAATGAACCTCAGGTTTTCATCAATCTTCACATCCTCGTGCGACATTGCTAGCGACTCATCGGCTAGACATTTCTTAAGGTTAGATATGTGGAATACATCATGGATTCCACTAAGCTCCTCTGGCAACCTGAGCTTATAAGCTACAGTGCCGACACGTTCGATTATCTCGAAGGATCCTATATATCTAGGGCTTAATTTGCCCTTCTTTCCAAAACGCATCACACCTTTCAAGGGTGATACTTTTAGCATGACTTTGTCCCTTATTTGGAACTGAACAGGTTTACGCATCTTGTCAGCATAGTTTTTCTGCCTATCCCTGGCAGTTTTGAGACGATCGGATTTGCATAATCTTTTCCGTGGTCTCCGGGACAATCTCAGGTCCTGATAGTTGGGCCTCCCCAACTTCCGCCCAGCACACGGGCGTTCTACATTTTCTCCCATACAAGGCCTCAAAAGGAGCAGCCTTGATGCTCGTATGATAACTGTTATCGTAGGAGAATTTTATTAGGGGTAAGTGGTCATCCCAACTTCCACCTAAATCAATCACACATGCCCTAAGCATGTCTTCCAAAGTCTGAATAGTACGCTCACTTTGACCATCAGTCTGCGGATGGTAAGTCGTACTAAAGTTTAGTCGTGTGCCTAAAGATTGTTGGAAACTTTTTCAAGTGAGATGTGTATCTAGTATCTCTATCGGATACAGTAGATACTGGCACACCGTGTAGGGACACTATCTTGTCCACATACAACTTAGCCAATTTATCTGAATTATACGTTCCCTTAATTGGCAAGAAATGTGCTGACTTGGTCAGCCTATCCACTATGACCCAAATAGTGTCGTTACCACTTTTGGTCTTGGGTAACTAGGTAATCAAATCCATAGTTACCATTTCCCATTTCCAAGTTGGAATTTCTAATTGTTGTAGTAGTCCTGATGGTTTGTGATGTTCAGCCTTAACTTGCGAACACGTTAGACACTTAGCTACATAGGTGGCTATGGATTTCTTCAAACCCATCCACCAATAATTCTTCTTCAAATCTTGATACATCTTATCACCACCCGGGTGAACAGAGTATCTTGAACTATGCGCTTCTTGGAGGATTAGATCTCTAAGTCCTCCAAAGATTGGAACCCAAATTCTATCATTAAATCTTAGGATTCCATCCTTTCCAGGCGTTAACTGATCAAAGTTCCGCCTAGTCCCTCATTAGGAATATTAGCCTCTAATACGGCTTGCTTCTGTGCATCTAGTAGCTTCTCACTCAAGCCATTTCTAAGCTCAATGCTCTTGGCATTAATCCTAATAGGTTTAACCTTTTCCTTGCGACTTAAGGCATCGGCAACTACATTTGCCTTGCTTGGATGGTAGCGAATCTCGCAATCATAATTGTTAAGCGTTTCTATCCACCGGCATTGTCGCATGTTTAATTCCTTCTGATTGAACCAATGTTGGAGACTTTTATGGTCTGTGTATATAACACACTTTGTGCCAAACAAGTAATCTCTCCATAGTTTTAGTGCAAATACAACAGCACCCAATTCCAAATCATGGGTGGTGTAATTCCTTTCATGCACCTTTAACTGTCATGATGCATAGGCAATTACTTTGCCATTTTGCATTAGTACACAGCCCATGCCAGTGTGCGAAGCATCACAATAGACAAAAAAGTTCTCAATACCCTCGGGTGGAGATAACACAGGAGTGTTGCTCAATTTGTGTTTAAGAATCTCAACAGATTCTTGTTGCTTTGGACCCCAATTATACTTAATATTCTTACGGGTCAAGGAAGTTAAAGGAGTGGTTATCCTTGAAAAGTTCTCAATGAACCTCCTATAATAACCAGCCAATCCTAAGAAACTACGAACTTCCGTTGGGGTCTTGGGCACTTCCCAATTCATTATGGCCTCAATTTTGGTGGGATCCACTTGGATACCACACTCACTTACCATATGTCCAAGAAATTGGACTTCTCTAAGCCAAAATTCGCATTTAGAGAACTTTGCATAAAGTTTCTCCTGCCTTAATAATTCTAGGATGCACCAAAGATGTTTCTCGTGATCAGCTTGATTACGAGAATAGATAAGTATCTCGTCTATGAAGACAATGACAAACTTATCTAAATACGGTTTACAGACGCTATTCATGAGATCCATGAATGCTGCCGGTGCATTTGTGAGCCCAAAAGGCATCACTAAGAATTCAAAATGACCATAGCGGGTCCTAAAGGCTGTCTTAGGAACATCTTCATTTCTAACCTTCAGTTGATGATATCCTAATCTCAAATCTATTTTAGAAAAGTAACTAGCTCCTTGAAGTTGGTCGAATAAATCATCGATCCTGGGCAGAGGATATCTATTCTTAATGGTTAGCTTGTTCAGCTCCCGGTAGTCGATGCACATTCTCATCGAACCGTCTTTCTTCTTTACAAACAGAATAGGAGCTCCCCAAGGCGAGGAACTAGGCTGAATAAAGCCTTTTTCCAAGAGTTCGTCCAATTGAACTCTTAGCTCATTCATTTTGGTTGGAGCTAGCCTATATGGAGCTCTAGCCACTGGTGCTGATCCTGGTATGATGTCAATTCTGAACTCCACTTGTCTGTCTGGAGGTAGGCCTGGTAATTCTTCTGGGAATACATCGGAATATTCTGAGATGACTGGTAGGTCCTCCATGTTTGGCTTAGGCTCATTTATGGTAACTTGTGCCATGTAGATGACACAACCTCTCCTCAAACACTTGGATGCCTTAAATAACGACACCTTGTCTGGCAGTCCATAGTGTGAGTCTCCAGGGATGGTGATCATTTTACCAGATGGGGTTTTAATTTCGATGAGCTTCTTATCGCAGGCAATGCAGGCTTGGTTATGAGATAACCAATCCATGCCTAAGACCACATCGAACCCCGCCAATTTCATTGGCAAAAGAGAGATACGGATGGAATGATTCTTAATGGTTATAGAGCATCCATCAAGAATGGAAGAAGCAGTTTCTAAGGTTCCATCGGCGAGTTCTATCTCATAAATTTTATCTAGAGTTCTTATGGGTAAATTTAGTAGTTTACTAAACTTATGATCAACAAATGATTTATCCGCACCCGAATCGAAAAGAACTCTAGCATAAATATCATTAATGGGGAAAATACCTGTTACGACGTTATTGTTATTAATAGCTTCCTTAGCAGTCAGCGGAAAGGCCCGTGCATTCCCCTTCTTGGCCTCTCCAGGCTTCGGATTATTATTCTTTGAACTCTTAGGGCAGTTAGTTACAATGTGCCCTTTTTCGTTGCAGATATAGCATACATCATCCTTAAGTCTTTACAATCTAGGGTCTTATGCCCTCTCCTTTTACATATGCCACAAGGTCTAGCTTGTGGATCAGAAGTACACTGTCCCCAGTGTTTGCGGTTGCAAGTCTTGCAAATTGGCATCACAGCCGACTTGCCTTGGTTTCCTTTGAACCCAAATCTCCCTTTATTTTTCTTATTAAACTTATGGGAGTTGTCATTTTCCCTCTTCCCTTTTTCCGTCAGTTTTAGACTTAACTGACTTTTGTCTCACTAGATCAAGGGTGAGAGAAAGAGATAGGTCTACAGCAGACCTATAAGTAGTAGGCTGTGCAGCCTTTACCATGCCCTTTATTTCGGGCGCTAACCCATTAATAAAACGCGTAATGCGTTTGGATTCAGGGGCAATTAAATAGGAAACTAACCTAGATAGGGAATTGAAATCGAAACATACTTCCGACAGTCTAGGTTTTTCATTGATAGAGACAAGAAGTCTGTCTCTAGCTTCTCCACCTCATGGGCTGGGCAGTAAGTTTCCTTTACCAAATCAACAAACTTGGACCATCCCAAGTTGTACAGTTATACTTTACCTGTTTATTGAATCATGGCCTTCCACCATGTTAGGGCATCGCCCTTGAAGGATTGTGATACGTACTTGACCACATCCCTTTCAGCACAGCTGCTGATGTCTACAATGGTCTCCATTTCGTCCAGCCACTTTAGGGCATCTACGACTCCTTTTTCCCCATTAAAGTCTCGGGTTTACATGAGGCAAAGTACTTGTAGGTGCATCCGTCCTTGGAAGAACGAGACCTATCAGCATAGTCTATCCTCTTAGGTTCACTCTTCGCATTTGATGAGTGAACAGAGCTCTCCTTATGAGCTGAGGATGGTGGAATTGATAATGGCTTAGAGCGAGTAGCATTCGACTCTCTTAACTTCTCTATAGCCTTACCCATGGCCTTTTCTACAGCCGCATCGATGCGTGCTTGGAAGTTATTATTATCTATGGCTATATTTTCGGCGTCTTTGACGTTCCGATGGCTACTTTGTGCCTCTAGAATTAGCCACTCTTCAAAGCTTTGGTTCTATATACCAAATAAAATTTCTCTTAGCCATGGTATAATAACCATATCAGCTTTTAAACATTTGATATAAGATAATCCACTGCCTATACTAGTGTGAATAACATCACAACTCTTAGGCTTAATATAACTATATTTGGCCTAGGTCTTAATAGGACCATCATAGGCAAATTACAATCTGGATATAGTCCATTTATTACTAGACAGGGGATCGAAATGTCACAACTGTCATTATCATATTTGACAATTATATAGCACATAGGCTTGTCACAAAGGACATCAAAATTTGGCACAAAGGCCTGTCACTAATGGACATAAAATATGACATAGGCACTACATCACTAATGGATGTTTAGTCACCGCACTAGTGATATTAGCCGGGATCAGATAGATCACATAGGCTATATAGAATAGATCATAACCCGAAAAGGGCAATACATCACTAATGGTTGTTTTATTTATCATCGCACTGATGATATTAGCCGGGATCGAACAGATCACAAGGGTTATATAAAAAAAACATCTCTAATGGATGTTTAATCACCACACTGGTGATATTAGCCGGGATCAAACAGATCACAAGGGCTATTTAGCTGGGATCAAATAGATCACAAGGGCTATTTAACCGGGATCAAATAGATCACAAGGGTTATATAAAATACATCTCTAATGGATGTTTAATCACCGCACTGGTGATATTAGCCGGATCAAACAGATCACAAGGGCTATTTAGCCGGGATCAAATAGATCACAAGGGCTATTTAACCGGGATCAAATAGATCACAAGGGCTATTTAACCGGGATCAAATAGATCACAAGGGTTATATAAAATACATCTCTAATGGATGTTTAATCACCGCACTGGTGATATTAGCCGGGATCAAATAGATCACAAGGGCTATTTAGCTGGGATCAAGTAGATCACAAGGGCTTTTTAACCGGGATCAAATAGATCACAAGGGTTATATAAAATACATCTCTAATGGATGTTTAATCACCGCACTAGTGATATTAGCCGGGATCAAACAGATCACAAGGGCTATTTAGCCGGGATCAAATAGATCACAAGGGCTATTTAACCGGGATCAAATAGATCACAAGGGTTATATAAAATACATCTCTAATGGATGTTTAATCACCGCAGTGGTGATATTAGCCAGGATCAAACAGATCACAAGGGCTATTTAACCGGGATCAAATAGATCACAAGGGCTATTTATAAGGTTAGGACATAGTCCATTACCTTGAAGGTTAGTGTGATTCCTCAAGTCACACAACCATGAGTATGCACATCACTTAAATGTTGACATAAGAGGACCTTAATGGTTGATTATTAGTCCCGGTCGCATTGACCTTAATGACTTGGAGGTTTGAACTTAGTCCACCACCTCTAGATAGAAGGATAACTTCCCTTAACTATCTTAATAGAAGACCCTTCCGTTCTTAACTATCATATAATATATATATATTTGGCCAAATATGTGGTCTGTGCCACTTGGCAAATCAAAACCATTAAGGTCTTTTTGGAATTATATCGCAGAGCATAAATTCGAGTAAAATCGAGAAGCTCGTTTTCAATAGGATGAATACATATATATATAATTCCAAAAGTACTTCATTAAATTTAGAAATTACAATACTAGAAAAATAAATTGTCCATGCAAGGACTTAAAGGAAATAAACATGTCCACATAGGGACTAAAAGAAATAACAATGTTCTCGCAGGGACTACATATAACTAGAAGAAACTTCACTCGTCATTCTTTCCCTTGACCAATTTGGAGAGTTTCTTGAAGAACTTATTCGTCTTCTTCTCTGTTTTCTCCGCCTGCTGCTGCATCTCTTTCATCCTTTCTAAGGCCTCATTAATGGCCTCTAGTGGTGGCGGAGGTTGTGATTGAGGTTGTGGCATAACCAGATACTGGTACCCATAAGTTGGATATCCAGTTGGTGGATAGGTAGGTGGGAAAGGAGACGGGTAAAGTGCGTTATGCATAACCGCCTGCATGTATGGGTCTTGCGACCACGCTTGATATTCTACCGATGTAGACGGGTTAAATGGATCATATCCAGACGTGTCTGGGTATGTGGGAATTGGGTTAGTATAACCCGTTGGTGGTGGTTGAACATCAAGTGTTGGTGTTGGTTCCATTATAGGTGGAACATTAGAGGGTCCACCCATTTGTGGGTCCTCTTGAATGGTGGGGTAAGAATTGGAAAAAGGTGGCAGCGATCCCGACCTTTGTCCGGCACGTACTGACATACGTGCTCCACGCTTCCTCCTTGGTGGATCAGGTGGTTGTTGAGGTTGGTCCACGGGTTCCATGTGGACATCTCCTTGAACTGGGGGTGGTTGAGAGTGGTGAGAAGGAGTGTGAGCGAAAGTGAATTGGTTCCAGTATTGGTCCCACTCATTAGGACCTTGGTAGGGCGATCCAACGTAAGAGTTTGAATCGCTTGATATTTCAATGGGATGCATATTTGATCCCGACGGTGGCATTTCCGGGTCGAAGTCCTTGTCCATAGGATGTGGCTGGTCCAACTGATTTTGACCAGCTGGAGGCGTGTTTAAGTAATGGTTAGGGTTAAATTCTTCATGGTAGGAGTGATGAGAATGGGAATGGTGAGAATGGTAGGAGTGGTGTGAGTGGTAAGAATTTTAGGAATGTGAGGGCGAGTGTCTATTAGAGACGGAACGACTCGCTGGTTGCCATCGAGACAAATCTCCTGATTCTTGGTATGCATCTGAATTATGAGGTTGAGGGGGAATGCATCCCGGTGGTCCTCCTCTCATTGGACCTTTTCCTCATCCACTTTGTCCTCATACACGTGGCAACATTTTCCTGTTAGAAATCAATTTATAAACAATACTAATAACTTAATAATGAAATGAGTAAATCCTAGGTCAATGCCTAGACTCGGAAGTCTAAGGAATGTGCTCGTGTAAGTTTGAGACTAAACACAAAAGGCTAGTGTTTAATTCTCTCAAACGTTGGCTCTGATACCAACCCTGTCACACCCCGGATTTCCAACCCCGAAATCGATACACCAGTGGGCCCAGGTGGGGAGTATCGTGACATCAGTTGATAATCATCATAGTCAATTAAACACAGCATAACAGAAGTCTTGGAGTAAAATTACTATTACAAACTTAATGCTCGAAATACAAAATAATATACAAGCTTGTAATAGAATATCCACAGGCGGATCATAAATTGTACATGGAAAGAATACAAAACAGACTTTAGGCAGATTTAGGTTTTGCAAGATCCTCTATCACTACCGAGCAGCTTCCGGCCTATTTCGTATTGTACCTGCAGTTTAGCCTTTGGACGATACGTCAGCTTACGCTGGTATATACACCCAACTGACTCATTTTGAAAACTTTAAAATGGTTTTAAGTGCAAAACGGCACAAAATCTTTTATTAACTTGGGAAAGTTGACCTTGCAACCTTGTATCAGATTCACATGTTTGTCAATACATACAGGGCCCAATACAGAAACCGAGACATGATTAAATACACACCACTCAGGTACTCACGAAGGAGTCATCCCCAACGTCTTGGGCATATTGCATATGAGCATCAAAGAGTGTATGCCTACACCCCGTGCTAAAGTTGTGGCCAATAACTAATGTATTGAGCCGAGGATATCCAGGACACGGTAATTTAACCCCCGATGTTTAAGTTATCAAACAAAACTGATTAAAACGAAATATGGGGTTTATAGCCACAAACGGGAATTCGATTGACCCATTTTGGACCAAGCCGTAATAATTTACCGTATCCCAAGCTCGTATAGGGAAAATAAGTCGAGAGTATTTACCTGAGCTAGTCTTCTTCTTATATTTTTAATTAACTCAGCCGTATATAAAAGTACCAAATGCAGATAGCATTTACCGGAAGACGCTAGTCTGGATTATGGCATAAGCTAGCCAATTAAATACTAACGTTCTTATAAACCGAATAGTGTACATGGTCATTACGTATAACGCTTGATTAAACGATGATCGGATAGAATGTATTTTAATCCCGACAAGTACTTGACTTGTATAATATGGGTAAACTATAAACATTCTGGATTTTGAAACTTAAATGACAAGGTTAAACCCTTTTCGGTTAAATTCCGTAAACTAGTTACGTATAATCAACCGTACGCTTTTTAGCGATATCGGGTAACCGGATAAGTCACGGACAAGTTCTATATGCCATTATACTTAAAATAAGTCAAAATATCAGTAGGATATTAACTTATATGCCCGTTATGGTTTTAAACAAAACCATGCCTCATAAGGGCATTTTTGGTAATTTCATAACGTATAAAAGAAACTTGAATATATTTTAAGTTTACCATCATAAGTATTCTGGAAAAATATTTTATTTATGATGTAATATCAGTAGGATATCAATTGTATGTGAAATTATCTTTTATGACCAAACTATGCACCAAAGGGGCATTTTGGCCATTTTACACATAGTTTATAAATTATTTGGGATTCTGAGTTTAACATATACCTACTGTAAATATACTTAAAATGGTCATTTTACACATAGTTTATAAATTATTTGGGTCGAACAATGGCTGGACCATAATGGTCTTAACCGAAAGTCAAAGCGTTTTCCGTAAAACACTTGACTTTTGGCTATAAAAGCCTATAAACGAAAAAACAAGAGCAATGAACACTTACAAGAGGTTCCTACAATGCAAGATAACTAAGTTGGATGCTCCTTTCAGCTAGAAACTTCCAGAGGAGGGAGAAGAGTTATGTTTTAGAAAGGTGCAAGTTCAAATGGTGAACTTGATCATCTATTTATAGTTGGAGAGCTCAAAGGAGGTGAAGCCAGGTGTTTAGGGGTGCAAGAAAAAGCTTACAAGTGTCCCAAAACGTGGCATAGCAGTTTAGAGAAGCCATGGTTTCGTTTTAATGATTTTTTGGAGCTTTGCTTGGTCTCCAAACAAATTTTCTGCGTCAGACCTGTTCTCGCGGGGCGCGAGAGGCCCAGGCCAGGTCTCTCGCAGCCCGCGACCGCCCCATGGACAGTTTCAAAATTTGACACTTTAGCCCCTTAACTTTAAAAAGCTTCTAAAAACCTTTTTAAACACCTTTTTGGCACTTTTAGCCCTCGGTAGCCAATACTTGGCATACCCGGGATTATGCCCGGACATTGTCGAGCTCTCCGTTTGTTAAAAGGTCACTCAAAGGTATAAATTAATAAGTTGACACTTTTAATCCCTCCATTATCCAACTTTCACATATTTACAAAAATTGAACTCTCTCGTCCAACAAATGGCACGTATGAGCGTTTAGGACTTCACAAAGGATCACTCAAAGGCTTATGATAAGCATGTTGATCCCGATGTCACTCAGAGGCTGGGCATGTTGACATAACAGTCACTCAGAGGCCAAATTTCAAGCATGTTGACATATCAGTCACTTAGAGGCTAATGATTTAAGTATGTTGACATATCAGTCACTCAGAGGCTGTTATTTGTGCATGTTGACATCGGTTCGTCACTCAGAGGCTCAACTTGAGCATGTTGACGCCTTTAGTCCTTATTGGACTTTAACAGACTATATTTAAAAAAATACAACACGTGTCACTATACTGTTGGACACGATTTTACAGGGTGTTACAATGGAGGGGTTAAAAGTGTCAACATGTTAATTTATACCACTGAGTGGCCTTTTAACGAACTGAGAGCTCGACAATGTCCGGGCATACTCCCGGGTATGCCAAATATTGGTTATGGAGGGCTAAAAATGCTATAGAGGTGTTCTAAGATGTTTAATAAGTTAAGGGGCTAAAAATGACAAACTTTGAAACTAACCATGGGGTGCTCGCGGGGCGCGAGAGGCAAGGGCCTGGCCTCTCACGGGGCGCGAGAGGCCTATGTATGCAGAAAAGTTCCTTGGCCTCCACACAAATTGCCAAAAACCATTTGATTCGAAACCATGGCTTTCCAAACTGCTATGCCACGTTTTAGGAAACTTGTAAGCTCCCTCTTACACCCCTTAGCACCTGGCATCACCTCCTTCAATCTCTCCAACTATAAATAGCTGCCAAGGTTCACCATTTGAACTTGCACATTTCTCATTCACAACTCTATCTCACTCCTCTGGAAGTTCCTAACTGAAAGGAGCATCCAACTTAGTTCTATTGCATTCTAGAAACCTCTTGTAAGTGTTCCTCCCTCTTGCATTTTCTTTTATAGGCTTTTATAGCAAAAGTCAAGCGTTTTACGGAAAACGCCTTGACTTTCGGTTAAGACCATTATGGTCCAGCCATTGTTCGTAACGAACATGGCTAAGTGATCGTAATAAGGTAGGTGTTAGTCCTTATAAATGTAACATTCTTCGTAAAACGGGTTCCAAAAACCCGCTCCGTTTAAAATTCAAGAATCTATTAAATGTTTCGCTTCGCATTATTCATTCTATATATTGTGTTAGTTAATTTTTATGGTTGATAAATAAACTAGGTAGGTAATATATATAAAAAATAATAACAATAATAAGAATGGGGCAGTCGGGTTTCGAACCCGGGTACCCATCAACCGCACACACCATACTCACCGTTGAGCTACACATATTAGATGCAATAACATCCAAGTTAAATAAATAAAATACACACGCAAGGTTAAAACCTGCAACTCCAATGTCAGAGCTTGTAACCGTCAACTAATTCAAGAGATAATCACTATTATCAGTTTCGTTTCGCAAATGATTAAGAGTAACTGATGTTAGACATCAGTTGAAAGTTGAAATTAATTTGATGCAAAACTTACCAAAATCAATGATTGACCGAGAGATGTTATAAACCGAAATCGGTGAATCACCCTATAAATATCAGAGCTTACAACCTCAATTGAACTCACCATTTCCTTTGAATTCCTCTCGGATACTCTCTGTTTTTCTTCACTTCGCCGGAGTTTGATCTCAGCCGTCGGAATCTCGCCGGAAACATTCAAGATCACCGACCTCGGTATTATCATTTGATTTATTCTTTTTCCTATCTATTATTTTGTTAACCAGTAAAGAAACATTGTGATTTAACAAAACAAATCACTGAGCGGGTGTTCTGAATTTTAATTTTGAAGAAGATGAAGTTCAAATACTGTATTAATATAATTAAAATCCTAAGTTTAACCGGGTTAGACACATAGTCCAGTGGAGGACTATGTGCAACACGAACGGAACTGCCCGGGTTCGAATCCTTTTCCATGCGCCGGTCAGATCTTTTATCAAACCTTTTTAGTTAATAAATAAAATATCAAGTCAGGTAAGTTCATAAAAGTAATAAAAATGTGATTCAAACCGGGTTAGTCACCCAGCCCAGTTGGAAGGGCTGGGTGCAACAACATCGAAGGTCACTAGTTCGACCCTTGGGTGTGGCAGCAATTGAATGTGTTTTAAGGAAAATAAAATTCTTTTTAAAGAAATCAGATAATGAATTAATCTAATAAGTATATAAATATAATTAAAAACAGAATCCTAACAGGTTAGACACGTAGCTCAGTTGGAAGAGCTGCGTGCACGCAACCGAGAGGTCACGAGTTTGAATCTCACCACAAGCAGTCAAACGAGTCAACGAACCGGTCAGACCTGCTGTCAGGTCTGACAAGGTTTTTAAATTATTTTATTTCATTTTAGACTATTTTTGTATATTTTTATTTAATCAAAAATCAATTTAAAACACTTCAAAATGCGATTTCTTAGGCTTAAAAACTCCAATAAATATCACAAAGACAACCTAAAAATCTAATAAAAAAATTATTAAATCAAAATATTATTTTTATATATTTATCGAATTATTGCGTTATTCTTTAGGCTAGTCTTCTTCGTCGGTTAAATCCTCAACTCGTGCGCACTCTTCATCAATCAAGAAAACGCACCCACTGTGAGTGAATTCTTACAAACTTCCCCTTTTTATTCATGTTTTGGGGTGTATCATGTGTCATTTATACATTTCATTTATTCAAACCCTTGTGCTATTACCATTATGAACTATCGTGTGATGTAAATGTTGTTTGTTGTATTGCGAGTTTACAATTTGTCAATTTGTGTGCAAATCATTCATTAGGCCCATCAGTTCCTCGTTGGAGACGAGTTGAGCATCAGGTGCCTCATTAGATCAGCTCCGTTTGATTGAGCATTGATCTCATTGTTCATCATTTGGTATGTGTGTGTGTGCATTAATTGATATTATGTGTTTTGTGGTTTAATTTACATATACGTATACTCATATTTGGTTATGCACATTTTTTTTGTCAAATAACCAATATAACTAATTCTTTCAAACATTTAAATAGGATTCACTCACCAACTTTTGTTGACCCAAAATCCTATTTTTACACATGATACAGATGGACAGGTTGAAGCAAGGAACACATAGGAAGTTGCCTTAGAAGAAAAATAAAGAAGTCATGAAAGATGTATTTGAACATGTTGTGCTTGTATGTTTATTGTAATTTCTTCTTTAAAAAGAAATAATAAATATGAAACTTTATAGTAAATGTCATGAGCTTTGATGAAAACCCAATTATGCCCCGACTACCATTTCCGCTGCGGGTTAGGGTGTGACAGATTGGTATCAGAGCTTTTGACCATAGGGATATAGGATAGGTTATTAGACCCTTAGAGTCTATACTATAGTTGATAAGATTTTAATTGTTTATGTGGTTACTTGCAAACTCATGATGTTTATTTGTTTCGTATTTATTACACACACAAATGCATGCAAACACTTCCACTATCATTTTGTGTGATGCTTAATGAGTTATACTTGTTGTCAAACATAACATGTTTACATATACATACATCACGCATATTTCAATGTTCAGTCATCCTCATATTTTCTTTATTCAAGATTTTGTGGTATTTTCGTTTTTCAATCTCCTCAAAGTAAGTTCTACGACGGGCATGTAGTAACTAGAAGGGTACGAGTACCGGTAGTCGAGACGTCCTGTCTAGGTTGGCAATCGTATAAATTCAATATAACGAACTAGTTTGCCTACCTGGGGACCAACGATGAGAGTACGAAGGACCTATTAGGCCAAAGCATGCCACACCAAACGTCGCATGAACTAACCCAACTTTGAGTTGTCACTGTGTCTACACTTGGACACCCTCCGACTTTATACCTTGCAATCATGTTTTTACGATTTTCATTCGGGTAGCGTGATTGTTAACAGGCCAACATCGATATGAACCCTACCAGAGCCTAGTAGTCATGGGGGCCCACATGACTACTAAGGCCAAGTAAGGGGACATATGGGAACCCAAACATGAGCAAAGCCCAAGACACCCTATGGATGTAGCAAATTTATTTTCTTCATTTGTTTTGTGAATGTCCATTTCTAAATACGACACATGACACCTAAAACGTCAAACTCATACTCTCGATACGTATTCCTTGTAGATGTCTTCTAGTCACTCTCGTAGAGGTAGGAGATCAGGAAAATTCCGCGAGCGCATGGCTGCCTAAATCGCTCAACAAATGGCCGCCATAATACCCAACATCGTAGTTCAAGTCCAACAAGCCCTTGTCGCCAATCCTATCACCCCAACCAATCTAGAAGGACAAAATGTCGCCAACCCTCCTCTCAACACCACTAAATGCACCTTCAAGCATTTCAAATCCTGCGATCCTCCAAAATATGAAGGGACTGAAGATGTCACCGCTCTCCTTCATTGGTTTAAGGAGATGGAAAACACTTTTCTCAATTGCGACTGCACCGATGATCGCAAGGTGCGATATGCTACCGGTCGTTTGTTCGGAGTAGCACTTACGAGGTGGAATACAGAGAAGGGAAAGCGAGGTGCTGAGGATGCTATGACCTTGATTTGGGAAGAGTTGAGGGAGATCATGACAAGACGTTTCTGTCCAAGAAGCGAAATCAAGAAATTAGAAGATGAGTTCTACTCTTTGAAACAAAAGGAGGGCGACCACACCACATATGACAAGAGATTCCTTGAGTTGAATCAGATGGTCCCCAACTTGTTCACTCCCCTCTACCGTTAGATCGAGCACTACATTCGAGGTCTTCCTTCAAAAATTCAAGACCCTGTAATAAGTACCACACCTGCAACTTTGGAAGCAGCAATGGAGTTAGCTACAGAGCTCACCGAAAACCGCATACGGAATGAAGACTTCAAGGAGGAGAAGAAGAAGGATAAAGCATCAACCGAAACCTCAAACCCAATCCAGACCGAATCCTCTTCTCAACCCACTTCTAAGAGAAAACGAGATGGGCAAAATTTCGCTGTCACCCAAGGCAATCAACCAGCTCCACAAGCCGTACCCCTCCAAGCTATCCCAATCACTCAAGTAGCACCCAACTCTACTTACCCAAATAAGAAACCTTACATTGGACCTCACCCTCAATGCAACACCTATTTTTATCACCATCCACCTACCGTACCTTGTCGACTGTGTGCTAATTGTGGGCGTTATGGTCATTTGAGCAGAACTTGTCGTACCCCTCAAAACCAAGCTTCACCCCTACCCAAAACATGATCCAATCATATCAACAACCCCAATACCCCATGTTCCCACATGTTCGAGCTTGCTTTAATTGTGGGGACCCTACCCATTTTAGAAACACGTACCCTCGATTACTTAACATCATAAACGCCCAAGCTCAAGCAAACCCAGTTAACCAAGCAAATCAAGAAAACCCAGCACTACCACCAGCAAGAGGAAGAGCTTACAACATCAACGCCAATCCTGTTGAAGATAATAACGACCCAAACGAACAACCCAACTAGCTTTCCATCACTCAGAGTCAAGACTCAACTCCAACCGTTTAGTTCTTAATACTTTCTCAATCTTTGTTTATCCTGTTATAATTTGAGAATTTACGTATCCAAGAATTTTAATGCAAATTGATATTACTGTTTTATTTAATATCTTTACTCATTGATTTAATTTTCATATCATCATACATCACGACGTATCTTGAAGTTGGGTCGTGTCTCACTTTTTCATAGACTGACCCCTTCATCATAGCAAACGAGAGAGGTATTGTCATCAATCAGTCATGTATCCTTTCAGATTGAGACTCAAGCTTTGGTTGTTGTGTTTGTTTATGTTTTAGAGTCACATAGAACTAATCATAACTTACTGACAAAGCCAATGAAAATTTGACAAGAATATGGTGGATACGCCGCTGGTACTTCCTATATATAAGTATTCTTGTCAAAGGATCAAAAGCATTATCAGGCGGTTATGAGAAGTTCCGTGTAGGTTTTAATATTGACATAGTTGAAGTTTTTGTTTTATGATATAACCTTATCATTTCAAACGTATCAATTCTCTCAAAACTCTTATGAATAAGATCATACCTAGTCACTCAACTCTGTTTATCAATGTTTCGCATTTTTATACTTTAGGCATCCAAAAGCGATTCCTGTAGCAGGGTATTCAAACCTTACTAGGAACGTTACCGCCTCAAATCCAAACATCATACCTCTCCTTTCTGCTAAAGAGGCATTTCAGATTTCAGTCAGTAAGCGTTGAGAGTAAAATAAAGGACACGAGTTTACATGGGAACATGAAGACTCAATGCGCGAGAAATACCCACATCTTTTCCTGTTACAACTACTACTTAAATTTCGGGACGAAATTTCTAAAAGTAGGGGATACTGTAACATTCTTCGTAAAACGGGTTCCAAAAAGCCGCTCCGTTTAAAATTCAAGAATCTATTAAATGTTTCGCTTCGCATTATTCATTCAATATATTGTGTTAGTTAATTTTTATGGTTGATAAATAAACTAGGTAGGTAATATATATAAAAAAAATAATAATAATAATAAGAATGGGGCAGCCGGGTTTCGAACCCGGGTACCCATCAACCGCACACACCATACTCACCGGTGAGCTACACATATTAGATGCAATAACATCCAAGTTAAATAAATAAAATACACACGCAAGGTTAAAACCTGCAACTCCAATGTCAGAGCTTGTAACCGTCAACTAATTCAAGAGATAATCACTATTACCAGTTTCGTTTCGCAAATGATTAAGAGTAACTAATGTTAGACATCAGTTGAAATTTGAAATTAATTTGATGCAAAACTTACCAAAATCAATGATTGACCGAGAGATGTTATAACCGAAATCAGTGAATCACCCTATAAATATCAGAGCTTAAAACCTCAATTGAACTCACCATTTCCTTCGAATTCCTCTCGGATACTCTCTATTTTTCTTCTCTTCGCCGGAGTTTGATCTCAGCCGTCGGAATCTCGCCGGAAACATTCAAGATCACAGCCCTCGGTATTATCATTTGATTTATTCTTTTTCCTATCTATTATTTTGTTGATCAGTAAAGAAACATTGTGATTTAACAAAACAAGTCACTGAGCGGGTGTTCTGAGTTTTAATTTTGAAAAGCTCAAATACTGTATTAATATAATTAAAATCCTAAGTTTAACCGGGTTAGACACATAGTCCAGTGGAGGACTATGTGCAACACGAACGGAACTGCCCGGGTTCGAATCCCTTTCCATGCGCCGGTCAGATCTTTTATCAAACCTTTTTAGTTAATAAATAAAATATCAAGTCAGGTAAGTTCATAAAAATAATAAAAATGTGATTCAAACCGGGTTAGTCACCCAGCCCAGTTGGAAGGGTTGGGTGCAACAACATCGAAGGTCACTAGTTCGACCCTTGGGTGTGGCAGCGGTTGAATGTGTTTTAAGGAAAATAAAAATCTTTTTAAAGAAATCAGATTATGAATTAATCTAATAAGTATATAAATATAATTAAAAACAGAATCCTAACAGGTTAGACACGTAGCTCAGTTGGAAGAGCTGTGTGCACGCAACCGAGAGGTCACGAGTTCGAATCTCACCACAAGCAGTCAAACGAGTCAACGAACCGGTCAGACCTGCTGTCAGGTCTGACAAGGTTTTTTTATTATTTTATTTCATTTTAGACTATTTTTGTATATTTTTATTTAATCAAAAATCAATTTAAAACACTTCAAAATGCGATTTCTTAGGCTTATAAACTCCAACAAATATCACAAAGACAACCTAAAAATCTAATAAAAAATTATTAAATCAAAATATTATTTTTATATATTTATCGAATTATTGCGTTATTCTTTAGTCTAGTGTTCTTCGTCGGTTAAATCCTCAACTCGTGCGCACTCTTCATCAATCAAGAAAACGCACCCACTGTGAGTGAATTCTTACAAACTTCACCTTTTTATTCATGTTTTGGGGTGTATCATGTGTCATTTATACATTTCATTTATTCAAACCCTTGTGCTATTACCATTATATGAACTATCGTGTGATGTAAATGTTGTTTGTTGTATTGCGAGTTTACATTTTGTCAAGTTGTGTGCAAATCATTCATTAGGCCCATCAGTTCCTCGTTGGAGACGAGTTGAGCATCAGGTGCCTCATTAGATCGGCTCCGTTTGATTGAGCCTTGATCTCATTGTTCATCATTTGGTATGTGTGTGTGTGTATTAATTGATATTATGTGTTTTGTGGTTTAATTTACATATATGTATACTCATATTTGGTTATGCACATTTTTTTGTCAAATAACCAATATAACTAATTCTTTCAAACATTTAAATAGGATTCACTCGTCAACTTTTGTTGACCCAAAACCCTATTTTTACACATGATACAGGTGGACAGGTTGAAGCAAGGAATACATAGGAAATTGCCTTAGAAGAAAAATAAAGAATTCATGAAAAATGTATTTGAACATGTTGTGCTTGTATGTTTATTGTAATTTCTTCTTTAAAAAGAAATAATAAATATGAAACTTTATAGTAAATGTTATGAGCTTTGATGAAAACCCAATCATGCCCCGACTACCATTTCTGCTGCGGGTCAGGGTGTGACAATAAAGGGCACCTCCTGAAGATCACGTTTGCTAGACCAATTGACGGGTCAAAGTTATTATATTAAAAAGTCAAACAGACCATTTTTCGAAAATGTTATAATTTGATCTTATATATGTTATGAAACCTGTTTTAACACTTAAACAAGTTAGTAATAATTATTAGAACATGTTCGGCTCGTCAATTTCAGTTTTTAGGGTCGGTTCGCAACCGAAAGTCGCGAAGTTTGACTTCTGCTTTGACTTTCGATTCTGACCCGATATAGATTAGTTAACTACTGATCTAAAGTTGCATTATGATCGTAATATAACATAGCATAACCCTCTGAGGTTATATTACATGATCATAATCAGAATCTGAGTTTATGCACAAGTTCCGTAATTATGCCATTTTGACTAAATGCCCTTTTTTGCATAAAAAAGGTTTTAAATGATTATGAACTTGAAAATGAGTTTCCTACTGATGTAAAATTATGAGTAGGATTATTTGGGATGTCAAACCAGATTATAAACTGAGTTTATTAACAATTCCTTGTATTATGTCGATAAATGACGATAAGGCCCTTGTGGTTTATAAAAACGGTCTTAATCACATCTTTTCAAAGTAAATATTTTTCCTACTGATATGTTATATTAAATAACACATCTAAGACATGTTAACCTGACCTTAACATTAGTTTTCATTAAACATCACACAAATCGTCATTTTATGACATAAACATCATTCGGCGCATAGTATGGTTTTAAACCATATTTGCCAACCAAGACTTGTTACCTACTGATTTTAAAACTTATTTTAAATATTTTCACAGTAGGTACAAGATAAAAACTCAGAATCCCAAATAATTTAAACTACACATATAATTAAAATGACCAAAATGCCCCTTTGGTGCATAGTTCGGTCATAAAAGATAAATTACACATATAATTAATATCCTACTGATATTATATCATAAATAAGTTATTCTTCCAGAATACTTATGGTTATAACATTAAAGTATATTCAAGTTCCTTTTATAAGGTATGAAATTACCAAAATACCCTTATAAGGCATAGTTTCGTTTTAAAACCTTAACGGGCATATAAGTTGATATCCTACTGATATTACAACTTGTCTAAAATATAATGGCATATAGAACTTGTCCATGACTTATCCAGTTACCCGATATCGCTGATATGCGTACGGTTAAACATATGTAACTAGTTTACGAAAATTAACCGAAACGGGTCTAACCTTGTCATTTAAGTCTCAAAATCCAGAATGTTTATAGTTTATCCATATTACACAAGTCAAAGTACTTGTTGGGATTAAACTACATTCTATCCAATCATTGTTTAATTTAGCGTTATACGTATTGATCATGTACGCTAGTCGGTCTAACTCTATGACTTAAGAAAGACTGTTAGTATTTAATTGGTTAGCTTATGCCATAATCCAGGCTAGAGACATTCCGGTAAATGCTATCTGCACTTAGTGCTTTTGTGTACGGCTGAGTTAATAAATCTTGCGTTTAAACGAAGACTAGCTTAGGTAAATACTCTCGACTTATTTCCCTATATGGGCTTGGGTTACGGTCAATTATTACCGCTTGGTCGGAAATGGGATCATTCGAATGCAGGATTGTGGCCAGTAAATCCGCATATTCCGTTTTAATCAGTTTTGTTTGATAACTTAAACATCAGGGATTAACTACCGTGTCCTGGATATCCTCGGCTCATTACAATAGAAAATGGCCACGACCTTAGCGCGGGTGTAGGCATACACCCGATAGACGCTCAAAATGCTTTACCCACAAGGTTGGGAAGAAATGACTCCTTCGTGAGTCCAAAATGGTGTGTACATTAATCATGTCTCGGTCTCCATACTGGGCCCTGTATGTATGGACAAACATGTGAATCTGTTAACAAGGTTGGATGGTCAAGTTTCCCAAGTTATAAAACATTTGTGCTGATACGCACTTAAAACATATTTTTAAATGTTTTTCAAAATGAGTCAGTTGGGTGTATTTACCAGCGAAAGCTGACGTATTTTCAAAAGACTAAGCTTGCAGGTACAATACGAAAATAGGCTGGAAGTGCTCGGTAGTGATAAGAGGATCTTGCAAATCCTAGATCTGCCCAAAGTCTGTTTTATATTTTTTCTCTTGTAAAATCTATGATCCGCCTGTGGATCTTCTATTATGAGCCGTCTGTATATTATTTTGTTTTTCGAACATTTGGTTTGTAATAGTAATTTAAATCCAAGACTTCTGCCGTGCTGTGTTTAATTGACTATGATGTTATCAACTTACGTCACGATATTCCCCACCCAGGCCCACCGGTGTTCGGATTGGCTGTGGAAAGCCGAGGTGTGACATTGACGCATAATGACACGTCATCGTATGTATTAAGAGTGTACCGTTCTCACCTACAATCTCTACGTGAGGGGCAGGTAATACTTATCCACATAAAATATGTGTTAATAATAAAAAAAAATTAACAAAGTTTTTGTGAAATTGTTAATCCTCTTGATTCAATTTAAGTGGACCCCTTACTACAATGATATTTGGAGGCTACCGGCAATTTGCACCAGTGGTTATCGTAGTTGGCAAACAGAGTGTTATTTAATTTTTTGGGAGGTTGTAGAGCCGCATTTACCTGACCGAGTGTTGAGCCAGTTTAACATGGTACAACGAATCCCTCACACGGTTGTACGTTGGTGTAGTTTTTATCATCCACACATGTATAGGTTATATCAGCAATATATCTGTAGGTTACATACATAAACGAACAATCAATCAAACTAATTATTTTTGTATCTTTTTTATTCTGAATTTTAAGAGAGGAGTGAGAAACAAACCACTACATTTAAATCCTTTTCATTTATTTTTGAATTTGTTAGTTTTGGAAAAAACGAATAGTTCATACAAGTCGCCCCAGAAGCTGAACTTTCAGATTGTATGGTATCTTTGGGAGCTACTTTAGGTGCTGCACTGCTGCTTAATCTTGTTATCTACCTTTGAACTTATGCTACCCTGCCAAGAAGTAAAGTTGTCTTCTGTGCTTTTACATTTGCATATATGAATGAAAACTTACCAATCAATTATCTAAACTTTCATATTGAATGATATCTTGGGTGTACATTATGAAAGTTACAATGTATATTTGTGCAATCTGTTTATCTTCTTATTGTTACATTCAAAATTCCAAAATGAAGCTTGATTTAAAAGATAGGCTCAATTATGGTATGACAACTCTGGTTTTATGATCATATCTATGATTACTTGTTATATGCAAAACATTCATCATGCTTGAATAATGTTGTGGTTGAGAGATAAATCGTCATTACAATGTTGAGAATTATTTTCGTTCAATTAAAAGCTTCTTATAGTACTTTTCATTCGGTTACAATTATATAATGGTTGAAAGTTACTCAACCACAATCATTAGGCTTATGGTTAGGAAAACCTAACATTCAACACCATAACTGTAACAACCCAAATGTGCGTAAATGAGATTAATTCGTATGGTTACGATTTTAGATGAAGCTATACAATATTACTTTATAATTCGTTGTGAATTATTTATGAGGGAAAATAACTTGCTGGGTATCAGCATATTGTAATGGAATGTATTTTAGTAATATATGTCGATAAATATGACGGATTTGGTTCAGGGATATACGGCCACCTCATATTGTGACTCGCCCGAACTTGACGGGGCATTGTCGTAAAAATCAAACATGAGGGGGGGATTATGTAAATATCCGAAGTTCAATGTATATAAAGCCCTTTATGGCTCATTTTGGGAAGATTTTCTCTCAAGTTAGAAAGAGAAATAAGAGAGAGAGAGAGAACTAAAGAAAGAGGGGTGGCCGGCGGTGGCGTTTAGCGGCGATTCGCGGTGGCCGGTGGTGGCCGGAGGTGGTCGGAGTTGTGGGTTACAACCTAGAACCAATTATTGATGCTACGAACGTAATGGTAAGCTCCAATTTCCCTAAATCCTTTCTTAAAGTTGTTAAAATTGTATAAATCAAATCTGTCCAGAATGTTATCCAATAACCCAGTTACAAGGAACTGAACGATCCGCGAAATCCGACCGTTTAAACGTCTTGAGTTTTTTATATATGGTTCACAACATTTAGATGATCATTTTGAACGGTGGAAATAAGAAATAGAGTTGTTTAAGTGTGACTTTGAAACCCATTTTGAAAGTTGTTCGTATTCCCGTTTTAGTTTAAATGCAGCTTAGTATAATTAATATTTCCAAAGATCCGACCGTTGGATTGAGCTAAAATTTTAAGTGTAGCTTTCACACATATGGATATTGAATACCTCCAAAGGAAATTCCGATCGAAGGTCAGGAACTAAAGTTTTGAAGGCAAACAGTTTGTTATGTTGAATACAGGGAATCGTGTAAGAAATTATGGGTAAGGTAAGGATCAAGGTACGTATTGTTGTGGTAAGTCATAGGAAGTCATCTATGTTCGGAATTCATAATAGAAGTGAATGGGTCAAAATGTAGAAAGTATGTGTCAGGTGTGGGTTTTGGATGTTATGGTATGGGAACCATGTAAAAATGTTTAAGTAATCATAGCACTAAGGCAAGCATGGTTGTAGCGGGCCATAAATAGTTAGCTATGTCGGAAATAACTTAGTATAATCAAACGGGTCAAAATCAAGAAAGTTTGATAGAAGTATAGATTTGATTATGAGGACATGGGGTTAAGTGTTAAAATGATACGGAATGTTATGGGATGATATGGGGTGTTATGGGTCAGTTCGAGTTGGAACGGGAACCGGAAACGGTTGTGTAAGCTTAAACAAGGAAAAACAAGGTCGACAGCATAGAGTGGGCGTCACCGACGGCCTCCCTGGCCGTCACCGACGCTGCCCCTTTCCCCGACGGCCTCCCTAGTCGTCGCCGACGCTGCCCCCTTTCCCCGACGCTCTAATCAACTGCCTACGCTAATGTGGACCCGACGTAACTACTCAGGAGGCGTCTTCGACGCTGTAGTAAGGCGTCGCCAACGCTCCTCACAAATCTGCATGCTGTTTTTGTTAGTTATTCGCACCGTGAGTTCCATACCTTCTAAAACCTGTTCCGTAACCCTTAATGAACCCTGGAATGTGAAAATAACTAATAGGGAGTTATGTAAACTTATTGCGCCATAATAATGCATTGTCGGGGATGAATAAGTATGTAAGCATGTATGTGGACGGCGTACTACATGTTAGTAATGGAATCCACAAGTAAGCACGAATAGAAATAAGCATGCGCCTAGGTTAGTATGTATGAGACTTATATGTAAGGTAGATTGTGACGATGAATTGCTAGTATGAATTTATGGTAATGTAAGTTGTACGTAAGAGCTTGGATATGGAAGTATGTTTGTATATATGTATAAATGGCTTCAATACATTTGAGTATATTATTGTCACTAATGTTGTGGTCGGAGTTGTGGGTTACAACCTGGAACCAATTATCGATGCTACGAATGTAATGGTAAGCTCCAATTTCCCTAAATCCTTACTTAAAGTTGTTAAAATTGTATAAATCAAATCTGTCCAGAATGTTATCCAATAACCCAGTTACAAGGAACTGAACGATCATTAAATCCGACCGTTGAAACGTCTTGAGTTTTTTATTTATGGTTCACAACATTTAGATGATCATTTCGAACGGTGGAAATAAGAAATAGAGTTGTTTAAGTGTGACTTTGAAACCCATTTTGAAAGTTGTTCGTATTCCCGTTTTAGTTGAAATGCAGCTTAGTATAATTGATATTTCCAAAGATTCGACCGTTGAATTTTAAGTGTAGCTTTCTCACATATGGATATGAATACCTCCAAAGGAAATTCCGATCGAAGGTCAGGAACTAAGTTTTGAAGGCAAACAGTTTGTTATGTTGAATACAGGGAATCGCGTAAGAAATTATGGGTAAGGTAAGGATCAAGGTACGTATTGTTGTGGTAAGTCATAGGAAGTCATCTATGTTCGGAATTCATAATAGAAGTGAATGGGTCAAAATGTAGAAAGTATGTTCAGGTGTGGGTTTTGGATGTTATGGTATGGGAACCATGTAAAAATGTTTAAGTAAGCATAGCACTAAGGCAAGCATGGTTGTAACGGGCCATAAAGAGTTAGCTATGCCGGAAATAACTTAGTACAATCAAACGGGTCAAAATCAAGAAAGTTTGATAGAAGTATAGATTTGATTATGAGGACATGGGGTTAAGTGTTAAAATGATACGGAATGTTATGGGATGATCTGGGGTGTTATGGGTCAGTTCGAGTTGGAACGGGAACCGGAAACGGTTGTGTAAGCTTAAACAAGGAAAAACAAGGCCGACAGCATAGAGTGGGCGTCACCGACGGCCTCCCTGGCCGTCACCGACGCTGCCCCTTTCCCCGACGGCCTCCCTAGTCGTCGCCGACGCTGCCCCCTTTCCCCGACGCTCTAATCAACTGCCACGCTAATGTGGACCCGACGTAACTACTCAGGAGGCGTCTTCGACGTTGTAGTAAGGCGTCGCCAACGCTCCTCACAAATCTGCATGCTGTTTTTGTTAGTTATTCTCACCATGAGTTCCGTACCTTCTAAAACCTGTTCCGTAACCCTTAATGAACCTCGGAATGTGAAATAACTAATAGGGAGTTATGTAAACTTATTGCGCCATAATAATGCATTGTCGGGGATGAATAAGTATGTAAGCATGTATGTGGACGGCGTACTACATGTTAGTGGTGGAATCCACAAGTAAGCACGAATAGAAATAAGCATGCGCCTAGGTTAGTATGTATGAGACTTATATGTAAGGTAGATTGTGACGATGAATTGTTAGTATGAATTTATGGTAATGTAAGTTATACGTAAGAGCTTGGATATGGAAGTATGTTTGTATATATGTATAAATGGCTTCAATACGTTTGAGTATTATTGTCACTAATGTTGTGTCTCGAGATTAAATGAAAGTGCAGGTATACTATTGTTGGGCTTATAAAGATTTGACGTTGGGATGCAAGATTTACCTAGAAAGATAACCGTGAGGATTGGCATAAGTAGAAAGAATGTGGTGTGGTCATATAATTATGTATAGTTAGTTTGTGTATAATGTCACCAAATATCAATGATGCGGTTGTATGTGGTGATTGCAGCTTGCACGTAATTATCATCACCATGGAGTGTAAGCGGTGGATAATCGAGTCAAAGTACGTGGTTTGTAGGGGGGCGAGGTCATATATTTTATAAATGTAGATTATGTTTTTATCTGTTAATTAAGAATGGCGGACACCATATTGTAAAAGGGATTATTCCAATGGTTTCTAGTATGTTAAAATGTTTATAAGGAAGAAGTTTTTTTAGTTCACATTTCCGCTGCGTATTCTTCGTTAAAACATGTTAGGGTGTTTCAAGTTGGTATCAGAGCCATGGTTTGAGTGAAATCAAGTACAAGAAGGTAAGTTTTTGAACTCAAACTTGTGTGCTCTTGTGATAAAGGACCCGTACAATCTAAGACTCGATCAAGATCCAAATGTGTTAATGAATGTAAGCATGTGTATATGTATTCATATAAAGAAACTAATTGTACTGTATATGCCAGGTAACCTTAAGTGATTGAGTAGGATGATCCGAGGATGCGGTCTAGGATGAATACCAAAGCATGTAATTAGACAGATAGACCCCAGGTACACAATATTAGTATATATATAGGTACCGGTGTTAAAAGAAAAAAGGGAAAATCTCATTCGTGAGGGTAAGTATTAAACAAAAGACAATGATATTGTCTTGGTAAGGTTTTAAAGATGTTGCCCTGAAACCCACTTCTTCAGATATAAGGTGATGATTATTATGAAGGCACAGCAAGTATGTTCATTGCGTTCCTGGCCAGTGCGCAAAAAGCATATGTTCCTCGTGTAATCATAATAATCATCACATGTATGTCCGATAGAATCGGGAAGTAGTTTGACATGTGGGTGAAAGGAGTTGTAAGACTCTCAAGAAATGGAGAGTAATCTATGAGAATGAAAATGTTTGAATCCGTAAGTAAGTACGAATCAAACAAGTAAGAATATATGATGAGAATGAAAATGTTTGAATCCGTAAGTAAGTAGGATCAAACAAGTAAGATCGTATGATGAGAATGAAAATGTTTGAATCCGTAAGTAAGTACGTATTAAACAAGTAAGAATGTATGATGAGAATAAAAATGTTTGAATCCGTAAGTAAGTACGAACCAAACTAGTAAGAATATATGAATGTTGAGAATCGGAAATATATTTCTTAAAGCGTATAATATTCAAGTTATGTTTTAAATCTGTATATATATATATATATATATGTATTGTATATTGTGTGTGTGTGCTGCGCAAATATGTTTGTATGCAAAATGGTAAAAAGGACAAATGAGTCATGCGGGTCAAATGGTGATTGCCATTTGAACCCGGTATTTAATGTTTTGATTTGTCAAGTTTTATGCTTACAGTAAGCTTAATGTATGAGCATGCATTGCCATAAATTGGAAAGGAATAACCATCGAAAGGTATGGACAACGAGTTAATGGTTTTGGACTTGCGTCAGTATTATAAAAGGTTATGTTTTCGGTAGGAGCATATGGCTAGACTAGAGAGGATGTGTCAGAATTGGTAATAGATTAACCCAAGTGAAATGCATCTAGTAATTTGGGTTGACTGTCATTTTGGTCTAATGTCTTACCGGAGGGTAAAATTGGAATATAAAGGTTTTCTAACATAAACCACCGTAAAGGAAGTTGTGTTGAAAGATGTAATGAATATTTTGATAAAAGTAGGAGGCACAGCTTGAATGCGAAACGCCTCCTAATAGGTCGGTTGAGTAATCGATAAAACATAGATAAGAATGTATTTACAGTTGAACTCAAAGTCAAAGTTAATAGTTATTAAACAAGTAATAGTAAAATAGCATGAATTATTTGATTCATTAAGTAAGTATAACTGATGAAAGCTATTGTAGTAACAAGAAACCTTAGTTGAAATAAATAAGTTTTGAACAAGTTGCGTGTGAAGTATGTTAGTAATCCACCCATGAGAGTCAAAATGAATAATGAGCTAGGAAAGCTATCGGACGAATGACTTATGTAATTTACAAGAAAGAAAACTTTCACAAGAAAAGCTAAGATAGTGTCGTGTAGTATGCTTGATCTGGAATGAAGTACCAACAGTGTACTTCAATGACATACGTTAAGTAAGAAGTGGTAGTTGATTTTAAAAAAAAGTGAAACGACAAAAGTTCGTAACATAATTAACTAAATGAAAGATTTGTATGTAAAAATGGAATATGTAATATGGTATAGCATGTATGTGAGAAATTGTGAAAGGGTTTAGGTGAATAACCAACGAAAAGATGAATATTTAAGTGAAATGTGCTAACCTCACTTTGTAAATAAGATGGTAGAATGCTTGAAGTAATGAAGCTAGTAGAATTGGTGAAAGTATGCTCAAGAGCGAAAACTTATCATCATGGATGAATGAAATCGTCCAGTTATGTACTTGTGAAGATATGGGCCGAACCGTTTTGTGGCTCATTGATTGTGCCAAATAACGCGGTTAGTAAACTGCTTAGTTTGCGAATGTAGGATAGAAAGTTATTGATTGAATGGTTTCTTTCATACGAACTAATGGTATCATAAATATAACATGGTATAGAAGGTTTGAAATTTTGAGATCAACAAAAGAATGAAATTTAGTTCAAGGCTAATGTCATTAAACAATGTGTATATGTGAGTATAGTAAGTGATACAAAAAACAAACGGATGGACAAGTTAAGAGGAATGAATGAAATGAATGTGTGAGTATGAAATAGTAGATTTGTTGAGATAACGAAAAAAGAATTAATGTTATATGATATATGTATGAACATATCCTGACTCCTTATGTAATTACTAAAGTAATTAGAATAAAATGTCGATAGTAAAATGTTGTGATGAGATCATAATGAGCTTTAGAATGTTATGTATGACTCATGAGTGAAAGTAGGAATACTTCGATAGTTATGATTAAAAAGGTTTGAAATAATTTGCTTTAATTAAGAAGGTAGGGACATAACGTATGATTATGTGTGTTCATGAGTCAAACCTTTTTGTATAAACCATGAGTGCACTTTTGCTATAATATTCATTTTGAATAAATTAAAGGAATGAACTAGTAGTGATGATGATCACTAGGAACTAACCTTATGTAAAATAAAAAAAAATCGGAAATCTAAGAATGTATTTTAGGGGCATGCCCTATATATGCCGGTTGATAGGTTAATAAGAAAAAGAAGGTGAATGAAGATATTGTCTAGTGGGAATGAACAAGGTTTCGAGGACGAAACCTCCTTTAAGGGGGTAGACTTGTAACACCCAAAATGCGTAAATTAGTATTCGTATTATTAATTAAAGAGATATTAAAGCACATTAGTATGGTTACCATTTTAGATGAAGCTATACAATATTACTTTATAATTCGTTGTGAATTATTTATGAGGAAAAATAACTTGCCGGGTATCATCAAATTGTAACGGAATGTATTTTAGTAATTATGTCGATAATATGACGGGTTCGGTTCAGGGATATACACGGCCACCTCTTATTGTGACTCACCCGAACTTGACGGGGCATTGTCGTAAAAATCAAACATGAGGGGGGATTATGTAAATATCCGAAGTTCAATGTATATAAAGCCCTTATGGCTCATTTTGGGCAGATTTTCTCTCAAGTTAGAGAGAGAAATAAGTGAGAGAGAACTAGAGAAAGAGGGGTGGCCGACGGTGGCGTTTTGCGGCGATTCGCGGTGGCCGGAGGTGGCCGGAGTTGTGGGTTACAACCTGGAACCAATTATCGATGCTATGAACGTAATGGTAAGCTTCGATTTCCCTAAATCCTTGCTTAAAGTTGTTAAAATTGTATAAATCAAATCTGTCCAGAATGTTATCCAATAACCCAGTTACAAAGAACTGAACGATCCGCGAAATCCGACTGTTGAAACGTCTTGAGTTTTTTATATATCGTTCACAACATCTAGATGATCATTTTGAACGGTGGAAATAAGAAATAGAGCTATTTAAGTGTGCTTTGAAACCCATTTTGAAAGATTTCGTATTCCCGTTATAGTTAAAATGCAACTTAGTATAATCGATTTTCCCGAAGATCCAACCGTTAGATTGTGCTGAAATTTTGACTGTAGCTTTCTGACATATGGTTATTTAATACCTCAGAGGGAAATTCCGATCAGAGGTCAGGAACTAAAGTTTTGAAAGCAAACAGTTTATAACAAATTTCTTGTACGAAAATTAGGAAGTTGATGGTGTTGTATGGATGGTCTAATGGTGTTACATGTGCTATCTACGACTACAGAAATGTTCCTGATGCTTGATGTTATGAACTAGGAAGGTAGGCATAAATTACTTGTACATTGTGCTTTAGATATGGTTTGTACGCCAAGTATTCGATAAAATGTCTAGTAGATGATTGTAAGTGAATTTGCATGTAACCACTTGACGAACATGACCAAAATGTAAATTATGATGTAATCTGTGATTTCATATGAATTGGTTGAATACGTGCATTAAAAGCTTGTACTAGGAGCTTAGTACGTGGTATGTCTGCCATGTGTTTAAATACATGCTTGATGTAATTCAATAAGTGAAATTGTGTTAGTTATAGGATATTCGAACTTACTAGCAAGCAATCATGTTAGAACATGTTGAAATGACACCGTGAAAGTGATATGAATGTAATTTAGAATGTAGCTTGATTTAACCGAAAAGTAAGTGGATATAGGATCTGAATATGAAATGAATTTAATTTAGAATATGTGTATATGCTAATAATGTGTAACCATAATGACATGAAAGTATAGGATCATGTCAAAGTGGGTGGAAGCATGAAAGGCTAACAGAAAGGATGCGAGAAGCAAGTACGAAACAGACACTTAAGGTAAGTGTTTTTCGGAATCACTTCTTCTTTTATAGATAAAGTTTGTTATGTTGAATACAGGGAACCGTGTAAGAAATAATGGTAAGGTAAGGATCAAGGTACGTATTGTTGTGGTAAGTCATAGGAAGTCATCTATGTTCAGAATTCATGATAGAAGTGAACGGGTCAAAATGTAGAAAGTATGTGTCGGTGTGGGTTTTGGATGTTATGGTATGGGAACCATGTAAAAATGTTTAAGTAATCATAGCACTAAGGCAAGCATGGTTGTAGCGGGCCATAAATAGTTAGCTATGTCGGAAAGAACTTAGTATAATCAAACGGGTCAAAATCAAGAAAGTTTGATAGAAGTATAGATTTGATTATGAGGACATGGTGTTAAGTGTTAAAATGATACGGAATGTTATGGGATGATATGGGGCGTTATGGGTCAGTTCGGGTTGGAACGGGAACCGGAAATGGTTGTGTAAGCTTAAACAAGGAAAAACAGGTCGACAGCACAGAGTGGGCGTCGCCGACGGCCTCCCTAGCCGTCGCCGACGCTGCCCCCTTTTCCCGACGCTCTAATCAACTGCCTACGCTAATGTGGACCCGGCGTAACTACTCAGGAGGCGTATTCGACGCTGTAGTAAGGCGTCGCCAACGCTCCTCACAAATCTGACATGTTTTTTTTGTTAGTTATTCGCACCGTGAGTTCCGTACCTTCCAAAACCTGTTCTGTAACCCTTAATGAACCCCGGAATGTGAAAATAACTAATAGGGGGTTATGTAAACTTATTGAGCCATGATAATGCATTGTCGGGGATGAATAAGTATGTAAGCATGTATGTGGACGGCGTACTACATGTTAGTGGTGGAATCCACAGGTAAGCACGAATAGAAATAAGCATGCGCCTAGGTTAGTATGTATGAGACTTATACGTAAGGTAGATTGTGACGATGAATTGTTAGTATGAATTTATGGTAATGTAAGTTGTACGTAAGAGCTTGAGTATGGAAGTATGTTTGTATATATGTATAAATGGCTTCAATACGTTTGAGTATTATTGTCACTAATGTTGTGTCTCAAGATTAAATGAAAGTGCAGGTATACTATTGTTGGGCTTATAAAGATTTGACGTTGGGATGCAAGATTTTACCTGGAAAGATAACCATGATGATTAGTTAAGTAGAAAGAATGTGGCGTGGTCATATAATTATATATAGTTAGTTTGTGTATAATGTTACCAAATATCAATGATGCGGTTTATGTGGTGATTGCAGGTTGCATCGTAATTATCATCACCATGGAGTGTAAGCGGTGGATGATCGAGTCAAAGTGCGTGGTTTGTACGGGGCGAGGTTATATATTTTATAAACGTAGATTATGTTTTTATCTTTTAATTAAGAATGAAGGACACGTATTGAAAAGGGATTATTCCAATGGTTTCTAGTACGTAAAATGTTTATAAGGAAAGAAAATTTTTTTAGTTCACATTTCCGCTGCGTATTATTTGTTAAAACATGTTAGGGTGTTTTAATAACATATAAGGTTCTGTTAAGGCCATAGGTAAGTTGGGTTCTACCAATGACTTAGTGGTATGCTGTTTTCCATGTGATTCAAATCCTTGCAAAATGAAAGGTTAAAAAAGGATATTTTGGGTTTTAGGCCTTTGGCTTAGAAGCAGGAACTCAAGAGACACGTGGTGCAAAATAGCATCTAACCATTGTCTTTGTTGCTACTTTCAAGTTTCAAAATTATATCTAGTATTATCTCCGATTTCAGACGTGCAAAATTATAATTATGAGAATTCAAGAAAAGAACATGAACTTTTGAACATGTTTATAGTATTATCACCAATTTCATAATTATATCTAGGAACAGAGGTGACAAAATGGATCGAATGGATAATGGGTTAGAATAAGTTTCTTTTACATGTACCCAAATTTGTAAACTTTTTTTTACTAAATCAATATATAACTTAGGATTTTTTTATTATATTAAAAGTATAAAAATAATTACTTTATTTCAAAATAAATTGATTATTAATTTTGTAGGATGGTCAATGTTAATAAGAAAAACAATATACAGATCGGATCAAAAGAATTAGGGGGCCATATTTATTTTATATTAAAAAAAACTTTTCAAAGAAATCAAATTGAACTGTGTATTTAGAATATTTAAAAGAATTAATTATTACAATTTATTAAAAAAATCAAATTATACATTGTTAAAAAGAAAAGAAAAGAAAAGAATCAAATCAATAACGAATAAGACCATGTCAAGCGCCAAAGATGCCATGTATCAAAGAGTTTATTAAAACTTGACCTACTTGTGTTTCGTTGGTCTCCGAAGGACATATCTGTGAAAATGTTCCACCCCTTTATCTGGTAAATGATTTAAATGATGTAAAATACAAAAATTGATAATAAGATTAGATTAAATGTGATTTTCTATGGAACGACGATTTTCTTGTGTTAGGTCACTTCACTCTTTTAATTTGAGAACTCGGTTGCCTCATTTCGGCCAGACTATGTTGTCTTAACCAGGCGCGCGATGACTTCAGAGTTTGACTTGAGCATTCTCTTAGAAAACCATACTGCCGGTTGTCAGTTGACAGCCGTTGTGCCACCATAAGAGCATAACTCTCTAGCATAATACATGGTGAGACAAGTGGGGATCGAACTTAAGTATTTACTAAAAAACCTAAGCCTCCTACCATTAGGCTACACGGGATTAAACATATTTTTTTTTGTGATTTAAATTAAATTATTAGATTAGAACTCAGTTGGAAAAAAATACAGATTAGATTATTACTCAGTTGGATAAATAAAAATTGTGCTGAGTTGCAACTTGCAAGGCAAGACAAGGCAAATCCCAGATTTTTTATTATATATATATGTATATATATATGTTATAAATTTTATATGCAGACGACGACCGACTAAAAGAAATGGAGGGTAGATATAATATTAAAAAAAGAACATAATATTAGATTGTTGTTTATAACTTGTAATTCTGTACAAATGCTGCTTCCATCATCTTCCTTGCACCCGATCACAATCTTACGGAAACGGAGAAACAAACAACGACTACCTCCAATTGCTTCCTGTGCGCCGGCTACTTAAACCCTAACTCCGTTAATTTAGTCATCTGGTATGTATGTTCATGCTTGCAGTTGCTTTAAATGTTAGCTCTTCATTTGCACAATTGATTTGATTTTGATTTCAATCTAATTGCAAAATATAAACATCATCAAGTTCATGTTATAAAGAATTGTTTTGTAATAATTACATTTTAGACTGTCGTAATTGGATTTGAGAAAAAGCAATCATCGAATAGAAGATATGGATACGAGTAATGAGGGTGCAAGTGGTGACGTCACCATGGAACTTGGTGATTGGAGGGCTCAACTGCAACGGGAAAGGATCGTCAACAAGATGTATGAACTTATACTTTTCTTGTTATCAGTAGCCTATTATTATGATTAGTCACACTATATGTTATTGTTATTCATATTGGTATGCTTTGTAAAAAGAAATAAGAGTTTTCGAGTCGATTAGGGGTCTTAGTGGGAGCAGCCTCTCTATCTCATGACACTAGGTTGCTATAAGTGGGATGCCTCTGAGTATGTTTGTTTGATTATATATTTATTTGTGCTTTAAATTTGGTTTTGGTAACTGCTTTAGTGTCAATTGCTTGTTACTGGTTCAGTACACTTTTATTTTCTTAAATTATGTTTTTTTAATCTGAAATTTGTGTTTAATAATTGCATTGTTTTGGATGACATTGGGTAGAATGGATACCTTGAGGAAATATCTTCCTTTCTATAGATATGATAGACTACAGGAACTTAAGAAGATAGCTGAGAGGGTTGAAAAGGAGGTTTATACTGCTTCTACAAGCCAGGTTTGTTCTGTTCTTGATAATATATAAGTAGTTTTGTAGTTTTTGGTTATTGCCCTTTTGCTTTTGTAGTTCTTTTAAGGAATCAATATCATGTTTGTGGTTTACCGTAAAGTATTGCCCTTACCGGACCTAAAAATAGGGACCGGTCAGTGGGGGCGCCTAGTGGTCTGGACCTAAAATCATGTAGTTTATTTGGTTTTCAGTCTGAATATTCACGGAGGATGTGTTTGAATTTGCTGATTATGGAGACTAGATTACAAAATCGCATGTTGGACCCCACCTCAGTGCCATTAGCTACGACAGCAAATGGTGGAGATTGGCAAGAGGAAGTGTATCAAAAGGTGCTGTATTTTTACTAATGTTTTTGGTGAACCGTGACATCATAAATGGCTTTTGAGTTGAACAAAGTTGTCACCACTAATACTGTACTAGTTGAATAGTATTGATATAATGACTTAAAATGATAAGCAACTAAAGGGGAATAATGTATTTTTACTAATGTTTTTAGTGAACTGTGAGTTGGAATACGAATATATTTCCAGTTACTGGCTCTTATGACTGAGTTTTTCATTCTTCCGGTTACAGATAAAAACTATGAAGGACCTGTATCTACTAGATTTGAGGTTTATGCATATTGAAAGGGGGGCTGTTGGTGACGCCATTTTGGAATCAGATGATTGGAGGGTTCAACTGCGGGCAGATTCACGTCAAAGGGTCGTGAACAAGATGTATGTACTTACATTATGTTGACTGACATGTGTTGACCTTGTGCTGTCCGTGACGCCATTTTGTGCTCTAAAATATGGTTATGCTGACCTGCTTGGGTGCCAATTGCTTGATGTTTCTTTTTTTCTCAAAAAAACTTGTAATTTGGAAAATGATTTTTCCTCCTTAGATTTCTGCTTAATATATAAATTATGTTGACTGACATGTGTTGACTTTGTGTAGAGTGGATACCATGAAGAGGTGTCTTCCATTTTCTAGATATGAGGAACTACAGTATATGGCTGTGCTGTTTGAAGAGAAGATTTATACTATTGCCACAAGCCAAGTTTGTTGCATTCTTTATATTATATTGATAGTTTTAAAGTTTTTGTTTTTCCCTTTTGTGGAATGAAGATTTTGCGTGTCGTCGTGTACAAATGATATCGTGTTTGTCCTATACCACAATGCATTGTGGGACCTAAAATCATGTATTTTATTTGGTTTGCAGTCTGAGTATTTACGGAAGATATCCTTGAAGATGCTGACTATGGAGGCTAAATATGATCCAGGTATTTTGTAATACACTATCATAGTATCGTTCAATGTTATGCGGCTTATGCCATTAATTTTTATAAATATGATTTTTTTGCAGGAAGAAATTCATAAAAAAAAAGTACAGTTAGCTGTTAGTGGGCCGCAGCAACTGCACTTTCATATTGTATGGTATCTTGGGAAAGCTGCTTAATTTTGTTATCTTCGTTTGAGGTTTTGCTATCCCGGTAAGAAGTATAGTTATAATTTTCCCTTTTGTTACGTTTGCATATTTCAACGTAAACTTGTCAATCACTTATCTAAACTCTCATTATGTCGTATGGTCGTGTAAATTTATTTGCTTTCTTTATTGTGACATCCGATTACCAAGTTGTAGCTTGATTTAAAGTCGGGCTCATTTATGGAATTACCACTTGTGTTTTATGCTCAATATCTTGATTTCTTGTTGTGTGCATAACATTCATCGTGCCTAAACATTGTTGTGGTTAACTGTTATGAGGTATATTGTCATTACAATGTTGATTATGAGAATTATTACCATTCAGTTATAATCATTAAAAGCTATTTTAGCGATTTTCGTTCAGTACAATAATCCCTTGGCTGGGAGTTACTCCCTTAATCACCAATGGTTATAGAAACCTAACATACAAACACTGCACTTCAGGCTCAGAAGCAGGAAGTGGTGCAAAATAGCATTCAACAATTTCTTTGGTTACTACAGCCAAACTTCTCTGTCACCGCCACCCACATGACGAACATACATGCACATAGTGGCGGAGGCAATGTTATACGGAGGGGTAGCCCAGACTACCCCTTAACTCCGTCTTCGTAATGTAAAAATCCTTTTCAACTCCGTCTACGGTAATGTAAAATTTTATCTTTTTATTCAAAGGATACCACTAATTCAAAAAAAAAAATTTGGGATGCCTCAGATTTTTTGGGCTAGCTCCGCCACTGCATGCACACGCATATATCGAAACTCCGCCACTGATTAGGGTGTAAACGAGCCGAGCATAGGTGTGACTTGTTTAACTTAAGAGGGGGCTCGGCCTTGGTTTGTTTTGAGCTGTATGTATAAACCTTGAGTGTCGAAATTTTACAAATTCAAGCTTCGTTGGAGCCTTACCCGCATATAAACCATTGGAAACCATCGGGTTCTGGTTGCTCATAAGAACCGCTAACACCATACCTGAACTATACCAGTTACTAGTATAACATATTCACTCTTCTCAACAGTATTAGCTTACACTCAAATTCGATCGTCTACTTTTGAAAATTAAATCCTAGAGTTAGGTACCAATTAAAACCTTATTTCTTTGCTCACTCACCTTTTTTATACATTTACACTACACTTTTGAATCATAAAGTGATAAAACTACTGCTTTTTATTTAACCATACTACATAAAAAATGCATTTATAAGATTGACAATAGTGAAATTATGGTTGAATTCAAATAAAGACGAAAATGAAATATTTAAAAAGCTGATATACCAATCGAGTTCTCGCTGTAGCGCGTGAGATGAGTAATGTTAAATACATTTTTTTTAGTTTAGACCCACTCTCTCATTAACATCTGATTTATTTTAGGTCCATTAATCACACCCCGGATTTCCAACCTGAAATCCATACACCGTGGGCCCGGATGGGGAGTATCTTTACGTCAGTTGATAATCATCATAGTCAATTAAACACGGCACAGCGGAAGTCTTGGAGTAAAATTACTATTACAAACCAAATGTTCGAAAATACAAAATAATATACAAACTTGTAATAGAAGATCCACAGGCGGATCATAAATTGTACATGAAAGAATACAAAACAGACTTTGGGCAGATTTACGATTTGCAAGATCCTCTACACTGCCGAGCACTTCCGGCCTATTTTCGTTTGTACCTGCAGATTAGTCTTTTGAAAATACGTCAGCTTTCGCTGGTAAATACACCCAACTGACTCATTTTGAAAACATTTCGAAAATGTTTTAAGTGCATATCAGCACAACAATTCTTTTTATAACTTGGGTTAATTGACCGTCCAACCTTGTTAACAGATTTACATGTTTGTCATACATACGGGGCTCAGCACGAAAACCGAGACACAATTAACGTACACACCACTTTGGACCCACGAAGGAGTCGATTCCTCCCAACCTTGTGGGAGTGCATAATTGAGCGTCTAATGCCTACACCCGTGCTAAGGACGTGGCCATTTCGATTGTAATGAGCCGAGGATATCCAGGACACAGCAGTTAACCCTCGATGTTTAAGTTATCAAACGAAACTGATTAAAACATAATATGCGGATTTCTATCCCGAACCGGCGTTCGATTAATCCCATTTCCGACCAAGCGGTAATAATTTACCGTAACCCAAGCCCGTATAGGGGAAATAAGTCGAGAGTATTTACCTGAGCTAGTCTTCTTAAATTTTTAATAACTCAGCCTTACACAAAAAGGACTAAGTGCAGATAGCATTTACCGGCAAGTCTCTAGTCTGGATTATGACATAAACTAACCAATTAAATACTAACGGTCTTATTTAAGTCATAGACTTAGACCGACTAGCGTACTTGATCAAAACGTATGACGCTAGATTAATCGATGATTGGACAGAATGTAGTTTAATCCCAACAAGTACCTTGACTTGTTTAATATGGGTAACTATTAACATTCTGGATTTTGAGACTTAAATGACAAGGTTAAACGCGGTTCGGTTAATTTCCGTAAAATAGTTACATATACGTAACCGTGCGCATATTAGCGATATCGGGTAACCGGATAAGTCACGGACAAGTTCTATATTCCATTATACTTTAAATAGTTAAAATATCAGTAGTATATTAACTTATATGCCGTTATGGTTTTAAAACAAAACCATGTCTCATAAGGGCATTTTTGGTAATTTCATACCGTATAAAAGAAACTTGAATATATTTTAAGTTTATCATCATAAGTATTCTGGAAAAATATTTTAGTTGTGATATAATATCAGTAGGATGTCAATTATATGTGTAAATTATCTTTTATGACCAAACTATGCACCAAAGGGGCATTTTGGTCATTTTACACATAGTTTATAAATTATTTGGGATTCTGAGTTTATAACATGTACCTACTGTAAATATGTTTAAAATAAGTTTTAAAATCAGTAGGTAACAAGTCTTGGTCCATTAATATGGTTTAAAACCATACTATGCGCTTAAACGGCGCTTATGTCGTAAAATGGCGTCTTTATGTGATTTTTACGAACACTGACGTTAAGGTCAGATTAAAATGTTTTAGATATGTTATTTAATATAACATATCAGTAGGTAAATGATTTACCTTAGAAATATTTGATTAAAACCATTTTATAAGTCACAAGGGCTAAAACCGTCATTTATCGACATAGTTTAAGGACCTGCTTGGAAACTCAGTTTATAACTTGGTTTAACATCCCAAATAATCCTACTTATAATATTACATCATTAGGAAACTCATTTTCAAGTTTATTATCATTAAAACCTTGATTTATGTAAAAAGGGCATTTTGGTCAAAGATGGCATAATTATGGAACTTGCGCATAAACTTGGATTCTGATTATGATCATGTAATATAACCTCAGAGGGTTATGCTACATTATATTATGATCATAATGAAACTTTAGATCAGTAGATAACTAATCTAAATCGGGTCAGAATCGAAAGTCAAAGCAGAAGTCAAACTTCACGACTTTCGGTTGCGAACTGACCCTAGAACTGAAATTGACGAGCCGAACATGTTCTTACATGTTCTAATAAATATTACCAACTTGTTTAAGTGTCAAAACAAGTTTCATAACATATATAATATCAATTTATGATTTTTCCGAAAAATGGCATGTTTGACTTTTTAATATTATAACTTTGACCCGTCAATTGGTCTAGCAAACGTGATCTTCGGGAGGTGCCCTTTATAGGGACTAACACCTACCTTATTATGATCATTTAGCCATGTTTATTTCGAACAATGGCTGGACCATAATGGTCTTATCCGAAAGTCAAAGCGTTTTCCGTAAAACGCTTGACTTTTGGCTATAAAAGCCTATAAACGAAAAAGCAAGAGGAAGGAACACTTACAAGAGGTTCCTACAATGCAAGAGAACTAAGTTGGATGCTCCTTTCAGCTAGGAACTTCCAGAGGAGGGAGAAGAGTTATGATTTAGAAAGGTGCAAGTTCAAATGGTGAACTTGATCACCTATTTATAGTTGGAGAACTCAAAGGAGGTGAAGCCAGGTGTTTAGGGGTGTAAGAAGAAGCTTAAAAGTGTCCCAAAACGTGGCATAGCAGTTTAGAGAAGCCAGAGTTTCGAATTAATAGTTTTGGAATTTTGCTTGGAGACCAAACAAATTTTCTGCAGCAGAGGGCTTCTCGCGCCCCGCGAGAGACCCAAGCCTGGTCTCTCGCGGCCCACGACCGCCCCCTGGCCACTTTCAAAGTTTGACACTTTTAACCCCTTAACTTAATAAAGCTTCTAAAAACCTTTGTAAACACTTTTTTGGCACTTTTAGCCCTCCGTAGCCAATACTTGGCATACCCGGGATTATGCCCGGACATTGTCGAGCTCTCGGTTTGTTAAAAGGTCACTCAGAGGTATAAATTAACATGTTGACACTTTTAATCCCTCCATCATCCAACTTTCACATATTTACAAAATTGAACCCTCTCGTCCAACAAATGGCACGTATGAGAGTTAGGATTTCACAAAGGATCACTCAGAGGCTTATTATAAGCATGTTGATTCCGATGTCACTCAGAGGCTGGGCATGTTGACATATCAGTCACTCAGAGGCCAAATTTTCAAGCATGTTGACATATCAGTCACTCAGAGGCTAATGATTTAAACATGTTGACATATCGGTCACTCAGAGGCTGTTATTTATGTATGTTGACATCGGACCGTCACTCAGAGGCTCAGTTTGAGCATGTTGACGCCTTTAGTCCTTATTGGTCTTTAACAATATTTATTTAAAATACAACACGTGTCACTATACTATTGGACACAATTTTTACAGGGTGTTACATCCTCACCCCCTTAAAAGAAATCTCGACCTCGAGATTTTATTCAAAAAGATGGGGGTACTTTTGTCGCATAGTGGACTCAACCTCCCATGTATACTCAGACCTCTAAAAGCGTCCCACTTAACCTTTACTATAGGAATCATTTTTCTTCGGAGCTTCTTAACCTGTCGATCCTCGATCGAAATTGGTTTCTCAACGAACCTCAGGTTTTCATCAATTTGCACATCCTTGTGCGACATTGCTAGCGACTCATCGGCTATACATTTCTTAAGATTAGATATGTGGAATACATCATGAATTCCACTAAGCTCCTCTGGCAACCTGAGCTTATAAGATACAGTGCCAACACATTCGATTATCTCGAAGGGTCCTATATATCTTGGGCTTAACTTGCCCTTCTTTCCAAAATGCATCACACTTGATACTTTCAGCATGACTTTGTCCCTACTTGGAACTTAAGAGGTTTACGCCTCTTGTCAGCATAGCTCTTCTGCGTGTCCCTGGCAGCTTTGAGACGATCACGAATTTGCATAATCTTTTCCGTGGTCTCCAGGACAATCTCAGGTCCTGATAGTTGGGGCTCCCCAACTTCTGCCCAACATACGGGCGTTCTACATTTTCTCCCATACAAGGCCTCAAAAGGAGTAGCCTTGATGCTTGTATGATAATTGTTATTGTAGGAGAATTCTATTAGGGGTAAGTGGTCATCCCAACTTCCACCTAAATCAATCACACATGCCCTGAGCATGTCTTCCAAAGTCTGAATAGTACGCTCACTTTGAACATCAGTCTGCGGATGGTAAGCCGTACTGAAATTTAATCGTGTGCCTAACGATTGTTGGAAACTTTTCCAAAAGTGAGATGTGTATCTAGTATCTCTATCAGATACAATAGATACTGGTACACCGTGTAGGGACACTATCTTGTCCACATACAATTTAGCCAATTTATCTGAATTATACGTTTCCTTAATTGGCAAGAAATGTGCTGACTTGGTCAACCTATCCACTATGACCCAAATAGTGTCGTTACCACTTTTGGTCTTGGGTAACTTGGTAATAAAATCCATAGTTACCATTTCCCATTTCCAAGTGGGAATCTCAAGTTGTTGTAGAAGTCCTGATGGTTTCTAATGTTCGGCCTTAACTTGCGAACACGTCAGACACTTAGCTACATAAGTGGCTATGGACTTCTTCAAACCCATCCACCAATAATTCTTCCTCAAGTCTTGATACATCTTGTCACCTCCCGGGTGAACCGAGTATCTTGAATTGTGCGCTTCTTGGAGGATTAGATCTCTAAGTCCTCCAAAGATAGGAACCCAAATTCTATCATTAAATCATAATTCTTCTTCAAGTCTTGATACATCTTGTCACCTCCTGGGTGAACCGAGTATCTTGAATTGTGCGCCTCTTGGAGGATTAGATCTCTAAGTCCTCCAAAGATAGGAACCCAAATTCTATCATTAAATCTTAGGATTCTATCATTTCCAGGCGTTAATTGATCAACAGTTCCGCCTAATCCTTCATTAGGAATATTAGCCTCTAATAGGGCTTGTTTCTGCGCATCTAGTAGCTTTTCACTCAAGTTATTTCTGAGCTCAATGCTCTTGGCATTAATCATAATAGGTTTAACCTTTTCCTTGCGACTTAAGGCATCGGCAACTACATTTGCCTTGCCTGGATGGTAGCGAATCTCACAATCATAATCATTAAGAGTTTCCATCCAACGGCGTTGTCGCATGTTCAGTTCTTTCTGATTGAACAGATGCCGGAGACTTTTATGGTCTGTGTATATAACACACTTTGTGCCATACAAGTAATGTCTCCATAGTTGTAGTGCAAATTCAACGGCACCCAATTCCAAATCGCGGGTGGTGTAATTCTTTTCATGCACCTTTAATTATCGTGATGCATAGGCAACTACCTTGCCATTTTGCATTAGCACACAGCCCATACCAGTGTGTGATGCATCACAATAAATAACAAAATTCTCAATACCCTCAGGTAGAGATAACACAGGAGCGTTGCTCAACTTGTGTTTAAGAATCTCAAAAGATTCTTGTTGCTTTGGACCCCAACTATACTTAATATTCTTACGGGTCAAGGAAGTTAAAGGAGTGGCTATTCTTGAAAAGTTCTCAATAAACCTCCTATAGTAACCAGCCAATCCCAAGAAACTACGAACCTCCGTTGGGGTCTTGGGCACTTCCCAATTCATTATAGCCTCAATTTTTGCGGGATCCATTTGGATACCACGCTCACTTACCATGTGTCCAAGAAATTGGACTTCTCTAAGCCAAAATTCGCATTTAGAGAACTTTGCATAAAGTTTCTCCTGCCTTAATAATTCTAGGATGCACCAAATGTCACACCCTCAATTTCCACTTGCGGAGTTTTACCGCGAGGCGTGTGAACAAACCAGAATCTGAAACACTAGTACGTCGAACGACTCTATATGATTTGATAATACGTTTTCCAAAATCATTTGTTGTAGATTTTATATTGTCTAAATTAATTACCAATATTTAGCAGAGCATTAGTTTTTAAAGTTGAGCGGAAGCATAAAATAAATAGTGAAGCGGGCGCCAACACAAACGCCAAAACAAATGAAAAACCCCAAAACAATATTGCTAAATAAGACTCGATAAAAGATGTCTTGTTCAATGCATGTGCGTGCACCTAGAGCTCCTAGCGTCCTGAGAAACATGTAAAGAAACAAGTGTCAACATTAAAGATGAGTGAGTTCACAGGTTTTCATAAATTCGTTTGTTTGGTTATAGTTTGTTTTCTCCGTTATCCCTAACCCGGGATAACGACTTAGTTCCATTATTCCAACCCGGAATAATAAGTTGTTGCTTCCAATATTCCAAACCCGGAATATTAAGTTGTTGTTTCCATTATCCCCAACCCGGGATAATACAGTTGATTCGTAATTAAGTTCAATGTTAACATATATAGGTAGCTAGCCTAAAGTCATGTCACGTAAGAGTTCGCGATCGAAGCTGACTGTTGTGCCTCCGTTTTGCCAGGCCTATCACTGACCATGGCGAAGTTAGGCCGAATTATTCACCCGTTGACCATACCCGGTCGGCTAGCGCGACTAGCTCGGATGGGGCTTGTCGGGCCCAGTAGTACTACTTATAACTCCCCCGCTATTAAACCCAATACTAACGATCCGAGAGATTGACGAGGACTTAAGTGATAAAGCTGCTTAGTGACCATAACATTACATTAACATTAACTTAGTTACCGAATAGTTATGTGACGTTAAATTCGTATAACGTAAAGAGATTGAGTTTGAGAGTGTATACATGTTTCTCCCCCTGTTGTTTAAAAACCGGATAAAGTTAGGGGCCGTGAACTCACCTTTTGTTGCTCGGTTAGTGTAGCAAAAGAAGTTATAAGAGATGGGACCGCTAGTTGCGTCCTAACAAACCAATTAATTCCAAGTCAGTGTGTGAACACACCAATACAAATTCTACACGTAATTTACGCACAAAGTGATACACACAAACAACATATCTAACACTCAAACATGCATGCAAGTATCCTCATGTGATCCTAGTGATTAAAACAACTTATCATAAACATAAACCAATTCATGCCACAATTTGGTGCACACAATCACAAGTTATCAATTTCAGCTTAACACTCATAATTCAGCTGTTTTCTAGGATTTTTATAAAATAGTTCCAACATTCCAAAAATTCCAATATTTTTACAGTAGGTGACATTTATACCATAGAAATTTATATAAATTTTCCAAGTCCTAAATCTTTACCAATTAACCATAAATATTAATATACTAGGCTGCAGTCAGATTTATCGCTTTCTGACTGCAGTCCACGGAAGAATTTATTTAAAAATCACTGATCGTCCAATTAACAAAATTCCAGTTGGAGTTGTCCGGAAATTTCCATACCTAGTTGCTGTACAAAAATCATGACTCAACTCCCTACTGGTTTTAAAATCCAACTCGATAAACAACTAACAAAATTTCAGGATTTCACAGTTTTAGTTACCGAACTTATTTGGCCCTTTAAAAATATCAAACGACTTCAGAAAATTATGAATCCAGCGCCATTAGATTCGTTATTCAAATCTCTACATTCTAGACATCAGAAAATCCGTTTTTCGATAACTAATGACCGAGTTACAGCCAGATGAAGTCGGCTGTAACTATTACTCAGCAACTGTTTTCAGCATATTGTTACCATTAACTCGCACAATCCGTCAATATTATTAACCTAGGCGATCAAGAATCGGTTTTTCTAATCATAATTCAATACCTACAACATATCCATGCAAACCCTAGTTCATACTTCTAGTTTTTATAAACAAAACACAGCCTATATATTCAGCTTTCAAACAACATTCCAACTTTCAATCTAGTATTACTAATCCGAAACAATACAATCATCCATCTCATTCAATCATGCAAATCCGAGAACAACAAAATCAAGACACATGTATCCGAATATGATCTAGCAACATATGATAAATTCTAAACTTTTAATGATAAGGTAAACGAACCGTAAGTACTATAAGAGATCGGTGATCAAGGATGCTTGCGGCCGAGAGATGATGATGAAGTAAACTGTTTGTGATCGAGGAACTGATCAATGGGCTGATCTCGCGACCGAATGGAATAACAAGGGCTGATCAGATCAAGGTGACGAAGAATGAGGTTGCTTGCGATCGAAGAGGTGATCAAGTGGAAGAGATGGGCTGTTTTGCGATCAGAGAGAGCCACCGACGGCTGTTTTTCTTTAGGGTTTTGTGGTTTTGTGAATGAATGCATGTGAGTTTGTATATATAGGCGCAATAAGATGATAAGGGTTACGGTTTTAGTTGGAGCTCGTGGCCGAGAGACTAGGGCGGTCGGTTGGGTTTTGATCATGTGGCCGAGGACTTGGGTTGCATGCAATGGGTTTTTGGTTTGGGTTGTTCTCGGCCGAGTAGTTAGAGTTTTAGGTCTTGATCTCGTGGCCAAGTAGTTAGAGTTTAAGGTTTAGGTTTGATCTTTGCGACCGAGACATGTTTGAGTCCTAAACTTGGTTAATTCCTAGAGTTACAAGGAATCAAAGTTGGTTCGTGTCGCGGTTCAGTTCGGTTCGTGTACATATCTACCATAATTATTTTATAACTAAAACAATCACACAAACACTCATCACGTATTCATTAACTCGTACACGTTCATACACATAGCACGTAATTAGTTTGACAAGTATTACGTTTAAGTTATCCGAAAAACCCAGGATGTCACACCAAAGATGTTTCTCATGATCATTTTGATTACGAGAATAGATAAGTATGTCGTCTACGAAGACAATGACAAACTTATCCAAATATGGTTTGCAGACTCTATTCATGAGATCCATGATTGCTGCTGGTGCATTTGTGAGCCGAAAAGGCATCACTAAGAATTCAAAATGACCATATCGGGTCCTTAAGGCTGTCTTAGGAACATCTTCACTTCTAACCTTCAGCTGATGATATCCTGATCTCAAATCTATTTTAGAAAAGTAACTAGCCCTTGAAGCTGGTCGAATAAATCATCGATCCTGGGCAGAGGATATCTATTCTTAATTGTTAGCTTGTTCAACTCCAGATAGTCGATGCACATCCGCATTGATCCGTCTTTCTTTTTAACGAAGAGGATTGGAGCTCCCCAAGGTGAGGAACTAGGCTGAATAAAGCCTTTCTCCAAGAGTTCGTCCAATTGAACTCTTAACTCATTCATTTCGGTTGGAGCTAGCCTATATGGAGCTCTAGCTACGGGTGTTGATCCTGGTATGATATCTATTCTAAACTCCACTTGCCTATCTGGAGGTAGGCCTGGTAATTCTTCAAGGAAAACATCGGGATACTCCGAGATAACTGGTTGATCTTCAAGGTTTGGCTTTGGTTCATTTATGGTAACTTGCGCCATATAGATGACACAGCCTCTTCTCAAACACTTGGATGCCTTAAATAATGACACCTTGTCCGGCAATCCATAGTGTGAGTCTCCAGGGATAGTGATCATTTCACCAGATGGGGTTTTGATTTTGATGAGCTTTTTGTCACAGGCAATGCGGGCTTGGTTATGAGATAACCAATCCATGCCTAAGACAACATCTAACCCCGCCAATTTCATTGGCAAAAGAGAGATAGGGATGGAATGATTCTTAATAAATATAGAGCATCCATCAAGAATGGAAGAAACAATTTCTAAGGTTCCACCGGCGAGTTCTATCTCATAAATTTTGTCTAGAGTTCTTATGGGTAAGTTTAATAGTTTACTAAACTTATGGTCAACAAATGATTTATCTGCACCCGAATCAAAAAGAACTCTAGCATAAATATCATTAATGGTGAAAGTACCTGTTATGACGTTGTTGTCATTAACGGCCTCCCTGGCATTCATTTGAAGGGCACGGGCATTTCCCATCTTGGCCTCTACAGGCTTTGCCTCATTACTTTTGGGTTTCTTGGGGCAATTGTACGTTATATGCCATTTTCGTTGCAATTATAGCAAACTGCATCCTTGAGATCCTTGCAATCTAAGGTATTATGCCCTTTTCTCTTGCAGATACAACAGGGTTTGGTTTGTGGATTTATACTACACTGTCCCCAGTGCCTATATTTACAATTCTTGCACAGAGGTTTGTCACTAGACACGTGCTGGTTCTTCTTGAACCCGAAATTTCCTTTCTTCTTAAATCATTGGGAGTTATTATCCTCCTGTTTCCTCTTTCCGTCAGTTTCAGTCCTAATTGACCTTTGTCTTACCAGATCTAGGGTGAGGGAAAGAGATAGGTCTATAGTAGACCTATAGGTATTAGGTTGTGCAGCCTTTACAAAATCAACAAACTTGGACCATCCCAACTTGTACAGGTGTACCTTACCTGTTGATTCAATCATGGCTTTCCACCATATTAGGGCATCGCCCTTGAAGGATTGTGATACGTACTTGACCACATCCTTATCAGCACAATTGTTGATATCTACAATCGTTTCCATCTCATCAAGCCACTTTAGTGCTTCTACCGCTCCTTTCTCCCCGTTAAAGTCTCGGGGCTTACATGAGACAAAATACTTATAAGTACATCTGTCCTTAACAGAACGGGACTTTTCAATAAGATCTATTTTCTTTGGTTCACTCTTCGCATTTGAAGAGTGAACAGAGCTCTCCCTATGAACTGAAGATGGTGGAATATATAGAGGTCTAGAGCGAGTGGCACTCAGCTCTCTTAGCTTTTCTATGGCCCTACTCATGGCCCTTTCCACAGCCGCATCAATGCGAGCTTGAAAATTTTCATCATATATATTTTTATTTTCAGCTTTATTAGATTCAGTATTCCTATGGCTACTTTGTGCTTCATTTGAGTTAGCCATCTTTAAGTCTTGGTTTCTATATACCAATAAAACTTCATTTAGCCATGGCGCATTAACCATATCGGCTTTCAATATTGGGTATAACAATCCATTGTCTATACTAGTGTGAATAACATCACAACTCTTTAGGCTTAACATATCTATATTGGCCTAGGTCTTAATTGGACCATCATAGGCAAATTACAATTTAGCCATAGTCCATATATTATTGGACAGTGGATCGCAATGTCACAACTGTCATTGTCATTTTTGACAATTATATAGCTCATAGACTTGTCCCTAATGGACATAATAATTGGGCACATTGGCCGGTCATATTGGTCATAATATATATATGGCATATCAGCCTGTCACTTAAGACATAATACATATGGCATGTCAGCCTGTCACATTGGACAATAATTGGGCACCTTGGCCTACATCATATCAGATGTATATGGCATATCAGCCTGTCCCGTTGGAAAATTTATTTGGGCACATTAGCCTACATCATATCAGATGTTTATGGCATACCAGCATGTCCCGTTGGACAATTATTTGGGCACATTGGCCTACATCGTATCAGATGTACATGGCATATCAGCCTGTCCTGTTGGACAATTAATTGGGCACATTGGCCTACATCGTATCAGATGTACATGGCATATCAGCATGTCGCGTTGGACAATTATTTGGGCACATTGCCTACATCGTATCAGATGTACATGGCATATCAGCATGTCGCGTTGGACAATTATTTGGGCATATTGGCCTACATCGTATCAGATGTACATGGCATATCAGCCTGTCCCGTTGGACAATTGTTTGGGCACATTGGCCTACATCGAATCAGATGTACATGGCATATCAGCCTATCCCATTGGACAATTAATTGGGCACATTGGCCTGACGGCTAGTGTGGTTCCTTAAGCCACACTCACAAGAGTATGAACATTTCTTAATGTTACAAAAGAGTACCATAATAATTGATTAATGGTCCCGGTCACCTTTGACCTTAACGACCTTGGAGGTTTGGACCTAGTCCCTTACTCCTGGATAGAAGGATAACTTCCCTTAACTATCCTGATAGAATACCCTTCGTACTTAACTGTCATTTCTTGGCCAATGTGTGGTCTACGCCAGGTCTTTTGGAATTATATAGCAGAGCATAAATTTCGAGCAAAATCGAGATGCTCGCTTTTCAAGAGGATGAATACATATATATATAATTCCAAAGTACTTCATTAAATTTTAAATTAGAAATTACAATACTAGGAAAATGAAATAAACTTGTCCATGCAAGGACTTAAAGAAACAGAAATGTCTACGCAGGGACTAAAGAAATAACAAGGTCCTTGCAGGGACTACACATATTTAGAAGAGACTTCACTCGTCCTTCTTTCCTTTGACCAATTTGGAGAGTTTCTTGAAGAACTTATTCGTTTTCTTCTCCATTTTCTCCGCCTGTTGCTGCATTTCTTTCATCCTTTCTAAGGTCTCGTTAATGGCCTCTAGTGGTGGCGGAGGTTGTGGTTGTGGCATAACCAGATACTGGTACCCATAAGTTGGATACCCAGTCAGTGGATAAGTAGGTGGGAAAGGAGACGGGTAAAGTGTGTTGTGCATAACCGCCTGCATGTAGGGGTCTTGCGACCATGCTTGATAGTCTACCGGTGTAGATGGGTTAAAAGGGTCATATCCAGACGTGTCTAGATATGTGGGGATTGGGTTAGAATAACCCGTTGGTGGTGGTTGAACTGTAGGTGTTGGTTCAATCACAGCTGAGGTGTTAGAGGGCTCACCATTTGTGGGTCCTCTCGAATCGTGGGGTAGGATTTTGGCAAAGGTGGCAGCGATCCCGACCTTTTTCCTGCACGTACCGACATACGTGCTCCATACTTCCTTCTTGGTGGTTCAAGTGGTTGTTGCGGTTGGTCCACCGGTTCCATGTGGACATCTTCTTGAACAGGAGGTGGTTGAGAGTGGTGAGAAGGAGTGTGGGCAGAGGTGAATTGGTTCCAGTATTGGTCCCACTCATTAGGACCTTGGTAGGGCGATCTAGCATAAGAGTTTGAATCGCTCGAAATTTCAATGGGATGCGTATTTGATCCCGACGGTGGCATCTCCGGGTTGGAGTCCTCATCCAAAGGGTGTGGCTGGTCCAACTGATTTTGATCGGCTGGAGGCGTGTTAAGATAATGGTTGGGGTTAAATTCCTCATGGTAGGAGTGATGAGAATGGGAATGGTGAGAATGATGTGAATGATAGGAGTGGTAAGAATTTTGGGAATGTGAGGGTGAATGTCTATTAGAGACGGAACGTCTCGCTGGTTGCCAAGGAGACGAATCTCCTGATTCTTGGTAAGCATATGTATTATGAGGTTGAGGGGGAATGCGTCCCGATGGTCCTCCTCTCATTGGACCTTTTCCTCCTCGTACACGTGGCGGCATTTCCTGTTAGAAATCAATTTAAAAACAATACTAATAACTTAATAATGAAATGAGTAATCCTAGGTTAATGCCTAGACTCAGAAGTCTAAGGAATGTGCTTGTGTAAGTTTGAGACTAAACACAAAAGGCTAGTGTTTAATTCTCTCGAACGTCTTCGACCGTGTCTCCGAGGCACAGTTGAATGTAGATATCATGCACGCGAGGTGCAGAAGTTGGCTCTGATACCAACCCTGTCACACCCCGGATTTCCAACCTGAAATCCATACACCGGTGGGCCCGGGTGGGGAGTATCGTGACGTCAGTTGATAATCATCATAGTCAATTAAACACGACACAGCGGAAATCTTAGAGTTAAATTATTATTACAAACCAAATGTTCGAAAATACAATATATATACAAACTTGTAATAGAAGATCCACAGGCGGATCATAAGTTGTACATGGAAAGAATACAAAACAGACTTTGGGCAGATTTAGGATTTGCAAAATCCTCTATCACTACCGAGCACTTCCGGCCTATTTTCGTATTGTACCTGCAGATTAGTCTTTTGAAAATACGTCAGCTTTCGCTGGTAAATACACCCAACTGACTCATTTTGAAAACATTTCGAAAATGTTTTAAGTGCGTATCAGCACAACAATTCTTTTTATAACTTGGGTTAATTGACCGTCCAACCTTGTTAACAGATTTACATGTTTGTCATACATACGGGGCTCAGCATGAAAACCGAGACACAATTAACGTACACACCACTTTGGACTCACGAAGGAGTCGATTCCTCCCAACCTTGTGGGAATGCATAATTGAGCGTCTATCGGGTGTATGCCTACACCCGCGCTAAGGTCGTGGCCATTTCGATTGTAATGAGCCGAGGATATCTAGGACACGGTAGTTAACCCCGATGTTTAAATTATCAAACAAAACTGACTAAAACAGAATATGCGGATTTCTATCCCGAACCGGCGTTCGATTAATCCCATTTTCAACCAAGCGGTAATAATTTACCGTAACCCAAGCCCGTATAGGGGAAATAAGTCGAGAGTATTTACCGAGCTTCTTAAATTTTTAATAACTCAGCCGTACACAAAAAGGACTAAGTGCAGATAGCATTTCCGGCAAGTCTCTAGTCTGGATTATGGCATAAACTAACCAATTAAATACTAACGGTCTTATTTAAGTCATAGACTTAGACCGACTAGCGTACTTGATCAAAACGTATGACGCTAGATTAAACGATGATTGGACAGAATGTAGTTTAATCCCAACAAGTACCTTGACTTGTTTAATATGGGTAAACTATTAACATTCTGGATTTTGAGACTTAAATGACAAGGTTAAACCCGTTTCGGTTCATTTCCGTAAAATAGTTACATATACGTAACCGTGCGCATATTAGCGATATCGGGTAACCGGATAAGTCACGGACAAGTTCTATATGCATTATACTTTAAATAAGTTAAAATATCAGTAGGATATTAACTTATATGCCCGTTATGGTTTTAAAACAAAACCATGCCTCATAAGGGCATTTTTGATAATTTCATACGTATAAAAGAAACTTGAATATATTTTAAGTTTACCATCATAAGTATTCTGGAAAAATATTTTACTTGTGATATAATATCAGTAGGATGTCAATTATATGTGTAAATTATCTTTTATGACCAAACTATGCACCAAAGGGGCATTTTGGTCATTTTACACATAGTTTATAAATTATTTGGGATTCTGAGTTTATAACATATACCTATTGTAAATATGTTTAAAATAAGTTTTAAAATCAGTAGGTAACAAGTCTTGGTCCATTAATATGGTTTAAAACCATACTATGCGCTTAAATGGCGCTTACATCGTAAATGGCGTCTTTATGTGATTTTTACGAAAACTGACGTTAAGGTCAGATTAAAATGTTTTAGATATGTTATTTAATATAAAATATCAGTAGGTAAATGATTTACCTTGTAAATGTTTGATTAAAACCATTTTATAAGTCACAAGGGCTAAAACCGTCATTTATCGACATAGTTTAAGGACCTGCTTGGAAACTCAGTTTATAACTTGGTTTAACATCCCAAATAATCCTACTTATAATATTACATCATTAGGAAACTCATTTTCAAGTTTATTATCATTAAAACCTTGATTTATGTAAAAGCATTTGGTCAAGATGGCATAATTATGGAACTTGCGCATAAACTTGGATTCTGATTATGATCATGTAATATAACCTCAGAGGGTTATGCTACATTATATTATGATCATAATGCAACTTTAGATCAGTAGATAACAATCTAAAAACTTCGCGACTTCCGGTTGCGAACCGACCCTAAAACTGAAATTGACGAGCCGAACATGTTCTTACATGTTCTAATAATTATTACCAACTTGTTTAAGTGTCAAAACATGTTTCATAACATATATAAGATCAATTTATGATTTTTCGAAAAATGGCTTGTTTGACTTTTTAATATTATAACTTTGACCCGTCAATTGGTCAAGCAAACGTGATCTTCGGGAGGTGCCCTTTATAAGGACTAACACCTACCTTATTATGATCACTTATCCATGTTCATTTCGAACAATGGCTGGACCATAATGGTCTTAACCGAAAGTCAAATCGTTTTCCGTAAAACGCTTGACTTTTGGCTATAAAAGCCTATAAACGAAAAAGCAAGAGGAAGGAACACTTACAAGAGGTTCCTACAATGCAAGAGAACTAAGTTGGATGCTCCTTTCAGCTAGGAATTTCAAGAGGAGCGAGACGAGTTATGATTTAGAAAGGTGCAAGTTCAAATGGTGAACTTGATCACCTATTTATAGTTGGAGAACTCAAAGGAGGTGAAGCCAGGTGTTTAGGGGTGTAAGAAGAAGCTTACAAGTGTCCCAAAACGTGGCATAGCAGTTTAGAGAAGCCATGGTTTCGAATTAATGGTTTTGGAGTTTTGCTTGAGACCAAACAAATTTTCTGCAAGCAGAGGGCTTCTCGCGCCCCGCGAGAGACCCAGGCCTGGTCTCTCGCGGCCCGCGACCGCCCCCTGGCCACTTTCAAAGTTTGACACTTTTAACCCCTTAACTTATTAAAGCTTCTAAAAACCTTTCTAAACACCTTTTTGGCACTTTTAGCCCTCCGTCGCCAATACTTGGCATACCCGGGATTATGCCCGGACATTGTCGAGCTCTCGGTTCGTTAAAAGGTCACTCAGAGGTATAAATTACATTTTGACACTTTTAATCCCTCCATCATCCAACTTTCACATATTTACAAAATTGAACCCTCTCATCCAACAAATGGCACGTATGAGAGTTAGGACTTCACAAAGGATCACTTAGAGGCTTATTATAAGCATGTTGATTCCAATGTCACTCAGAGGCTGGCATGTTGACATGTCAGTCACTCAGAGGCCAAATTTTCAAGCATGTTGACATATCAGTCACTTAGAGGCTAATGATTTAAGCATGTTGACATATCGGTCACTCAGAGGCTGTTATTTATGTATATTGACATCGGACCGTCACTCAGAGGCTCAGTTTGAGCATGTTGACGCCTTTAGTCCTTATTGATCTTTAACAGACTTTATTTAAAATACAACACGTGTCACTATACTATTGGACACGTTTTTACAGGGTGTTACAATTAAACATTTAAACTATCTTTTAACTAAACTCATTTACCCATTTATATTATAGTTTTAAACCTAATAAAAAAACCAAATCCAAGGGTCGACAACCATTATACAAACAAAAGTTGGAATCTTATGGGGACCCATTTTTATGCTCGTCCAGGGCCCCGATTTTTTTGAGATTTTTAGAGACGAGCTTGCATGTTGATGTAAAATTTGTTCGAATAACTTAGCTTTCATATACAACTACGTAATGTTTCCCTGACTTTCCGATGTATCGTCGCGACCTGGTTTATTATCATCACGTTCGCAATTTACTTATTTTTATCTACATTTCAAACCCGCCACAAATCTTTTTATCTAATATATGGGGATTAAGGCTGATGTCATATGGCCAAATTCACCCAATTTAAGGCTGGAATTTTAAAATGATGATGTCAATTCTTAAATACATGATGTTATCTTTTCTTTTCTTTTTTGAATTTTAAACAATAAATAAAAGAAAAATAAATTAAATGAATTAATTACTGCTTTTAAACTATAACCAAGATTAATTAAAACCCTGCAACTTATTCATTGGGCCAACATTCTCCCCTATTAAACTCTGGTTCCTTTACACGCCTTCTCTTATCTGGAAATCCAAACGGCGCATGTAAAAATGCAGGCTATAATCCACTCTTCTTTTACCTCTTTCTTATTAATTAGTTATATTGGGTCTACATCTTCTTCTTCATTAAATGTAGATGATGATTCTTTTTGGTTTGCAGCAAAACCCTAGAGTTCATCAACGTCCCTGTTATGGTTGAAGACATTGATCAGGTTAGATATCCTTCTCTAATGGCGAAGTAATGATTCAGACGCCACATCCATCAATTTTGACCCTCGAGATACTTTAGCTTTAAAGTTTTTATCTGCAGGACCGGATTTTCATAATGATTACTATTACCCTGCTTGTCATTTTTTGCACCTTGAAAAATATCAAGCATTTTCCTGCAAAATCGATTCCAAAGAAGAGAATTTACAAACATCAATGAAAATGATATTCACTAAGAAAGGGCTATTGGGATAAGAGTAGTATTACAGGGAATGAATCTACTCTTAAAAAACCATTTATAACTTATGGAGGAGAATATAAAAACTCTCAAGTTATGATTGCTCCTGCCCGAAAATCTCCAGATGCAGCAATCAAATTTTTAAATAGTAAGATAAATTTGTTAGAAACTGATTCGGTCAAATCAAGTCCAGAGGCCCAGTATAAGATATGCCAGTCCAGGAAACATCAACCTGGAACTTGCCCATCATGTTCTCATAATAAAAACAATATGAGTACCAACTCATCAAGAGATAGCCTAAATTCAAATGATTAGGCATTGAACATAGATTAAAGAGTTTAAACATGTGAGTATTAAACATCTGGTTATCAAAAAAGATTCTCTTCTAATATTATAGAAGATCTAACGATATGGACAAAACTTTGATTGACCTTGAAAAAAGGTAAAGATAGACATAAATAAGGTGGGAGACCTGGCCATAAAGACAAAAGTTGCAGACTTTAAATTTCAATTTCCCAAGACAGCTTTGAAGAAAGGAGTTAGGACACTCCAATGCAAGACATAAGGACACTAAGCTAATATATATGCAGAGGAGTACACGTATCTTGCAAAAAAAAAAAAAAAGAAAGCTTATCATGCAGAAAGGCTTATAAAAAGAAGAAAAGAGAGAAAAGAAGGGGCATCGGTTTCACTCAAGTCTTAACAAGTCTTCTTTCATGTACTAAAAATGTTTTGTATTTTCAGATGTTTTTATTTTATCTTTGTAATATATTTCCCTTTTGTAAAACAACCATCATGGAATAAGAGTCTTTGATTTCCTTATAAATTTGAGAGTGCCCATAATGATTTAAAGATATTTCTCCCTTGAAAAGAAAAAATTCTTCCATCTTAGACTGTCTCTTTTTTTCTTACACCGGAGGTAGGAAACGAAACCAGGTTCTACTGAATATTGCTGAACGAGCCAAAGAGAGTTACCTAAGATATCTTAGGTTTGGTCTGAAAGAGCCTAGTAAAAAGACTCTTGGTATAACCCAGCAATATCTTGGTCAAGACAGGCTAAAGGTACGGAAGCATGTTGGATCCTCTTTCTTTTTAATTATGAAATATTTCTAAATGGTTGTTGCTCTTAGTTTTGTAAGGAAATATCTAATAATTAAATTAAATCTTAATCATAGTTTATGCTCACTATAAAGGATAATATAAATTTGACCTATAACTATGTTATTAAATTTTAAGATAATTCAATATGCTATGTCTACTGATTTGATAAATTATAATAGATAATATGTGGATAATCAAAATAATAACTATAGGTAATTTTGATATGTTTTTAAACTCTATTGATAATTGTTTACATGAAGCAACGATTTTAAACCGACAAAATGTTTTGGCTATTGCCACCCTAAATGGTATCTGAGCCACCGATATTTCTTTTGCGGGGGCTCTAGAGCTCCCGCCAACATTTACAAAAAATTGAGTTTGATAATTTAATTTATTTTACCAAATCGCGATATCACGGACTTAAATTTTATGTAAAAAAATAAAATTTTATATGTTTTTGTTCTATTTTTTAACAGGTTCATCAATGGAGGCCTCATCTTACAACACCAAAAACAACACCTCTACAGACGTGTTACTAAAGAGCAAGACCACCTAAAGTACCGAAGAACTTGAAAAAGAAGAGTTAAAAAAGCTCCCAAGTTCAAAGCAAGACCTTTGAACAAAAGGTATTATATCTCTTATACAAAAAGCAACACGCACCGCTTTGTTTAACACACACCCCCCTTAGATTAATACATACCCTTTTGTTTAACACACATACCCCTTTGTTTAACAATTTTTTTTAACGCTTTCATTAACACATACCCCTTTATTTAACAGACATGCTCTTTTGATTAACACATACCCTTTTGTTTATATTATATAACCCTACAAAAAGTAACTTAAAATCCCATCGACTAACTAAATAGTTGTGTTTCTTTATATCACACCCGGAATAAAACCTTGAATTAATAAACACATTTGCAAACCATAATTTGGCTGGGAAATGGAAATTCGCCTCTAAATTCACAACCGTTTGACTTTTATGATTTCTTTTAATTAATTTTTATCTACAAAACGTGATTGATAAGGGTTAGTATTTATAACTGTTTTTTGGACGTGACTTTTAAAGAAACGAGATGTAACCAAGTTGGTTTTTCCTCTTTTACTTTATTTTTGCAAAATCCACCTTAACGCAAATTAAAAAAAATGGTATAATTAAAATGGTATAATTGCAATATATCAGCATGCGCCACATAATATTTAAATATGTTTTTTATATCTTTTTGTCGTCTTCTATTTGTTTCTATTTCCTTTTTTATTTGATTATTTAACGAAACAAGTATTGAAAAGTCAAATTTAATATTTTTTTATCATGTAATCGTTATACTCCTTATAAAGTCACGATCCTTTAACTTATTTTTATCCTATAACCGTCATGTGAGCCATCGTATCGGTTCATGCGACATGTTGATTTAATCGTCAACTTAAAAAATAAGGAATATGTAGGTTCACATGAAAAAACATGTTGGTTCATAAACAAAAAGGCATGCACGCTTTAAACCAATACATAATATTAGTATCATTAAAATTTATCGATTTATTTGTCGGAGAAGCATACATTAGTATTAAATAATATTTATTAATTAATATGTCAATTAATCGACTCTTATAAAGTATTATTCTCATTTAAGATCCGACATATTAATTCAATATCTAAAATCAACAACTAAAGACTATTATTATCAACATCCCGCTGTAACGCGCGGGGTAGCGTTAACTAGTTAATAACATAAACGAACAGAACCCATCATTGCTTTATTATTTGTTACTCGAACTATATTAATTACTTTTACGTATATATTTGAAAGCAAAGGTGAACTGGGGCTGTTTTGTAACAAAAAGCGACAAGTTACCATACCGAAGAATTTCATTTTGCTATCGATGAAAGAATTCCACCTCCAACCGCAAATGTTGGTGACATGTTTGATAAGGTTAATAAACATTACTGATTAACTTAATCTCATCAGCCATGCGATATTTTTTAACTCGCTAACTAAACGTTTCTGGTTATTTTGAGACGTTAAAGGGGCATTTTAGTAATCTTTAATATTTGAAATTCTGTTTTTAGGTTCAAGATGAGATTCAATATGGAAACTGGTGTTGCTTCGCAGAACAAGTTGTCTGAACCTGCTGTTGATTTTCCTAGGGTGAACGAGTTCTACACTGGCAGGTAAATAACATTTTACATGAATAGCCATTTGGCCAAATCTTAAAAAACGTAACCTCTAGACTGTTACAAACTTTTACAACTTACATGAAAATATAAACCTATCATGTGAACATAAATGTCGCCATTGGCTTGATTTTGGGCTTCAACATTATAATTTTGTACATTTTTGTTGTATCAAATCATTATAATATGTTACTTTGTATGTACAGAAGCTCGAGTAGTCACTCTCCCCTGCCTGATCAAGATAGAGAGCAGGGCCATCAGATTTCAGATACATGGAGATAAAAAGTTCAGTGCTTTTTCAACAAGGTATTTTCAGTTCTTTAAGCTCTTGCATCTGAATCCATGTTGGAATCACTTTTGAAGAGGAACCGAATTTCCATTCGCGTTAAATATTGGCTCAGAAGCAAGGAGAGAAGTTAATGTTGGAATTACTAATATGTCTAGCATTATCGAACACCTCGACGTCAGAGAAAACGATAGACAAGATGATGATTCTTCATCGAATAATTTAGTCCAACAAGTTTCAGATGCAAGAGAAAGTAACCATAATGATGTTGAGGCAGCTGGTATTAATGTTTGACCAATGAAATCTTCTGCTGGCAGTTGAGTTGCCACTAAAGGTGAGTGTTATGTGTATTATGTGTTTTGTCACATGGTCAGACATATTCTTATGATTGGGATTTTTCATCAGATGAAGAATATCCTACCGTTTTGGACTGTATGGTGTTTCAATTTGCGTTTTGGAACTGATTATCGTGACTTGGGAGCACGATAATAAGTTCTAAGTGTACATATTCTGTTTTTTACAACTACTTTTATACTTCTAATTATTGAATGTAAGATGATCATCTTCAAAAAACACATCCAAACATGCCTTGTGTTCATCTTAGTAGCATCTCAAGAATGCCAATAGCATCACAAAATGAGTTGAAGCGAGCTAATCGGTTGAAAAACTAATCAAAGTGTATTCAAAATGCTCAGAGATCTTTTAAATCGTATCATAACAATAGTTAAATTTTTCTGTAATCATATTAACAATAATGTTTCATAGTTTTTAAAAAAAAAACAATAAATGTTTTATTTTTGGCTTGACCTGAACTATTTTCACCAGCGCTAAGGTAAAGGAGCTTCTAGGATTGCTTATAAAATCAGTAGCAATGGCAATGCAAGCTAGGGTATATAATTCGAGTACCCTAGCTTGCATTGCTACTGGTGTACATAGTCACAGTCAGGTAAAGCCCGTTTGGCTCAACAATCGAACCCAGGTTTCCGTGGGCCTCCTATCATTGCCCATTAATGTCTCCCTCTGCACCAAGTGGGAGTTGAACATGCATCTTCCAAAAGAAATGCAAGCTTTTCACCACTTAATCTAGAGATTATTAGCAATCTAGGGGTTTTGTAATTGTGTATTTCTTGCTAGTGTTTTAATAAACCATTCAAAAGAATATATATATATATATGAATTATACTCAGAAATCCCACTCCAGATAAAGAAACTCAAGGAAACCCATATGTGTGGTTAGGATGTAACCATGTCATCATGCACAAGATGAAGAAAATGGTAGAATAGGTATTTTACAATGAACATGACAGTGTGTTCAGCAAGTTCTTTTTGTTGACTAAAGAAGGTGGTTGCAGAAAGCATGTTTAATGTATTAGCTTCGATCCTTTTACTTTTAAGGTTCATTTTTGTACCGATGAATGTAGTGCAAAATGCTTCTTATTATTGCCATCATGAAACTCTTCTTCTTATCTTTCAATAACAAAGTATGTCTCTCTCATCTCAACCAAATCTACCCCAACTCTCTCATTTCAACTAAATCTACCCAAGCTCATAAAACACTTTTTATTCCAGATTATACACCCACCACTATAAGAATTTATTTCAGGTTAATAAGAACATCACAACCACCATCATCACAGCTCAAGAAATCGAAGATGTTTTAGTAGATCCGGTGGTGTTTTCAAGATCTGAACATTTGGGTTTCAGATCTGATGAGCATCTGATCCAGTTCATGTTTCTTAACAAGATCCAGATCTAGACCCGTCATGTTTCTTTCCAACTCCACGAAGACGAGTCCTGTTTGGTTTAATTTGAAGAAAATTGCACCTGAAGATGGAAGATGATGATGAATCAGATACGGCTCCTGTTAAAATTTTGATTTTTTTCTGTGATAAGAAATTACACATTTTTTGTACGTTTTATCAGGTTTAAGCCATAAAATATGTTATTTATGTTGTTTCTAATTACTTGATATTATCAATTTTTGTGTAAAAATGTGTTTCCGATCTAGATCTAAACAACTTGAAACAATTTGGTTCAAGTTCTTGTTTATTAAATTTAAATCGAAGTTACTTTTTTCTTAATTGTAGATTATTGTTAATAATTGTTGTTATTTTTGTTAGAAAGGAAAGTCAAACCTCAAGAGCAAAATCCTTGCTAATCAACAGCTAATCAACAGCAGCTAATCAACAGCAAATCAACAGCTTTGATGACCAGCAAATCAACAGCCGGATCAGCAGCAGCCAGACCTTATGCAATTCAATCCTTTCCTTTTTTATGTCACTTGTGTAAAGCCTTTAAATCCCCTGCACTTGTAATCAAAAATAATACACACAAATTATGAATGAATGAGTCTTGTTCAATAGCCTTTTCTGAAACTCTGTCTTAACATGGTATCAGAGCGGGTTATTTAGACTGCTCATCATCTACCCAAAACACAGCCGAGCCACAACTGAGTCACCATGTCCGGAGACGGTAACTCAAGTAGTGATCTCACCTTACAACTAGCCAACCTTCTCAGAAATTCCCAATCAAAAAACCCCAAAATGTCCGATAGTTTACAGATAAATCTGAAACTAAATGGCCAGAATTACCCCCTATGGACCCGAATGATTCGAGTCGCCATAGGCGGAAAATCAAAAATCTTGCTGCAACATTTAACCTCAAATCCCCCAGACCCAAATCATGAAACCTACGAACAGTGGGAACAAGATGATCTGATCGTCTTTTCATGGTTAATTCAGAATATTGAACCTGTCCTTGCGGGTAACCTCACCGAATTTCCCACAGCGAAATCGCTGTGGGATGCCTTGGTAGTTACATACAGCAGTGGACGGGACAAACTCCAAACATTTAATCTTCATGTCAAAGCAAATGACATCAAACAGAACAATACTTCTCTCGAAGAATTGTGGATAACCCTCCAAGGTGTATGGGGAGAAATCGACCGCATTGACCCAAATCCGATGACTTGTTCAACGGATATTCAAACGTATTCCAGAATCCGAACAGAGCAGAAGCTCTTCCAGTTCTTAAATGCCCTTGATCGGAAGTATGACCCTATAAAAAGGGAAATACTCCGGTCAGAACCTCTTCCGACTGCAGAAGCCGCGTATGCCACTGTTCGCAAGGAGGCCGCTCACCAAAAACTTCTCGGAACACCTCTCAATGACACACAGGGCATCGCAGCAGGTCTAATAGCCTCAGAAGTGGAAGGAGCAGGACTTGCATCGAAAGGGCTCCGACGGTTTGACGGAAAAAGAACTGGATCAGTAAACAGAGATGACAAAACTCATCTGAAATGCGACCACTGTGGCATGACTAAGCATACAAAGGAACAATGTTTCAGACTCGTCGGATATCCCGATTGGTGGTCTGACAAGAAGGGCACAAAGGCCACTGCTCACGAGAAAGGCAGATCACCCAGCACCGGCAACCGAGAGTTTCCAGGAGATGGAAGCCGGAGTAGGGTGGGTTTCGGCGGGATGGCCGACGCAACGTGCAGCGGAGAAGAAGGGTTAGGGTTAGGTAATGGAGATGGTGAAGAAGAAGGTAACGAATGATGAATTGGGCGGATAATCCGTGGGTTTATAACCCAAATGTGGTTATGTCACATTTGGTCCCTAGAAAATATGGGAATGCTAATATGGCCCCAAAATGTCATGAAAAACAAAAACGATGGATATTCGATTGTGGCGCAACCGACACAATGACTTATGAGTCATCGGATATTATCTCAACAACTAAACCAATAAGAACACATATTCAAACGGCAAACGGAGGGATAATGGATGTAAAATCGGGAGGGACGATTGAGATCTCACCCACAATAAAGATCTCCAATTGCCTTTACGTTCCCTCGTTGTCACATAAACTACTTTCCATTAGCCACGTCACTAAAGAACTCAACTGTATTGTTCTAATGTACCCTACGTTTTGCATTTTACAGGATATCAGGACGGGAGCGATCATTGGGCGTGGCACTGAAAGTCAAGGGCTATATTATGTGGACGAAGTAACTCAAAATGGTGCCGTGATGTTAACTCATGGTACATCGAAACGAGAAGCATGGTTGTGGCACCGAAGATTAGGTCATCCCTCTACAAGTTATTTACATATTTTATTTCCAAAACTGTTTCCAGTTAATTCCTTGTCAAATTGTGAAACATGCGTGTTAGCAAAGAGCCACAGGAAAACTTTTAAGCCCAATAACACTAAAGTTGCTTTACCATTTTCATTAATCCACTCTGATGTGTGGGGTCCTGCCCCCGTTCTTGGGGGGCAAAACCTTCGCTACTTCGTGATGTTCGTTGATGATTGTACCCGAATGACCTGGGTTTATTTTTTAAAAAACAAATCCGAAGTCTTTGAAAAATTCACTATGTTTTACGCCATGATCCAAACCCAATTTCAAACAAACATCCAAATCTTTCGATCCGATAATGGCGGTGAGTTTGTTAATACCTCCTTTAAATCGTTTTTTCAAAACAAAGGAATAATCCATCAAACCACATGTCCAAACACACCCAGAACAAAACGGTGTCGCTGAAAGGAAAAATCGCATTTTGCTGGAAATGACACGAGCCCTCCTAATTGAATCCCAGGTCCCAAAACTTTTTTGGCCTGAAGCCCTTGCTACTGCTACCTATCTTCTCAACCGACTCCCAACAAAAATCCTAAAACTTAACACCCCGTTACACACCCTTTCAAATTTTTTTAAACTTCCCTCAGTCCTTACACTTCAACCACGAATCTTTGGATGTACCGCTTTTGTTCACATACCTAAATCAGATCGAACCAAACTTGATCCTTGTGCTGAAAAATGTGTCTTTGTTGGGTATGGAATGAATCAAAAGGGATACAGATGTTATAACCCAAAGACACGTCATATGTTCACCACAATAAACTGTGACTTTCTTGAAACCGAGTATTACTATTCCCAACTCAGTGGTCAGGGGGAGAAGGAGTGCTCAGACACACTAAGTTGGTTGAAATATGTTCCGTATGTACCAACTACAGAGTCACCAGAATACAATTTCAGTGCCACTGAAGGCCCTAATGTTCCTCCTAACCTGGTATCCGAGGTAAGTAATACTCACCCTATTCAGTCTGGTGATACTTTTGGAGTTTCTAATGACTCCGAAGATGCCAATACTTCTAACCATGCAACTGTCACAGAACAAGCTGAAAGTGTACAGGCAGATGAATCCATACAAGAAGAATCCACGTACGAAGAAACACCATCAAGATATGTGTTACCCCCTAGAACCAACAGAGGGGTTCCTCCGAAACGGTATTCTCCTGGAAAAGAGCCAAGGAGGTCTAATTATCCTATAGCTAATGTAGCTAATGGAAATCTCACTAAGGAAGCCAAAGCGTTTGTCTCATCTGTTTATTCTGAGGAAACTCCTACAAACGTAGATCAAGCCTTAAAGTCTAAACATTGGAAGGAAGCAATGGAAACAGAAATGGAAGCCTTAATCAGGAACAACACTTGGGAAAAGTGTACTCTTCCGTCGGGAAAGAAATCCGTGGGGTGCCGTTGGGTCTATACGATTAAGTATAAACCAGATGGTACAATTGAGAGATATAAAGCCCGACTGGTAGCAAAAGGGTATACCCAGACACATGGGATTGATTACGCTGAAACTTTTTCCCCAGTTGCAAAAATGAACACAATTAGGGTCCTTTTCTCGATAGCCGCAAATGAAGGGTGGCCACTTCAACAGTTTGATGTAAAAAATGCATTTCTACACGGGGATCTAGATGAAGAGGTATTCATGGATGCTCCTCCAGGATTCACAAAAGATTTCAGGTCAGGAGAAGTTTGCCGTCTGAAGAAATCTCTTTATGGTTTGAAGCAATCTCCCCGGGCTTGGTTTGGCAGATTTACCATAGCTATGAAAAAATTTGGATATAAACAAAGTAACGCCGATCATACTTTATTTCTCAAAAAAAGGGGAAAATTAGTAACCTGTCTAATTATCTATGTAGATGATATGATCATTACAGGGAATGATAAAGAAGAAATGGGAAAACTAAAAGAGAACTTATTTGCCGAATTTGAAATGAAAGACTTGGGCAGGCTGAAGTATTTCCTCGGAATTGAAGTACTAAGGTCAAAACAAGGAATTTTCATTAGTCAAAAGAAGTATATCTTAGACTTATTGGCAGAGATTGGAATGATAGATTGCAAACCAGCAGACACTCCTATGAGTGTAAATCAAAAACTCTATATGGAGGAAGGAGCAAAGTTAGCAAACAAAGAGAGATATCAACGGCTGGTGGGAAAATTAATATACCTCTCACATACTCGCCCAGACATTGCATATGCTGTAGGGGTGGTAAGTCAGTTCATGCACCAACCTCAAGAATCACATATGGAAGCAGTTTGGAGAATTATCAGATACCTCAAAGGAACAGTGGGTCATGGAGTCCTGTTTCAATCACATGGACACTTAAATGTTCAAATCTATACTGATGCAGACTGGGCAGGAGATAAGGGAAGTCGGAGGTCAACAGCAGGCTACTTCGCTCTAGTTGGTGGGAATCTTGTCACTTGGAGAAGTAAAAAACAAAAGGTGGTTGCTCTCTCAAGTGCAGAGGCTGAATTTAGAGGTATAGCTCGAGGACTAACAGAAGCCATATGGATGCGAAGACTCTTAGCTGAGATTGGCTTTCCTTCAAGAGAAACGAGCAAGATTATGTGTGATAATAAAGCTGCAATTCAGATTTCAGAAAACCCAGTACAACATGATCGAACTAAACACGTAGAAGTTGATAGGAACTTCATCAAAGAAAAATTAGAAGATGGTACAATTAAACTACCATTTGTTCGATCAAAAGATCAATTAGCAGACATACTAACAAAGGCTGTCAGTGGGAGAGTCTTAGGCGAATGCTTAGACAAGTTGTGTATTGGAAACCCCACTACTCAACTTGAGGGGGAGTGTTAGAAAGGAAAGTCAAACCTCAAGAGCAAAATCCTTGCTAATCAACAGCAGCTAATCAACAGCAAATCAACAGCTTTGATGACCAGCAAATCAACAGCCGGATCAGCAGCAGCCAGACCTTATGCAATTCAATCCTTTCCTTTTTTATGTCACTTGTGTAAAGCCTTTAAATCCCCTGCACTTGTAATCAAAAATAATACACACAAATTATGAATGAATGAGTCTTGTTCAATAGCCTTTTCTGAAACTCTGTCTTAACAATTTTCTTGTTATAATAATGAAACAAAATGGGTTTTGTTACATACAAATAGAGTGGGTTTTTGTTACATGAAACGGATGTGCTAGTTTACAAAAGTCAAGGGGTTTATATAAATGTAACATTTCGATCTTAGCAATGTAACATATGCTGTGTAACATTTTTATTATGTAACACAAAGTAACTTGGTATTAGCAATGTTACAAATTGTGTGTAGCATTTTTATGTAACACAACGTAACTGGGTTTTAGCAACGTAACAATTCTTATATGTTTTGTTAGTAACATATTTACCAATCCTAAAAAGACCGAAATTATTTGATATATGTAACATCTTTTATCGTAGTGTACGTAAAAATATGTAACATTTTTAGTATGAATATGACTTTTGTAACAATGTGACATAATGTAACATTGTGTGTTAGAGAGAGATAGAGATGAAGGGAACGTGTTACACTTTGAGTTAGTAGAGAGATAAGATATCATGTTACAGTTTGTGTTAGAAAAGAGAGATAACATGTTACGTTTTTCAAAAATACAATTAATGTACTTTTATCCATATTTTTTATAAAAAATGTATTAGTGGATGAATCTCAAGCATAAATTAGAGTGGAATGAATGGTGGAAATATTTACTAGTTTAATAAAAGCACTTTTATTAGGATATGTGTATTTAATATATGATTTAGGAGCAAAAAATAAAAAAGTTTAATTATGTGCTTTTGCAAAGTAGACAACTTTGCCTGACCGATGTAAGAGATCAAATGTTTCTTTTGAACAAGTGCAGGTTTGTAACAATATACCTTTTTTCAAAGATTATTCTTTTTGCATTTTATCCCCATTATATTCTTGTTTGTACTTTATGCGATTTTTTTACTAAATGTGTTTTTACTTTTAGAGCAAATCAATCATAACCATCTAACACAAGTAATCAACGGTGGAGATGAGGTTTTCTAGGTTTTTTCAACTGAGTGGATTTTCGTTTTATCATTCCCCTATATATAGGGATTGAGTAAAATAAAAACCATTACTAGTTGAGAGAACCGTAGAAACCAATATTAACCATTGATCAAACTTGTTTTAATGGTTGAGATTAATAAACAAACAATTAGTGTAATCATTATACTTTATTAAATGAAATTTTTGTTTTTAGTTAGACGGGAGCTATTTGCTCTTTTACTAAGAGAGCATTTTCACATTTCGTCATAATATTTTCCTGCATGTATTAGACACATCAAATCTCACTTCCCCGTCACACTCCTTTTCCCCCCAAGAATTTCATTTATCTTCGTCACTAACCTCCCTTTTCCTAAGACCCCCAGACAACGATAACTGCATCAAATCGAGAGAACGGAGCACCCTTATCGGAGACGCCGTTACGCCGCCGTCGACGACGAGCCTGGGAGTCAACTTCTAAGGACAATCGAAAAGGTTAGTGTTTTTATGTAAAATCGAAAAGGTCTCGTTTGCTGGTGTGTCTGTCTTTCCTTCTTACTGATAATGTTGCAAAAGGGGGCGGGGGCATGTAAAATCTAGGGTTTCCCGTGATGTGGGGGGAATGGTTTACCATTTAATGTTATAGGTTTTTTTTAGCATTTGATGTTTTTGGAGTGGTTGCTCGTTGGAACCTAAGTTCGAAATTATTTACATGAGTTGTATCTTCGGTGAGATCGCCATCACCGGCGTTGGGTGAGCTCTGAGACATGGGGTGAGTTGTGTGTTGATGGAAGAAAGTGGTTTGAGGTAATGGCAGAGAAGAAGAAGAAGAAGAAGAAGAAGAAGGAGGGTATATAATGGGAAATGGGAGGGAAAATGTATACTGGGATTGTTGATATGCACAGTAGATATGTAATCATCTCCTGTCTCTCAATTAACACAAATACAACTGATTAGATTAGGAGAAACTTGATTAGATTAGGAAAACCCAATAAGTAGATGTTATTTTACCATATTACCCTTGCATAATGTTCACATGATCAAATGATGTGGCATCCTCTAATTTGTCCAAAATGGTTCTTACGGTTCTCAGCAACTCGGTTTGGATGTTTTAAAGTTTGCCTAAGACTATGGGTGTGGAATAAATCCCCCGGGTTTTAAAGCGTCACGTAGACAGGGGTTTTATCAAGCAAACTCTTTAACATTCATCATGTGGAATAAAACTCCCCTAATTTTCAATAAAAAAAAAGAACACAACCAATTAAAACAAATAAACAAACTCACCAATCAAGAGTCTCAACTTGATCAAGCCTCCCCCACCCCCCACCGGTGGGATTTCTCCCGCCTCCATCACCACACCAAGGCATAGGGTGGTGTGTCGGCATGGTGGAGCCTTCCACGTCACCATAGTACCTCCCACTTCGTGTAGTCTTTGGGTCGATTTTGGATTATTTTGATTTAATATTTTAAATCTGAGTTAGAATTCGAAAAAAAACTTCTAAATTCAACTTGATTCAAATTAACTGACATATGAGGAACAATAATAAATAATATTTAATTTAATAGATATATACACACAAAAATTTATATAGTTTTTTTTTTAATATTTGGTCGAATCATTTTGGTAATCGCAATTTTTTTAATTCAATTAGACAACCAATTTAGAATTCGGATATTAGCCCACAAAAAATATAGGGGAAATATCATTAAAAAACCAACATACTTTCTCATTTTTCTCATAAAAGTCCTTCAACAAGTTTTTGCATATGAAAAACCAAAATACCTTTTGTTTTGTAACGTAAAATGTCACACCCCAATCGATGGCGGAATCATCGGGGCGGACGAAGTAGATTGCTCGAGATTTCATAATGCTAATTTATGACAAGTAATTTAAAGAAAAATATTTAATTTCATTTCTAGAATTAAAGTACATAGTTTGGGAGCACCTTACAACATCAAAATGAAATCAAAGTAAAAGGTACAACATAAGTCTAATTTAAAAGTGGGTTTCTAGATCATCCTACTAGATTCCATGCATCCTCATTGTCATCATATCCCTAAACATATATTAAAGTATAGTTCAACATACGAGGCATTAGCGAGCATACAAGTTTGAATACTATATAATGTAAAAAGGTTTAACATTCGACATGGTAGAAACGTAACTTAAACTATCATACAATGCTAGTAATGCGACTATACATGCCAACCCATAGTTTACCCTAGCGTAATCTAATCATAACAATAACTAGACCGCTTTGTTTACTTAACATGACCTCACGAATACGGGCGGTGCGTTAATCCTATAGCGCTATACATGTTAAGGGAGGCTTGTACACAGTTAATGACGGCAGTATAAAGCATTCAATTCTAACATGAATAAGTTGCAAGTATTCGTATTAAGCATGTCTAGTTGAATGTTTGTGTTGTGATTTAGCATAAAGAGTTGTATTCAATGGGTTGATATAACATATAAGTTGCACCCCAAAAATGTAAAGATAAAGAGGGAAGTCGAATATGCTCACAGTTTTGCTAAGCTTTCTGATAAAATCGCGAGGCACAATGATGACGTACGGACACCGAAGTTACTCTACACGAGCAAACAGAGATGTGTGAGTATTTTGTTTTGTGGGAGTTAGATTCGGGACAGAACTTACAGAAAGTACAAAAACGTAGGAAAAATGTCACTTCGTACGAAGTGGAAAGTTCTAGAATGATTTAGCTCGTTTTGATCCGGTTCGACATTGATCTCTGTGAACGGGAATTTTGGCAACGAGGCAGAATAGTCTAAGATCATGACACTTAATCAGAATGCAATTAATATTAAGTCCAGACTAGATTCTTAAGAAAATACAAATATTACGTATAGTATATGTCCATATTTAGCCAAGTTTGTCATATAGGTCAAGCAAGGAGGTATGAAACCTTGTTATATTCACCAAAGCACTAAATATATCAACAAAGTTATAAACCCGGTTGGTCACGAATGTACAGAAATTTAAATAAAAATGTTCAAGTGAGGTGTGGAGCTTAATTTGGGTAGCCAAGACTCCCAACTTCTCACACTTGTTGGAACACAAGTCCAATCCTAATGAGGATGATTAACCTGGCCAACTTCTACACTTGGTACAAAAGAAAAAGAAAAGTAGTAGAAGAGAAGAATTCAAGAAGGGTGTGAGAGCTAAAACACACTTAAAAGACTAAGAATCGTCTGTCACGAACTTGTAAATCTGAGAGTGAAAGTGTGAAGATTCGGAAAGATTGAAGGTGTGAAATGTGTTCTTATTTATAGGCACAAGCTGATGCTAGCTGCACTTCATGCGAAGTGTACTCCACTTCGTACGAAACGAGTACCCTTCGTGCAAAATGTATTCAACTCGCACGAGTGGGTTGGTTAGGGCTGTTTTTACGTGTTTTAATCGATTTTCAAGTATGAATGAAGTAGTGTATGAGTATTCCATGAATAATAAATATGATTTGCATGTAAGTATGTATTTGAACACTTGATTGCAAGTATAACAAGTGTAGGTAAAATAAACATTTCATTATGATCAATGTCTTGGATTACAAAGTTGAATTAAGATACGAATAGGACATGAATACAAGTTTCCCAAAATATAAATAGATTACACGTTCTAAATAAGGAAAGTAAAAGAATACGAGGCATTACATAAAAGTCTCTTAACAATTTTTTGAACATTAAAGTTCCTTCACATGTTAAATTTGAATAAAATTATAACAAAAAAGAAGGTTTAATTTTGTTCAAATTTAAGATGTGAAGAGACTTTAATGTTCAAAAAAATTGTCAAGGGACTTTTGTGAGACAAAACATAAAGTATTTTGGTTTTTACATGCAAAAAATTGTTGAAAGACTTATGTTAGATAAAAAGTATATTGGTTTTTTATGGTATTTACTCAAAAACATATTAAAAACCTATTCAAATTTATTGAGTTAGGTTCAAGTTTCTATTTATCAAATCCGAATCCCCTATTGTAGGTGTGGGGATTTTGTAATGTACAAAATTAAAAAATATTCTGTTAAACAAATTATTTACATTATTAATATAATTTTTATATCAAACCAACTAATAGTAGTCTTTAAAGGAAATGGTATGGTGGTAAGATGTTTTTTCTGACCCATCTATGAAGTCGAGGGTTTAAATTATGCAAAGAGTAAGTTTAGGAGTATATTGGTAAAGTAAAGGCTCTTGCCTCTTATGCTGTGGTGTGGTTCTCTCTTCGCTCTGTCTACATAGGCATCAGGTCAGCATCTCTTCCACCACATCTTTTCTCCATGAGTGGGTTCAGCATCTCTTCCACCACATCTTTTCTCCATGAGTGGGGTGTGGTTCCCTTCTTTCCCCTTCCCCTTTCCATTTTTATTTTATTTATAAATGACATTTTTAATCATTTAATGTATTTTTTTTGAAAATAAATATGATTTTTTTAAGAAAATTAAAAGTTCCATAAAAATTCTAAAAAAATTCATAACAATCATTCTTCGTTGGTCTACGCAAATATACATTACTATAAAGGTTCACAATACCTTTAGAAAAGTCATACAAACACTCCCGACTCATTTTAGCAGACATCCTTAAATATTTATCCCATGAATCACTAGCAGTGACATATGCTAATTGACGAAGTGCCGAAGTGCATTTTTGAAACTTAGTAAAACCTCTTATCCCTCTAGCATCGTAGCATAATGTGAAAAAGTCATCATAACTAGCCAAATCATTGGCAATACGTACGAACAATTGGCGACTCATTCAAAACCGACGCTTAAAGTTTTCGTGAGTGTACACACAGTTTTCAACAAAATAGTCACCCATTAAACAATCGTGTGCACATTAAAAAATATTTTAAAAACTAACTTTAATAAATTATACTAAACAAAATACAATCAAAAAAATAAATAACATAACTTATAACACCAAATAATTCTAAAAGTACAAGTTATGTAAAAATAATATACTTACACGATCTCTATTTAACGCAACGGTTTTTGTTCTGGGTTATGAAGTACCTTCTCCATCTTCTTCCATCTCGGCAATAATTTCCGCAGTCTCAAGTAGCATACTAAGCATATAGTTTCCCGCATTTTCCTCGTCCGATAAAGAACTCATGGCGACTAGTTTTATTAAAAAAATTAATTAAATTTTTTTTATAATTAGCTATTATTCAACGATAAGTTTTTTTGGGAAAACAATAAACAAATGCTTTGGGGAAGGACGGGCTAAAACCCGAATGGCGCTGATGAAGCTTTGGGGGGGTGTGTTCACCGACGGTGGTAACAGCCACGTAGGCTCCCCGATCAGGCATCCGGACTCACACCCCTAAGCCTTGGTGAAATGTTTGGGTTCAATTACAAGCAAGTAGTAACTTAGTATTTATTTAGTGTAATTTAGAACCATATAAACATTACCATTAAAAAAATTAAAAAAACCAATAATAGTAAATGGTTCCACGTAACTGCTATTAATGGTTACAATAAAAAAAACACTTAATCTAATATTTAGTTGCTTCATATATGCAGCATTTTATTACAAATGCAGCTTCACCCTTCTTACCACCCCATTACTACAGTCCTACCTGGCGGAGAAAATAAGACTACGTCCAATTGCTCCGGCTACCAAAACCCTAATTCCGAGATTTGGCATCTGTGTGACTCGCTTTTTTCACAATCATGTTGACCTTTTAATTAGTATCGTAAAACACTACATATTTTTTATGCTCAACTTGTTTTAATATTTTTCACAGATCAAACATTTAAACCAAGAGTAGTAACAGTTGTTTTGATGTTAGATCGTGTACTATAATGATTTTGATTTCAATCTAATACAGCAATACCAATTTATTCATGCAAAATATAAATATGATCAACTTTTGTTGTTGGTCATTTTTTACAAATAATAAACTATGAAGTAATTTCATGTTAGATTGTCACTATAGGATTGAAAATCAATCATCAAATTGAAGATGGATACGAGTAATCGGAGTCCTACCGAGGGTGCACGTGATGCTGTTGGTGACACCACCATGGAATCATATGACTGGAGGGCTCAACTGCACCCAGATTTACGGCAACTCATCGTCGACAAGATGTATGTGATTTTATTGTTCCTTTTAATTTTCCTATATTTTTGTGCAGGGTTGTCCTTGAGAATTCGAGGGCCTTGACCATATTAAATGAGCCTCTAAAATATAAACTTGTATATATAAAAAAGTTGGAATTATGATAACAGTTATGTGGCCAGCTCTCTCGTTTTATTTTTTCTTTCCGCCAGCGTTTTTATTAGTTGGGTTTAGTTTAAACCATATTTGCGTAATTGGGTTAATCGGTTTAGTTGGGTAATTGGGTTAAATCAAAAAATGGACCTTAACTAAATCAAAAGGTTAACGGGTCAACAAATATGTTGGGTTTTTAAATTCAGTTTGATATAGGCTTTTGTTTAAAAAAAATTATATGTAAAATATATAAAAAGTAAAATTTTCGACCCCCGAAAAAGTGGGCCATGGGCGGTCTCCTACTTTGCCCCTTCCATGGGGCCAGTCCTTTTTTTGTGATCTGAAAATTTGGTTGTGCTGACCTGCTTGAGTGGTTATCTAAACTTGTAAAATGTTTTTCTCTTTCTGAAATGTCTGCTAATTATGTGCATTATTTTCACTCGCTTGTGTCGACCTTGTGTAGAGCTGATACCTTTAAGAGTCATGCTCCGTCCGCCAGACACGAGGAACTTATGGAAAAAGCTGTGAGCTTTGAAAAGTCAAATTACATTGCTGCCACAAGCCAGGTCTGTTGTGTTCTGGATTATATTAATAGTTTTGTAGTTTTTGCTTTAGTTGAAAGAAGATATTGCAAGTCTTTATGTATAGCTGAGCCAATATGTACTTCAAAATAGGAAAAGAAAGTGATATTATATATGTGGTGTATCGTAATGTATCATGGAACCTAACGTCGTGTAATTTATTTGGTTTGCAGCCTGAATATATACAGCACACATCACTGAAGACAGCAGCTCAGACTAGAAATCCAAATAGTGAAGATCAAAAGGTGTTTGAAACACCCTAACACGTTTTAATCATGAATACACAGCGGAAATACGTACCATAAAATTTCTTTCTTACTAATGTTCCTTTATACTTGAAAACCATTAAAAATAACTTCTTTAGACGAATTACGTCATTTATCCTTCATTAATGTACCAAATATAACATACTAATACTAATTACATGACCACCCATTCCGTACAATCCATGTCTCTTTAACTCGATCTCCAATCACTTGTCCTTCATGATGTTGATCTACAATTTTATACAACCTGCATTCATCACATACATTCTCAACATTAGTACATATTATATATGTATCTAAGATTCATAATTGTAGGGTCTCATCACGTTCGATCCTTGTATATTTTCTATTCCGTTATCTATCTAAATTTATGCTTTTCATCTGGGTGTCAAATCCTCGGTGAGTCAACAATGATGTACCTGCATTACATTTCATTCTCAAAGGCAACCCGATTAGTATCATTAATACTTGTGTATTTAACACCATACATACTTACAAGTTACATATGAGGATTCACACGTTTGAATACCTATGGATCAATAATGCGTGTACATCTTATCTAATCCAACTCTTTCGTGTTTAATAACTTCTAATGAAAAATCTATTCATGCATACCAAAGGGTTCCATCTACTAGAATACAATTAGATCTAAATATATATACATACCCACATACTTATTTTGTTCCTACGCCTACTTGCCTACACGCCCCATTCTTACTCGTACCTCATGAACACTTTTAATGACTTTCGGATATATTCGAGATCTTAAAAATGAGTTCAATACTTACCCATACTTCACAAACCATTTGGTAAGCTTGAGATACAATATGGAAGCATAACGGGGCTTGGGATGGGTTCACGGGTCCCAGATCAAAGAAAAACGAAGAAAACAACCTTGCTGGTGGAAACCCCACTGTAACCTACGGTAGCCACCGTAGCTTACGGTGGCTAGGAAATCGCTACGGTGTGGAACAACTGCCTTACGGTGGAATAATGTGGCCTTACCATCTACCGTAGCTTACGGTGGCTATCGTAAGCTACGGTAGAGCCCAATTCAATCCACCTTTGTTCTCTTTTTTTTTTACTTCCGTAAACGACCAATAGGCCCCCAAACTTCTTTCTTCCCCGTTTTTCATGTTTCCATGACATAAATTAATCATATTCAAGTCCCATATCATTCTAATTCTTAATCATAAGATCAAATTAACTATTACATCTCACCAAATTACTTTCCGTATTTTGACCCGTTTAATTTCACCATGCACCTTCCGTTACTTTTGAACTATAAACAACTTACTACAACATTCTTTCCCATTTACTTACCTTTCTCAATCATTCCTACATGACTCCTATCCTTCATACAACAGACTTTAATTATGTACTAAGAAGTGAGGTTCCGGGATTCACTTACCTTAGGCGTTCGTGTCCATATCCGCTTCCTTGCCTACTCTTGACCCGTTAGCCTTTCGTGCTTGAGTCCATCTCGACATGACCCTATACTTTCGTGTCATCGCAATCACATTCTTGTTAGCATACATGATTGTACATATTAACGATTATATCAAATGCATATCTCACATTTGACTCTCATTAGTCAATTCTAACAAGCATAAGGCATATACCCAAAATGACATCCTTTCAAACTCATATAATTCATCATATCATCTCATTTAACACATATTGATATAACACGTACCATATGATTTCTATAATCTTACAATTATGACAACAAGTCTAGCCATGCTTCTTATGCGCAGTTGACTTTCGGAAGTCAATGGTTTATCATATGAACTTTTGACTTAACCATCATATATCCGTGTCATCATATTAGGCTATACTAATGACATTATATATATTTCATACTCATGATGCAATATGCTTACAACCACATGATCACCTAGTTATATCATGCATATATACAACCAAATCAATACAAACTGAAGCTCTCATGATCCTAAAATTGTCAACCACATTCAAAGCTAGTAATTTAACATAGTCTCAACATCATTCTTTACTAGTAAGTACACAAGCTATCCATTTAGCGCACATCCATTGTTTAGCATACAATTTCACATACTAGCTTTTACTAGGCCTTTCATCAAACACTTGGTGTGCGTACACCATTTAATGCACAATGTATAACTAATTTATGCATAATCTTCCAAGCTCATACATAATTCATCAAATCTTCTTACTAATCAACAAGTATCATTCACACATAGACATCAAACATATCAAACACCACATTTCTTTCAATTCATCTAACAAGAATCCATCATACATAACATAATACATCAACATTGAACAAGAATTGGACATAGATGATATGTCCATGTCACCATCTTCATCATAACAAATGGGTTTCATCTCGAAACATCAAATTAATCAAAATCGTGCAAAATTCATGTTCTATATGGTGATTCTAACACATATACATGATCGATTTCATTCAAATTTCGTGGATTAAACATAAACTCACTTCATACAAAATCACCAAATCTTAAATTACAACTTACCACATGTTCGTAGAGTGATATGATGATAATTCTTCATTCATGCATAAGTTTGGATCCTAAATTCATCACCAATTTGGGATTCTTGATGAACAAGGGTTTTGACGGTCGTTGTGTTTGTGTTTCTCCTGATGTTCCACGCACACAAACACACACTCTCCACACATATAAAGTGCTGAATTTTGACCCCCACTTTCTTTTGTTGACCATTTTATAAACTTTCAAGGAATAACACCAATGGTCCCTACACTTTCATTCATTCCTTCTACTTAACAACTCTTTCTAACTAAGTTAAGTTGCTTAGTTATCTCATGTCATGACATAACATAAGTGAACTTACTAGCGAATCAAAATATCCGATTTTTGGGGTGTTACAGTGTTGTAATCTTCATCACTGGTATCTTTTGAGTTGGACGAAATCATCACCATTATTCTAAACCAAAGTTTACTTTTGTGTTTCTTCGCACTGATTTGAAAATACAAAATATTTTGTTAAAAACACGTCCGTCACTTAATAGAGTATAAATTAATTGTCAAGAGTGTATACAACGTTTTTGCGTGTAAGCATGCTTGTGTTGTTGTTCTCTTGTTTATACTAGATTCGCGCATTTAATATTGTTCTATTTTAATAGCATTGACATAATGACTTGAAATGATAAGCAATTGTGAGTCGGAATGTTGATGATCTCTTTCCAATTCAGGTGCTAGTGACGCTGTCGGTGACCCTACCTTAGTATCTAGTGATTGGAGAGCCCAACTGGAAGCAGATTCACGACAAATCTTCGTGAACAAGATGTATGTACTTATATTTTTCCTTTGGATTTCTTCTCTTTTTGTGCTCTCAAAGTTTGGTTATGCTGACATGCTTCAGTGTCAGTGATGTTTTCCTGTCTGCTAAATATTTGCATTATTTTGATTGACATTTTTGATCGTGTGTAGAACGGAGACCTTGAAGAGGTGTCTTCCATTTGCCGGAGATGAGGAACTACAGGATATAGCTGTGTGGTTTGAACAGAAAACTTATACCGTCGCCACAAGCCAAGTTTGTCGTGTTCTTTATGTCATAATAATAGTTTATAGTTTTTGTTTTTGTTTTTTTTATGTAGAATGAAGATTTTGCAAGTCTTCATGTTCATATTATCCAGTACTTCAAATAAGACAATGAAGTGATATCATGTTAGTCATTGGGGGACCTAAACTCATGCAATTAATTTGGTTTAGTCTGATTATTTACGGAAGTTATCCATGAAGATGCTGGCTATAGAGCCCATGCAGTCAAAATCTGATGCCAGTAGTGTAAACCCATGGGTATCGTTAGATACGACAGCCAAGTCTGACAATCCGAATTGCGGAGACTGGAAAGAGGAAGTGTATCAAAAGGTGTTGTATGTTATCTTGCATTTTTTGAAGCAGTGAAAGCACCCGACATCTCAACTTACATTTGAGTTGAAGAAATTAAAACATTATTCTAAACAAAGTCTACTCTTTTTTCCGCACGGACTTTATTTTATGAAATATCGATCAAATGCCAAGAGTGTATGCAAGTTTGTGCAGTTATTACTGTTCCAATTGAATAGCATGAAGCAGATATAGAGGGATTTTATGTTTTTTTATTGGTTTTTTTTTTTTTGATAAATCGTGAGTGTGAATATCAATATTTTTCCAATTATACGCTCGCTAAATGACCTGATTTTTTTTTCTTCTGGTTACAGATAAAAGCTATGAAGGACCTGTATCTACTAGATTTGAATGTCATGCACCAGAAATCTTTTTCAAAATTGCTGCAGGTAACTTAACGTCTCGTATAAAAATGGAAATATTTCAGATTAAAAGCATGTATAATCGATTAAAGGATAATGTGTGGATTTACAAAAGCATAAAGAAAAGTCATTCGATGAAAATCTTTTGTTGTCCAGCACGATTCTCGTCAGCACCAGATAACGAGCTGCTTAAGATGCTGATAAAATTTACGCATATATTGGAGCGTTGCATGGAATTCTTACAAACCCCTAAACATGGTATACTAACCATTCATAAAGAAAGCTGGATGCTTATGAAAAGGCTATTATTAATGTCATCAATTCAAATTGGAGGAACCCTCATCAGCAAGCACAAGAAATTCCTCCACCACATATGCAATCTTTGCAGCAATCTGAACCAACACATTCTCAACCGACGCAGGTTCAATCACATGAAAATGAAATGAGCGTATACATTCTTAATTCCACGCAGCCGAGTCCTAATCTTGACCCGGGTCAGAATAGCGAAATGAAATTCTTACAGCAGCTCTCCATTGGTTCTCTACAACAAAATTCAGTGAGTGGGGCCCATGCCCCCAACAACTAAACTTGCATATTGTATGATATCTCATTATCTTGGGATATTAGCTATAATTATATAGACAAGCTGGCTACTTTGAGAGTTGTGTAGATGCTGATTTTACATTTCTGTATTTAAACGAAAACTTATCAATCCCTTATCTTAACTTTCATGAAAATTACTTCCTTCTTTTTTTTTTTCGTGTGGATCTATTTGCATTCTTTATCGTGACATCCATTGCAAAATTTGGAACTTGATTCAAAAGCGAGGCTCATTAATTTATGGAATGACCACTGTGATAAACGGGTCTTTATGCTGTATGCATTACAAAGGTGAAGGTTTTAAGCATGTTACTATACATGCCCAAAAGGCACCCATGTATAAGTTTCAGCTCTAAATATGGTACCTGGCCGAATTGCTTAAATGGTGCTTAATTTGGTATCTTACTTGGAATCCTGGCAACAAATGTAGTTGTTACTTCCATGCTTTTACATTTTTGACTAAAAAAACGTATCTTAATTTGAATGTTATATGGTAAAAATGTCCATTATGTTTATAAACTTTAGTCATTAAAGTTTCTTTGTTGAGTTGGGAATTTTGTTTTGCATCTTTAATGGATGTCCTTTCATGAAAATTCGATAATTATGTGTTGTTTAAGTAGGAGTTTTTTCATAGTTTTTGTAAAAAGATTTTATGGTAAGATTGTTTTATGTAGTGTGTTGCGTGTTTGTTCAAATTTGACCGGACCCTTTAACATACAACCAAGTTTTGTATATGATCCCAAAATTTTCATGTTTAGAACTTATTTAATAACACAAACACCACTAACATGAAGTCAGAGGTTTTTCATGCACCATTCCATCAAGAACTCGACAAATGACCCAAAAAAACACTCTCCTTTATTGATACCTTAGAAGATTTGAGAACGATGAAAAATACGGGAATTAGAATGATGTATTTGGATTTTAAAAGGGTAAACGTCACTTTATATGGATTTAATACTTTGTAACATCTGTTACACATAATTTCAAACGACTTAACGTTTAGCAAACAACAAAATCAAATCCATAAATTAAAAGAAAAAAAAAACAATTAAATCATAAAACATACATCCTACCGTATAAAAACAAAACCCATGACAATTATGGCGAAGATTGGCAAGTTGGTGAGGGGCTTTTGTAACGCATTTTATGAAAAAAAAAATAATAAGTTAATTTATTAGATTAATGACAAAAATGGCACGTAATTAATTAATTAACAGTTACAATTCCAAACTATGAAACGGAGAGAAAGAGGGAGAAATTATAAAATAAAAAAAAAAAAGAAAAATTCATATAATATTTCCTTACAAATGCTGCTTCAATCTTCCTACCACCATATCACAAATTGACAGTCATACGTGACGGAGAAACAAGGGTTACGTCCAATTTTACTAAAACCCTAACTCCCACAATTGGGTTCTCATTTGGTGCTGATTCACTTTTTATGCAATCATACAAGTCGAAAAAGAAGTAATTTAGTGTCATGATTTTATACAGAGCAAATTAAGAATAGTTGCAGTTGCTTTGAAATGTTAAATCATACAGTTTGCTACTAGTATGATTCGTGCTAAAGTTCATTTGATTTTGATTTCAATCTAACACCAATAATATTCTTGCAAAATTAATATGATCAAGTTCCATTTTGTTGTCATCTTCTATAAAAAAAAGATATAGAAAGTAAAAAGGTTTTGATAACCATAGCCCTAAGAAGAAGGAGGATGTCATAACTACAGGATGATTATTTTGATTGAATGATAATCACTCAATAAGAAGGAGGATGATTCTGATAAAAGTATCATCTATTTTTATTAATTCTTATTTATATATTAGGATGTCACAGTAGGATTGAAAATCAATCATCAAATAGAAGATGGATAAGAGTAACGGGAGACCTATTCACGCTGCACTTGGCACCGTCGGTGACCCTGCCGTGGAATCTGGTGATTGGAGGGCTCAGCTTCAACGGAAAAGGATCATCAACAAGATGTGTGTACTTATATTATTAATTTGTTCTTTTTTAAATTCTTAATTTATGTGCACTATAAAATTTGGTTATGCTAACCTGCTTCAGTGACTGGTTCTCTGCACTTTTTATTTTGTAAAATGTTGTTTTCTACCTGAAATTTGTGCTTTGTATTTGTATCAGTTTGACTGACATGTGTCGCCCTTATGTAGAATGGATACCTTGAAAAAGCATCTTCCTTTCTCTGGATATGAGAGACTTCAGGAACTTAAGAAAATAGCTGAGAGGGTTGAACAGGAGATCCATACTGCTGCCACAAGCCAGGTTTATTGTGTTCTTTATATATTTTAAATAAGTAGTTTTGTAGTTTTTGGTTATTGCCCTTTTGCTTTTGTGGAATGAAGAATTTGCAACTCTTTAAGAAATGGAAGTGATATCATGTTTCTCGTACACCGTAAGGTGTTTCTGGACCTAAAATCATATAATTTCTTTGGTTTGCAGTCTGAATATTCACATAAAGTATGCTTCATGATGCTGACTATGAAGACTAGATTAAAGAATCCCATGCAGTCAAACTCTGCTGCTATTACGGTAAATCCCTCAGTGCCAGTAGATTCGACAGCTCAAACGGATAATCCAAATAGCGGAGATTGGCAAGAAGAAATTTATGGAAAGGTTTTGTATATTATCTTACATTTCTTAATAAAGCTGTGAAAGCCCTTGACATCACAAATGCTTTTGCCTGGATTAAAATCACCACCTCTAATACTCTTCCATTGGTGCTATGACTTATATGATAAGTACCTAAAGTGTAAAGCATTTTTACTTATGTTTTTTATGATCACAGAGCTGGAATATTAATTTCTTTCCAATTACAGGCTCCACGACATTGATTTTATTTCTTCTGATTACAGATAAAAGCTATGAAATAGTTGTATCTACTGGAATCTGGTGATTGGAAAGCTCAATTGCAAGACTCTTCTAGTTTACCTTCTTCATTGCCACCTGGCAATGATGTGCAACAACCCACCTTGACAATTGTTGCTGGTCAAAATTTAAACATGCCAAACATTAAATATAACTACCTTGTATTACAGGTAGGGGTGTGAATTTCTGACACGACCCGGAAACCCGACACAAACCTAACACGAAATTCGCGGGTTTAGGTGTCGTCTAAACGGGTTCGGGTCAGTTTCGGGTTGAACACGCGAACCCGTTTAGGTTTACGGGTCAGGTTCGGGTCAACCTGGTCGGGTTGGCGGGTTGACCCGTTTAACACATTTATACTATATTATATTTTTTTACAATATATTTTATCTCATAAATTAAATGGGGCGTGTATTTTATGCCATGATTATAACTTAAAAGGAGAAATTAACATAGCTTTTATAATTTAAATATGATATTATTATATACATTTGTGTTTTTTAAGTAATTTTTAATTTTAATATATTAGTTTTAGAAAAAAAAAATTAAAAAATTCGGGTTAAACGGGTCGTGTTCGGGTCAACCCACAAAACTTCGGGTCGTGTTTGGGTTCATATATATGATACGATTTTCGGGTTCGGGTCGGGTTTGGGTTCGTGTAAAATTTTTGGGTTCGGGTCGGGTTGAACCCGCGAACACGACCCGTTTAGCACACCCCCTGTCCTCGGAGAAACTCCAGCAGCTCTTGCAACATCAGATGCTGCCACCGCTGGTGTTGGAACCACAGTTGCTGCAACAGCAGAGGTTGAGGCCTTCTGAGGATGCAAGTGTGGCTGTTGGCGACCCCACCATGGAATCTGGTGATTGGAGGGCTCAACTGCAAGCAGATACACGGGAAAGGATTGTGAATAAGTTGTACGTACTTATATTATTCTTTTACTTTTCTTGTTTTCTGTGCTCTAAAAATTAGTTATGCTGACCTGTTGGGTGTCAGTTGATTAATGTAACTGGTTCTATACAATTTTTTTTTATTTTGTATAATGATGTTTTCTACCTAAAATTTCTGCTAACTATTTGAATTATTCTTGATTGACATGTGTTGATCTTGTGTAGATTAGATACTGTGAAGAAGCATCCTCCATTCCGTGGACATGAGGGACAACAGGAACTTACGAAAATAGCCGAGAGGATTGAAGAGGAGATTTATTCTGTTGCCACAACCCAGGTTTGTTTATGTTCTTTAATATTATACTGATTGTTTTGTAGTTCTTTTTTCTTTTCTGTTGATTGAAGATTTTGCAAGTTATATCATGTTTGTCCTATACCTCAATGTATAGTGACACCTAAAAGGCTAAAATAATGTAATTTATTTGGTTTGTAGTCTGATTATTTACTGAAGATATCCTTGAAGATGCTGATTATGGTGACTACATTACATAATCCCATATCAGATCCCATGTAATCAAACTCCGCTGCTCAACAGAACTGATGAGTTCCATAGAGTCCTTTTATAATCCTTACAGCAGGTCATAAGCGGTTCTTGACAAAAGATACAGTGAGTTGGCCCCCGAATCTGAATTTTCAGACTGTATGATATCTTTGAGAGCTGCTCAAATGCTGCTTGATCTTCTTATCTTCCTTTGAAGTTATGTTACCAAGTATAGTTGTTGCCTTCCATACTTTTACATTTGCATATTTCAACAAGAAAAAAAAAATTATCTAAACTTTTTCGTGTTGTTTGTGTTTATAAACTTTAGCTGTTACAGTTTCTTTTTCGAGTCTCGGAGTTTTGTTGTTGCATCTTTATTGGTTTCCTACAAAAATGAGGACAAAACCGTAAAATGTTAAAAAGGCATTGTGAAGAATGTTGATTTTAGCATTTCAAAATTAAGATCTTAGTTGTAATTTTTTACTCTTCATGTTGTTTATTTATAGTATTAGCCTATAAGATATGTTAATCAATCTTCAATGTGTGATTATGTTCATCTTTTTGAACTACACCCTATCACCGCCACCATACACTCTAGCACCACCGCTAACAATATTCTCCTTAGCTCCAAAGAATAAAAAGTATCCTAGTTGCCGTATCTGAACGGAGGTAAGATTAAACCAAACCACGTTATGTTCCTGTGTTTCTTCTTTTTTGTTTTAGTATTTGTGATAGTGTGAGTTTTTGCACCTGCTACAATACCACCATAAGTGTTTATTTTTTTATTGTTTTAGTACTTGTGTTGATGAGTTCTCACTCACATTTATGTATATAATAAATAAATAACTAGTTACATGCTTGATCTATTTGGTATACTCATAATATGTTCTGGACCACATAACCAACAATGTAATTATTAGTAACCTTTTTAAGCCTATGTGTAATGGGCTCATTCGTTTTTAGTGCCACATCGTAAAATGAGTGTCACGTTACTGTCACATGAGCTCTCACTCACATTTTTTTCACCTTTGGATTGTGTGTTATGGAGTCATGTCTAGATGAGGTGGTAAGTGAAGGGGACGAAACACTAGAGCGTTAAAAAAGGTGAAAAAGTGGAGGCATCGTGGGGACCACACTCGTGAAAGGAGAAGGGTTTGGTGACCCACATGGCTCTCAACCAATCAAATGTCTTTTTTTATATTTTAAAATTATTTAATTAAAATTTATTTTAATGGATGGTGGATAATGAAAACTTATGAAATTATTACACACAAAAGTAAAAAAAAATTAAAAAAATGAGTGAAAGGTTATGCACATGTGACAATTATTTTTTTCACGTGACGATAAAATTTTGTTAAACCATAATGGATGATGGCCTTTAATAGTTTTACAAGTTTTCATCACCCATTAAAAAAAATATTTAAATCTACTAATTTTAAAAAAATAACAAAGCATTTGATTGGTTGGATGATTTTCATGAAGCCCACTATTCTTCTCTCTATCGCTCGTTAGGTAGTTCATAGGCTCCCTTCAACCGAAGATGCTCATACTAGCAAATTCGATCGTTTGTTGTAGTTTTAAGTTTTGTTAGGGATGGAGACTGCGTCCAATTGCTTCGTGCTACCGAAACCCTAACTCCGATAGTTAGCCATCTGTGACTGGTATGTATGCTTTGAATGTTAAATCGTTTACTGTTATATTGCAAAATTGATTTCAATCTAACACCACTAATATTGCGAAATTGATACCATCAAGTTCCATTTTTATTACAAAAAAAGGTAAAGAGGGTTTGATAACCATATCCCTAAGAACTTCTGATTGGATGAGACTACAAAGCACCTCTTGACCATTGGATATTCATTTACAAGATAAAAATATAATAACTTCATTTTAGACTCATAATAAGACTGAAACTAAATGATCATCAAGTAGAGGATGAATCAATACGTGTTTATTTAGCTTTTGATACATAGCCCCGGAGGCTGTGGGTTTAGCGGGTTGTGGATGGTAATTTCTTAACCCGACCCTAAACTTTGCTTTTAGTAGGATTGGTTTTGCTATTCAAAACGGGTTGCGGTGCAGCTTGTTGCCCGTTTACCTGCCACTTTATTGTAATCGTCCTTCAACGTATATTATTATTATTATATTATTTACCTAATTGGAGTCCTGCTCTACGTGCAGGTGCCGCTGTCGGTGACTCCACCATGGAATCGGGAGATTGGAAGGCTGATGAGCAACGCCAAAGGATAGTGAACAAGATGTATGTACTTATATTAGGCTGACCTGCTTGAGTTACTGGTTTTCTACACTTTTATTTTGTAAAATTGCGTTTTTTTTACCTTAACTTGTGCTTTATATTTGCATAGCTTAAGTGATGCGTGCCGACCTTGTGTAGAATGGATATCTTGAAAAAGCATCTCCTTTCTCCGCATATGAGAGACTACAGGAACTTAAAAAAATAGCAGAGAGGGTTGAAGAGGAGGTTTATACTGCTGCCACAAGCCATGTTTGTTCTGTTCTTTATATTATATATTATATATTATATATTGCCTTTTTGCTCATGTGGAATGAAGAATTTGCAATTCTTTTGGGCACGGAAGTGTTTGTCGTACGCCATAAAATCATGTTTTTATTTGGTTTGCAGTCTGAATATTCACGGAAGATATGCTTGAATATGTTGATTGTGGATACTAGATTACAAAATCCCTCAGTACCATTAGATTCGACAGATCAAACGGATGATCTCAACGGCGAAGATTGGCAAGAGGAAGTTTATCGAAAGGTGTTGTATAATATCCTGCATTTCTTTTAAAATCACAAAATGCTTTTGAGTCGAATAAAATCATCACCATTAATACTGTTCCATTTGTATAACATCGGCGGTATGAGTGTATGACTTGTATTAATAAGCAATTTAAGGAGTATCATGTATTTTTACTTATGTTTTTGATGACCTGTGAGCTAGTATATTAATCTCTTTCCAATTACATGCTTTAAGACATTGATATTATTTCTTGTGATTACAGATAAAAGCTAGGAGTTGTATCTACTAGAGTCGTCAACCGGAAATCCACATGGCCAAGATTGGCAAGCAGAAGTCTTATCAAAAGGTCTTACATTTTTTAAAAGCAGTGAAAGCACCTCACATATTTACTTGCTTTTGAATTGAACAAAATTCATCGTCATTATTTGAGTTAAATGCTTGATTGGTCCCTGTGGTTTGCGAAAATTGCAGATTTGGTCCCAATGGTTCATTAATTACACACTTGATCCTAGTGGTTGCAATTTTTGCACTCGGGTGGTCCTTATGACTAACCCATGTTAACTTTCTCAATTAAGTCTATGTAAAATTACCACACTACCCTTACTATTAAAAAACAAAAATAAATAAACACCTTCTTCTTCTCCCCTGATCTCTCTCTCTCACTTTCCTTTTCTCTCTCTAAAACCACTAGACCATCGTCCCCCACCTCCACCACCACCGCCTCCACCGCCGTCTCCTACCTTCTCCTCCCATTCACTGTTTCAGGTAATTAATCTCCCTATTTTCCTAAACTTAAAACAGGGGGCCTCTTCATCATCATCTTATCTCCTAAAAAAACCTACCACCCAATAACAACCAACGACCACCACCCTCACTGCCCTCAACTACCCAACCTGCCGGAAAAATGACGTGGGTCGTCGGAATACCACACCAGCCGCCGCTACTGCTGCCGTCATCGTAAACCACCGCCCATCACCACAAAACCTTCCTGCCATCGCCAACGCCACCTCCTTCAACCTCCACCGTACACCCTTCAACCTCTTTCTCTACCTCCCAGCTGATGATGCACATCGAACTGCCGGAACCTACTACCGGAAAAATGAACCTGCAACTCATCTTCCACCACCGATATGTGCATCATCGGATCCGACATCGCCGGCTCCTCCATCGCCCCTTCGACTTCACTGCATCGTGTTTAGTTTCTGATGATTTGTTTTTGTGTAATTTTGTTCCTGATTGTTTGTGCTATTTAAAAATTGACGTGTGTTATGTGTAATTGATGCATATGTGTGTGGCGGTGATTTGGGGAAGAAGTGGTTGTGGCGGTGTGAAGCAGCAGGGGCAACGAGCTGGTGTGGTGGTTATCAGCGGTGGTGATAGCCTGCCCGGTGGTGGAGGTGTTCGTTGGTGGTGGTGGGTTTCAGTGTTGGTGGGTGTTTTGGTGTTCCGGGATGGAGGTGAGAAGTGGCGGAGGTGAGACGGTGGCGGTGGGTGTTCGGGGGTGGAGGTGAGATGGCAGCGGAGGTGATATGGTGGTGGTTGTGTTGCTTGTTTGAGAAGAGACCTGTGAAGATATATATAACTTGGTAATAAGCAAGGGTACTTTGGTCATTTAACATGGACTTAACTGGAAAACTTAACAGATGTTAGTGATAAGGACCACCTGAGTGCAAAAATTACAACCACCGGGACCAAGTGTGTAATTAGTGAACCACTAGGACCAAGTCTGCAATTTTTGCAAACCACAGGGACCAACCAAGCATTTAACTCTCATTATTTAAACCAAAGTTTACTTTTGCTTCATTCTTTTTCGAACTGATTTTAAAATATAAAACTCAAGTCAAAACAAAATAGTTACTGAAATATCAATCAAATGGTGAGAGCGTATACAAGTGTTTCGTTTGTATGTATGCTTGTATTGCCTTTCTCTTGTTTATACTAGGTTTTTGCAGTTATTACCGTTCGATTCGGACCTCATTAAGCAGCCAAAGGAGAAATATGTATTTTTTGTGAATGTTTTTAATAAACTGTGGGCGGGAATATTAATATTTTTTATTCTGATTACAGATAAAAGCTATGAAGGACCTGTATCTACTAGATTTGAATGCTGTGCACCAGAAAGTCATTTCCAAATTGCAGCAGGTATTAGTGGCTTGTATCAAAATTGGAAATCTTTTTAGTTTAAATGCATGTCGAATCATTTAAAAGTATATGTTGTCTTGCAAAGGCGTTTGATGAAAACTTTTTGTTGTTCAGCACGATTCTCTTTCTCGGCAACCAGAAATCGAGCTACATCTAGAGAAGCTGAAAGTGTTAAAAAATATGTTGGAGCATCACATGCAATTCTTACAAATCTCTAAGCATGGAATACGAGCTAATCATAAAGACAAGCTGGATACCTATGAGAATCAGATTATTATTATCCTCAGTGCAGATAGGAGGAGACGAGCGGCCCCTCAGCCGCAAGCACAAGCACAAGCACTTCCTTCACCACATACGCAGTATTTGCAGCAATCTGAACCAACACATTCTCTGACACTAGTTCAATCAGGGGGTCCAAATATCGCTGCTTCTCTCTCAGGGTGTTCAAATGCTCAGCAGAACATGATGAATTCCATACAGCCCATATGACCGGGTCAGAATAGTCGTATGAACTCCTTACTGCAGGTCTCTAGTCGTTCTCGGCTACAAATTACAATGAGTGAACCTCAACAATTGAACTTTCATATTGTATAATCTTGTTATCTTTGTTTGAAGTTATGCTACCCTGGCAATAAGTATAGATGTCACTTTCCCTGCTTTTACATGTGTACATTTGAACTAAAATTTGTATAAACGTTCATATTATATGATGTCTTGGTTTTAAAGCATATTTGGGTCAACAAATATAATTATAACGTTAATTAATAACTCTTATTTGATACATTTGCTAATTGGACAGTTTACCTAAATGAATTTATGATAATCTCAACCCCCTTTTTAGTTTTTATTTCTTTTTAGGGAAAATTTTACAAACTAGCGACACATCTACATTTTTTAGAAAAAATCTCCATCAAACATATCTGACTAGAATAGATCAGACATATCTATTTATTGCCTTTTTTATTATAATATTCTTTATGATTTAAAACATTTTTGTTAAGCCAAATGCATTTTGGGTGAATTAAGATGCCCCGTCAAGGGTTCAAGTCCGTCACTATGTGTAGAGGGTATGTGGGCATGTAAGTATGTTGTTAAAAGTTGTAGCTATAATACAAATAGTGTATAAAAGTCATCACATATTAAAATTGATAACATAGAACACGCTTACTGCTCGAGTTGTAAAAAGGGACGTAATCTATGCGTAATAACTTTTATTTCATGCACAAAAATTATGCACCCTAGGATATAAATTTAATTTCACGCACAACAAACAATTATGCACCCAACCACACCCGTGGACCACCCGCATTAGTGTACAATTTTGCGGGATATAGTCTACCTCTGAACGCATGGCAAATGCAAATGAAAGTTCAACAACAAATGTAACCACGACATCAAATGCCACACCTTCAACCATCCCAAGAAGTCGAGCACGGTTTCATTTCTCAAAGCAAATACGATCAAGAAGAATTTCTCTAAGCCAAGATGATCAAGAAGAGATTGTACCTGGAGCCCAGCCACAAAAATCAAAGAACAAAAGAGGGGGGGGGGGGGGGGGGGGGGTGGGCACATGAGGATATCGACTCATGTTTTTCTAGATCGAAAACGATAAAACGAATACCACTACTGTACCGATGTTCCGGTATCGGTTTGGTTCGTTGGTACCGTTACCATATACACTCGGTATAGCTTACGGTACCAAAAAAATACTCCATTTTTAGTACAAGACCGTTTTCAATAAATTTTATATTGCCCTGTCGAGAAAATCATAAAATCGAATATGATATCGGTACCGATATTGTTCAGACGGTATCAGTTCGTTTTCTCATGGGAAAAGAATAAAAGCCAGCTATATTGGTCTCGTTCGAATAAAACTATTATTAAATCATACATAAAAATAAATACATCGTAATGGTATATTAGGAATTTTATAAAACATATCTTATAATACTACAATAACGAAAATGGTAAACAATATAATTTTATATATATAAAAAAGGAATAATAATAAGTAAAAAAGACTAAACCTCGTACAACTTTGATGATATGTACGTTTGTGCTTTGATCATTTGTACATTATTGGTTACAACTTGGTTAGGAGTAAAACTTATACCCAGAGATACATAAAAGTAAGCATGTCGCAACTGCATACTCGAAATTATTTAACATATCATATCTTAGAAATTATAAAAAATAAAATAAAATATGGTCAACACTAGCCATAATAATAATAATAATGAGTAAACTGCCAAATAACCCCTAAGGTTTGGTCTCTTTAGTCCAAAACTCAAAACTTTTGAGTCTGGGTCCTATGGTTTCAATTTTATTGCCATTTTCATCCAAAAGTTAAATCTGGTCAGATTTTTCAGTAACATTCAGTTTTTTTTGTCTTTTTCCTCTTTTTTAATGAAGGGTAAAATGGTCAGATTTTTTTAATATGTTATAATAAAAAATTAAAAGACCATTTTGCTCTTCATTAAAAGGGAGAAAAAAAACAGAAAAACTGAATATTAACCAAAAAATCTAATTAGATTTGAATTTTGAATGAAAATAACAACAAAATTAAAATAGCAAAAATCTAGATTTAAAAAGATTTAAGTTTTACTCTAAAAGTAAAAAAATCACCAAATCTCGGAATATTTTGATAGTTGTATGTTTAGAAATCTAGCTACTCACCCAATAACTTATAGGGGGTGGTTGACTTTAGACTATAAAAAAGCTTTTAAATATTAAACTAGTGGTGCTTGAGTGATTGATCGTTTAGGTCACTCGGTGTGGGTTGTCCAGGCCTGGTCTGACCCGGCGACGCCCTCCAACACCATCTCGGGTGGTCCGGTGTCGTTGCAGGGGTCCACAAGGGGACGTTGGAGACAGGCCGCGTGTGTTTGAAAAACTAGTTGTTGCTAGCCATTAACTTAAAAAAATTCAATTAGGGTTTGTGAAAATGAAAGGTAAAGAAGATAACCAAATTCAAGATTACGGCAACCTTCTTCCACCAGCTCCGCCGCCGCACACGGCGGCGCCACCACCTCGATCGCTGCCGCCGGCTGAAACAACGGTGGGTGGTGTGAATTTTGGGTCAGATGGGTTCAAGAAAAAGAGGGGAAGACCGAGAAAGTACGGACCAGACGGTAAACCGACGGTGCGCTGTCTCCGATGCCGATATCGGCGTCGATTCCGCTCACCGGAGATTACCCCAGTTGGAAGCACAGTCAGGGGGAGAAGAGTTTGACTTCTGTTAAGAGAAAACATAAGTTGGAGTTCTGCACACCAGGTGTTCGACGTTATGTTTGTATGAGTTCTTTTTTTGTTGAATTTGAGGTCCTTTTCACGGGGTATATATGTTCTTGTAGGATAAAATGGAGTTTGTGCATATTTATTTGTGGTGGGTATAACCTAGATATTTGGATCTTTGGTCAACACACAGAACGAACCCACCGACGACATGCCAGATAAGGACTAGCATTTTTTTTAATATTAGATTGGTTTATTTAATATAGTGTTTCAGTTAATATTTAATTTTAGTTTTATAAATATATTGCCAAAATTAAAAAGAAAATAAATTAAGTAGATGGGGTCGGGTCGTCACCTCTTTCCTTACTTCCATCCCTGAAGGGATGTCCTCCAAGAACTCTAACGTGGATGCTGAGTGACGGGTCATCCTCCGGAAGACCCGTCACCCACACCGAGTAGTGTTATAGCACACAAATGCCTCTAATTTCTGAAGTAATTTGCTGTGTTTTCTCCGGGAACAAATCTGAGAATTCAGCATCTGTGTGACTGGTATTTGCTTTTTACAACTCCTACTGGAGTTTAGTCGCAGCACGCTCTGCGATTCTAGCATCCATACTAATTAGTTTTTGTTTGATGATAATTTCACAATAGGGTTGAAAATCAATCATCAAACAGAAGATGGATCCGGGTAATCGGAGGCCTACTCAGGTTGCAAGTGGTGCTGTTGGTGACTGGAGGGTCCAACTGCAACGGCAAAGGATGGTGTACAAGATGTATGCACTTATATTATTACTTTTGAATTCCAATTATTATTTATTTTTTTTTTTGTTGTTGTTGTGCTTTAAGAGTTTGATGATTATGCTGACCTGGTTGGTGTGACTTGTGTTTTAAGAATTTTGTCTCTGCTATATATTCGCATTATTTTGCCTGACATATGTTGATCTTGCGCAGAATGGATACGTTGAAGAAAAATCTTCCTTTCTATAGATATGATAGACTACACGAACTTAAGAAAATAGCTCAGAGGGTTGAACATGAGACTTTTACTGCTGCCTCATGCGAGGTTTGCTGTGTTTTTTTTATGTTATACAAGCAGTTTTTGGTTATAGCCCTTTTGCTTTTGTGGAATAGTGAAGATTTTGAAAACCTTAAGGGCAAGAATTTGATATTATGTTTGTCGGATACACATGGGGATCTAAAATCGTTTAATTTATACGGTTTGCAGTCTGAATATTCACGGAAGATATGCTTCATGATGCTGGCTATGGAGACTAGATTACAAAATCACATGCAGTCCAACCCTGTTACTTTATATAACAGTGTAAAACCCTCAGTGCCATTAGATTCCACAGCAAATGGTGGAGATTGGCAAGAGCAAGTGTATCAAGAGGTGTTGTTGTATATTATCTTACATTTCTTTCTAAGCATCTGAGATCAGAAGTTATTTTGCTTTTCTTCACACTGGTTTTTATAACATAAAAGCTCTTGGTAGAAAAAACCGTTACTGATAATATATCAATCAAATGTTAAGAGCGTATTGGTTGTGATCGTGCTTGTTTAACACTGCTTCATTTGAATTGCATTTACGTTATGACTTCAAAATTAAAATGATAAACAACTAAAAAGAGACCATTTTTTTACTAATGTTTTTTGATGAACTGAGTTGGAGTATGAATATTTTCCCAATTATAAGCACTACCACTAAGACCTTGTTTCTGATTTCAGATAAAAGCTTTGAAAGACCTATATCTACTAGATATGATAGGTCAGAATCCAAATAGTGAAGATTGGCAAGAGGAAGTGTATCAAAAGGTGTTGTATGCTATCTTACATTTTTTAAGCAGTGAAAGCACCTGACATCTTCATTCGCTTTTGAGTTGAACGAAGTTCGTCACCATTAATCTGAACCGAAGTTTACTTGTATTTACTTTACTTTTTACGCTGATTTAAAAAAATATATAAATCTATTTGAGATTACAAAGATCACTACTGATAAAATATCAATCAAATTGTCAAGAGCGTATACAAGTTTTTTGCAGTTATTACTGCACCATTTGAAGACCATTAAAGCATTTTCACAATATATTTATATGACCTGGCTTTTATTTCTCTTCTGGCTACAGATAAAAGCTATGAAGGACCTGTATCTACCATATTTGAATTACATGCACCAGAAACTTCTTTCCAGATTGCAGTGGGTGAGTTTGTGGTTCATACAAAAAATTGGAAATCTTTTCGGTTTAACAACATGTAGAATCATTTATATATAGTATGTTAACATGCAAAAGCATACAGTTAAGGCATTTGATGAAAAACCTTTTGTTGTCCAGCACAATTCTCATCCTCAGCAACCCGAAAACGATCAAGTTGAGAAGATGAAAAGATTTAAAATATATTGGAGCGTTTCATGCTTTTTTTACAAATTCCTAAGCATGGATTTATAGCTAATTGTAAAGAGAAGTTGGGTACTTATGAGAAACAGATTATTCATATTATCAAATCAATTAGGAGGAAACCAGTGGCCCCTCAGCAGCAAACACAATCACAAGCACTTCCTCCGCAACATATGCAATCTTTTCAGCAATCACAACATTCCCATTTTCAATTCACACAGGTTCAATCACATGGCAATCATATGAATTTAGAGAGTTCCTTGGCACAAACACTACAATCTAAGAAGATGCCACATCAGCAACAGAATCAGCAGTTCGGCAAATTTGTTGCCAACACAAGTTCAACAATCGCAACCACAGATACAGCAGCAGGTGATGCCACACATGCAATCACAGCCTGGCCAGTTGCAACAGCAGCAGGTGGGTATGCCACAATGGCGTTTACAGCTGCAGTATGTGATTGATATGCAGAAACAGAGAGCTATGCCAATGGCTTCAAGTAGAATACTTATTTTTTTTATATTTGTTTGTGTTTAAATATTCAAGTATATTCTCAGCGAGCTAATGCATGAAACTCCTGCTCTTTCATATCAGATTCAACAACTCCAATCGATAATCCAATTGGTGGAGATTGGCAAGAGGAAGTGTATCAAAAGGTGTTGTATGTTATTGATATCTTACATTGTTTTTAAAGCAGTGAAAGCACCTAACATCTCAAATTTGAATAGCATTAAGCAAGTGAATGATGAACTTTTACAAATGCTACCAAAAATCATTTTCCAATTATAGCCTACATGACCTTGATTTTTTTTTTTTTGGTTACAGATAAAAGCTATGAAGGACTTGTATCAACTGGATTTGATTGTCATGTACCAGAAAACTCTTTCAATTTTGCGGCAGGTAAGTTGGTGTCTCGTGTCAAATTAGGGAATCATTTAAGTTTAAATGCACATTTAAAGATAATGTGTTAACATGCAAAAGCATACAGTGAAGGCTTTTGATGAAAACTTTTCATTGTCCAGCACCATTTTCTTCCTTGGCAACCAGAAAATGTGCATTTTGAGAAGATGAAAGCGTTTAAACATTTGTTGGAGCGTGACATACAATTCTTACAAACAACTAAGCATGGAATATTAGCCAATCATAAAGACAAGCTTGGTATTAATGAGAAGCAGATTGTTTATATTGTCAATGCTAATAGGCAGAAATCAGCGGGCATACATCAGCAAGCACGAGTCTGACCTGCGTCACAATAGCTGTATGAACTCCTTATAGCAGGTTTTCAGTCGCTCTCGACAAGAAAATACAACCCCTTCTATTGAACTTTCATATTGTATGATATGTTGGAAGAGCTGCTTAATCTTGCTATCTATGTTTGAAGTTATGCTACACACGTATAGATGTCATCTTTCCTACTTTTACATTAGTATATTTGAACTAAAACTTATTGAAGCCTGATTTTATCCCCATTTTAAAGCTTTCATCTCCCTAACTGAAGTGCATTTGTGCCCCTTTTAACGTTTTGGGCCAAACAGTAACACTGTCCTCTTGAAAGCCCAAAACCTTGATCGTTCATCTTGTTCAAAGCATATTCGGCCCAACAATTGTATAAACAATTTCTCAAAATGTTTTTTTGACACATAGCAACTTTGATTTATTTTATCTTAACCCATATCTCTCTTAAAGGATACTTTTTAGTTGTACAAACTAACGATATATTATTACATATTATAAGAATTAGAAACATATTTCCTTCCTTCAAACTTACCTAGATAGATAGATCACATATTTATATTTATTTTCTTTTTATTGTAATATTCTTTATGCTTTAAAATGATTTCGTTATACAAGTGTATATTTTAACAAGGCAAAGGTATTTTGGGTGTTGCTCCATCATGTTCACATCTTGTCTTAGAAATAGGTTTAGAGTATGCGGGTATATAAATAAGTTTTTAGTTATTGAACAAATCTATGTCTAGAAGTTTAACGCATATTGAAATCGATAATGTAGATTACACACCGCTAAAAGTTTATCAATGCCTAAATTATATAATTAGGTTATGTGCTCTCTCTAACCGGGCATATGAGTTGGGTTGAAACTTTATATAAAATGTAATTCCATTGGATAGTTTAGTGTTATTCTTAAAATAGAGTTCGTTTTCATTCACACTAATTATAGTGTGATTGTATGACACCAAAATGCATATTCTTAAAATATAAGTCGAGTCATATATTGCAAGAGTTCCTCATATATGTTTTAGATAATTTGTATTAAGAATATGGTAAAACACCACTGATGCAGTTGCAACTCAAGTGTTTTGTCACACTATAAAAAGCTTCCAAGCAATCTTTTAACGTGGTTGCAACTTTCCTATCTTCAACACTAGAATTGTGTTTACAATGTCTATGAATATCAAACAAGCATTCCAATAGCTGCCACAAAAGGCGTTTAGAGATACAAGCAATAATCGCAAAACTAGGATGGTTGCAATGTATGCACCATAACAAAATGCCCTACCACTACCCTTCAATAAAGATATATGGAGTTTAGATATACAAACAAACCCTAACAAAAAGAGTAGGGACCGACTCACGACTCACTTATCTGAATATCTGAATGAATGAATGAAAGGGGAGGCGATTCTATTGGTTTCTACTACCTCTTGTGGTGAGTTAGCTAGACTCCAACTTTGCCTCCAACTCATTTGAATTTGCTTCACCTCCTTAGATAATCTCTATATCCCATTTAATTATCTTTATCTATATTACTTGATATACCCAATAATACACACAAAATATGTATAATATAAAAAAAAAATAACACCTTAAACAGGTGTTATATTAGAACTAGAGTGGCGGTGATGGAGTTGTATAATATACACACACAAAATATGTATAATATAAAAAAGCTATGAAGGAGTTGTATCTACAGGAATCTAGTGATCAAAATCAAAACATGCAAAACTTTCAAAATACGTCTAGTGTTCAACTAAAGCAGCTCATTGAACAATGTAACCACTCTCTCCTGCACCAACAGCAGATCCCGGAACAACTGAAGCGGATGCTCCAACAGCAGAATTTGATGCTACTGCAACAGCCGACTTTTATAGGCTGGCATAATAAGCTTGCAAGCCATCACAACAGTTTATTGGTCAACACACCACAACAAATGTTGCTGGTCAAAATTTAAACACGCAGAACGTTCAAAATATGTCTACTGTTCAAGGAAAGCAGCAACATCTGCAGCTCCTGCTACACCAATATTATCAGCAACTCTTGAACAAGCGTCACTCTTGCAAAATTTGACGCTGCAACCGGTGGCCCTGCAACAGCAGATGCTACAACAGCCGATGATGGTACTCCAGAAAAATCAGCTTTCAAGTCTACAAGATGCAAGTGGCGCTGTTGGTGACCCCACCATAGAATCTGGTGATTGGAGGGATCAGCTGCAAGCAGATTCACGAGAGAGGATCGTGAACAATATGTATGTACTTGTATTATTCTTTTGAATTTGTTATTTTTTGAGCTCTAAAATTAGTTATACTGGCCTGGTTGGGTATCAATTGCTTGGTCTGACTAGTTCTCTACACTTGTATTTTGTAAATAGCGTTGTTTTGATTGACATGTGTTGATCTTGTGTAGAATAGATACCTTGAAGATCCATTTTCTGGGCATGAGGAATCGCAGGAACATAAGAAAATAGCTGAGAGCGTTGAAGAGGAGATTTATATTGCTGCCACAAGCCAGGTTTGTTATGTTCTTTAATATTATATTAATAATAGTGTTTTAGTTTTTGCATGTTTTCTTTTGTGAATTGAAGATTTTGCAAGTTATATCATGTTTCAAGTATACTTTAATGCATTTGATACCTAATCACATGTACTTTGTATGGTTTGCAGCACAATTATTTACTGAAGATAGTCTTGAAGATGCTGACTATGGTCTACGCAGACTGACTAGATCACATTATCGCATATCAGACACCATGTAGTCAAACTCTGCTTCTCAACAGAACATGATGAGTTCCATACAGTCCTTTTATGATTTATAGTCGACTCGAGTCAAAATATGAACTTCTTACCACAGGTCTTAAGTGGTTCTTGACAAAAATAACAATGAGTGGGCCACAGAGTATAAAGTTTCAAATTGTATGAGGTGGCGGTGGCGATGGTTGCGGTAGCAGTGGTGGTAGTGTCGTCGGTGGGTGGCCCTAGAGGGTGGCTGTGGTGGTCAGGTGACAGTGGTAGCGGTGGGTGGTTGCAATGGTGGTGGTGTTAATGAAGAGTGAAGAGGGACTGGAATGGAATGGAAAAAAACAGGGGGACGAATGAAATGATTTTGAAGGAATGGAACGCTTTTGGAATGAACGATTCTATTCCATTAACCAACCAAACACACTTTTCTTTGTTCGCTTACAATGGTCCATTCCATTCCACCTCTAATTCCTGTATACCAAACGCTACTCAAAATCCATTGCGGTTTTAACTATTAAAAATGAATAACCGACATGCCTTCTTAATTGAACTTGTCCTTTTTAGCTATTTGGTTCCGATCGCATCTGATATTTCTTCAACTTATGGTCCATCTTCTAATATAACTTCTATTTCATTGTTTGATGCGGTTTGTTATATAAATTTATCACAATGTCAAATGCATTGATTTCACTATATCAGAACCATTCCATGGAAATCAACTGAAAAAGAAAAATCATTTCAATGTAAGACATCAGATGATCAATCGACCCGACGAAGAAACGACAAACAAAACTACGGAAAAATGATTAAACCGCCACTGGACGGACATCAAACGATGATGGGGTAGAAATAAAAAACGATGGTTTTTTGGTAGACATTGGCATATTGCATACCCTGGAATCTGAAATTGATGGCGGTCGGGCAAGCGGCATACCATGGCATCCGCCGCCTGAAAAGAGGGAGTCAAAGATGGTCGTTTGAGACTCTTGGGGCTAATTAGTGTTCAGTATCTCGCCTAAACCATAGGGGTTGTTCGGATTGTTCGTGTGGTTGTATGGATGCGTATTTTTTTTATCATAAGTATAGAGATATTATATATCTTTTGGGTTGGGTAAAAGAGTGGTAAGATTAGTGTCATAGGTTGGGTTTTTTTATAAGGTGACTTGATTAATCTTTTTAAATTGAAAATCTTTTTATGTTTTAAATTAGCCGTTAGGGTTCAACGGTTATAATCCAAACCAACTGAACCACGCCAACTCATCACACAATTCTACTCCACACCGGTGGAGATGTTGTCGCACACACACAACGCCGCCCACCACACCGTTTGCGGGCCGGTGTACCCAACATTTAGAGGCCACAAGGATGGTATTTTCACGCTCACCTCGTGTGGTCTAAGAGGATGTTTGAGATTGCTTATTTAATTCTAAAAGTGTTTTTTTAAGTGATTATTAACTTATAACTTTTTTAAAATGAGTTTTTTAGAAAATGTTTGAATTAACTTTATGAAGAAAATAAAAGAATATCATAAGTTTTCATGTTTAATTGCTGTCGGTTTTTAAAAGAAGACGATAACTTAAAAGTCATCCTCAAACTCTATCCCATGCATTCTAAACTATAAAAAAATGGCTTATGAATATCTGCTTGCTTGAGTCTCCTACTCACGCGAAAACCCCTCTAATATCTAACATCCCCTCCAATTGCTCTGTGTTCGCCGGTTACCAAAACCCTAACTCCGAGAATTCGGCATTGGTATGTACGCGTTTTACTATATTGCGGTTTTATATTCATACTGGAGTTTTAGAGTAGTTGCATCACGCTATTTCGTTTTTCTTTGTGCAATCTGATGCAGTTATATTTATCAATTATCATCTGATCATAATTTCATTTTGAATGTCACAGTAGGATTGAAATTGAAAATTAATCATGAAATAGAAGATGTATACGAGTGATTGGAAGCCTACTCAGGGTGAAAATTGCTCTGTTGCCATGAAATCTGGTGATTGGAGGGCTCAACTGCAACGGCAAACGATCGTATGCAAGATGTATGTATTATTATTTTTTTGTGAACTAAGAATTCGATTATGATGACCTGCTTGAGTGTCAATTGGTTGGTGTGACATATGTTATAAGAATTTTGTATAATAATGTACGAATTTTGTGCTAAATAACCGCTTCATTTTGATTGGCGCGTGTTGATCTTGTGTAGAATGGATACATTGAAGAGGCATCTTCCTTTCTCTAAATATGAGAGACTACAGGAACTTAAGAAAATAGCCGAGAGGGTTGAACAAGAGATTTATACTGTTGCCACAACCCAGGTTTATGGTGTTCTTTAATATTATATAAGTAGTTTTGTAGATTTTGCAACTGTTTAGGACATCTATTTGTTATCATGTTTGTTGTATACATGTGGATCTAAAATCTATTAGATATAAGATATAAGAGTTAATTGCCAATTTCGTCTTTGTGGTTTGTCCAATTATGACAATCCAAGCCAAATTTCAAATTTGTACCGTTTTTGTTCCTAGCATTCTTGAAACATGCCAGTTCCGTCCAAAAAAACTAATGGCTGTTAAAACCTGTTGTTTAATGAAGGGTAAAAACGTCATTTTCTTTTTTATTTTTCTTTTTTACTAGAAGGGGTGGGATTTTAATAGAGTTTTAAAAAAACGTCATTTTCTTTTTTATTTTCCTTGCTATCTTGTGTTCAATAGCAAGGGCCTTGTGGTGGTTAATTGGAATCTGGTTGGACTTCACACTTGTTCCTCTGTTAGAGATATCCTTAAAACCGTCGATGAGATGATCATGAAAAAAAGAGAAAGAAAGCAGCCAAGTGTGTGATCATGGCGACTTTATGGAAGTTGTGGACTTACAGAAACAAGAGTCTTCAATAGGAGATAACGCGACGAACAGCTCAATACTAGAAGACATAAAGGAGTTCACGTCTAGGATGCACTGGGACGGGTACGGGTACGGGGACGGGGTACGGGTACGGGGACGGGCACGGGAAACGGCAAAACTAAAAAATTTAAGAAGCGGGGACGGGACGGGTACGGGAAAAAAAACATATAAAAAAATAAATATATATCAAAGATAATGTAACACACAAAACTCAAATTAGTTATATATTGATGTAACAAAGCATACGTTGCAACAAATTGTGACACCGACAAACCATGTCTTCATTCCGTGTATGAGATGTGGGATTCAATGATTGAGAAGGTGAAGGCCGAGATCTACAAGAAAGAAAAACGTCCCTTATCTACTCGTAGTATCTTTTATGAGATGTGGTAGAATAGAGGCATGTGATAGTTTATACCCATTGATGTTGAAACAATCATGCATCGTGTTAGAGGTAAGGATGTTATATCTTGATTGATTAGCATTGGAGTTAGAAGACGTACCGAGGCTAAGTGAGCTGCAACAGTTGCTCAGTGGTGTACTATTGAGCTCCAGACCTCACGTTAGGTGAAGACTTGCAATGTTAATTTTCTTCTTGAAGACTGGCTCTAACTTAATTCATTAAGTAAGGAGCGCAACTTGGCCACACAACACATCTTGCTACTTCCAGAGTTGTACTAGCATTGAAAGGAGGAAGCGTACGAGAAAAGGTTTTCTCGGGTTCTTTGTTATAAGTGATCCTATCCCTCATTCCTTTGGAGCGTCTTCGAATCGTGTACATAGTCGTTCAAGAACTCCTTCAAGGGTTATGTCCATCATTTCCACATGCAAAAAACCGAAAAATATATCCGGAAACGCGCAGGAAACGTTTCGGTTTGACGTTTCTTGGCCGTCCCCTTCGCCTGACCGTTTCCTCCACGTTTCCTAATCGCCGGGGACGTTTCCCAGGCGTACCCGTCGCGTTTCCGTCCCCTTGCAGTCCCCGGGACGGGAGACGGCTGCTCCATGCCGTTTCTGTGCTTCATAGGTTCACGTTTCTATGGCTCAAGAACAGGCGAATATGGAGTAGCTTAAATTAGAAGATTGGAGCATAAGGGGGATAAATGTAATTAATTGAGAGGATGAATAATATGATGTAACTGTAACCATGCTCTAGCCTCTGGCTAGAGTTTGTTTTGTGAATGAAATGCCTCACGTTATGTCCAAAAAAAAGTTAGGAGATATAATTTGATTAGGTTTTCTTTTCTTTATCATATTCCACTATTCCTATATACAGTTGATCAATATTACATAATACCTTACATGGTTTTCATTATTATATAAAATCATGTAATTTACTTGGTTTGCAGTCTGAATATACACGAAAGATATGCTTTATGATGCTGACTATGGAGACTAGATTACAAAATCCCATGCGGTCAAAGTCAAACGCTGCTATTTTATATAATAGTGTAAACCCCTCATTAGGTTCGTCGGCAAATGGAGATTGGCAAGAAGAAGTGTATCAACAGGTGCTGTATGTTATCTTAAACTTTTTTTACAGCAGTGAAAGCAGCTTTGATCACATTATGCTTTTGAGTTGAACAAATCACCACCATTATTCTAAACCAAAGTTTATTTTAGTCTTTCGTTGCACTGGTTTCATATTTTACCAATCAAAGTCAAGAGTGTGTGTTAGTGTTTTGTGTGTAATCATGCTTGTGTTGATTTTCAATAAATTGCTCCATTTGAATACCAATGATGTTATGACATAAAATAATAAGCAAATAAAGTGGGATCATATATTTTTACTAATGTTTTCGAGGAACCGTAAGTGAGAATATTGATCTCTTTCAGTATAGGCGCTATAATCTTCTGTCTTTCCTTCTGATTACAGATAAAATCCATGAAGGACCTGTATTTACTAGATTCTACAGCTCAGACCGGCAACCCAATTGGAGAAGATGTGCAAGAGGAAGTGTATCAAAAGGTGTTGTTGTATGCTATCTAATATTTTTTGAAAGATGTGACATCTCCTGTGGCTTATGAGTTGAACAAAATTCATCCCATTGTTCTAACCGAAGTTTAATTTTGCTTCTTTTTTTCGCACTGATTACAATTTTCATAAGGCAAATTGGATTAAAATAATCCGAACCGGCTCTTTTTGGCCGATAATAATCTCAACTCAGTTATTTACCCACAATGGGTCTGAACTTTTCCATTTTGTTTGTAAAATAGTCCGCCGTTAAAAAAAAACATAAAGGAGTTAAGTTTTTTTTCCAAATTACAGACCGATGTTTTCGGGTTTTGATCAAATCGAGGATACAAGTTGATTGATGTAAAACTTACCTCGAAACTGTGCTCTAAACGACTTGATTTTTGTTGATTAGAAGTTTAAACACCTGTATTGAAGCATCGTTTTCGTCGTTTAGAGCACTGTTTCGAGGTAAGTTTTACATCAATAGACTCGTATCCTCGTTCTGATCAAAAGCCCGAAAACATCGGTTTGTAATTTGGAAAAAAAACTTAACTCCGTTATGTTTTTTTAACGGCAGACTATTTTACAAACAAAATGGACAAGTTCAGACCACTGTTGGTAAATAACTGAGTTGGGATTATTATCGGCCAAAAAGAGCCGGTTCAGATTATTGAATCCAATTTCCTTTTCAAAATCTAAAGCTATTTGAGTAGAAAAAACGTTGTTACTGAAGATATCAATCAAATGTCAATGGTGTATACAAGTGTTTGCAGTTACTACTGTTCCAATTAAATAGTCATAACAACTAAAGGGGAATAATTTATTTTTACAAATATTTTCAATGATTGTGAGTGGATAATATTAACCTTTTTCAATTTATAGGGCCTATAGGCAAGGGCGTAGCTTTGTGGGGGCTGCCGACCCCCTGAACTTTTCGCTCAGTAGTTGAGAGTATGTAGTTTTCGTATAGAAATGTTTGGGTATATATGTTTTTGACCCCGGTTTTATAGAATTTTTAGTATATACGTTTTTGACCCCCCGGTTGGAAATCTCATGCTTCGCCACTGCCGATAGGCTATATGAGCTGGATTATTTTTTTCTTCTGGTTACGGATAAAAGCTATGAAGGACCTGTATCTACTAGATTTGAATGTCATGCATCAGAAAATCGTTTCAAAATTCCAGCAGGTAAGTTAGTGGCTCTTATCAAAATTGGGAATCTTTTCAATATAAAAGCATGTAGAATTATTTGAAAACAATGTGTAATCTTGCAAATGCATACAGAAAAGGCAATTAACGAAAACCTTTTGTTATCCAGCTCGATTCTCTTCCTCAGCAACTAGAAAACGAGCGACGTGAGAAGCTGAAAAATTTTAAAATTATATTGGAGCGTTTCATGCAATTCTTACAAATCCCTAAGCATGGAATACTAGCTAACGTTAAAGACAAGCTGTGTACATATGAGAGACAGATTATTAGTGTCGTCAACGCACATAAGGGGAAACCAGGGGCTGCTCAACAACGATCACAAGCTTGACCCGGGTCACAATAGCTGTATAACCTTCTTATAGCAGGTCTCTAGTCGTTCGTCCCAACAATTGACCTTTGGTATAGTGTGGCTGTTTTAAATGCTGCTTAATCTTGTTATCTTTGTTTGAAGTTATGCCACCCTGGCAACAAGTATAGATGTCATCTTCCCAGCTTTTACATGTGTATATCTGAACTAAAACTTATTCAAGCGTTTATATTCTATGATGTCTTGGGTTCAAAGCATGCTTGATCATTAACTTTAATTTGATGCATTTACTAATTGGCAGTTGATCTAAATGAATATGTGATGATTTCATACCATTTTTTGTTTTTATTTCTTTATAGGAATAATTTACAAACTACTTATTTTTTTTTTATCAGAAAGGAAAGCATATTTCCACCAAACTGATCAAAATATATAGATCAGACTTTTATATGTTGAGGGTTAACTCTTGGATCAACTCCTCATCACATGCACATCATATATCACACTAAAAAGTAAATATAGCTTAATTAGGGTGTAAATGAGTCGAGTTGATTCTGAGCTCATCTCGTTTAACTTAACAAAACCTTAGCTTTAGCTTGATTCAATTCTAACTTTATGCTTAACTCTTGAGCTTAGCTCGTTTTGGGTTGTGCTAAACACCCCACTCTCTCTCTCTCTCTCTCTCGTTTTCAGACTTTGACCGGACCGACTAGTCGAACCAGGAATCGGAGGTGGAGCTGGTCCGGGTCATGGTATCAGACCAGAGGTTGAACCGGGAAACCAGCTGGTCGAACCGGTTTTTTATATATTTTTTCAGATTGAACCCTATTAAATTTTATAATATTTACGACACCTTCCGTTTTTTACGTCGTTACAAGCTGTCGAACCATCGAACCGGTAAGGAGACCGTTTCGACATCCGGTTCTGAAAACATTGCTTACGTGTTAACCCACCCTGTTTGGTGTGTTCTTGGTTCTCTGCAGTTTTAATTTGGAAAATGATGTTTTGCTCTCTGCTACATATTTTCATCGTTTGAGTGGCGTGTGTAGATTAGAAACCTTGAAGAGGCATATTCCGTTCTCTACATACGAGGGACTAGAGGAGCTTAAGAAAATAGCTGTGAGGTTTGAAGAGAAGATTTATACTACTGCAACAAGCCAGGTTTGTTGTGTTTTCTGTATCATATACAATCTTGTGTTATCGGCCTTAAAACCATGTCAATTTTTTGGTTTGCAGTCTGATTATTTACGGAAGATATCCTTAAAGATGCTGACTATGGAGACGAGATCACAAAATCCCATGTCAGACCCCATGCTGTCGAACTCTGCTGTGTTGGTAATTTCGAATTAGAGAATTCCTTTGCGTGCGGCAAGGAACAATATTAAAGGAGTGGATAATTATAGATAATTTAAATGTGTTTAGATTTAGATTATTAGTGATAATTATCATGTCTTAGTTATTAGCAATCCTAATTGTAGTCAAACATGATAGGTTAGTCTATAAATAATCAAGGATTGTAATTCAAGTTTTGTGTAAGTTTCTTGAATAATAATAAGCGTTTGGGTGCTTAGCCAAATACTTTGCAATTTCCGATTTACAATTCCGTTAAATATCGATTCATCTTGAATTGGTATCAGAGCCACCTGGGAGATATAACGTACCTTTGATTGAGTCTGGGATCAAGGGTAACTCGCCGGAAGTTTGAGAGAGAAGGATTAGAATAGGTGACAACAAGTGCTGGGTGTTGTTGTTGGTTCTGTTCTTAGACGAATCAAGGAAGGGCAGCCAGTGATTACAGCGAAGGTATGCAACTGTTGGTTCTGTTGTTGCTTTTGTTGTTAACGAAAAAAGAAAAGAAAAGAGGAAGACACAGTACAATTTTGTGTTATACTGAAGGCTTTTGGTTTGGATCAGATCTAAACGAGCCCAAATCAAAATTTGAAGGTCCAAAATCAAATTGTCCTCTCAACTATTTGCTGTTCTTTTCAAGAAAGGAAGAAACGAATACAAAGTTCAAAACAAATAGTCTTTATTTATTTTCGGGTTCGTGTTTGAAGTGGAACTCGGGAATTAAACGTGTAGACTGGAAGAAACCGAACCAGTTACACCGGGTTCGTTTAATCTTATGCATAGTCGAAGAAAGAAAAATATGGTTGGAAGCTATGGCAGTAGCGGCCCGAATACCGAGAAATCGGTTCCAAATTCAACAACGCTTCAATGCCCAATGTTGAATAAGGTTAATTATACAATTTGGGCGTTGCGTATTCACGCAATTTTTAACATTCATGGGGTGTGGGAGGCCATTGAACCCGGAACCGAAACCGATGTGAAGAAAAACAGTATGGCAATTGCTTTGTTGTTTCAATCCATACCGGAAGAACAGATCTTGCAAGTTGGTAATCTGAAGACGGCAAAAGAGATGTGGGATGCACTGAAAGCGCGCCATCTAGGAGCCGATCGGGTACGTGAAGCAGGACTTCAGACACTCATGTCAGAGTTTGAGGCGTTAAAGATGAAGGATTCAAGTACTATTGATGAATTTTCAAGCAAGTTAACAGGAATGTCTTCAAAAGCAGCGTCTCTCGGTTCTATAATCGAGGAACAAAAGATCGTGAAAAAGTTTCTTAGTGGTTTACCAAGACGGTTCATCCATATGGTAGCCACGGTTGAGCAAATTGTGGATCTAAAAACAGTTTCATTGGACGACGTTGTTGGACGAATGAAGGCGTATGAGGAACGCAAAAAAGATGAATCAAGGTACATAAACAAAACTTATGTTCAATAATTCTAATTCATCTTCAAGTTCTAGACAGAATTCACGCGATTCGAGTAAGGGGCGCGGGAAAGGCTCGAACCGTGGACGTGGTCGAAACCAATCTGGACAAAACCGCGGGTCACAAGACGGGTCCAACTAAGGGAATAAACATAATAGAAAAAAGGATTATTCGAAGGTTCAATGTTTTCGATGCGACAAGTTCGGTCACTTTGTTTCGAGATGTCCAGAGCGAAAGAAAGAGAAACAAGCAAACTTGATCGATGCGGAAGAAATTGACCCGTCTTTATTTATGGTGCAAGACGTTCAAGAAGTTGTTTACTTGAATGAAGAAAAGGTCATTCCAAAAAATTACGAGAACGGTTCGGAAGAAAAAGACTTGTGGTATTTGGATAATGGCGCGAGCAACCATATGACGGGTAATGTATCTCTTTTCTCTGAATTAAATAAGCGTGTTAGTGGCAAAGTTAAATTCGGGGATGGGTCTCAAGTCGAAATATGCGGGAAAGGTTCTATATTACTATTGGGTAAAATGGGGGAGCAAAGATTAATGACCGATATTTATTATATCCCTAGTTTACGTAGTAATATAATAAGTCTCGGTCAAGCAACGGAGTGTGGATGTGATATTCGTATGAAAGATGATTATTTATTAATGTGTGACGCTCAAGGCAAGGTATTAATGAATGTTACTCGGTCTCAAAATCGCCTTTATATGCTTAAATTGAAAGTTGGAAAACCCGTGTGTTTGAAAGCTCGGATTGATAATGAAAACTGGTTATAGCACGCGAGACTCGGTCACCTAAATTTCGAGTTCATGAAACAAATGGTGAATAAAGATATGGTCGTGGCGATGCCAAAAATCAATCATGAAAATCAAATCTGTGATTCGTGCTTAGTCGGGAGGCAAACGAGACAACCTTTTCCGAAGACGGCGTTATTCCGGGCAACGCATGCCTTGGAACTTTTTCATGGAGACTTATGCGGTCCAATTTCTCCGAGCACTATAGCGGGAAATAGGTATATATTTGTCTTAGTTGATGATTTTTCACGTTTCATGTGGACTTTTCTTTTGAAGGAAAAAAGTGAGGCGTTTGAAACCTTCAAAAAGTTTAAAGTCATGATGGAAGTGGAAGTTAGTAGAAAAATCAAGACATTACGAACCGATCGAGGGGGAGAATTTACATCTCATGAGTTCAATCGGTTCTGTGAAAACGAAGGGATTATTCGACACTTAACCGCTCCATATTCACCTCAACAAAACGGGGTGGTGGAGAGGCGAAACTGTACCTTAATGGAAATGACTCGAAGTATATTAAAAGCGCGACAAGTTCCTAATTTATGTGGGGGAAGGCGGTGAGGCACTCAACCAATTTAATAAATAAAACTCCAACACGAGCGTTACACGAAGACAAAACACCGTACGAGATGTTAAAACGAGAGAAACTGGATCTTCAATATCTTAAAGTTTTTGGATGTGCGGTGTATTTGAAAAAAGTTGGTGGGCATCTTCCAAAATTAGACGATCGTTCGACTCGTCTAGTTTATCTTGGAAGCGAAAAAGGTTCGGGGGCGTATCGTTTATACAATTCGATAACTCGTAGAATTGTTGTGGGACGAGACGGAGATACGGAGTTTGATGAAACGCGTGGTTGGAATTGGGGAAAAATATTGTTTTTAATAACGAAGAGTCTCGCGAACCGGGTATGTTTTGGGTAGACTTTGGTGGCGTAATTGACACCGGAGATGGAACCGTAAATACCGAACTTAGTGGGTCCACTTCTGGAACAGATGTAAGCTCGAAAAATTTTAATGATGAGATTGAGACTGAGTCAACTGGTCCGTTGACCAACACCTCAAAAGAACCAGCAGCAGAAGTTCAGCGCATACACATAGTCACAGTCCATCAACTATGACATCTGGCCCATTAGGTCTAAGTAACAATGGAGTGAATGTTAGGTCACGTGATTTATTGCAGCAAACTCCAACAAGTACTAATATTATTTCTCAAAAATCAAATTTTGTGAACAGTAATGCGGAACAAAATAATGTTATGACGCCAGAGCCAGTTGTTCGAAGATCTAATCGAGCAACGGTCACACCGGTACGTTTTAACGATTATGTTTTAAATTCGAGTTCTATTGATGAAGAATATTTATTGCTTGCGGATGACGAACCGCTTATTTTAATGATGTGAAAAACAAACCAGGTGGATGAAAGCAATGCACGCAGAAATTGAATCAATTAATAAAAATAATACTTGGTCGTTAACCGAGTTACCACGTGGTGCAAAAGCGATTGGATTGAAGTGGGTTTTCAAGGTTAAAAGAAACGCGGATGGCTCACTAAATAAACACAAGGCTAGACTCGTGGCGAAGGGTTATGTTCAGCAACCCGGAGTCGATTTTGACGAAGTGTTCGCGCCAGTTACTCGACTTGAAACAGTTCGGTTACTTTTATCTCTCGCAGCGAATGAAGGTTGGGAATTACATCATCTAGATGTTAAATCCGCGTTCCTACATGGCGAATTAAAAGAAGAAGTTTATGTCGTTCAACCGACGGGTTCGTTAAAGAAGGCGAAGAGCATAGAATTTATAAATTGTCTAAGGCGTTATACGGGTTAAGGCAAGCTCCACGTGCGTGGAATACGAAATTAAATAATATTTTATTAAATATGAAATTTCATAGGTGCTCGCAAGAACAAGCTGTATACCGAAGAACCGTTGGAACAGACGTCTTATTAATCGGCGTGTACGTGGACGATTTAATTGTGACGGGTTCAAATTTGAAACTTATTACGGAGTTTAAACGTGGGATGGCTAAAAACTTTGAAATGTCGGATTTGGGAAAGCTTACTTATTATCTTGGAATTGAAGTGTCGCAGAGCAAGGATGAGATAAAAATTAAGCAAGAGGCGTATGCAAAGAAAATACTGACTGAAGCTGGTATGTTTAACTGCAATCCTACAAATGTTCCCATAGACCCGAATGTGAAATTTTCTAAATTTAAAGACGAAGAAGATTTTGATGCAACGAGATATCGAAAGATTGTCGGGTGTCTCCGGTACCTTTTACAAACACGACCAGATTTGGCATTTTCGGTCGGAGTAGCCAGTCGGTACATGCAATGCCCGAAGCAATCTCATGCAGCTCTTATCAAGCAAATTCTTCGCTATTTACGAGGTACTTTTAGCTATGGCATTACCTATACTCGAGGAGAAAATATGTTGGTCGGTTACAGCGATAGTAGTCAGAACATAGATCCGGACGATGGAAGAAGTACTACGGGACACGTGTTTTATTTTGGGTCTTCCCTAATTACTTGGTGTTCTCAAAAGCAAAGTACAGTAGCTTTATCATCGTATGAGGCGGAGTATATGGCGGCTAGTGCAGCCGCGTGTCAGGCGGTTTGGCTAAAAGAATTACTTGGTGAATTACTCGACAAGAAAATTCAAGCGGCGGTATTACGTGATGACAATACATCAGCGATAGCTCTCGTGAGGAACCCGGTTTTCCATAGAAGAAGCAAACACATAAAATCCCGGTTTCACTACATTTGGGTTTGTGTAGATCGTGAAGATATCGTGGTCGAGCATGTTAGTGGCATTGATCAAAAGGCGGATATTTTAACGAAGGCTCTTGGGAAGATCAAGTTCAAGGAGATGACTGAAAAGCTTGGAGTCGAAGACTTGTCAGATACGAGTTCGAAATTCCAGGGGTAATTGTTGGTAATTTCGAATTAGAGAATTCCTTTGCGTGCAAGGCAGGAACAATATTAAAGAAGTGGATAATTATAGATAATCTAAATGTGTTTAGATTTAGATTATTAGTTATATTATCATGTCCTAGTTATTAGCAATCCTAATTGTAGTCAAACATGATAGGTTAGTCTATAAATAATCAAGGATTGTAATTCAAGTTTTGTGTAAGTTTCTTGAATAATAACAAGCGTTTTGGGTGCTTAGCCAAATACTTTGCAATTTCCGATTTACAATTCCGTTAAATATCGATTCATCTTGATGCTGCTAGTAGTGTAAACCCACTGATCCAGGTATTTCATAATACACTATCATTCAACATTATGCCATTGGTTTTTATAAATATGATTTTTGCAGGAATAAGTTCATATAAGAAATGCAGTGAGTGGGCCCCAACAACTCACTTTCATATTCACATATTGTATGAGTGTGTGATATCTGCTGCTTAATCTTGTTATATCTTCCTTTGAAGTTATGCTACCCTGGCAAAACAAGTACAGTTGTAATCTTCCTTTCTTGTAATTTGCATATTTGAATGAAAACTTATCTAAACCTTCATAGTATGATGTGTTGGGTATGCATAATGAAAATCACAATATTTATGTGGTATTTATCTATACCCGTTCTTTATCGTTATGTCCGCTCAGGTGATAAGCTCAAATCCTTTACGCATTGCTATGTGTACAACATTCATCATGCCTAAATGGTGTTGAGGTTAAAGAGGTAAATCGCCATTACAATATGGAGCTTGTTGGTCGTGAGGATTATTTTCATTCGATTACAATCATATGATGGTTCGAACTTACTCTATTAGGCGTAGGTAGGTTTAGTTGAGGCTCGGTAGTAGGAAGCGGTGCAAAAATGCATTCAACCATGTTTTTGGTTACTATTTCCAAACTTGTAGTACTAATTCGAGGAAAAAAGAGGCACATTTGCACGATTTTTATCGTATCTGGGAGTATAGCTGTTGTGAGGATGGGGGTTAAAGATGTTATGTTATGTGGCGGAACAGGTATTTTCCTAGGTGTCAATTCCATGTTCTCTAGATATGGATATTTTGTTCGTTGCATTACATGACGCATATATTATTAGTAAATAATATGGGTTGACCCTTGCAAGTTACAAAATACACTATGGCTGGCCTGGCTTTTAACATGTTTCCTTCTTAGTTTCATTTGAACCGTCACAGAGCAAACGCAACCTCATCGAATCTAACACTTAAATGGGTCAAAATTTCAAATTACCAGCTCAAAGCGAAGAACAAGGATGCGTTACGAATACCCTACAACAAAGGCTGATCATTGACCTCGTGCCTTTCATTCATCCATCTTTTCAATAGTTGTTGGGAGAAGTTTATACACAAATATGGTTTATTTGATCCAATAGACGCAATGTATAAGCTCCTTTAGTTAACTGCATTTTCTCCTTTCATATTGAAACCGCAAAAACCTGATCTTCTATGTTCAAAACATACTGCATATTGGGCCCAACAATTATATTAGTATTGTCAAAACGTTTTCTGATCCATTATCCATATATTAGTTGGGCGATTTATCTAAATGGATATTTTGATAATCTTAACCCATTTATTATTTTTACCTTTTTAGGGATAATTTTACAAACTAGCGACATATTTTTACATTTTTAAGAAAAAAATAGCTAAAGTTTATGAGATATAACAGCTTATTCCCATCGAACTGATCTAAATAGCTAGATAATTTATGTTTTTATCATAATATTGTGTATGCCTGAAAACATTTTTGCTACAAAAGTGTATTTTAAAAAGTTGTAGTTATAAACCATAGTAAACCAACACCATCACCATCATCGTAAACCAGCAACCATCGTCATCATCTTCACTGTAAATCGGCACACCGTCATCCCCATACCATCGCACCTGCAAAAAAATGTGGTTTGACCAAAATTTCCCTAAGTTAACTGACTTTTTTGAATGGAGTTAGTGGATTGGATGAAAATGACAAAATATGACAAATGTCAGGGGCTAAAATGGCATAAAAAACTATTTAGATTTAAATGACATAAAAAAAACTATTTGTACTGAAGTGGTATTTTGGGTCAAACCTTAGGAACTAAAATGGCAATTAACTTCCCTGCTTTTAAATTACACCAAGTTTACCCCAATGCTAGGAATTGAACCATGGTCTCTCCTCAAGAGGCAGAAAGCCTCTACCACCCCACCAAAGTGGTGATGACAATAATGTTATTCCGTTTGGTTAAAGTTAAAAAGCTAGTTTGATTAGAGTTAAAACAAATAATATTCTAGGAATTTTTTACCGTGCTTTACGTTGAGGAATTTGCGTACAAATTAAACGTTAAAGGCTAACCAAAAACGAAAAATAATGTAACAAATGGAAGAAATAATGGTGATGTGGTATCTGTGACCTGGTGTTGCGACCCGACACACCGGAGATTACTAACCCGTAACAGTCACCACCGCCTTCACTCGTCGTTGTGGCCGACGAGGTTCATTGACCAAGAAATTGTGTTTTAATATGATTTATTATAGCAGCTAGGGCGACCCGGGTTTTAATAAATTTTAAATGGGAACGTATTTAGTTTTTGTAAAAAAAAAAAAATTTGATACATTTTTTCGGAGGGTACCCAGTTGGTCCGTTTAAAAAAAATGTTCCGTTTCGTAAAGAAAAACTAACGAATTATAAGACGGAAATAAAAAAAAACCACCACAAAGTGAATTTCTAATGTGTTTTAATATAATTATAATAACTTATAATAACTCCATGTTCATATAAATTTAATTCATTTACAGCTTTAGCGGTTATAAAAATGTATGCTGGTCAATTCAACCAACTCATCTCATCCACCCGTTTTACCACATCTGATCAACACTAAGTCGAAGCTGTCACCAACAATGTTCAAAATATCATTTTATGGGTCTGCTGACCCATTCATTGACTTATTTACATTTGATTTTAATTTTGTTTTTCGGTTTTACTTATTTAACCATACACATCTACAGATTTTACTTAGTAGTACTTTGACCACCAATGATAAAGCACGAGTCAAATTGATCAAGCCTAGTGAAATCCACATGAATATCGGTGTCTATACTCTATATAGTATGACATTGTTAAGTTGCTTCGGTCTTATGCATCAAATCCATGTGTTATGTACTACATAATGTATAACAACACATGTTTTAGGGTATATTGTGATTTTTCTATTCCGAGTTTTGGTTTTTGTTCGCATTATGTGGTAACACTCCACTTGGCATGTAACCTAAAAAAAGTTCATACAATCTGGGCTCTCTTTATAACAGTTGGTTGCTTGAGCGGAGACTTTGATCCTGATACTATTCCCACTTGAGCTCATCCTAGTAGTATTCTCACTTGAGCAACTTAATTGTAAAGTTTTCATTTTCTTCGTAGCCATTACGCCCCAAACGTGTTGGTGATATTTGAGGTCCGATATTCATTATGAACCCAACATCAGTGTTGTCCACATGCAATGTGGTATTTGCTTAGGATATTACCTAACAATGTTTCAAATGTGTTGTACTTTTGTAGTCTTGAAAATACAACTTCATTCTCGATATCATCTGCTTCACATGTTCCTTTCACCTTGTTGATCCCTAATTGGATGTCGACATATAAAAAGACCATTAGCTTTCATCCGCATTACACATCTCAAACCTTGCAAAACGTCGTCTCCTGTTCTGATTTATTGTTTGAAGCTTGGAGTTATAAAGTAAAATAAAAAAAACGTAAATGAACTCCTCCAAACACCACTCTCTTCGGCTAAAATCCTCTATCTTCAATCAAATTGAAGGTTCGTAAACCTCAATCCCTAACCTAAATTGATAACTCCAAAAAAAAAAAAAACACTTGTCTTGAATCAATATATACAACAATTAAACATATACACCACCAAAATTTAGCATACACAAATTTAGTATGACCCACAACCCCACACACTACAAGTACGGGGTTTAACATGAATAGGTAAAATGCACACACACATTGTAAATTGGTGCACACATACATAGAAAAACAGGTTTCAACCATAATTCAAATCGATTTGCAAAAATATGTGTTATGCAAAGATGATTTGGAGTTTGCAGATCACCTTTTCAATTATTTACACATGTCAATAACTAGTGTAATATTCCTCAAATCTATGTTTTCTCGGTTAAAAACCTCCTTGATTTGCACAAGTCACTAAAGAAAAAGTAGTTGTTTAAAGAAGTCATTCGAGGTATTATCATCATAGGCTTGCGGTGCATCTCGCCCTCTTCAACAACAAAAGATCTTGAGCGGAAAAATCATTGAGGATGTTAAGTTTATAGGTTTCCGTTGAATTAAATATAAGTTCAAATTCAAGCATATCCAATGAAAAGATTGGGATAATATGTTATAATTTTGTTGCTACTCCTGTCTTGTTTTGGGTGGAGGAGCTTTTGTTTATAAAATTTGCCTCTTCGGAGAAAAAAAGGGTTTCAACCATCAAATCAAAGACACAAATACACCCGTTTAAATATGGGTTTCAAACACGTTTAGCTCCAAATTTGAGCTCTAGTGCTAAACTAAACACAAGACACATAAATGTAAACACACACCACATGTAACCCTAAATTAAAGAACACGGTTTTACCTTACAAGGATGTTTGTCAACGATTCTATTATCCTTATGTGGTTGCGTTGGAGAGGTAACAATCAATGTAGTCACGCTATCCCCCTCTCAATACAAGAGGTGACTTACAATAAAGGTTGGTTGAGGTGTTGGAAGATGAAGAATGGGGATTTCTATTAAGATTTAAGACGTAATAACAACTAGAAAGGTTATTCTAACGTGCAGTTAAAACATTATGTTAATGGATTAAAAGTTTGAACTATAACTTTGGTAAAATTCAATGGCTAAGAGTATTATGCATATTAATGTAAATACAAATACCTTTAAAATCATAAGTTTTATAGCAAACTTAACAACTCCAAATGCATAATTAAATTATTATTTATAAATACTTGTTTTCTAAGATCATGCGTAATTACAGACGTGGAAAAGTTTGATAATGGGCATGAAGAGGAAGAGACATTTCTAGAATAGTGTCAAAAGAAAAGAAAAACAATGAAAATTAATGAATGGAATGAGCATTAAGAGACATTAACTATTACACATTTTTTATAAGAGTATTATGATGGTGATATGACGAAAAATGCTCCTTAATAAGTATTAACCATTACCCATGGTATAAAAAAGTATATTATTTGCATGATCTAATACGAATAATTAATAATTTTACATAGTTTAATTATTTTTATTTTTTTAAACATTCTTAACAATATCTATAACTTAATAGTTATTACTAATGTTAACACTAATAAATTTTAATAACAAACTCCAGTGCGGGCCCTGAGCATGTGCGGGGTGGGCGACAACTCAGGGCCCAAAATGTAAGAGAGCTTGTAGATTTTATAATTTTTTTATATATTATATATATTTAAAAAACCCTCTAATTTTATGGTTTGAAGTGTATAAATTTTGAGTTTTTCGGCGTGTCATCGTCGGTGCTACAGCGTGTAAATCTGTAAAATATAAGTGCAGAAAGGAAGAAGACGATAATGGAGTTTAAGGATATATGAATATATAATTAATATCTCTTGTCGTTTAGTTTCTAGAAACCCAATACTTTTATATAGATTATATTGTGTTTCTTTTTCACTAGAGAGTTATAATTGTCTTTCACCACCTACTTCAAAGCATTAGATTATCTCCAATGCTAAGGTCGCTCTTAGACGTCCTTAGCTGCCTAATCAGCCGTCACATTATATTCTTACAGATCCTTAAAACCTCTCAATTTCTTCTCCAACCATTCAAACATAGTTATATATTCTTACATTTGCACATCACTACCCATTTTTCCTTTAATTTTATTACTTTATAAATTATTTAAATGTATTCAAATGATTAAATACTTAATACAAGTAAATAGCTAACATCTAAAATAAAAGTAAATTAGACTTTAAAATATATAACTATAAATTTACACATACAACAGTTTTGGTTATATTGTTTTTTAGTTTGGATTATTTAAAATGTCAAACCTTAAGGGTTAACATGTAGTTTAATTAAAAAATTAAAAGGTTAATAATTTTTAATAATAAAACAAAAAACCCCTCTCTTCTTTTTCACTTATGTGTTCATCTTCTCTATAATAACCTCCTCCATTGAACCTCCACGAAGCTTTCCAAAACAACTTAAGCCTGAACTGAAATTATCATTGAGAATCAAAAATAAAAGCCAAAAGGAAATGGCCCAAAAACTCAGACATATCAAGCCCTTGCAGTCGGATTTTTCTTTCGGATCTGTACAAATCGGATATGCTCCATTGAGCCTGAAAACTTGGATTTATTCCACGTCACTCGGACAGGATTACGGATTTCCGTTGGAGGCAGTCTTACTCTTATTAATATTATTAGTTAAATACTGTTTTCTTTTTCTTTTCTTTAATTTCAACAATTATCTTACTATTTATTGTGTTTTTTTTAATAATCTGAATTTGATTTATTATTATTATTATTAATTTATTTAAGTAAGTATTATGTGTTATATAATCTAAATTTATTGTCAATATTACTTTTTGTAGCAAATCTTTCAATTTTTTTTACCAGTAACATTATCTTTTGAAAAGATACTTCGATAAAGGGGGAAAATGGTCAAATAAGAATTAATGTTAATTAAACTTATTAAATATTGAAGTAAAAAATGAATTAAAGGAGTAAACTCTTAAGGTCTATCTCTTGCATAAAACAACTATTGGTGTACATTGATGATATAATACATTTGTAATACATTTGCATACGACTCTTCAGTTTTAATCTTTTGGTTTCCTAATTTATATAGCCCATTAGTTTCAAAAAAGGTTATTTTTTAATCTTAAGGTCCTTTTGATATGTAAAGAGCTGTAATTTTAACCTTTTGGTCTTGTTATTACTTTATATGTTTAGGTTATAGTTTATATAAGCAAGACTTAAATGCCATTTTAGTCCTGTAGTTTGGGTTATTTTAATATTTAGTTTAAATGTTTCATTTTTGTTTGTGGGTCCAAAAATGTTTTACCATTGCCATTTTAGTCCACTGGGTTAACTTTATCTATTTTTTTTGCTATCGAAAAGGCAATTCTGTCCTTTTATATGTTATTCTGTTTACTAGAAGGACAATTCGGCCTTATAAAATGACCGAATTACCTTTCTCGTTAACAAAAATAATTGATGAAGTTAACCTAAGGGACTAAAATATCAACGATAAAAACTTTTTGAATCCATAGATGAAAATTAAACCTTTGGAATAAACTGAAAAATGACACACACACCAAAAAAACTAAAATGACATTTAACTATACAAGCACATTGAATAGATGGCCCTTACTATTGTATCGAAGACTGACAGAGCCTTGTTTTTTTTTTTTTTATCTTACACAGAAATCTAAAACATTTCTAACCTTTTCGGAGGGGCACCCACAAACTCATACAAGTGGCGTAAGTTTGCAGCACCATCGTCAAACGTAAAACAAATTTAAAAAAGTACCGACTCGCATTTCCTTTTTTAAACCCAACGGTACTACAGTGGTTAACGTGGATCGCAAGTTTTAAATCGCAATACCACTCCATCCCAAACACACACACAACTCTCTCTCTCTCTCTCTCACACACACACACACATACACACGCACACGCACTCTTCGTTTTCTGCGCGCCATGGAGGAGGTCGACGAAACAGAATCTGTGCATCAGGTATGTTTTCGAAGACATAAGCAGTTATCTCTCGTAATCAGTATAATATTCACTCTATCGGATTGTTTCTTACAGGCATTTGCGTATTCTGTAACCTAGTGTGTTATTGTTTCGTGATTTCTTATTTGCTTCTTATTTGTGTATCAGTTACTTCGATTAATTAGGCGTTATTGTTGCTGAATGTTCGATTAATTGTGCGTTGTGATTCCATTTGCTATGTGTATATAAAATTAGACGAACTATTGCAAGTAGATTTATGGCCAATTGCAGATTATTGTTATAATCGATTATTTAGTAACATAAACTAAAAATTGAGCGAAAAAAAGTAGATGAGAGAACGAGATGAGATTTTAACAAATAAGGCCTTTTAGGAATGGTCAAATAAGGCCTTGCCACGTGGTCAAGCACTACTCCACGTTTTTAACTTACTTTCGGATTAATAAAATGATTAAAAAATATGAATTTGTGAAAATCATTATGACTAGATTGATGTCGGTCATAGATTCCCGCCAAAAGAACTATATAATGTGCTTCATGAATGTAAGAATGTTAGTTTTGTTAGTCCTAACATTTAAGTAATTAATAATTCACACTAATATAGCTTTTCCATGCAGGTTTACATGGCATGCCTCATGCATGGTCATAGGTAAGCTTCTTAGGCGAACACGTATCAGTATTCAGTATAGTGATGTAATGCATAATCACAGTATAGTGATATAATGCAGCCATTCTAGGTTAATCATTAGCATAATGTGCTCCAACTGCTAAGACTACCATCTTGATGAAATTTCAGTTTGTCATCATCATTGAATTGAAGTTTACATAATATTCTTGAATTTTACAATATCCTGTAGTTAACTTATTATGAAAATCATGTTGTCAGAGTTGGAATCTCCTATTATGATAGTCTTACACGTGAACTCCATGTACTGGAACTTTGGGAAGACGGTACTGCAGAGTTTCCTCTAATCGATATGGGTAAAAGATACTTTCGCTTCCCTCTTAGATACGAAAGATTATTTGAATTTGGAGCTAATTTTGTTACCTAATCAATAAGATTTGGTTTTTCATTCCCAATATTGGGGGGATGTGGTCGCCCTTCCCTTTTCAGTGCTAATTTTATTTCCTCTTTTCACATAACGGATCAATATCTAACTGTAGGTAACTTACTTCAGTTTAAACAACAACATGTGAATATCATAACATTTTATGATGTCTTAGTCAAGTATCAGGTTAAGCCCTTGATCATATACACGAGTACCAAGAGTGAAGAATCTCTCTTAGCTGCTTTACAACGAAATGGTAAGATCATAATTTCCTTGCAGACTTTTATGCACATTGAGCTTGTGGATTCTGTATTTACGCTTGTCAGTGATACAGATGGTGCAAGTGAGGTGCATACTGTGAAGCTTATGAAGAGTTCAGTATTTAGTTATGAACAAGCATGGCACAGGTGTAGTATACATTAAGAAGGTCTTCAATTATGCAATTCCACCTAATATTTGGTTGCAGCCAAAATTTTTAGTTAATGATAACTGCTTTTGAGGGGCATTGGGTGTAAATGCACCGGACAAACAAACCTGTCAAGTAAATGGCTAATAATTATATCGACCTTTTAGTAAATACTTTCTTCAGTTATATTCTTCATATAGCCAACACTTTCTTATGATTTGTCATTATACAAGCGAAGCTCATTATCTGTATATACCTTTTGATGTTTAAGTTGAAATATGCAGATTTAATAACTAATAAGCTATAGTTCTAATAAAATAATAAGTAAAATAGTTGACTGTTCTAAGACAATAAAGGCAAAAGATGACTTGGTTTGATTACGGTCTTTTTAATTGCATCTTTTCATTTTACCTAATGATGTAGACATGCTGTCTATCGGCCTCTGATCTTTCTTCTTCATACCTGCTATGATATCTTCTCTTTTATTTTATTAACACAGATTAGTATATCTTCGGGTAACTGGAATGGATGATGGATTAAACGTCAAAGAAAGAATCTGCTTTGTAAGTTATCACATAATTTTACCAAGTTCCCACTCCTCTATAGTCTTAATGTTGGTTTGATGCATCTTTAAACCACTGACATTTTAAACTTGTAGTTTTTTTTTAATCATAAATGATATCAGTCCATACCATGTCTTCTTTATCTATTTGAAAAGCCAATGAAATCACATGGATGTATCATGATCTGAGTCATAATTTTACTTTTATTTAACTGTAGCTAAGTTCTATGATGGACATTGAGAGTGAAGTGCAAGTCCGTGCTAGTGGAGGGCTTCTTGCCATATTGGAGACCGAAAGAGTCGTGGACACCATTGAACAAAATGAGTGTGGGAGTGTATCGATTGCAATCAATTCCGTCATGCAAATTTCATTGTATCTGATCATAATCTTTTCTTTATTCACACTAGAATCTACTAGTTCCTGCTATAGTTTTCCCATCTAAAATGCAGAAACAAATTCCTTAAAGTTGACTCTGCTGCTCACGAGGCATTGCAGATATTTCAAACTGACAAGCATCCAAGCCACATGGGAATTGGTAGAGCAAAAGAAGGGTAGTTTTTTTAATCCTAAGTCTGTTCTTTCATGTCTCAAAAGTAAGTGATAACATCTGTTTATTTGCAGGTTCTCTGTTTTTGGCATGATGAATAAGGTGTGGGAGAATGCTTTCATCTTTTAAGTCTGATTTTCCTTTAAATATATGATCTGATCTGTGTTTTCTATTTTAGTGTGTAACACCCATGGGTAAACGTCTTTTAAGGTGAACATGGATTTCCACGTTAATTTCAGTAATTATAGAACTTTACCTACAAGTCCATACTGTTGGTGTTGAATGATTGTTTTTTTTTCTGTACCAGGACATGGTTTCTCAGGCCCATACTAGACCTTGACAACTTGAACAGTCGTCTTAATGTTGTATCCTATCTTTTGTATAATATATTGAAGTTTAAGGATGATTAATACTCACTGTTCTGTGCTTTATTCCATATCCACAAAAAAACACTTGCGACTTGTTTCCTTCAATAGCTTCAGATATCGTTCTTTGTTTCATCTGAAGAACTGGTAACTCCTTTACGTGATACACTGAAATCTGTCAAGGATGTCCCCCACATACTGAAGGTGCAACACTTCTTTCTTCTGTTTGATCACATGCTAAAATCTTAGATAGATATGTACGTGTATTTTGTTATGTACTCATGCTGACCACAACAACATACTCTATTTCTGCAGTTTTAGAATATATTACAACTGCAGAAGAATTATTATTTCTGTATCTTTAACATGTATAAGTTTCTCTTCATCGTTTTCATTTCTTTGTCATGGAAGAAATTCAATTCTCCAAGTTCAGTATGCACCTGTGGTGATTGGACTGCGTTTCTGAAGGTAATCTTTGCTCTTTGTTCCATCCTTCTGTTAAAGTTCCACTTAGTAGTACTTATTAACTGAATAGTGCATAGTTTTCAAAATATGCACATGGTGATTGGATGATCCTGATGATTTTGGGCTGAAACACCTTATTTTGTTAAAATCTGCTTCTGCAGTCAGGAACTCATCATGTTAACTATCTTCAGTGTATGAATTATATAAGCAACTGGTTTGCATTTATGAATCTGTTGTAGTTGTTGATTATTGACGTGAATATTAGATGACAACTTGTGATGGTTATACAATATATGACTTTATTAACAACTTTTATACAACCATATATGCTTTTATCTTGTAGAGCCTTTCTGCACTTCTGCATATCAACAAGATATTTGAACTAGGAATTTCTGAAAATCTTCAGGAGCAAGCTAACTACTTCAGTGTAAATATGGTTGAGAAGGTATTGAATTATTTTCCCAAGCATGGTATCCCTTCAGTATTTAGTCATTTTTACCATACTGTCGCTTTAATTGACAGGTTATTAACCAATTTTTGGGTTTTGACAGGCTGCTTCTTGCATATCAATGGATTTAGCTTATGTATATGAACTGGTTAGAAAGATATCTGTTTCTTCCTCCTCTAAGTACTAGCTTAATGTTAAGTAATGTGGATAAATGATTCCCAGTGCTTGTTTTTTTATAGGTAATTGGTGTTGTTGATGTAAACAGAAGTAAAGACAAAGGCTATGAGACAACTGTGAAAGATGGTTTTTGTGACGAGGTTTGGGACATTAACAGTGGCTTCCTTAACTACCGGTTTACTTCTTCATGTGTATGTTACTTCCGTTCTCTTGACAAAACGTTTCTTCATAATAAAATGCAGCTGGATGAACTGAGGCAAATATACGAAGAATTACCAGAATTTTTGGAAGAGGTGCTATTAATTCACATTACAAATTGTTTTCTGATTATACATATGTTTTAATTGAGGCAGCATTGGAACATTAAATAAAATTATCATGTAACCTTGTGTATCTATTGTGCTAATCGGATTATACCATGTTCAACAGGTGTCATCATTGGAACTTGCACGTCTTCCTTTCATGTCTAGAGACAAACTGCTTCCACAAGTTGTTTATATAAATCAGATAGGTATGCTACACTTTTTTACCGTGTTTGATCTTTTACAGTTTATTAGACATTAATCAGCGTTACTTTATGATCTTTAAAGGCTAGTTATACTAAATAATAATATGCATTACTTAAGGTATGAATTTTGAGAGATGACAACTAAAGGGAAAAATTAACTCACAGTCCCACATCGACTCTGTGAACAACACCCAGCTGAAGGCAGTGCCTATATAATGAGCGGCCCAGGGATAGAAAAAGCATACCTTTCTCGGCCTTTTGGCTAAGATCAAGTGTAGTATCTGTTCTTATCAGTTTAATATCTGATACGTGGGCCATCGGCCCACTCGATATTAATCTAATTTTTTATGGGCAAGGGCCCGTTACAATAGCTTGCTATTGGGGTCTTTGAGCGTCGCCTTGGTTTTGCACTACTGCCTTGGCCTGGCGCACCCCTCCAAACCCTAGTTAAGATTTTATAAATGAAATATGCGTTTCAGTAATGCTTTGTCATAAATGTAATTTGGATTTAACTTATTAACTTAGTGATAATCTATAATTACTTAAAATTACTGTTTTTTTTATATATGTTGTAAATATTAATCAAGTTTTGTATTTTTGAGTGAACTGCTATCTATTGAAACACCCGAACTCTTCATTCATACTGAAACATTAAATTTCTTTTAGTTTTAGTGAAATTATGTAATACATTAATACCTGAAATTGAGCTTTTAGAAACTGGTGTAAAGATCAATTAAAATCTGGAATTGAGTGGACTGTTAGCTTTTCAAACAAGTTGAGCTATTGTTTCTTAAATGTTGAAATTGAAGACGTCTTTTATGCTCTTACTTTCAATTATTGTTTCAAAATAGGATATCTGATGTGCATCTTTGAAGAAAAGCTAGATGAATGCATTTTAGAGGAACTTCAAGACTATGAATTTGCTGTAAGCTGGGTTATTTTAAGCATGTCCTGCTCTCGAAATGCTTTTTTCGGATCCTAATTTAGAAAACGCGTATTCTGTTTCTAGTTCTCTGATGAAGATGGTGATGTTAAAAGGTTTTACTACCGCAATGCAAAGACACGAGAACTGGACAGCCTTTTAGGAGACATATATCATAAAATCCTAGGTATTAATAAAAAGACTAACTTTCCCGTATGTTATTAAAAAAAGTTGAATGCAAACAATAAGAAACTCTTTTCTGCAAACAATAAATGCAACTTTTGGAATTAAGTTGAGACTGCATGTTTTAATACGTTTGATAAACAATTTATTGTTACCTTTTTCTATTTACCCGATCCTTTCCAAGACATGGAGAGAGCTATCACAAGGGACTTGGTGTCACATATTCTTGAGTTCTCGATGCATCTACTCAAGGGAATCAATTTTGCAGCAGAACTTGACTGGTTAGATACATTCTTTATATGTTTATTCCCTTTTCTTCATTTTGCGTGACTATAATTGTTCATGGCTGTGTAGCTTTTTGTCATTGGCATTGGTTGCTCGTCAAAACAATTATGTAAGGCCCATACTGACTGCTGAAGCTGTGCTTGATATTCGTAACGGAAGGTCAGACTTTTGTTTTATACCTTTTTCGCTTCAAAAATACAAATATGATATTCTTCAAGCTGCCTTTTCATAATGGACTGCTTAAGTGAATTCATATGCATTTAAGTAGGGAGTAACGTTTAGCTGGTTCTAGACATGTTTTGCAGGAAATGACAGTTGACACTTTTATTCCTAATGATACAAAGATTCTTGATCAGGGTATTGTTTCTTAGTTTATTCAGATTTAGAGATCATTTATTACATCAGAACATTTCTTATATGACTTTTTCATATTTCATTTTTCAGGGAACGTTCATATAATTACAGGACCTAATTATTCTGGCAAAAGCATATATATAAAGCAGGTTATATCTCCATGGCATACGTTTCTATTTTCATTTGTTTCATATAAGCTTTCACATAAAGTCCTATGAAGTCCACTGAAAACGGCCCGGAAAATCAAAAGTTTTCATGGAATTAAGTTTCATGGTTGATTTTTTTTAATTCACCAATCACATTGTCGTTGAATAATTAAAATGCAGGTAGCACTAATAGTTTTTCTTGCCCACATTGGAAGTTTTGTTCCAGCAGATGCCGCGGAAGTGGGCATAACTGATAGGTTGCGGTTTTTTAATCCTTTTTCTTTTATATGCTATTATAATAATCTTGAAATGAGTTTACTAATAGGTGATTGACCACCGTAAATGACAAATGATAGAATTTTCTGTGCCATGGGAAGCAAGCTTATGACTGCTGAACAATCCACTTTCATGATCGATTTGCACCAAGTTGGAATGATGCTAAGGTATTTTTTATGTAAACTGAATGAGACCGGTTTTTTTGGACGTTTATACTGATGTTAAAAACGTTAAGGCATGCTACTTCTCGGTCATTATGTTTACTGGACGAATTTGGCAAGGGAACTCTTACTGAAGGTTAGTCATTAATTTTTCCATGTTTAATTAATTTTGCATTGTACACCAATCATGCCAATATTCCCCTTTCTAGATGGTATCGGTCTCCTTGGTGGGACTATTGATCATTTTATCTCGATGTATGCTCCCCCGAAGGTTTGTTACTCTTAAAACGTTGCTCATCCATTACAGCTTTTGAAGTATATCGTATGAGACTGTTCACTAGTTGTACTCATACACTTATGCTGCAGGTTCTAATTTGCACTCACCTGACCCAGATATTTGTTGATAGTCATTTATCTCAGGTGTGCAACACAGTAACTTGAAAGATTTATAGTTTCTATACAACATCCATGTGTGACGAGTTAATGTTTCTGATCATTGTTAAACACCAGTCGGATAAAGTCAAATACTACACCATGAGTCTGCTAAGACCTGACAACAATAATGAAGCCCTCGAGGAAATTGTATTTCTATACAGGTAAATCAACAACACTTTAGTACTTACTTTATTAGCATGTGCAGTTAATCTGACTTCTTGTATATGTTAGGCTGGTTCCAGGACATACACTCCTTAGTTATGGTGAGTTAGTATCTGATATTCACTTGTATCTCTGTTTTTATATTTTCGTTTGTGTCACTCAGTTTAATTCTTGTTTGCAGGACTTCACTGTGCTCTACTTGCTGGTATGTTTCAATCATGCTACATTAAAATAGAACACACCGAGTACTTTAGTACTCTCTGATATCATTTTACTAATTACCACGATATTGTGCTCAATCATTCTTAGTATATTAAGAAAGTAAAGAAATTATATTTTAGTAGAACATGTACTTAGGGTGCAAATGAGCCAAACCGCTCATGAGATACTTGAGATCGGCTCGCTAAAAGCTCGAATTGAGCCTAGTTTAAACGAGCTCGAGCCTGAAAATAAGCTTGTTTAGTAAATGAGCCCAAGCTTCACTTATCGAACTCGAGTAGGCTAGCGAGCCTAAAGAAGCCTATTATTTATATAATTTTTTATCTAATATGTTAAATATATATTGAAATAATAGTTATTGTTATATACAAAATCACAATAAAAAATAGCTAGATAATATATAATATGTTATATAGAAAATTAGAATTATTATTTATATTAATAAAATAATTCACAAACAATAAACGAGCCGAGCTCGAGCCAACTTACGAGAGTTCAAGCTTGAGCCAACTTATGAGAGTTTGAGCTCGGATCATTTACCCCCTACCTATCGCAACTAGAGGGGGTCAATGGTTGTCAATTCACCGACCAACTAAATTTTCTATTAATAGAAATATCCAGTGTCATCATTTTCTTGTAGTTTGACCCCTAAAATTGTCATGGTAGAGTAGTTAAGCAAATGCAAAAAGGTATCTATTGTTCCTCCAATTAAAATTGTTCCTCCAACCGAAGTAAAATGTATGAATTTTAGTTTCAAGGGAAATAATTATTGTACAAGGACATTCCATTTCTTCTTTTATCCGGCTTGCAATATCATACAATCTTGTAGGCGTTCCTCAAGAAGTAATTAAAAGAGCGGCGTTCATATTGGATGCTACCACTAAAGGCATACATATCGATCGAGCATGTGATGAAAAGATAATAGCTCAAGATGAGGAATATAAGGTGCCATATTCATAAAGGTTATGTATTTGCTTCGAGCTGTGTCTGTTTGCTCATAATAACTATAGCCATATGAATCAAATGACAGAATGCTGTGGAGAAGATGGTAGCTTTTGATGCTATAAATGGCGATTTGTCCCTGTTCTTTCAAGATATGTGTCCCTGTCAACCATGATTTTTGTACCTCATATCATATTTGGTACTGTTCGAAATGGTAGGTAGATCTTTTGCTTTAGTCTCTTAGCACTATGATGGGGCAAACAAACAAGAACAGAGGATTACCATTTAAGGTTTTAGTGAACATCATTTAACAAAACATGAGGCGTAGATTGCAAAACTTATATCTTTAATGACTCGATAATGAGGATTGATTGTATTTGTATGTGTGACGGACTATGAGACGTTGAGTGGAGGCACAACTGTAAAAGCACCCTGAAAGAAAATTGATACCATATCTAATGTTCAACTATTACATACATCTGTCTTTATAGGATAAATTTAAATCAGGCGAGTCGAGCCTAAAACACCTCAGGAATTGATTTGACTACCTAAACAAATGCTTAAATTATTGCAATCAAATATCCCGTGTTTTACAACACAAAAGAAATTGAAATTGTAAAAATTAGGAAAAACTTTCCAACTTGGGGTTCCATATGATGATATTCGGGTCCGACATTCTAGCCCAACCGTCTACGGCTGTTTGTCACATTATCCCGCCCAATGAGACTTGTATATCCAGTACTTACTGTAACTCCAGCATATGTCATCCACTGCACACAAGAGTACAAATTTATTAAGTTTAGCGAAGTGATTATTGTTACACTTAAAACACATTTTAAGCTAGTGAAAGCCTAACATGTAATAATTATACTATAAAGTAATAAATGGGTGATTGAATATGCGTTTTGAAAGTGATCGTAGTAATATGGAATCAGTTGTTACAAACATATGTTAAGAACGGATGAAGAAACAAAAAGGGTCATTTTTGCCAAATAAATGAGATGTTTTATGGAATGACAATGGGAGTCTCTTAAATAATTTGTTTGAAAGGGGTAAAAAGGAACCAATATTTTTGTTGTGGCAATATTAAAAATTAATAAAAAGGTAGTACCTTCATAAATAACCAGCACCTTTCTTTGACTAGAATAATATGGTTTATTGTTTCCAGTCAGCCCACTTCACAGTATCTGTTGAAATCTTCCTGTTAGGGCCAGAACTGTTCGGAGAATTATGCCATACCATCTCCATCTAGCATAAAAAAGCAAACATTAATTAGCACAAGTCTTTCATGTATTCAAACACTATATAGATGGCAAATGGGTATGTCAGTCGGATAGGGTAACAAGTTTTGGACAAAACAGCAGGTACACTTTTGGAGAGGGTCAAAACAGGTTGGCTGACCATACCTCACCAATGATGACTGTGTCACCTTCCTTCACGCCACGCTTAATTAACGACTTATTAACACCACATGCCTCTAGCACATGCTGAAACCTTCTATCAGAATCCAGATATGTATTGCAGAACATGTAAATTTCAGTATCATTACAATTCATGACATTAACCAAAAAAACAAGCAAAGTAAAATACAAATAGAATAAACTTACCTCCAATTAGTCATTTGAACAAACCGTTGCAAACCCGCGCCTTCAATATGCCATGTATTGGAGCTACTATCATGAGAGATCTCAAATTCATTAATGGGGGTCGTTCGTTGCTTTTTCACCATTTCCGCCACATGACTAAAATGCACCGGATCTCTCCAACCTACACGAGACAAAATTCATAAAAGAAAACACCAAAGGTTTATGAATCTTAGCTAAAAGATGATAATTGCTTACTATCTTCTTTTTTATCTTCAACTTGTTGGCGTATAAGCTCATAAGCGGCAGTAATCAATTTTCTAGTCCCTTGTCTATTTATTGCACTGATACAAACAGGTTCAGTCCCACGCGACTGAAGGTGTTTCTGGAATGATTCCCATTTTTCATATGCATCAGGGAGATCCATTTTGTTGTATGCAACTATATATGCTTTTTCAGCAATTTCAGGACTGAACATTTCCAGTTCAAGTCGAACTGCATCGTATTCATACTCTGGTTGTTGAGACGAGCCATCAACAATGTGTACCTAAGCCTCCATTTTTATAATAAAGTTATTAATTCACCATACTATCTTAAAATGCATCAAACAAAAAAGTTTTTTATAATAACTAACTAGTTATTAGAGGTAGCGAAACGGTTGGGTCGGGTCACGGGTTAAAACACTTTCTTTTTACAATATTTATAGATAATTAATGTTCTGAATATAATATGTTTTAAAGTTAATTGCAGGTTGTATGCTTTAAAAATACTTGGGTGACTTTCAACCCAGTTAACTCATCCAACCCATTTGACCCATTTCATTTTCATCAAAACTTATTGATTTGACCGACCAGTTTGAGATAAAACATAACCCAAGTCGACCCATTTAAAACAAAATGGATCAAAACCGCCACCTTTATGTTGGTAATAAAATCAGTATTCTCCGCAGCACTTTTATTAATATGTAATAGACTTTAATAAAACACAATAGTATTGAATCAAATAAACGTTTCAGGTTGAGAAGCAGAAAGAAACACATCGGAAAGTAACACATGTTAAAGACTTGTGGGGTATAAAAGCCCAAGTGCAATCGTTTCAGCTATAATTCTCAAAATTTTAGAAATAAAGACCTAGAAATTGAATTAAAAATGTAAGCAAAATATTAAAAGAGGTATACCAGAGCTGAACATCTTTCGGTATGCCTAAGGAACTCATGGCCCAAACCAAAACCTCTGTGTGCACCTTCAAGTAAACCTGGAAGATCCGCCACAACTATAGTTGCATCATAATCAAATGAAACCACACCCAGATTAGGAAGCAATGTGGTAAAAGGGTAATTTGCAATGCTCGGTTGAGCAGCACTAATAACACTTAAGAATGTGCTTTTTCCTGCATTTGGAGCTCCCACTATTCCAATATCTGCAACTAATTTAAGCTCCAATTCCAACCACCTGATCAAAAACACCAATCACAAATAATCATTAAGGTTCAAACCCAGCTTCCACTGGCATTCTGACTTAAAAAGATGTATTTTACAAATCCCATTAGTTAGCGGGGTACCGGTGGGGTTCATGAGTAAGATAACGGGTTCTATTCTTTATCATCAGTTACTTTCAAAATTGCACACCCAAACACCCCCTAATCGACAATTAGGGCTGCAAATGAACCAAACGTTCGGCAAACAGTTAGTAAACCGTTCAGCGGGTATTCGTTCGTTTAATAAATGAACAAACACGAACATGAAATCCCGTCGTTTAGTTTAAATGAACGAACACGAACAGAGGCTACGTTCATTCATTTCTGTTCGTGATCGCTCGGTAACGTGTTCGTTTATGATCGATAGTTTATTAGTGCTTTTAAATTTCTATATTTCTATAAATACTTCAATCCTGACAAATAAAATATTTTGTAAGTATCAATGTATTATACATTTTGTCATGAACATTAGTGTGTGTTCATGAACGTTCTTTTGCGTTCGTTACCTAATATTAACAAACGAACACGAACAGAAAATCTCGTTCGTTAAGTGTTCATGAAGAGTTTGTGAACGCATATATTTACTTAACAGTCTTGTTTGTGTTCGTGTTTGTTCGGTTCGTTTGCAGCCTTATCAACAATGTATATAAGAACGGAAACGCTGAAAATGCAAGAAAATGAACTCACATTTCAGGACCTTCTTCACCGTTCTCTGCAATTCGAGGCACCTTATTAGTTCCCGATTTAAACGAAGCATTACCCCTACCACCTCTACCACCCGGCAACAACAAAGCCCTATCACCTACATGTAACAACTCCAGCAACACATCACCCGGAACCCCATCTTTTCCAGCCGCCCTAACCACCGTCCCGGGCGGCACTTTCACCACAACATCCTCCTCTTTCGCCCCGTTCATCTTACTCCCCTGCCCATGCCCTCCCCTCCCAGCCCGAAAATGAATACTATTCCTAAAAGGCAACAAAGAATTCATAGAACTATCAACTTCCAAATACACATTCCCCCCTCTCCCACCATCACCACCCGACTCCACCCAACGGCACAAACTTCTCACGCCGAAACGCCACCACACCGTTCCCACCGTCCCCTGATCGAACGTAGATTTTCGCCCTGTCAAAACATCTCATCACTGCAGGCACCCCTTTCTCCTTCTCCCTCACATCCTCTAACTCTAACCCTAATCCTAATTCTTCTTCCTCACCCTTCTGTTCATTTTCGTTCTCATTTTCAAAGCCTAATTCATCTACAATATACTCTTCATCATCATCATCATCTGAATTCACCTCAAACAACTCAAATTTCCCATAATCAAACCCATCGTTTTCCAAATCACTATCCAATTCTAAATCATCATCCTCTATCTTATAAGTCTTAATAACAGAAATTTTCTTATCTTTGTAAGTTGGTACTGCCACATCAGAAAGCTTGATTTCTGAAGATTGATCAGAGGGGATAAAGAAGTCATCTTTAGGGGGTAAGCGGGTAAAGGTGGTTGCTTGACCACCGGAAATGGAGGATAGAGGTGGGGTGCTAATGGGTTTGATCTTTTTTGTGTTAGGGTTTCTGGGTGTGAGTTGTTTTCTGGGTTTGTTGGTGCGAGCTTGAGCATATGGAGAGATGAAGGTTAGGGATAAGGAGGGAACAACAGATGCCATTTGTGGGTGTCAAAGTGAACTGGAGAGGTGTAATGGTACGATTTAGTAGTACTTGCAGGCAACAAACCCGGCCCAACTAGACCGGTTGAACCGGTTAAGTGAAATAAATCCAAATAGTTCAATCGAAAGTCATTCTAGGCGAGAGAACAGGGAGAACATTATCGTTGGCTCCTGTTTTTCTATTTATAGAAGTTTGTTGTTCAAAAGAAAAAATAAAAGCGAAATAGATAAACTATGATTAGGGCTTGGAGTGTTGGCATTGATAAGTTGACTATTGATGCAAAAGTGCAAAGTTAATTTTCATAGATTCCATGTTGGTTGGTTGGTTGGTTAGTTGGTCTAATGGAGATGTAGGCATGTTTATGTTGTGGGTTGATCTTTGTAAGAGGGCGATGAAGATGGAAATGAGCGGTACTCACACTTTAACGATCTGGCTAGTGTTTATAAAAGCAGGGTTTTGTTGACTACTAGGAAAGTCACCGTGTGTGGTAATGTGTAGAGGGTAATAGAGCCGAGGTCGGAGTATGTATTGAAAGAAAGCGAAATGGGTATGGGAGACTAAATTAGTGAAGAGTTACTAGGAGATGGTCGTAATGGTATGTGAGTGTAATGATCTTTTATGCTTACTTGAGATCCTTTACTTGGCTTAGAGGTAAGGGTGAAATGGTTCTCATACGTATGTAATAATTATAACTTGTAATCGTTCCATTAGGATGACATCCAAAATATGTGACAGGATATTTTTTTCATAATCTTTTTTGTTGTTAATTGTCATTTTAGGAATGATGAATATTGTAGTTTGTTGGGTTGCGAATCAAGGATCCGTTTGAGCACTCTTGACCTATCCAAAACTCATACGGGTTGGGGTGTTCTCTAGATGTCTTGTCGGGTGATAGATTGTAGCCAAGCTTGGGCTTGTTGTAAAATATAAACTTCTTTATAATTCCTTTACTTTGTAAGCAAACCATGGACTTCACCAACAAAACATGGGAAATTTGAGTGATTCATTTATTAGAATACTTTTAAAAATGCGGGTGTTACATAGTCGAAGGGAGTAGTCACAATCAACGCCGACCTTGCAACCACCATCACATCACATCCCGTCGGATGAAACCCAAGCCCTCAACCCAAACTGATTTTGCTACCACATTTGGGTTATATAAATTAGAGTGAAATTACTATTGTCTTCATATGTACTTAGAGACCTTAATAGAACTTTTAGCGACCAAAGTTGTGTTATCAGCTTAAGTATTATCTTCATTTATTGTATATAAATAAATTAGAGTGAAAATACTATTGTCTTCATCTGTTCTTATAGAACTTAATAGAGCTTTTACGACCAAAGTTGTGTTATCACCTTAAAAAATAAGAATTATTATGTATAGAATTTTATAGTAGATAGGATAACATTTTTTTTATAAAAATATCTATAATATATAATTTACTATTTCGGGTCCTTTTTCATTTCCTACGTTTCAAGCTTGATTCGTAGCTTCTCAACGTGATTCCTCCTTTTTAGTTGTTAATAAAATACTTTTATCATACAAAAATAAATATATATATATATATCAAATTGGCCCTAAATGACATCACTTTAGAGAATTAATGTTAAATAATTAACATCAATCATACAATAGCATGTTTACATATGTTCTACATTGTGATGTACTCATTTATCATATCTCATATCACTATAGAAATGATTTATACCATGACGTTTTAACAGTATAAAATTATCGATGTGGTTCATGTCACAACTTGCATTAATAATTTATATGCCAAGAAAAGAAAATCATTTTTCCATATGAAGGAGAAACAAAATGGAAATAACAAAAACAAGTTAAGAATAAAAGTGTAATATGAATTGAAGCAATAGTCTAATGTTTTGACAAACAATCTGAATCACTAAATTGTCTGGGACCATTCAGATTTGAGACCATATAAAGTTCTAAAAGCCAACATCCCTATGTATTCATGTACATGTATGTGACTATAAAAGAAAAGGAAATCAAATGTGATTTGTACCATCAAGCATCATGTGTGGATAAAGGTTTTGGTGAAGCCTTGCAAATGGGACACCAGTTCTTGAGACCCAACCACTGGTTTATGCACGGAGTATGGTACCCATGTCCGCATCCCAGCCTTCCTACCTCATCTCCCGTCACAAATTCCTCCTGCAAAAAAATAATAATAAAAATAAGAAATAATAATAATAATAAAAATATTGACCCACTATAAAATAATAATGTTAATCATCCAAATGAGGGTGTGGAAGAGGGGCCCATATGTTAACGTATAGATGATTGCCATGTGGCATCAAGACGATGAGTACGAAGACTTTTGAAAGAGTATTAACATTTTGCCTCATATATGGATACGAGTAAAGCGTTGTATCAAGTTTATGCAGATGTAAACATATGACAATCACCTGACAAATACTGCATTTGTTGTCGTCTGCACAAGCACTACGCCTCATTTTTTCGTCCTCTGATGGTGAACATTCGTATATGCCTGTTTTGATGCATTTTGACAGTTCCTCTTCAGATAATGCGGTGCTCACGGTACCCATTTTCTCTTCAAGCACGAGTAGTTCCTGCGAGAGAGAAAAAAAAACAGAGTACAATTAAAGATTAACGCACAACTTTCCATTTGAATTTTGGATGAATCTGGTGGTTGCATGAATAGATTAAGTGCATGCCCTTGTTACAAATTGTAGCAATATTCTGACTGATAGAAGGTGACGATTTGCATAAAACTGATAGAACAATAAAAGATGAATAATAGAGTCAAAGGCAAGAATATAAACCTCGTATGACATGTTATCAATATCCAGTCTCATGTCCCTATGTTGATCAAAGAAATTAAGCCCGCCAAAGAATAAGCTGGCCTCGAGTGAGAGTAATTGCTGTAGATATAAAAGTAACGTTAGAACCATGTGCAAGTTTGACCTCATTTTTACAACTTTACTTAACGGTAGCTGAACAGGCAAGTTAGGTAACGGGTCGGCCTGGGCCAACCCACACACTATTTTATCTTTCTGATGCTAAATTTCACATATGGTTGATGTTGTATTTGGTATATATAATTACCAAAAAAAACGATATTATCACACTAATTTATTTTAAAAACGATTTACAAGGTTTAGACATTCAGAAAATACTTTGGGCGACTTCAAGATAACCTTTGATCCATTTACCCATAAACAGGTCGGAATGGTCACCAAAAATTTATAAAGACAATAGACTTGTTACCTCGTATGTTAACTCTTCATCTTGTCCGAACCTATTAAGTGCCAGTAGTACCTGCAAAGGACCACGTTACAAAACACAACATTACTACATAACATATGACATCAAAAAAAAAAGTTAAAAAATAATCATAAAAAATATCAAGTCCTTTGATCCCTTGTGAATTTAAAACAACAAACTCAGAGAAGTTACATCTGTAATTCCATCTATGCTATAGTGTCTCGTTCCATCATTCCCAAAGCCATCAACTGAACGATCACGATCTGTAGAAGTATCACTGGTACTCTGATCACCATTAAGACTTAACTCTTGAGTTTGCGGCATGTTGGCAATATCATTACTCGACTGCTGACTATTAGATCCTTTGGAAATTTCCAAATTCACTGCTCTTCGTGTCCTAACCGATGAAACACCATTTGTTCTAGAAGAAATCATATTTCTTGAGTTTTTCGTATCAGAAACACTCCCTTCAATCGTCGACACCCCCATGACCTTTTTCCCTTTACCAGAAGAACTACTTTCTCCTTGAGTCAATCTTTTCTTCCTGCCGTTGTTCAACTCGCCGTTTTGAACTCTTAAACTATTATCCTCCTTCCTAACTTCAACACTTTTAGATTTCAACTTACGAGTTTGAGTACCAGACGCATTAAGTTCTCGAATTTCAGACCCATTCGACCCACTGCTTGATTCGATCTTAGAACACACCCTTTTGTCTGAATTGTCGACAGGTTTTAAGCATTTTTTGGATGAACTGCCGGTTACTCCTTCCTTGCTAGACGACGAACGAACAGAAGGCTTCAAGGGTTTTGGTTTTTCTAATGCTTTATTTTTAGTACCTTTGATATTATTATGATTAAGTCTGCCACTGCAACCGATCCGATTGCATAATTGACCAGTCCCATCTCGAGCGCCAGCAGTATCTTTTAAACCAGCAATTGGTTTCTTTTTCGAAGCAGAAATCCCACTAACACCTCGTTTACTACAAGATCCATCCATATAACTGTCTCTAAAAATCCCTTATCTACAATAAATTTTTTTTTCTTCTAAAATTAGATATAAATAAAATCTCAATAAACCTTATCAAGTCATGTAAAACCTATAAACAACACCTTAAGGTATAACAATATTATGCTATCCTAATCGCGAAAACAACGAAAATTAATAAATTATACACCTCTAATTCGTTAACCCTTGATTAATATTTATACAAACATTTCGAAATCCAATCCCCTAAACCCCAAATATAAAATATAATGAAACAAACAATAAGAAAATAATCATGATTAAAATTAAAATACACACGAATATTGATCATCTGCATGTTTTTGGGTAATTATTATTCAATTTGTTTCAATTTATTACTCAGCGTACAAATCATAATAATAATATATAAAAAACACACACACGAAGAACATGTATCGATAATAAATCATGAAAAACAAACCGTAAAATAAACAGATGGAAGAACATAAACCCTAATGGTTTGTTGATGAAAAAACTTACGATTGATTATTGTTGTTGTTGTTGGGAATGGGAAGAAGGAAACGTGGAGGATTGAAAGAGATAACACGAAGGTGATGTGGGACTAATTCATATTCACAGTATAATTATAATAATGATGATGATAATAATAATAATCTGAATAATGTGGTGATTATGACGATACGAATGAAGAGAAAAAAAGGACAAATTACAAGGGGCAAAAATGCCGGCCGGCCTATAGAAAGTCAACGACCGTCTTAGGTGGATCATAACCACATCTCTTATGATTCCGTTTACCAAATCTCGGATCCACAGCTTCACCTATCACTATAAATAGTTAAGATATGATATAAATATTTAAGTAATTAGGATTAAGGTAAGCTCGATTTAAACATGCCCCCCTCTCCCCTCTACTAGTTAGGGAGGAGCAGCATTTATTACTGGGTATTTTTACCGAACCATACCAGGTACATTCGGTATCGGTACCGGTTCTCAATTTCCTCATTTTTTGGTACCGGTATTTATGGGTAAAACACCGGTAAGTATCGATATCGAACGAGTGTATTCGGTATCGGTACCAAACGGGTACCGTGCTCATCGCTACTACTAGTTATACATGTGTACTCACCTCTGAGAGAAAAGTAGCGACCTCTACCCGTAAGTATGTGAGAGAAGAGGTGTTGCATTTAGTAGCACTCTTTAGGTATTATATATGATTAGATTCACAACCGAGGCTCTGGCTCAGTGGTAGAGAAAAAACCCTCTAGGTGTTTAGAAATGAAGAGGTCATAGGTTCAATACCCGAGGAGTGTGCTATTTAATCGTTGAAAAAATATATGATTAGACTCGCGTTGAAGTGACACGACACTACACGTAGACATCCGGGCTTTAACAAACTTACACTTTAACTATCATATTGTAGTTCAACTAGAAATTTAAAAAAAAAACTAAAAAAAAGAATGTGATTTGTTGCTTTTAGGTGCCCCAACACAAAACAAGCCTATACACCCTGTGAAAAGCATGGCAGAGGTCACCTGGTGCCCCCGAGATCACTTGAGGAAGACATAAAAGTATATTGTAATACGAAAAAAGGTGTTTAAAGGGAAAGAGATCACTTAAGGATGATATAAAACTATGGAGTTTTAGTGTGCAAGAAATTATTTTAAATTGGAGCGGGGAATATTGCTTAAATGGTGTGACATAAATTTATGTTTTTTTAGCAGACTCAATAAATTCGTGAGAAAAGAGTATCATTAAAACTTTATCATGTGAAACTTAATAATGAAAAAACCGTAATTAAACAAAGAAAACAACATAATTCGTTTGATGCACTTGGTATGCATTCTCGTTATATACATTGTTAGGTAGACCCAATAAGACACAACCATTAGAAAATGAAAACAATTGCAAACACGTATGTGCTACCTTTAATTATCATATCATTTGAGATCTTTAAGTTGACACAATCTATATATATTATGTGCAGTTCTTAAATGTTGAGGCATGGATTGACTTGGTAATTAAATACGAATTGTTTTTTGCAACTCTTCAAACTTTAGTGTAAGTAGCAATAACACCCGCACGTGTTGCGGCGCGGTATATCACAAACATAAATGGATTAGTCCAAACGTTATATGATGCGTTAAACATATGAAAACACGTGTTTCGACGTATCCGATTGAACTCAACGTAACCTATATAAGCATTGTAATTGGATCAAACATAAAGTAAATCAAAATATATACCTTACAATCATAACGTATTATTTGTGACATGATTCATACATAGAAAATATAGTGGGTATAACAGAAAAGATGATACGTATAACTAAAAGAGATGAATTAGAGCTTTAGTAAAAATGGAAAAAAAAAAAAAAGAAAACCATAATTTGACTTCACTCGGTTAGAAACAAAATTTACAAAACATCACCTAACTCGTTTCCAAAAAAAATTACGTCAAAACATACACCAACTCAAATTAAACCGGAACGTACATAAAATATGCACATAAATATTTTTTTTAACAAAACGTATTATATTTGACCTGACTCGTTTCCAGAAAAAGTTTATGTCGACACGTATAGCAAATCGAATTTATACCGGCACGTACATAATAATATGCACGTGAAAAAAATAGTTTTTTTTAAGTAAAGGATGTATAACAATAAACTCGAAACAAATTGTTAGTACAAAACTTAATAGGTTAATAACGTTTGTAAAATTGTGCCAAGTAGCACTAATGCCAAATCACTGCCGACAAACACCAACATTATAAGAACTTGTAAAAATAAAATAAATAAAAAGGTAAAAAACAGCGAACAAAAACATACGTAAAATCGTTGAACCACGCACGCCCGTTGCGCGCGTGTTAATGCGATGAAATTAGACAGAAACGTAAAACGTAGAAAAGAATAATTAAGTTGATCTAAGATCCGCGGGTTGCGACGAACTTTCAAATAGAGAAAAATAGATGCGTTGCGACTGCCCTGTCAAACGGGAAAAAACAGACAAAAAAACGTTGAACCTCACACGCACGTTGCTGCGTGTTGACTCGCAAAATTTAGAACCAAGCATGAAGTAAAAAACTTGCGAAAAATGAAAAGTATGAGAGACCAAAGTTGAAAACTAAAAAGTGTTGAGGTTAAATTGAAAAGTTGAAAACCTTGGGGTTTAAACTAAAAAAGTGAAAGGGGTTAAAAATAAAAAAAATGCAATTTAAAAAAAAAACTTCTCATCCACATGTTACAACTACCTAAAGCAACTAAAATGTTGCTAATTTATGGTTTGGAAATATTACAATGCTCTATTATATCGATAAATCATTGTTTTGTGACGGATCTCACTTTTATTTATTAGAATTTGTAATTAAATTTTTTAAGATGTCGATCAACTTAGGAATGAACATTTGATAGCGAGTATTGATACTGAGCCGGTACTATGTATATTCGGCATCAGTATCCATATTTCATGTTTTTTGATGCTAATAGTAGCGGTATTTACAGATAAAATACCGATAAATAGCAATACCGGTACCACATCAGCATATTCAGGAATATGTACAGAATTTGCCAGATCTACCCTTTGCCATGATAAATTAGCAGAGGCCTTTCGATCTATAGACGAAACCGAATAGAAAGCGTATAATTATTACCTCCGGGAATGAAAATTTGTCGGCGAATTATGAGATCGGCGTTGTGGTGTTCCGGTGATAATCCGACGAGCACGCAGAGAATTGAAACAAGAAAATTGGAGTTTCGGGAAAGTTCCGAATATGGTTCTGAGGTTTTGTTACATACAAGCACGCCGATTAATGATGTTACAGTACTGAAATAAAAACGAAATCGGTTACACACGGTTACGTCGGGGTTGGTAAATTCGAAGATTTTAGTGATTATTAACGCGTCTAAATCGATCAGTTACTAACGGAATTATGATTTAAAAAAAATACTCGCCTCAAGTGTGATTAATTCGGTCAAACATAACATACCATAGGTCGCCGGAGAGTTTGACTTCGCCGGAATAACGTTGGTGACAAACTATTCAGCGCCATTCTAGGAACTTCCATTTCAGGGGTGATTGAGAGAATACTTAAAACTTTGATTTTTTGTTATACAACTAAATAACTCTATAAGAAAATTTATAATTTCTTTTTATACCCTTTAAATCAGAATTTGTATATTTTAAATAAAAAAACTAGAACATTGATCCACGCGTGTTGCATTGCGGCCAACGAAATTGACATGATGTTTATAAGATTCACATTTATAATATGTTATAGATGTTTTTTGTCGGTTAAGTCTGTTATACAAATAAGTAATTCACCAAATAAGCTCAATTATTCATTACATGACTTGCATCCATATAAATAACCTATCGTATTAAGCCCCTGCGTTGCGGCGAGAGCGTAAAACCGTGACAAATAGCACTAATGGCTCACTATAGCCAACGACCACCAACATTGAAGTTGTGGCGTCTTAACGTGGAGAAATTAAATCGACATATAAAACATAGAAAATAATAACTAACTCGATTTTGGACTTGGGGGTTGTGATGAACTTATTAAACAGGAAAAAGAATAGACAACATAATACACTGAACCACACACGTACATTGCGCCATATTAACTCACAAAATTTAGAACGAAGTGTATAACAAAACGTAAAATCGTTGAACCACACACACATTGTGCCGTGTTAACTCGCAAATTTAGAACCAAACGTAAAACGAAAAGTTTTGCAAAATATGAAAAACATAGGAGATCAAAGTTGAAAGTAAAAAAGTTGTGAGGTTAAATTAGAAAAACTAAAAACTTTTGGGTTAAACCTACAATATCAAGTAGTTTTGGGTTTAAAGTGAATATCAAAAAACTTTCTTTTGAAAAACCCTCAAAACACCTATTGCCTCCATTTGTTGCTAATTTATATTATGTAAATAAGTTGATGTATTATAAAAAGAATCAACTATTTGTTCATACCGTGTTTTTTTGTTTAAGCGAATGGCCTGCTTTCCAACACGCTCATGTCCTGTTTGTAGATTTCCTAGGCCCTATACAACTAATAAAAATGATCCTTAAAATAAGAAAAATTATATATATACACAATATTTATTAGTAACACACTAGTTGTTTACATTAGGGTTTTGGGATCATATTTGTCAACTCTGTAAGTCGGCTTCATCTTAAAATACAAAAGATAAAAATATTGTAAGGTATAAATAGTAGTAGCTAAATGTGCAGAACTGAAAAAGCTTACGTTTGGCTGCATTTCTCTTTTGATAATAAGCTTTATTCATAGAATAATTTTGAGAGAAAGTATGGTTTATTTTTTAAGTTGTTTGCATCTTTATATAGATGCTTTTAGGGACAGGTGGTGGCAGTAAAATGTTGCCACATACACCACAAAATAACTTCTACTACCTATTTCATGTTATTTGGAAGTTTTAAAACTAATTTAGAGAAACTGGAGGGAACAAAAATTTTGAAATCTGGAATTGTCTACGATTATAAATTTGTTTTATATTCTGATTTGTATAATTTGTTTTATATTTTGATTTGTATTCCTACAAAAGTGGATCTGTCAAAAACTGTAATAATTACATGTGTTAATATGCAACTGCAAAACAGTTGCACACACACACACACATATATATAATCAGAACGTGTGCAGAAGTCAACATTCCAAAATTTTGTAACTTCTCCTTCTAGAAGGAATTTCTGATTTTGAATGGTTGAGACGATTAGAGGTTCGAATTGATACAACCAAGTATGTAATTTGATATAAACAAATATGTTTGTTTTATGTTTAGTATATACTTAAAAAAATAAATCGTCTTGCTTCTTATACATAGGTTGCAGCTGGCAGTTTCAACGTACCCCATTTCTCCACTACATGATGGTTTTTTGGGCTATCAATGTAAAACTGGCGGCGGTTTAAATCAACATCTGCAAACATAGTAAAAACACATATTATTTCGCTAACTATATATTAATACTTTTTTTTAATTTTATAAACTGATAACATGAATGATACACATTGCAGGTATAAAAGTGCAGATTCAGTTGTTACGCAAGTTAACCAAACAAAATTATCATAGGTAAACCATCTAATTATACATTCATAATTTTTAAAGAGTCTTTGCACTAAACGTAGTTAATTAAATAATGCCCATATTTTTTAAAGGTTTAACTATGTAATTTGATAAAAAATAGTGGTGTTGGTCTTCTGTATAGTATTTGTTTAATTTTTACCTATAACCATACTATCATATTGAAAAAAAAATTTGTTTTTATTTAACTATATGTAATACAAAAGTCTGTTTCTTTTTTATTTTACTATCTGTAATTTTTTAATGTTATTTATTTTGTTGCAGGTTTCACTTCTTGGCAGCAGACAATTTATAGGTTTAAATGAAGTTTTATAATTTATAATCGACGATTTTATAAGTTAGAAATGTAATTTTTTAATGTTATTTATTTTTTTGCAGGTTGCATTTCTTGGCAGCAGACAATTTATAGGTTTAAATGAACTTTTATAATTTATAACCGGCGATTTTATAAGTTAGAATGTGGGCAGAAGTTTTTTTTTTTTTGTAATTTGTTGTTTTTAAAACAGAGATCATGAGTTATAATCTTCCCATCAAAAGTGGCTCAAAAGGTCAAAATAAAACCAAGAGATAACTGTAAAAAAAACCTTCCCTTCTAGAAGGTTTCTTGTATTTTAAATGGCTGAGATTTAATCTGAACTTATCTGATGATGAAGATTATTTTTAAAACCCCTTTAACTTTAAGGGGAAGATAAGAATATATAATTCTATATATAATAATAACATGACCAATCAATTAAAAATTTAATCTTTCCACGTAAAATATTCTTTACATTTAAAAAACACAATGACGGTTGATCTAAAGTATATATAAAGTATAAAGCAAGATGTCAATTGACGCCATTGCCAACTCGCCAAGTATGATGTCAAGAAGGTGTTCTTTAATCTTCATTCTTCACCAATCTAATTTGACCACAAGGTATCAGAATTTCTTGCAAAAAGATACACTTAAAAGGGTCTTCATGCACGTGTACGAAATCTAAAGGGCACCATTGTTATATACTCTTATATTCTTCAAGAAAAATATTATTCAAGACACCCACTCTCTTGTATTGGGCGCCTATGTCAACCTACCCACCAAACAATACTTGTAAACCCAAAACTCACAATCATAAAAACAAAAAAATTAAAGAAAAAGTGTGTGCAATAACGATATATAAAGATCCATTGCAGAGATAATAGAAATAGAAACAAGAAACAAAACCCTTAGAAAACCTCTTTTTTCTCTCGATTTAAAGCCGGATCGCGGACCCTAAATTGAAAAGATTTGACCCTTTTGCACACTGGTGGAATCTGTGCGTATATTGTTGATAGATTGATTATATACATACACGTATTTGTAAAGTTATTGTTTATATATATATATATTGTGTTTGTGGCTACAATGGAGATGCAGCAATTGGATCGGGTCACGGAATGGAGCTCATCGGGTGATCAAATAGGGCTCGAAGGTAATTTAGTAATTTTACACTTTACATTTCAAGATTTGAAGTGGGATTTTGGTTTTAAGTTGTGGGTGTTGTTTGATTTGATTGAAAATGCAGAGCCCATGTGGCAATTAGGGTTAGGAGATGAGGGTGAATTGTATCCTGAACGCCCGGATGAGGCTGACTGTATTTATTATTTGAAGACTGGGGTTTGTGGGTATGGTTCTCGGTGTCGCTTTAACCATCCTCGTGATCGCGGCGGCTCGGTATGTTTTGTGAATTTTTTTTGTGGTGATTTAGTGTTTTGTGTATGTGCATTTTGTTGGTTTTTTGTGGTTAGTGCAATCTTATGTGGGTGTGTTTGGATTTGATGGATTTGGGTTGAGTTTGGGGAACTCTTGATGGGTTGATGATTAGTGCAGGTTGTTGGAGGTTTGAGGGGCGGTGGAGGGGGGTATCCCGAGCGAATTGGTCAGCCTGTCTGTCAGGTACTTTGTTTGATATTCGCGTTCTTAAATTTTGAAATGATGATTCTTGTTTTATGTGTTAAAAAGAAAGTAGATCATGATTGTGATTCTGGTTATGCTGGTCAAGAGATTGTCTTTATGAATGTTTTCCAACTTGAATGTCAGTTTGATAAGTTATTCTAGTTCTTTTATTGCCAAATTGGAAATCTTACTCTATTTGCTTGTTCATTTCTTGGGAAAATGGTTACTTCACTTTATTGACGCGTGTAGCGTATAAACATTTTCGATTGTCTTAAGTACTTAATATGTAACTTATTGTTTCCCTAGCAGCGAAATCCAAACTTTTGGTTCATGATTTTCACTTCAGATTTACTTCCAACTATATAAGTTTGGAAGTTGACATAAACAATGTAGATATGGTATTAAGATCAAATAAGTTGTGCATAAGCTACTTCTGGATTTGGTTACTTCAGTCTTCAGATTTTAAGTATCACATGTTTAACTTTGTTTAAGTCGGATTTTTCTTTTTAGTTCTATTTATATATTGCTTCCTTCCATCATTTTGAAACAATAAGTGCTAACCCTGCTGACTTCATGATTTTTTTCATAAGATAAGATTGCTTAATCCTTGAGAGTTTTAAACAATTGGGTGTGTACTAAACTTTTGCATCCATCTTTGTGATTTCTCTCTATTGTTAGTTTGTCACTAAACTTTTGGGAATTAGAGGTTTCAATTTCGACCATTTACCTATAAATGGGTTTTCCTGGTTTATGTTTAATATCTGACGGGTCAAATGGGTTACTTAAAAGATCTAACCATATACAAACCTCCTAAATTGTTTTTATTAGAAAAGATTATTATTGTTACTCCCCTGGTCTAAAAGTTACTGTCCACTTCTATGTTTTCGTTTGTCCCAAAATAATTGCATACTTCCAAAATGAGTTGATGGTTAATTCTACCCACAATTACATTCATCACAAAACTGCATATACATTCCTAAAAGTATACCATATACAAACCTCCTAAATTGTTTTTATTAGAAAAGATTATTATTGTTACTCCCTGGTCTAAAAGTTACTGTCCACTTCTATGTTTTCGTTTGTCCCAAAATAATTGCATACTTCCAAAATGAGTTGATGGTTAATTCTACCCACAATTACATTCATCACAAAACTGCATATACATTCCTAAAAGTATAAAACTGTTTGTTTTTCAAAAGGATAGGAATGACATTTAACTAACTATAAAGTGCACCAATTCTATATTCTTAAATTAGTTTTTGTTTTTTCTCAGTCATGTTTATTTTGGGATATACTGATATAGTTTTGTAATCATATTTAACACATTAATTATTATGTAAATAATGATAAATAGATTTAAAATGGTTGCTAAATGACCCAACCCACTTTGACATGGACTGAACATTTACCATTTCGACCCGTTATTAAACCTGAGCAACCTACTCAGTCTATGTTGCAATATTTATATTTTATAATTGAAGCTTATACATGATAACTATTTGACATACATGATACATCCAGTATTATATGCGAATGGGAACGTGTAAATTTGGTGCATCTTGCAAATATCATCATCCTAGACAGGGGATCGGGTCATCAACAACAGTGGCAGTAAATGTATCTGGATATCCACTTCGTCTGGTCAGTTCTTCACCTGTTTATACATTTGACCCCCTTTTTACCTCAAGATTAGCTTTTTCCTATGCAGGGTGAAAAAGAGTGTTCATACTATCTGAAAACAGCGCTATGTAAGTTTGGTGTCACATGTAAATTTCACCATCCGCAGCCAGCTGGCATAATACCATCACCACCACAGCCGCTGTCAGGTGGACCGTTGTCTGCAATGCCTTCTTCTATGTACCCAAATGTGCAATCTCCTTCTGTTGTTTCTTCTCAACCGTATGGTTGTAACTGGCCCGTTGCTAGGGCTTCTTTTGTTTCTGGCCCGTATCTCCCTGGGACCTATGGCCCAATGCTGACCCCACCTGGAATGGTTCCGTTTCCAGGTTGGAATCCTTACCAGGTGTATTTTATCTCCAATATGTTTTTTTATTTGTGTTTTAGAATTGATTATTTTATTACCATTTTCGTCCCTGAGGTTTGGCCAGTTTTGCGACTTTCTTCCAAAGGTCTATTTTTCCGCATCTGGATCCAAAAGGTTTGAAATCTTGCCATTTTCATCCGGCTTGTTGACTCCATCCATATTTCTCCATTAAGCAGAAGTATTTTCGTCTTTTTTTGCTAACATAAAGGGCAATTTGGTCTTTTTCACTTTATGTAAAAAGACCGAATACCTCTGAAAAAGACTGAATTGCCCTTTAAGTTAACAAAAAAGACGGAAGTACCCCTAACTGAACGGAGAAAATAGATGAAGTTAACGAGCCAGATGAAAATGGCAAGATTTCAAACCTTTTGGATCCAGATGCAGAAAAAACAAACCTTTGGATGAAAGTGGCAGAACTGGCCAAACCTCAGGGACTAAAATGGCATTTTACTCTTATTATTATGACTTGTTAATTTTTAGGGGGTGTTTGGATGCGACTTTTTATCCAATTTTTTTAAGTTAAATTTGTAATAATTAGTTTTGAGTGTTTGGAGTTATATATGCAGGAGGCACCTGTACATCCAGGAGCCTCTCCTAATACACAGTCTATTTTTGGAGGTGGGCCCGCGTACACAATGACTCAGTTATCTCCGTCAGCCAATTCCTACCCTTTGACCAAAAGTCAAACTGAGCATGCATTTCCACAACGGCCTGGTGAACCTGAATGCCAGTATTACCTGAACACAAGGGATTGTAAATTTGGTCCGTCGTGTAGATACCATCATCCTCCAGAATGGACTGTACTAAACACGAACTTCGGCCTTAGCCCAATGGGCCTTCCTCTCCGTCCAGTAAGTATCCTTAAAAATTTTACGGCTTTATTGTAAGGTGTTTTAATCTTGTGCCTCATGTTTCAGGGTGCACCACGTTCGCATTATGCTCAAAATGGGGTGTGTAAATTCGGGCCATCATGCAAATTTGATCATCCAATGGGAACACTAAGTTATAGCCCATCTGCATCTTCACTTGCCGATATGCCAGTTGCACCCTATCCTGTTGGCTCTTACATTGGCCCTTTAGTACCATCATCCTCTTCGTCAGAACTTAGGCCAGAGTTCACTTCCACCGCCGCCACCAACACAGACCGCCATGCGGCCAAGTGGTTCCATTGGATCAAATCTCTCAAAGAGTACCCAAATTTCTCAATCAACTGGTAGCAGCAGTAGTACCACTACTCATGGTGGAAATTGAGTACAAAAAAGGCCTAACACTGTTTTTTTGTTGTGAAAATGTGATCCCTTTGACCAGTGTTCTTGTTTAGCCATTCGATGGTTTGACGACAAGATCTTCTGGTTTAGCCGTGTTAATATACTTATATGGCATTCGTATTGCATATTTGAATAAAGCCATGTGAAACATTTATGAAGCATTTTTGTAATGAAAAGATTCAACATTGCTTTTGTTTCTTATTATTCGTTTATTAGATTTGATCATAACCGTAACTGTTTGTCCTCATGATAGTGACTATTGTTTTATATGTATGTACTTGATTGCAAATACAATCAAAGTCAAACCTACAAACTGATTTTAACATAAACACCATCAGTTAAAAACAACCTGAAATATTGTAAATGATTATTGTTACTAGAAGAGAATTAAAATGTTTGAACCCTAATACACCACAGGTAAGATGTTACATCAATAATCCGAAGGAAATAAGGTATTATACTTCATTTACATGCTAAAACTAGAAACAGTTACAAAGATGAGACACCTAGTGACCATATGTGCGAATGCATGTCACTGAAATACTAGTCATCTATTTCACTTTACCAACAGCCTTATACTTGCTGTCATCTTTCTTCACCCAAATTGTTGATCGTGTTCTCTTCACGTGATCTATAAAGAGACGGTGTCTGCCATAAAAAAAATATAAATAGTTACCATCATATATGATACAAAACTATATATAAATGTAGAGAGTTTTAAATACAAATGGGTTTTAACGTGCAGAGGTACAAAGTGAGCAAATAACGTGCGAAATAATGTTTTATAACAAACATAATTTTGAGTTTAACCCATGCGTAATTTTCATGTTTGATAGCATGCAAGATTTGATTTTTGTAACATACGAATTTTAAAACTGCACATGTGTAATCTCGAATGTGCACTTCGTACACTTCGCACGTTGAGGGGCTTTTGTATGATAACCCACCCCAATAAATGTAATATTTTAATAAAATGGTTTACAAGGTTAATTATAAATATAGTTTACCTTTCATATTCCAGCCTCTGGGTAACAATTCCATTGAGAAGCAGCTCTGAACTATAAATTGCAGCTCCTGCATTCAAATAGAACATGAAAAGTTAACCGATGTTTAATAACTCTACAATTTAGTTACCCAAAAAAAAGTATTTTATGATTAGTTATAAATACCTTTTTCAAGAAAAGGTAAACAGACTGCATAATCTTCTTCACATGATAGAATCAATAACCCTTGAGAATTTTGTCATTGTTCCATAAACTTCGGCCCATCCGCTCAATCGCCTGAAATTAAACTCATATCAGACTTGTGTCAATGATAAAAATAACAAATAAACTGAATAAGTGAAAATTACATACCACACCATGAACTGCTTTGACCAAGTTTGATAATATATCTTTACCGGGTTTTGTATTTGGTGTAATCAAGACTCTATATCCCTGCATAAAATATTAATTTATTAATGAAAAAAACATTTTGGCATAATAACAATGAATGAAACAAACTTTAAAAACGAGTTTTATTACTTTTAAAAGTGGAATTTGGCGGGCACCGGCCAATGAAGCTGGCAGACTAAAACCAAATTCTTTCTCTTTCTTAGCGTCTCTCAGCATGAAACTTTTTTCATCAATGTGACGACAAGCTTGACCACAGCTTTCGAGCCAGTGATGTGTAACTACCGGCTTCCCTAAAGCAATTGCTTCCAGCATGTTCTTTGTACGAACAAAATCATCTGCTATGAAATGTGTTGCATCAGACATTGAAGATGATTCTGAAGCCCCCAATCGAGATAAAATCTGTGATGTTATATCAATAACGCTTAGCAAAAAGCACACAATGGGTAACATAAATAGATGTAACATAAATAAATAAATAAAAACCTTTTTCTGATGCTTGATTATATCTCCATCTAAGTGGCGACTAAACAGAACACGGATCAAAGAAACGTCTTTCTTCTGCTGCGTATCTTTGTTTGGAGATTCAATTAATGATTTTGTTGGAGAAACGCTACAAACTTCTTGCATTAAGAATGACCTCCTGCATGACTGCTTTAAATACTCATCTCCCAAGCAAATTGGAGAAAATTCTTTCACAGGTGTTTGACGGCTTACAGGAGTAGCACAAACTTTTTCTTGTTCGGTCAAAGTAGCAGCTTTTGACCTTGTAAGTCTAGAGGTAGACTGTGTACCGATTTCTTTTCTCGTAGATGACAGCTTTTGACAAATCCTCTTGTCTTTTGGGATAGTTACGTCTTTGTCTGACTCACAATATCTTATTGACTGCCTCGTTCGTCGAGCAACAGGTGTAACATGTTGAATACACTGTTTTTTGACAGGCATCTGGTCAACAGCTGCAACTGGAGCCTCTACCGTATCAACTTCTCTTCTTTTCAATGACACCTTTCCTGTTCTTTTCACCACATCAGACACCGCGTAATCAAAATTCTCACTCGTTCTAGCAACTGACTTTGCCGGCATCACTTCTTTGGACTGATCACGGCTTATCTTTGACCGTGAGCGTGTTATCCTGCCATTATTAGACACGGGCGGGAGTTGACCTTTACCGTAACCCTTTTGCATATGCTTGAAACCTGCGTTCGTTTTAGTAGAATCACAATCAGTCGCTTGCAACCCAAGGCACAAGTCTTTCGTTGCTACGGCAGCCATTTGAGTATTAATCTGAGCCTCGGTTTTTTCTTGAATATCCGTTGACTGCTCATCAAGTTCATTGATAAGATTTTTCCGAACACGTGACTCCTTCGTGACTGTTTCTAAGCTTTTATTCGATTTATCTTTTTCTTTATTTTTACCTAACACCAATTTTGATTCAGACTGTCCCAATTTCCGGCCAACTTTAGAAGATATGGAAGATTTCGGCCGTCGACTGCCACTAACAAAGAACAGTTCCTTATTCTTTACAAAAAATTCACCTCCGCCTTCATCTTCAAGATTATCATCCCAATCAAAAGTTCGTCTTTTATCAATCCCGTTAATAAGATTAGCACTTTTAGCAAAAGTTTGAGCCCCTTTAGCACTTAAAACCGGCTTTGACTTACCTCCATTTGACTTTCTAACGTTACAATCATCATCACACTCGATATTTACTTTCAGAAAGTCATCCACAAAATCAAGTGCATTTGCTTGTGATGCATCTCCAGGTTCTTGGGAATCAATATAGCTTAATCCACCAAAGTCATAATTGTCATTTGCATCTTTAGTTTCAGCGGGGCCCTCGTCAAAAAGTTTCCTAGCAGTTGGCCTATCAAATCCACTTTTACTTCCAGCTTCTAGACAGTCGTTTGACTTGTTGACCTTCTCCAAGTCATGAGGATGACTTTTTCCAGATAGTATTCTTCTATCAGTGTCGGGTTCTGAATTTAAACTGAATTTAGAAACCTTGTTAAGTGCTGCAAGACCAGCGGCCCTCATAGATGCTGCACGAAATGAGGTAAATTTCTTGAACCCAAACACCTGTAATGTGAAAAAACATCAGCATGAATGAGTTGACTCGGTTCATCTCAAGCAGCTAAAATAAAATCAAAAGGTAGCAACGAACGATGAACGGGTCAAACAGGTCGTAAGGCACCAAAAATGTAGTGTAGTGTGGAAACCTTCTATCCATTTTCATTAGAAAAATACATAATTCTTATAACAATTTGCTTTATGCTATGCAGTTAATATCAGTAATATATCACTGAGTAAAATATCGGTGTCAAATATCGGTCACTATATATTATATTGACCGATATCACCGATTTTTCCGATATCAATACCTTTCTTCTTAGTTCTAGCATTCGTCTTTCTTCTTATTGCTGTTATTAGTGTTTTAAGTCTTAATCAGTTCCTACTTGCTACAAATGTTGTGTATTGCAAGTTGCAAAATGTTAATTTGTTAATGGTAAGAGAGTATACTGAATTGTTAGTGTTAATTGCTATGTGTGTGTATATATATATATTGCATGATATTAAAATTACCAATATCCCACTGCGATAACCTATATCTCAAATATCGGTCCTTGACCGATATCCGATTTTTTGCCACATTAACTGCTTAGGATTTAGGGTAATCATATTTGACACCCTAATTGTTAACAAACAATTTACCAAATACCTGAAGTATGTTGTTCACTCCTTGTACAATCTGTTTTTGGCCCGTATTTCTTTACATCTGCATTGCACGGATGTATAATCTGTGTGTGCTCTATCCTACATGAATCTTCATCGGATAACTCAGAATCTTCCACTATTTCAGTCTTTTCGCTTCCTTCATGATCACTAACTACGACTTCTTCAGTGTCATAATCGTTGAATATCTGGGTCTCATGAAGAGCGTCCATCTCTTCAAATTCAGTATCAAGGTTAACCACTTGGGTCTCACCACCAAAATTAACAGCTTCAGTTTCACAATCAGGATCCATCACTTGGGTTGGTAACTCATATAACGGGTCAGTATCACCACCACATTTATTACCTGATCAAAATAATAGAAAAAATGTTTGGGCTAAAAGTTTTAAAATGTATTCTTGTAGCGTTCATCTATGTACTAATTATGTCAGAAAAGATGACATATAACAAAAAGTTGTCATACAACAACTGCTCATACTTCCTAAGAAACCTAAACAAGAACAAGATTTGAGAAACAGGTCTTCTATTTCGAATGTAATTTCCCTTTGGACACTAAATTAAAGTGAACTGGATGATTAGAAACACGTCTTCTTACCGAAAGATGAAATTGGAGAATTACAAAACTGACTATCAAAGATTTGAGTGTCGTCATCGATGAAATCCCAAGTACCGCTATCCGAATCATCCGATTTATCGTCACCCATCTTATCTCATCTGTAATCAAGATTACAAAAGTTGGTTAATTTCACAATGCGGTTACAGAAACAAACAATAAAAGAAAAGAAACATTACAGAACGGCGACAAAACGATGAAACAGGAGTTCAGTTGTGTCTGGCGAAGATGACCGGTGCTGGTGGATGTTAGGGTTAGGGTTATTTTTGATTATTTGGAAATGGAGGGAAAATTGGGGGGAAAATGGTGAAATTTGGGGATAATCAAATGAATTTTTTAGAGGGAAAACTAAGCCCTAGAATTTCAACCAATTCATTTGCACGTGTCGAGATTAATGTTTCCGTAAAAATTGTTTTTTCCAAGTGAAAAAAAAAATATTTTAACGAGTGGGGGTTTCTTGGCAATGACGGGAATTGGTTTGTTCTAAAGAAATAGTGTTAGTTGGTGAAGTTTATAATATGAAGAGAGACTAATATACTTTGCTTAGTTAAACGAATCATGAGGCATGGTTTAACACTTTCTTAATTATTTGAAATGGTTTAAAATTTTTTATTAAATTACTTGACCATGTTTAGAACATTTTATTGCCTAATTGTGTTTCAAAATCTTTTTATCGACTTAGATTCTTACCATTGGTGATTTTCTTTCAACCTAGGTTGTCCAAATAATTTTTAAAAGAATGAAAATTCAATTTTTCTACACAACCAGTTCGGTCAAGCTTCCCAAGGTTGCAAGAGGTTGCTGGTGTTCTTTTGCCACTTGTTAAAATTAGATTGGTTTCCATCTTCTAATGTTCTTTTTTATTTTATTTCTTAACTACCAATTACCCCAATAATTTAATTACTCAAATAATTTGTAATAATTAAACTCATTAAAAAAATACATTGTATTTCTTAAAAAAATGTGAAATTTATCAAAAACAAAGTTTGTTTGAAAAAATATATTTTCTAGTTATATATATATATATATATCATATCTTTTAACTTTTATATTAAAAATAAATAACTTTTATTTGTTTTAAATAAAATAATTTTTTTAATACTATTATTTATCACAATGAAAAACCATACGTTAAATTCATTTAATAAAAATTAGGCAGGTTTTGGTTGAGTTGTGAATGTGTGCCAAAAATTGAGTTAATTTGGGTTGTATATGTGAAAGAGAGAGAAATTAGTTTTTTTAAAGGTTGAGTTGAGTTAGTTTTGAACATGGGTAGTTTTAAAGTACCTAAACGCAACGTTCTAAGAACTAGATTTTTTTTTATAATAGGGTCACGGTAATATTCTTTTACGGAGTATATGTTTTTCTCTTTTATTAATCACAGTAATATAGATAATAATTCATATACTTAAAACTTAAAATCACCGTAATATAAATAATTATATATAGATACTTAAAACTTAAAAGCAAAGGTTGATGGCATAGCAACCGACAAATTTCTTTTTTTTTTTCTAAAATATTTCACTTATTAAACACAAATCTTCCTGTTGTGAACCTAAAAGCATGATGGTTCTGATAATGTGTTTTCTTGGTTGAGAAGAGACGCGTGTTCTATCCATTCATTTTCTTATTATTTTTCTTTTTCTCCTTATTGCTTTCATAAGCTTAAATTGTTAGATTTCCAACTAATACAATTTCAACTGCATACATGTCATAGTCTTTTTGGATTTTTGAATTAAACACGTTATAAAACCCATTTGTAACATTTTTTTTAAAGTATTAGAAGTAATTATTTATCTGTTTTATATTTATTACAAAGCATTTCCCACATATTTTTTTAAAAATTAAGAGGCACAACTAAAATTTCTTAGCATACAATACACAACGCATATGTTGAATACATTAAATCATCCTATTTAATCTAATGTTATTAAAATGACTCCATCAATAATTATGTCTTTAAAACACCCAATTGGTCAAGAGTTATTTAAATAATTTCATCAATGTTATTACGTAATTCATTAATATACTTTCAATAAAAATTTACATCTTAAAATGAATTAGTCATTTTAGTTCGTTTTAAACCGAACATTTTTGTTTGGTAAATATTTTAGATATAATCTTTTATCTCGTATAAAGGAGATATAGAAGAAATATTTGTTAACCACAGAGAATATCCGGGTATTACTTGGGTTAAGCTCAACGCTTTTGCATAAAAGGGTTATATCTCGTTTGTTCTTCTGGGTGATCTCACTTCAAACTATCTGCAAAACTAGAAACGCCGTTAGCCTCGTCACGGGAGAAGGGGGAGGGTTTTCTCCGTGACCATACTTTGGCGTGAGTATAAGTATCTAAGATTGCAAGGTAACAAGCAAGTGATTAGTGATAGCGTATGATCGTAAGTAAGTTGTTGTAGATTATTGTAAGTAAGTTTACTTTGTGGTGTAATCCTTATCTTATAGTCGAAGTGAAGTGTGTAAGAAATGGGCTGATGGGCCTTGAGCCTGGGCCCGACGACCAGGATTATCCATTATGTGTCCTCTGCATCGACCATTAATGGTCTTTGGCCAAGGTGCGCTTGGCGCATGGTAAGTGGAGCCACGTGTCATGGCAGTTGTCCTTGGTGTCGGATCTGTCATCAGCCGATAGTGGAGATCGTGTGACAGTCGCTGGCGTGAGTTTGGTTGGTGCCACGTGTACGTCCTTGTATACAGTCTGCCCTCTGATCCGTGCAGGGTCAAGGTCATGCGCTTCCAGATTTAACTTGCCATTGCACAGTGTGCGCAAGTTTTGTGCAACCTGCTAGTATCGAGGTTGCAATACCGTTGCGCGTTGAGCGCAAGGTTTGTTAGGCAACCTGCTGGTTTCAAGAATGGCGCACCGTTGCGTGTTGCACGCAAGGTTATTCTTGTGATATGTTGTCATTGAGGGTATAATTCCTTGTGCAGACGCAAAGTTTTTAAAACCATACCCTCCAAGATCGAATCCTAACGACAAACTAAATGAATGTGTTAGGTAATAAACAAACAAACAACAATAATAATAAGAAGAAGTTATTTGTTTAAATTATAAACTATAGTGGTATAGAAGATGTAAATCAACCAATAACATCATGTGGTTTGGAGGGGCTAGGGTTAGGGGTATTGTTCGATACGTGGTGAGGGTAGAATCCACAAGGTAATACTTAAAACTAAGGATGTGTTGTGGCCTGGCCAACCATGTGAATTTTTTAGGTGACTTAGATTGAACCAGCCAACCAAAGCCAGCCACCTCACCACCCCAACCCCCCGCCCCACGCCAGACACAATTCCCACGTCAAAGAGGCAACGCTATGCCCAGTGCCAACCAGGGATGGAGCAATTGGTCGTTGACCCTAAACTGCCGTTCCAATCCACGCCCCACACCCCACGGTCTAAAGTAGGGCAAGTAAAGACAATAAGTTACGGGAGTTTTTGAAACTTGTAATTAAGTTCAAAGAATTGTCTTCTGCCTTTTCATTTCGTAACCCACCCGATGAAACAGTCATAAGCATATGACGAAGCCATAAATGTCCTAATCGTTTAGAAAACGTTTGACTAATCTTATAGTTTAGGGTCTATTAAATTCAAACTAAAAAAAGGTTTACTTTGTAAGTTGTTTAATATTCTAGGGGTCGAATTGAAAATATAAATTAAAGCATTGGACTTTCGTAAACCATTCTCCTTTGTAAATTCCAACGGAAAGACGGAAATAGTCGCCATTAATTTAAATTCGTAAACGGTTAGATTTAAATATTTCGTTTATGTTATTGACCTGAAGTATTTAGCCACATGATTATCATTCAAATTTGTAACGGCTAATCAATGTTTAGAAAAACATAAGATCGATAGTCCCTTCCTCCGTTGCTTTTCCTCTCTAAATTCAGTACCACTCATTGCCGTACACCTCCGTCAGTTGTCGCCAACTAACCACTGCCTCTAAACAGCCATGAACAAGAATAACTCCGTGTTATTCATCGCTACGACATAAATCTCTAAAACACGCAATCTGACCAACCGTGAGTCACCACCACAAACATAGTCGCATGCTGCCTCAGTAGTGTTCATCGAAACGACTGCCGCTGTCACTTTGACAAAAAAATCGAAACAATGCCATCTCTTCATAGATTGCTGAGTAACAATCAATTACTTTAACTCAAAGTGCCGTAAAGAATTGCTGCTCAGCAAGATCATTGACCTGCAAAACCATAAATGCTGAAATCAGAAACGAGTTACAATCTCTCTTCTTCTCGAATTGTTATTTAAAACCTTCATGTGACAATCTTTCCTCCTGTCCTCTTTTCACAAATATGATAATTAATTCTTTCATTGGGGACATTTATCCAACACTTGGTGAACAGAAATAAACAAAAACAAAAACAATGCACCTCAAATTCTCAATGTTGCAAACCCATTTTCTTGGTAACAAGAACAGAGATTATCATCTTATTTCAACCAACTCTACAAGACAACTGTTTTCATCAAATTCTCAATGCATACCCTCCAAGACAACTGTTGTCTCCAAAGACTGCCAAGACGTTGGAAAAAATATTAAACAGGGATAGTATTGTAATTTGCAAGCAAGGGCAAATTTGTAATTGTGTCGGTGCATTGTTGCGCCGACCATTGTTTTTAAAAGTTTATAATATATGTTGAGAGCGTGAATTGAAAGGGTTGACAGAGGGTCGCAATTGATCAGAAAGCCTTAACGACGATGACGACAAATATATAAATCAGAACACCCGGTCTGATCGACTAGTGAATGAAGATGACGTACTTGGTATTCTTCTGAAGTTCTGATCGATTTGATTTTCTTCACCAGTATTTGTTTCTATTCAGCCCACTCATAATATTGTCAACCCGGTTTGACTGGGATGCTGCATTTTTAAAGAAGTAAACTGCCATCCTGTCAAATATGCTACTTTAGTCTACATTGTTATCTTTTTTTTCTTTGCGATTTTCACCTAAGACATTCTCAAAACATGCCAGTTTTATCCAACCTTTTAACCATCGTTAAAAAGGTCAGTTATATGAGGAGTAAACTAGTAATATTACATATATATTTTATTTTTCATTTTTTTCAGAGTAAACCCCTTCCCAAGTTGTCAACAGCCATTATGAATTAGAATGTTATTCCTAAGGAACGGGGACAGATCAAAGATTCAGCACGATGAGTTACAACAGGAAGGCGTACTGTCTGGATATATCACTTGTAAACCCTAAGTTATTTGGTCAAACACTAAATGGAAAAAAAACAAAAGTGTGCTTCTAAAGTAATATTAAAACTTAAAGTTCCAAAATCTAAAAGCAATCAAAGTGTTTATTTACACAATGCTTGCTACTAGAAATGTTACGGTCACCACTCTAGAAAAGCAATACATCTCCAGCAATGTTGTAATAAGCAAGAGATAAGGAGTCTTAGAGAAAACCTTCATCCCCACTCAGTTTCAGTTTGTTTGCAGGAGGGGCCTCCTCAATCTGTCCAGCAATCTTCTCTTTCACGCTGCTTACACTCTCAGACAACGACTCCACACTTATCTCCAGCATTTCCTCTTTATCTACCATCCACACACGGATACAAGCAGGTCCCTGTCACAACAGACACCAATCAATTAACACCCCAATATTAGATCACAACTATCTATCACTTTGGAAAAAAAAATTAAGCTTACCGGATGTTGAGACAAGAATTATCCTCAGGGACAAGCAAAGAGTCATCGAGTCGTCGCCTCTTTGGTCCAGGCTGATCCGAAAACAACTGAGGGTATGTCCTTTCAATCTCCGCCTTGACTGCGTTACAAACCTCTTCCTCTGTGATCCCAAAACTATCAGTACGTATCCGAGCAACCTCCAAAATACTCCTGGAAATAACCTCATCTTGGGCAAGTGTAGTTTCCCTAATCTTGGCAAACAGCCTCTCCTTCTTTGCTTTATACTTAGGGTCCCGTATATCTTCATACATTCCGCTATACCTAACCAACTCACCAGTAATCGGTGAAATAAGAACAGTATCACACACCGCAAAACTTTCCGCTTCACTGTCAGACCTCTTCAGGATCCATTCAATAACAGCCGCGTTTTTACAAGTAAACTGTGTGGGCCTACGTATCTCATTGGACCCATTTTGAGCACGGCACTCAGACAGATGGTGCTGGTAATAGGCATGATATGGATCTGCAGCATTCAGAAAAGCATATTTGCGCATTCCAGTATTCATAGCAATGAATTTCTCGAGCCGAGGTTTCACTGATGCCACAAACCTTGCGGCTTTGTCCACCAAGCTTCTGATGAATCTGCCTTAATTTGACCACCTGAATCATTTTCAACTTGGGACGGAGACAGCATTTTCTGCTTCAGTATCACTGCAAAATTTAGCTCAAAGAAAAAGGTACAGTTTAGATCTTTGAAGAGTAATAATATATGGAAACACACACAGAAAAAAAAAACATTATGGAAACGTATCTGTAACAAAGTAGATGCGTTATGAAGATAAATGTTGTTGTTTGGTAGTAAAATCAAACCATGTCATAAGTAATTCACATAAGAAATAATCAATGTTCCAAAGTATACGAAATCATCTATGATTATTGATACTGATTCAGAAGAACTTGCAGATATAACATTAAACCTAGGTTATTTGACAAAACAAGATTCCATTCATTCAGGCATTTTATCAAACATCTACTATGAATTCAATAGTATCAGGTAAATACATACAAACAATCAGTTCATACATTTAAATTGAAAAGAAACAAACGAATACCGATCTACACAGAACAATCTACTAAACCTAATTTGAACATTCAATCAGATTGGGAGAAGTAAACATGAATTTGTGGCGCATGTTCATACCTGATATCGAAAAATCGCAGCTACTTTTGATGAGTTTCGATGATCGTCGGAGCGAATTAGGGTTTCGTTTTAATGAGTTCGATGATCGTCGGAGAGAATTAGGGTTTTGTTTTAATGTTGGGTGATTCGAGTCTGTATGCCATCACAAATTACTTATCCTAACATATATTTTGGTTTCTGTTCGTTATTTGTTGAGACCGACCCGATCATAACAAATTAATACTAATCATATCCTAACATTTAACATATATTTTTGGTTTCGGTTCGTTACTTCTTTGCTAACTAGTTTTATGCTTCAGTTTGTGCTTCGGGACGATAAGCCAATATTTAAAAAAATTAATTAAACCTACGTAAAAAACTTATTATTTTCATCACTTTCATCTCGCTTTTTTTTACCCAACATTCATTTTTATAAAATCTCTCAACCTTTATAAAAATTAATGCATCCACACAACCGCAACTTTGATCCGAATAACCTGTATGGTTTCGGCAAACCACCGAACACCGCTTCGCCGCCACAAGGGTCTCAACCAAAACAACCATGTTTTAACGATGCAAACATATTAGCGTACGCTCATTTTCTTGTCAACCTACCTTTTATGTTTCCACAATAACCACTCCCTCCTCTATCACAAACTCTACCTACACTCGAATCTGGACCGGAAACTCGTACCTGGGTTATTTTAGATTATGTTTTTATGTTTCGTTTTTTAAGTTTAAATTATGTAATTGGTTTTTTTAGTAATGTAATCTATTTTTTATTTAAATTTTGTAAGTGTGTTAATCATTTATATTAGTAATAATGCTATTCTTTTGAAATTAATAGATAATATGTAATTATTAATCTTTCTGTACTAATAAATAAAAATCTTTTTTGAACACGTGTCATTCTTTGGTAATTTCTCACCCTTATTTTTCTATTTATCTTTTCTATTAAATAATAATAATATTGAAATCAATTTAACTAAATCTATTTATCTCTTTTGTTTTCATAATCTAAAATTAATTTCTTTTTTAACTCTAAAGTTTCAATCTTTGACAATTTAAGTATAAAGTTTAAATCTTTGGTATTTTAATCCTTTTGATTAATTTGATTTTCACTTATAATTCAAAAGTTTTCATATTTTGCAATTTAAGCCCTTTAATTTTTTTTTACTTTCAACCTAAAGCTTTTCTCTTTTGCAATTTAATCTCAACATTTTTCTCAACTTTGGTTCCCATACTTTTCATCTTTCACAAGTTCTCCGTTTAACGTGTCATTCTAAATTTCCAAGTTAACACACCGCAACGTGCGTGTGGGTTCAACGTTTTTTCATCTATTTTTTCCCCGTTTGATAGGTCCGTCGCAGTGCGTCTAATTTTCTCCGTTTGATAGGACTGTCGCAACGCGAGAGTTAGAGATCGACTTAGTTATTTTTTTCTCGGTTTCACACATAGGCTCGTGGTCATGTGAGAAAAATTTGCCTTTTATCTAACATGATACATAACTAACGAATCCCTCGCCGCATTGCGGCGGGTGGTAATTCTAGTAAAATTAATAAAAAAAAATATGTGTCACGTGTCTGATAACGCCCCTCTTCCACGCCCCTTCCCACCCCTCCATTTTTTCAACCATGTCACGTTTCTGGCGCACGCTGACGTGGCGTTCACATGTCGAATAACGGTCATTCTTCGTGCTCCTCCACACCATGTGGTTTAGATTTAAAAAGTGAGGTTGGTTGTTTTTATCAATTTTCAACAAATTATGTATCAACAATCTGTAAATAGATCATAGCCTCGAACCACCTTGAAAAACTTTATTATAAAAAATATCTCAAGCAATATAAAGTGTTATTGTCTCATGTAATTTGGGTTTTCTCGTTAATCATTTGAATCGTAGTAAGTTCTAACGTAATGTGCCATTTAAAAAAAAGTTCTAAGGTAATCAAGATCAAGTGTCATACGGTGAGTTGTAGAGATAGGTAGTGATATGACTCAATGAAATGACGACTAAGACCGACAAGATTGTAACTACTACGGTATAGAGGGTGGTGAAGAGAATCGAGGTCGAGCGGAGTCTCTGCAGGGACCTAACGTGTTAGGATTGTGTGTAGTCGATTCGTGGGTATGGAGGTAATGAAATACGCACAAAAGTCTTAAACTAGATCCTTTAGCCCAACCCATTGACCCGTTCGACCATTGTGGGTAAATGGGTTAAAACTGCCACCGCATTATATCAACCTAAGTAAAATTTATATAGCGGCAACTCTAGCAAGTGCATAAAACTCGCAAATGTTCAACTAACCTTCATTAGCTTCCGAAATCATCTGATATCTGATGAAGCAGTAATAATACACATCACCATCTCATTTGCATGCTCATCATTGTAGCAAAGGGATCAATACCAAACTCTACAGGGCCCCATCACTTCCCACAAAGAAAAGAATTTTCCGATCGAGACTGCAACACAGATCAACAGCAAGCATGAATTCAGGCTGATGTAATATAGTGAAAATGGTCAAACATAAAGATGCAGGTTCTAACTTCTAAGCTTTGCTTGTGTTGAAAATCAAAAGATGCAGAGAAACCTACTAAGATAAAATTCTAAAAGGATCTGCAGAAACATCAAAAGACACCAATATCAATGATTCCACAAAGTCTTTTACTAACTTCTAAACTGAAAAAGTAACCTAAACCTAAAGGCTAAAACAAAATAGAGATACATAATATATTCAAGTTGTCACAAAAATACCTCATTCAAATGGTTAACCTTAAATCAATCCATCTTCTGTCCATAACAAGAATTCTGTATACGTACTGTCAAAAAGAACTACATACACACATGCATGCATACATTATCTTTCAACATCTATTGAAACCATATAATCAAGGTCCACATCATATATCTCATGCGCATACGACACTTTTGCCAATGTGTCCAAACTAAAATAAACATCTTTCATTTCAGGATGAGAAGCATCTCCAACTAAAAACTCATGAATATTTCCATTAACCTCTATAGAACTACATCCCGGCTCCTTTTTAATTCCCGTTATTCTCATTTTACTTCTTACTTTCTTCACATCTTCCCATCTCCCAACAGAAGCATAAATATTCGCCAAAAGTGTATGAATACTAGAATCGCCGTTTTCAATTTCACTTAACCGATCAGCTAAATGCTCACCCATATCAACATCACCATATAATCTACAAGAACTGAGTAACGCTCCATAAACCGGAACTAAAATATCATGTTTTTCTTTCGGGATTTTGTTAATAACCTTTTCCGCTTCTTTCAATAGCCCAGCACGACCTAACAGATCAATCAAAGACTCGTAATGTTCTATTTTTGGTTCAATTTGATACAATGATTTCATTGATTCAAAATGCATCCATCCTTCTTCCACTAAACCCCCGTGGCTACACGCGTTTAGTACGCCGATGAAAGTAATATCATCAGGTTTGAATCCAGATTCTGTCATCTGGTTAAATAATTCAAGTGCTTTACCGGGTTTTCCATTTAGAGAAAGTGCACATATAATCGATGTCCATGAGGCTGTATCCTTTTCGTTTAATCCGTAAAACACATCTAAAGACTTCTCTATGCACCCGCATTTCGCGTACATATCGATAAGCGCGGTACCGCATACAGCATCGATCGTTATTTTATGTTCGTTCATATATTCATGAATCCATTTCCCTTGTTCTAAAGCCCCGACTTGCGCACAACCCGTTAAAAGAGCGACCACTGTGAATTTATCAGGCTTGATTTTATACATCTGCATTTGCTGAAATAAAGCCATTGCACCATCCACTTGATTAAACTGCACGTATCCATTTATCATAGCTGTCCAGAGAACAATATCCTTAACAGGACTTTTATCGAACAACAGTCTAGCATCCTCTAACTGCCCGCAGTTAACGTAACCGGACACCATGGTTGTCCAACAAATTACATTTTTCTTCGGTAAACCGTCAAAAATCTCGCGCGCTATGTCTAAACATCCACATTTACAATACATATCTAACAATGCGTTACCAATTATAGTAGTAAACCCAATTTCATTAACAACATTACGGTGTATCTCCTTACCGAGTTCCAAATTCTTTAAAGAAATACATGCCGAAAGAGTGCTTACAACCGTGGCCTCATCAGGCTTTACCGTTTTATCATCTCTCATTCCAATATATACACCAACAGCATCCTCAAACTTCTTACACTTAAAATACCCCGAAATTAACACATTCCACGAAACTATATCTCGTTTAGGCATTTCATCAAACACCTTCTGTGCATCCCCAATCCGACCCAACTCACCATACATATCGATAACCGAATTACAAACATAACAGTCAAACCCATCCCCACATTTCACAACATACCCGTGAATCTTTTCACCGATCAAAGCTTCTTTTAAACACCCAACCGACTTGCACACAAACGGGTAAATATAATTATCAAGCCCTATACCATCTACCCTCATCTGATCAAACAAACAAAGAGCTTTTCTGAACCCACCAATCTTTGTATACGCTTTGATCATCACATTGTAAGCGAACAAAGATGGGGTTTCGATCCTGTCAAATATTCTTTGAGCGTAACATAAGTTTCCTACAAATGGGTCTGCTGCGAAAGCCATGATCTTCTTAAGAGCATCCACATTTTGAGCAAGACCAAGAATGAATATTTGGGTCTGGATTTGCTTTAACTGGTTCATAGATTTGCAGTTTTTCAGTAGATGTATGCATGTTTTCTTGGTGGGGATCAAGAACTGTTGGGTAGTTGAGGAATATGGAGAGCTAAAAATTGAAAATTGGCGGGAAAGAAATGTGAGCATTGAGTAAGTGGTTAAATTAGAAGCCATGTTTGTGCTCTATTCAACGGTAGGAATATATATAATCTGAAAAATGCATACCCTCTTGACAAAAAATTCTGAAACAATCAGTTACTTTACTCAAAGTGCCATAAAGAATTCCTGCAAAACCATAAATATTGATATCAGAACCAGATTACAATCTCTCTTCTTCTCAAATCTGTTCCAATTTGGTCAGAAAATAGTTATTTAAAACCTTCATGTTACAATCTTTCCTACTGTCCTCTTTTCACAAATATGATAATAAATTCTTTCACTGGGGACGTTCATCGAACACTTGGTGGACAGGAATGAACAAAAACCAAAACAATGCAGCTAAACTTCTTAATGTTGCAAACCCATTTTCTTGGTAACAGGAACAGGGATTATGATATTATTTCAAAAACTTTAGTAAAAATTAGAAAACAAAAAATCAAACCTTAACCTTAATTGAAAGGGTCGACGGAGGTTACGGTTGATCGGAAAGCCTTAACGACGATTACGATGAATGTATGTGATATCCCGGGTTTTTCGGATAACTTGAACGTAATACTTGTCAATCTAATTACGTGCTATGTGTACGAACGTGTACGAATTAAATGAATACGTGTTGTGTGTTGTGTGATTGTTTGAGTAATTGAATCATTAGAGTAGATACGTACACGAACTGAACCGAACCGCGACACGAACCAAAGTGATTCTTTGTGACTCTAGGAGTTAACAAGTTTTAAACATTAACTCAAGTCCTCGGCCAAGATCAAATCCAACACACATCAAAACCTAAACCCTAAACCAAAACACTCTCGGCCGAGATCAAGTTCAAAACCGCGGATATATTGAGTTCAAACCACAAACCTAAACCGAGAACAAGCCCAAACATGTCTCGGCAATACGATCAAAAACCAAACCGAAACCCATAGCATACAACTTTAGTCCTCGGCCACATGATCAAGACCCAAACCCAAACCAAAGCAACCCAAGATCCTCGGCCACTATACTTATCCCAAACCGTAAACCTTATCATGTGCGCCTATAAATACAAATCATGCATGTGTCATTGACAACAACACAAAACCCTAGAGTTCCATTGCCGTCGGCAGACTTGCGATCGCAGAAAGTTGCTTCTTTTCTCGGTCGCAGCAAGCAGCAGCCGGAGCCTTTATCAACTCAGTCGCAAAACAGCCCTTTTACTTGTTCCTTGGATCGCCAGTTCAGCCCTTGCTCACTTCCTCGATCACAAACAGCCCACTATTCTTCCCAGTCGCGAACAACATCCTTTTCTCGGTCACGGATCTCTCGGTTGCAAGCAATCTTTGATCACCGGATTCCTTAGCTTAATCACGGTTCGTTTACCTTATCATATGATACAAGACCATATTCGGATACATGTGTGTTACTTTGTTGTGTTCGGATCGTATGATTGTATTGTCTCCGATAAATATACATGCTTGAATGTCTAGTTGTTTCGGATATATATGCATGCTTGAATGATTTGTTGTCTCGGACATATGCTTGAATGATTAGTTGTTTCGAATATATGTGTGTTGATTGTTGCTGTTCTCAGACTGCATGATGGTATAGTTTCGGAGTATAAGTGCTGTTAAGTAATCGGCTGATTTGATCATTGTTCATATACAGAATTGTTTTCGAAAATCACAAGTTACAAGTATGTTTTGTTTATAATAACTAGAAGTAAGAACTAGGGATTGCATGGGTGAAATATTAGTATTAATCTAGGATTAGAAATCGGTTTTAGATCGCCTAGATTAATCGCATGAACGGGATTACACAAAATTATGATAAAGGTATGCTGAATCAGTTGCTGAGTAATAGTTACAGCCGACTTCATCAGGCTGTAACTTGGTCGTTAGTTGTCGAAAAACGGATTTTCTGATGTCTAGAACGTAGAGATTTGAATAAGGAATCTAACGGCGCTGGATTCATAATTTTCTGAAGTCGTTTGATATTTTTAAAGGGCTAAACAAGTTCAGTAGCTAAAGCTGTGAAAATTCTCGAATTTTGTTGGTTGTTTATCAAGCTAGATTTTAAAATCAGTAGAGAGTTGAGTCATGATTTTTGTACAGCAACTAGGTATAAAAATTTCCGGGCAACTCCAACTGGAATTTTGTTAATCGGACGATCAGTGATTTTTAAATAAATTTTTCCGTGGACTGCAGTCAGAAAGCGGTAAATCTGACTGCAGCTTAATGAATTAATATTTATGGCTAATTGGTAAAGATTTAGGACTTGGAAAAATTATATAAATTTCTATGGTATAAATGTCACCTACTGTAAAAATATGGGAATTTTTGGAATGTTAGAACTATTTTATAAAAATCCTAGAAGACAGCTGAATAATTGAGTGTTAAGCAGAAAGTTGATAACTTGTGATTGTATGCATTAAAGTGTTGCACGGATTTGAAATATGTTCATGATAAGTTGTTTGATTACTATGATCACATGAGAATACTTGCATGCATGTTTGAGTGTTAGATATGTTGTTGGTATGTATCACCTTGTGAGTAGATTGCGTGTGGAATTTGTATTGGTGTGATTACACACTGACGTGGAATTAATTGGTTTGTTAGGACGCAACTAGCGGTCCCATCTCTTATAACATCTTTGCTACACTAACCGAGCAAATAAAGGTGAGTTCACGGCCCCTAACTTTATCCGGTTTTTAAACAACAGGGGGAGAAACATGTATACACTCTCAAACTCAAACTCTTTACGTTATACGAATTTAACGTCACATAACTATACGGTAACTAAGTTAATGTTAATGTAATGTTATGGGCACTAAGCAGCTTTATCACTTAAGTCCTCGACAATCTCCTCGGATCGTTAGTATTTGGGTTAAATAGCGGGGGAATTATAAGTAGTACTACTGGGTCTGACGAGCCCCATCCGAGCTAGTCGCGCTAGCCGACCGAGTATGGTCAACGGGTGTATGATTGGCCTAACATCGCCATGGTCATGTGATAGGCCTGGCAAAACGGAGGCACAACTGTCAGCTTCGATCGCGAACACTTAGTGACATGACTTTAGGCTAGCTACCTATATACATTAATATTGAACTTAATTACGGATCAACTTAATATTCCGGGTTTGGAATATTGGAAACAACAACTTAATATTCCGGGATTGGAATATTGGAAACAACTTAATATTCCGGGATGGGAATATTGGAAGCAACAACTTATTATTCCGGGATTGGAATAATGGAACTGACACGTTATCCCGGGTTGGGGATAACGGAGTAACAAACTATAACCGAACAAACGAATTTATGAAAACCTGTGAACTCACTCATCTTTAATGTTGACACTTGTTTCTTTACATGTTTCTCAGGACGCTAGGAGCTCTAGGTGCACGCACACGCATTGAACAAGACATCATTATCGAGTCATATTTATCAATATTGTTTTGGGATTTTTCATTTGTTTTGGCGTTTGTGTTGGCGCCCGCATCACTACTTATTCATGCTTCCGCTCAAACTTAAAACTAATACTCTGCTAAATATTGGTAATTGATATAAAATCTAAAATGAACGATTTTGGAAAACGTATTATCAAATCATGTAGAGTCGTTCGACGTACTAGTGTTTCAGATTCTGGTTTGTTCACACGCCTCGCGGTAAAACTCCGCAAGTGAAAATTGAGGGTGTGACAATGTACAAAACAGTCACTTGGTCTGATCGACGAGTGAATGAAGATGATGTAGTCGGTATTCTTCTGAAGGTCGAATCGATTTGATTTTGTTCACCCGCGTGTGTTTTAATTCGACCCGCTCTTTTAATTTTGTCAACACCAGTGAATGGAATTCTGCATTTTTAAGTGACACATTTTGACCCCTTAACTATAATGGATTGCCCCTTAACAACTTTTTTTCTTCTTCTTATTTTTATATGGGTTGTTTTGGAAATAGAGGATGACAAATGAATGGGTTTTTTTTTTCATATTTTTTTGGATTATAAATCTAGGTTAGAAGATATCTCTAGACTTGAATTTGATATTTCAGATGTCAACTTTAGGGTTTTGATTACCATCGCATATCGTGTTATTTTAGAGTTGAAGTTGTTATCTTAGATAACTTTAGAGTTGAAGTCGCTATCTCAGATGACTACTTTAAAGTTAAAATCGATATGTTAGTCGGATTGAACTGTCATTATTTTTTGTTGCTAAAGTAGTTATCTCATATGACAAATGCCAAAATTTTGACACTCATATGTAGTTAGATTAGTGCTCTAGCTCTATGAATCTAAATTTATTGTGTTACAAACCGGGCTGTGCATGGTTTTATAACCGGTTTGATTTGTTAAGACTGAACCATATACGAGAAATGAGTTAAACATTAATATAAATCTGTTCAACCATTAAGGAGTCAGGTAGTTTCAATTCAAACTTTCAATTCAAACATCTTATCCGGCGATCCATGGTTCAGAAGGTTCTTATTGTTCCTCTACTTTGTTTATCACACAATTGGTTAACTAGTTTATAAAGCAAGTCTTAGAGATTGAATTACTACACCAATCATGAAGGGTTTTTGTTCTGTTAATTAAATTTCACACCAGAACTTAACAGTTTGTGATTGTTTTTTACTGACCATTGAGATGTGCAAGAAATCTAGGAAACATCATTCTCTCAAGTGTTTTGCTAGAGTGTATTTTTATTAGTAAGAGGTAACTTTTAATGCTAAACCACACTTCTAATGACTTTTTCTAAATGTGTACGGTTAGGATGTCACTAACCGGGTTAGTAGTTAGTATGTTAGTATCACCAAGTTAGTATTAAAATCCTCCCTTGCCTGGATTTGAACCCAGGACCTACAAGAGAAGCAAAGCTTCCCACCTCCCCCTTACCACTAGGCAAAAATATCAGTTTAACTTTCACATAGTGATGTTTTACTGAAAGGTATGTTTTAAGTATTAATAACTGGTTAAACTGAATGTAATCAACTACTTTAAGTTTTAAGTATTAACTCGTATTAAGCACCCCCGCGTTGCGGCAGGGGCGTAAAACCGTACCAAATAGCATCAATGTCACATTACCGCAATGACCACCAACACTGAAGTTGCGGCGTGCTTATGTGAAGAAATTAGACCGAACGCTAAACATGGAAATTAATAACTAAGTCGATCTAGGACCCACACGTTATGTCGAACCTGTTAAACAGGGAAAAATTTGACAATGTAAAAACGTTAAACCACACACGCACGTTGCGTCGTATTAACTCGCAAAATTTAGAACGAAACGTAAAACGTTAAACCACACACACACGTTGCGATGTGTTAACCCACATAATTTAGAACGAAGCATAAAGTGAAAATTTGGCAAAAAATGAAACCTATAAAAGACCAAATTTGAAAGTAAAAAAAGTTGTGATGATAGATTGCAAAAGATAAAAAGTTTTGGTTTAAAAGTAAAAAAAACAAATAGTTTAGTTTGGATTAAAAGTAATTTATCAAATACTTTTGGGTGAAACGTAAAAAAATCTCCCAAAGCATTGGGTACAAGACATATATGCATAAATAAGTTGCTTATTTATAGGTTTTAATCAATAACTGATCAAACTGAAATGTAATCAACTACTTTAGTACTCGATACCATACCGGTATTCAAAGGTAAATCAACCCACAACACCGGTACGATATTCGAAGTACTGATCAACCCAAAATACCGGTACCGAACCGAAAGTAGTGATCACGAAAAAAGCCAAAAACTGAGTACCGAATCAGTTTGAAAATGGTTCAGTACAGTGTGTTCAATATCCGTACGATACCGGTTAGGTTTTGGTATGCGGTAACATTGTCCCTACTCAAAGTAGCAAAAATGTGAAGTAGATGAAACATGATAAAAAGGTCATTGTCAATGCTTAGCGACCAATACAGCTATGAAGAATTGGACCACTAGGCTAAAGCCCACTTCATCCAAAGCTATTTAATGCACAATCTATTGAATAAAAATAAATTCAATATTAGAAATAGAAAATTGAGAATACAACAGTTTGTCAAATAAAATTTTCTTGTTTTTGTAAAAACAAAAATACTGCCAAATGATGCAGAAACAAGAATTGGAAGCACTACCACCCTGCTTCCTGTGTATAAACTTTGCATTAAAGCTTCCAGTTTCTGTATACAAGCAGCCAAAATTCCAGTGTAAAGACAACAAAGCTTTTTATTTAAACTCAACTTGTGAAAACTAGAGTGACCCGTGTTGAAACGTTTGCCTACATACGGATTATATCCAGCCCCAACGGTTTGAAAATAGGTAAAGCTAAAAAATTGGTCAAAAGTCACCAAAGTGTTTAAAAATGTTCATTACTTCCCAAATCACTCATGTCATAATAACTATTATGCTACTAGTAAATGAGTTGACCTGAAACATTTTTGTCCAAAAATTATCATATTTTTACAAACCAGGATTAAAATTCATTATTTCAACAAACAAATATGATTGTTTGGATGTTATAATTTACGATTTCATGCATTAAAAAAAATACATTTTGGTGACTTACAACCGGTTTGAAATGTTTCCTTTTTAGCTAAATGTAGGATTTTAACATAAACTAGTGGGACGAAAGATGACATGAAGAACCACACAAGAAGTATACTTATCATGTCAAAGGTATAAGCCGATGCAACATTTTATTTAACCTTTTCCCTAGTTTTTTCGTTCCTTTTTAATAAAAAATTGGAAAAAATTAAAATAAAAGATTGGGTATGAAGAGGTACATACCTAGGTGCATAACCGAAACAATCAATAATTTGCCATAATCTCCCTAAATAGTTCCTTAGGTGCTGCAGTTCAAAAGTATAATGAAACTCATAAGAACAGGGAGACAATATTCCACATCATAATTTTTTACATTTTATACCTTACCGGGTAACCCTGTAAATCTCTCATATTGTTCATATGCCTGCCCTATAAACATCTCCACCCCTGTTACAACTAAGGCTCACATTCTCCTGCTCCCGAAGTAACCTCGTAATTTTTGGTGTGTAAACGGCGTCAAATACCAGCGCGTATGACTTCAAAGCTTCCTGCCAATAAAGAAAAAGAAAAATGAACTCATGCACAAAGCATTACAACTGTAATACAAGTTCTGAACATGGTGGAAGATCAAACCTTCGAAATAGGAGTGTCGTCAATATTTGGCTGCATACCAATTGATGTAGTGTTTGCAAGTATCATATCGTTTTCTGGTTTGTAAGTGTTCAAATCAGCAAGAGTGAGAGCCTCTCCACCGATTATCTCAGCAAGTTCTCTAGCACGATCTATTCAGAATTAAATTAAAAAAAAACATTATGATTATCTGATTCTGATTATTCAATATCATACAATCACTTCCAAAACTCACATCCAAACATCCCCTAAATATGATGAGAACCACATAGTTGACAGCTAACTCAAATAAAACTAGCATGACATGATGTTACATTTGCAAGTAAGTCTGGTACTAGAGGTCTAACCATAAGTCCGGTTGGCAATCACAATCTTTGCACCCTTCTCTTTTGCTCCATAAGCAAGTGCTTTTCCAGCACCACCCGCACCAATAACCACAAATAGTCTACCAGCCAAGGGTGACCCGCTTGCACCATTTTGAACACCTGAACCTGTAAACATTATAGGTGGCAATTTCAATGGGTCAACTTGGGTTATGTTTTATCTCAAAACAAGTCAAACAAAAAAAAATTCAGCTAAAAGGCATAGTTATTAATAGCGCTCATAGCGAGCACTAAAGTGAATAACGTAACATAGCACTCATGTGTCGGTATTTAGTTTTGCGCCTCCATAGTGGGCAAATAGCGGGATTTGCTTTTTCTTTGCTTTAATATAAATAGCGGGATTTTATAGGTATAAAATAGCAGGATTTTAGGTTTCTTGTTAAACATACATATAAAACAGCTTATTTGGATATAATATACATACAAAATATTTCTAATTTTTTTCCTAGTGTGTCGCTAAACATAAAATAGCACCTGCTATTTCATCACTATTGCTACGTAGCGTATAGATAGCTTGTCGCTATCATTTGCTATTAGCTATTAATAACTATACTAAAAGGGAACAGGTGAAATGTGTGGAACGGGTTGAAAGTTGACTAGAGTATAACTTTAATGCATACATCCTCTTTAATTGTTTCTATTAAAAATCGATTATTATTGTAAAAATACTGTGTATGTAAGAATATCAATGCACCAATTATCTATAAAACCTTTTAGAAACAGTTTGCAGGTCAACCTAACCCGACCAGTTTTGATCTGACCCGTCCATGATGCCACATCTAGTATAGTAGTATGAAGTAAAGAAGGAAACCTCGTAGGCTATCCTCAATAGCAGAAATAGCTCCTACATAGTCTGTATTGCAACCATATAACTTCCCATCATTTTGTCTCCTGATAACGCAATTGACTGCTCCTATTGACTGTTACATACAACCAATAACAGGCGTTAGAAAAACATCCTTTTATCATTAACCACTATCTTTGTGATCAACAATATAGTTTACCTTTGCAACTGGATCAACCTCATCACAACATTCAACTATACTCTCTTTGTGAGGAATTGTACAACTGCATCCAATAATGATCTAAATACATTTAAATTTTACGAAAGATTCTAAAACGTTAAATGAACAAACTGAAATATTAGTCTTAATGAAACAGATCAAAGCTCAACCTGAACCCAGCAAAATCTGTAGACGAGTAAGTTTGAAGAAAATTCTTTACGTCATCCACCAACATATGTACATAGACTCCATTAAAACCAACTGATCTGAACGCTTTATTGTATAATAGAGGTGATTTGCTATGCCCAACGGGCCTCCCAATAATACCAAATACTTTTGTGTCTGGCCCTAATTGTCTGAAATTGAACAAATCCAAAAGATCCCTAATTGTCGGTTGCCCAGGCGCAGATACCTTTCCGTCTTCGAGGGTACCAAATGTCAGATATCCACCGAATTTTGGGCACAGTACTCGAGACATCAAACCCTTCTCACCCATCACCATCGCTATTATTGGAACCTGGAAGATTAATCGTTTTGCTTAAATAAATTATATAAACAGGGAAATATTCAGAGGTTTTGTTACACAAAAATTCAACAAGAAAGTTTACTAGAAATAAAAGGGGCCCAAGAAACATATATAATTCTGTAAACTATGCTGTATGACTGCTGCATGACTTACGGCTTACTTGAGAATGAGCAGTTATTTGAAAAACTCGTGCGACGTCGGTTATATCTACAGCCGTTGTTGCAAACTTCACAATGTCAGCACCTGTTGCTTGTATTCTGGCCACAAGGTTCCCGAGGTCTTCTACTGATGGAGTCTTTTGATAATTGTGGGAAGAAACAATGAGTTTGCATTTTGTAGGTGTATCTCCAATGATTAAATTGTTGAAATCATCAACAGCCTGCATGTGAGTAACTGAAATGAGAAATCTGATTGAAATATTATGTCTGATACTTGATATAATAGTTTGTATATGCTAGCTCTAATCTTCGCACTTGTAGAAATCTAGGATTACAAGTAACAAAACATATATTTTTCATTTCATATGGAACTGTATATTTATCAAGAAGAAAGGAACCTTAAGCTCAACATCAATGTGATCTGCTCCTAACTCCATTGCCAATCGAAGAGCTGCCAATCGACTCTGTTCATCCCCAGCATACTGACCACCTTCCCATGTTGGCCTACAAAATCACACAAAATCAGAAACAGAGTACAAACATCATGTAATCTTCACAACATTTATCAAAAAATCAAAGGCCGTTCCGTAATCAGATAATCACTGTGCCAATCACTCAGAAGGCTCAAATTTAAACTATACAAAATCACCTAACTAGTTGCAAACTCTTGCTATTTTGATTACACAAACATCATAACATCAACCAATTAATAAGACATTAAGACTCGATTACTCGAACAATAAAAACCGAAATCATTGCATTCATAATTTCATATTACAAGACTTTACATATAAAAATAAAAATATCACCTGTAAGTGAAAATAGTGGGGAGCTGACTAAGTTTAACTAGGGTTTGAATATCCTCACGAGCATTAACCACTTTCAAGCTATCCAATCGGATTTCCACAAGGTCCGCACCACTCAAATTCGCCGAATTCATATGAACCAACATCTGATCCACCGTATCCGCCATAATCGGCGCACAAATTAGGGTTGAGTTCCTCCTAATCCCGTCACTTTCTCCCATCTTCTCCACATCAGGTGTCACCTAAACAATTAATTCCCAATCAAACATAAATATCCCCAAATTAACTAACAAATAAACTGCACACGAAAATGCAGCAGAATGAAGTCAAAAAGACATAATTACTATCAACTGAAATGTTGTTTGAGCACACAATAGTCGAATTAGACATGCGTGTAGAGAAATAGATGAAAGAGGAGAATAGATTGGGGACTTATGAGCTCCATAGTTGCAGGTGTGTGAGGAAGTTAGGTGGAGGAGAGATAATGGGAGTAGGATTTGTAGGTAAGGGGTGGGGGTTGGTGGGAGAATTGAGAAAAGCAATTTTCAGCAGCATCGTGAGGAGGAGGGGTTAGTTGGGATCATATATTGGAAGTTGGATATGTTATAAAGTGCCTCTTTCGTACGTTGGATTAACTCGCCTAACATTCCATGTATACTTCAAAGAAATTGAACTTTTATGACCATCTCGGGACCTTCACGTGTCTAGGGTCTCCTCTACGGATTGAACTTTAACAATGGACGGTTTGTGACCAACGAACTTGCGTAGGAGCGTAGGTTGTGTTGTTCGTGTTTGTTCGCTAAGGATATAATGTTTTATGAACCGTTAATTAACAATTACTGAAACGAGATTTTATTTTTATGCTCATTATTAAGGAAAGGAACGTGTTCAAAAAACAACCGAATACAGATGAAATTGGCAAAGCCTATAGGTGGATGGCGAGAGGGAGCTGCACTAGACCTTGAAACCCTAATTGTTGAACGAATGCCGTTAGTATTTTTCGATGTTAATAATGAGAAGGTAAGTGGAGGTGTGTGTAAACAAGGTGGCGATATGATTTTTTTATTTTATCTGTTTGGGTGATTAGACACATAAGAATTAAATAATATAAAAAGTTTATATAAATGCTAAAAGATCTTTAATGAACAACATAAAGAAACGAACATGAATGAATGTTCACGAAGAAGGAACGGGACATCTGTTTGTGTTCGTTCATTTAACTAACCAAACGAAATTTCTTATTCATGTTCGTTCATTAATTAAACGAACGGTTCACGAAATATTCGCTGAATGTTCGGTTCATTTATAGCCCAAACCTTGTGGCTTTGCTTTCTTCTCTTTTGTGATTATGAAACTTTGTTACTTCTAGAATATGTATTGTGGATTAACTAAACTTATTGCCACATCACTATTGTAACGCTTCGCATTTTGTACTTTCCATTTTTAGAAAACTTGTATTCACTTTCTATCTTTAGTAACTTTGTAATTGTAAGTCATTCCAATCTTGTAAAACCGAGACATCGATCATAATAGAAAACCATATTTATATCAATTGTATCTTAATTCATGCTTGCGTTATGTGAAATCAATCATCAAATACGTATACATTTATACTTATGTTATATGCAATAAATCGAGACTTAATATTCTTTGGAATGTTATTCATACATGTTTACTCATTATGCATAGTTACATACCTTAAAATCCTAAAAGAAATATTATTATTAATAAAAACAGGAATTTTAAATATTTTTGAAATTTTCCTCCTTCAAACTCCAAACCACTTCATTTATTACCAAACCATAATACTCACTTATAAATACAAGCCTCCATCACCTCTTAAACACTTTTCACACTCTCACTTCACTCTCAAACTCTCCAAGACTCCAATTTTTGCAACTTTTGGGCAGAAAATTTCTTGCACAAAAAGTGAGTTTTTAACTCATTTCTTCATCTTTTCTTCTTGTTTTCTTGTTTCTCATTTCTTTGATAACCTCTAGAAGTATTACCTCATTTTTACCAAGGTAAACAAAGGTGGAACATCACCATATTTGAGGTCCAAAGTTGGATAAAATTCTACATTGATTAAAACTTTTACAGACTTATTTTTATTTACTTTTAACTTGAACAATCTATTACCAACCTTGCTTCTAACCAAACCCATGGTTATGGAGCTTGAGTATGGTTGATTCTCATGAGTTTAGAGGTCCAAGAACCTCATAAACTTTTTTGTTTTAATATGGTTTAGACAACCTACAAGTGATGAAACCATCCAAGTTCACCATAGTTCTTATGGCAAGACTTGTGTTTTGGTAAAAGTGTGAATATTGGAAGCCTTGGCTATCCTAACATAATTCCACTACCTCACTTGATGTTTTCTATGTTTATATCACTGAAACTTGTTCAACTTTCATTAAAGTAACAAGGCTACGACACGTCCCCAAACGTTACCATGTTCGGGATGCACACACCTAGCTTGCTTACTTGGTTGTTCATAGTTTTTGTTGAGTTAGTAGTTAGTATCATTTTCTTTTCATTCATGACCATCCAAATCATCCTTGTGGTGATTTGTGCATTGGTGAATCATACAATGAGTTTAATAGATGTTTATCATCCTACCTTCATGCTTGAGTTCCATGAAATCTATGACACTGTATGATGGACTTACTTTTATATACTATTTAAATATATGCATATATAACACACACACATAACCAAACTCATGATGTTAACCGAATCATGGTTACATGTCATGAAAATAAGTTATAGAGTTAAATGCTTGGTTGGTCCCTGTGGTTTGCGAAAATTGCAGATTTGGTCCCAATGGTTCATTAATTACACACTTGGTCCCAATGGTTGCAATTTTTGCACTCGGGTAGTCATTATGACTAACCCATGTTAACTTTCTCAGTTAAGTCTATGTAAAATTACCACACTACCCTTACTATTAAAAAACAAAAATAAATAAACACCTTCTTCTTCTTCACCCTGATCTCTCTCTCTCACTTTCCTTTTCTCTCTCTAAAACCACAAGACCACCGTCTCCCACCTCCATCACCGCCTCCATTGCCGTCTCCTACCTTCTCCTCCCATTCACTGTTTCAGGTAATTAACGATTGACCGGGTTGACTGGTTTTGTACCGAGTTGAACCATGTGACTCGAGATAAAGCTAAACCGCAGTTGTAACCAAAACACCTGAACCAAATCTGAATCTTCTCAAACCCGAACCAAATCTGCCCCGAAACTGAGCGAACCAAGTTGAACCGAGTGACTGGGACTCGAGCCTAGACCCGAAATGAAAACCACCACCACCACTGCCGCCACCGGCCGGCCCCCAGCGCCGCCGGCTGTGGCAGTTTGCTGCTGCCACTATGACTGCCGTTGTCGGCAGCCGCCGTACAGTCACCACCACCATCATCACGGCCCGACCACCACCATCTCTACCTGAAACGAAAATCGAACGGCCGGAGGATATGGATTTTTACCGATCTGAAAGAGAAGATGTAGGAGGAGAGATAGAGGGCTTACCGGAGAGGAAAACTCAAACCGCGGCTGCGGGAGGTCGATACTACCATCATTGTTGCTTAAAACGGAAAATAGATATCGGAATCGTGTTCCTAGGCCTCTAGGGGGTATGCCGAAGCACTATCTGAAAATCGTGTTCCACCCTTGTTTTAAGTTTAGGAAATAAGGAGATTAATTACCTGAAACAGTGAGTGGGAGGAGAAGGTAGGAGACGGCGGTGGAGGCGATGGTGGAGGCAGCGGTGGTGGAGGTGGGAGATGGTGGTCTTGTGGTTTTAGAGAGAGAAAAGGAAAGTGAGAGAGAGAGATCAAGGTAAAGAAGAAGAAGGTGTTTATTTATTTTTGTTTTTTAATAGAAGGTGTTTATTTATTTTTGTTTTTTAATAGTAAGGGTAGTGTGGTAATTTTACATAGAGTTAACTGAGAAGGTTAACATGGGTTAGTCATAAGGACCACCCGAGTGCAAAAATTGTAACCACTCGGACCAAGTGTGTAATTAATGAACCATTGGGACCAAATCTGCAATTTTCGCAAACCACAGGGACCAACCAAGCATTTAACTCTAAGTTATATTATCTAAGTTTTAAGCCTCTCGTTACGATTCTAATGGGCAAATTCGACCCATGAAATCACATAAAACCACACGAAATTAATAGTGTCAAAAACGAGTGTTTAAGACTAGATAATTATTTTCATATACATACTTAACTACATTTTAATTCCGAATACAAACTCTCTACCAAATCCGAATACTTACACACCTCCGTTTCCCTAATGTAGGGTAACTTCGGTGTTTCCATCCCCAAATTTAACGACCTCGCGTATTGCTATGAACGCGTTGCAAAACCAACAGTATACTCGTTCCCATTTTTTGTTTTATTCACTTTGGGTGCAACATGTACACTTATACAAAAATCACAAACCACGTTAAACTTGTTATAATCACACTCTATCCATTAAAACATGATACTTGTATTATTCTTGTTATCACATGCTATGTATACTTGTGCCTATATGTTCATTAACTTTACTAGCCTCCCTTAACAATTATAGTGCTATAGGATTAACGCATTGCCCGTATTCTTGTGATATTGTTAAGTAAACTATTTTACAACCTTGTTGTTTCGGCGACAATGGTATGCACGATTGCGTTAAATTTGGGTTTGACATATAGTTAACCCATGTTAGTATGATAGTAACAATATATGCAAATTACCATGTTGGATATAAGACAACTTTTTCAGTATTATGCTATGCAATAAAAGTTGTATACTCGCCAACTTTTTGTTGATCATTATTTTAATACATGTTGTAGGAAACTAGTTGATGACGATGAAGAATGTTACTTAGGGTGGATTTAGATACACACCTAAATTTAAGCTTATGTATTTGCTTTCGTGTTGATTCATGTTTGCACTTGTTGTATCTTTCCTTTTCGAACAATGTATCATCATTTTAGTATCAATGAATTCGTGTTATTTAAACATTGTTACAAATAGTGTTATGAAGTCTCTTGCAATCTTGTTTTTGTCTCACTCCGATGTTTCCGCCATCGGTTGGGGTGTGACAACTATTATGTCACTATCATTTAAAAACTTTAACCATTAACTATATACCTTTTAATAATGTATTATGAGTTAACTAAACAACCAATACCAATAACTAAAATAAAAAAAGGTGGCATGTGATTGGTTGGAACATCCATGGGCCTCTCCATCAAACCCTCTTCCTCCGTTAACCCATTAACCCATAACTAGCCCTAGACCATTAACTCTTCGGCGAGGTGTTCTCTCCGTTAATGGTTGAGTTGACATGTTAATAGATAAGTTGGTTAACAAAAGAAACTCAACTCTTAGTGGGTGTTTGGGTTAGCTTATTTTATAGCTCCTTTTAACTTATTGACTTAAAAAAAGTTAATAAGTCATTTTGATAATGTTTGGATAACGAATGAGAATGAGTTTTATGGTTTAAAAAGGAGAAAATAAGAAGTGAAAATTTGTGACTTGTTACTTGTAAAAAGTTAATAAGTTGTAAGTTAAAAGGAATCCCAAACACTCCCTTAAGGCTTTTCTATTTAAGTGTGAAAACTATTAGGAAAAGAATCATAAAAAAGAATATTAAAAGTTTATCGTTAATGATTATAACAAAGCTTGAGTGACTATGATGAATAGATAAAGTTGGTTATTGTTAGGTGGTATTTTTATGTTAGAAAGAAAAACATTTATACCAACCTGGTTTGTCATTATATCAAACTATTTGATTAAAGTAGTAACCAAAAATGGGATAAAACTATAAGAAAGATTAGAGAAACGAAGAATATTGCTTATAATGTTTAGAAGATTTATGATGTCCTCTAAAGTTCTAGTTTGAAACAAGTTTTTTTTTAATTTAAATGTGTGGCTTATTTAAGGTGTTTATACTATGTGTTATGGGATGGCGTTTACTACCACCTGAGCCCGTTATAGGGTTAGACACTTCACCGCAGAGGCGTTATCAAGGCAACCATAAAGAGGGGGTGGGATGGAGTGTTTTGCATATGCGTAGATATGTGTGTATATTTAATTTCTCACCCAGTTAAAAAATTCTACTTGACATGGGTAAAAGTTGAAGTCTTCGGCTTGGTCAATCAAATAGTTATAAGTAGGGCTAGCAAAGTGGGTAGGTTGGGCGGGTTTGGGTGATGGGTCAGGATGGGTTTATTAAAAAGAAAGTCAACATGGGTTGGGTCATGATAAGTTTGAGTTATGATGGGATAAAATAAAAACAAAAAAAATTATATATATATATGTATATATATATATAATATAATATAAAGAAATAAAAAAATATATAAAAAATAAAGTAAAAAATAAAAAATAATAAAATAAAAAATACGCTTTTTGGATAAGCTTGTTCTTTCATAAATTTTTACACTTATTCTCCGGTAATGAAAGCATCCAGTTTCAAGGTTTAATCCGAAAAGCCCAAAATCCTTTAAAAAATAATTGGTTCACGAGTGATGAGGAGTCAAATTAGGTCTCGATTTCTGAGAAAATAATTTCAATCCGAAAAGCCCCAAAATCCAATTTTAATTGTATTCTCCTAAATCAAAGTGTCCGATTTCATATTTTGATCGATCAAACTTAAAAACAAATAATTTAGAATCTGAAGGGGTATGGTCTCAAATCCCGCGCCGACAAGCGCCACTACAAGTCTGTGTCGCGCGCGGAAGGCCATACCCTAAACAAGTGAACTTAATATTTGAACTTCAGACTTAATCACCTTCACTAACATCCGTGCAAGGTTCTACGACGCAAGCCTATGTATGCCAGTAAGGCATAACTAGTACAAGTGACAAAGTATGCGACCAATAAGCCACGCCAGGCTGTGTCCAATAAAGCCTCACGATGAACAATCATGCAGGAGACAAGAAGTATAAAAGGATAGTGACGTGTCACCAACCATCGTGCGCCGACCGTTGCTCCATGATCTTCATTAACTGCTGTGACAGACCAGACAACAAGGACAACTGCCTGGCCACGTGGAATCAACGTGCGCCAGGTTCCCATTTACTTACAAACACTAACGGTTGTGTCCAAAGGGACAAATGAGACATTCCTCGATGTTGACGTCAAGCCCAAGGCCCATCAGCCCACCTCCTTTGTCACTCTCAGCGACTACAAATATAGGACTTCACCCCCAGGTTCAAGGATCGCTTCTCACACTCTCTCACTAAATACACACACTTATTTCCTCAAATCGATTTCTTATTATCACACCGAGGGTGGTTACAAGAAGAAACCCCACTCCTCCTCCTTGTAACGAGCTCACCGGTGTTGTTTCATTTTGCAGGAGTGTTCACGTATAACCAAGCAGTTTGTCAAGGAAAGAATCGAGAGTAACCACTGTTGACGAGACATCTCACCTAAGCCTAACCTTGTGTTAACTTAGTGTTTCTTCATATTGGAGAAAAACTTTATGATCGAACAACAAAGTTCTAATAAATTTGAAGTCAATCAGCTAACAAAAAGTCAAAAACATGATGTACGAAACATCTATACCACACTGAACGTCTCAATTTGAACGCAACTCTAAATCAAAGAACGGCAAAACAATTTATAAATCAAATCACAAATTCCATTAACAAATTTTGTATTCAATTCAACCGATGATAAACGAAAGTTTCAAAATCAAGTGAAACGATACCTTTTGAGCATTGATATTTGCAAAGAAACAAGAATCGGCGATAGATTTGAATAAATGCACCGGAATGATGTGATGATTTTGGGAATTTGATCGCTGGATGAAGAGATTTATGGAGAATTAGTGTTTAATGTTTAGTAACTAATGAGCCCTAATCCAAAGAGTAAATTGCACAAAACGTCCTTTAAGTTTCACCAATCTTGCTGGTTTCATCCTTAATCTTTAAAAGTTGCCAAAATCAGCCTTTAAGATTAATTTTGTTGCAGGTTTCATCCTTTATCACTAACCCAGTTACTAATCCATGTTAAATAGCCTCACATGCATAGCATGTGAGGGTAAGACCGTCTTTTCATCTCTCTCTCCACTTTCTTTATCTTCAAACTCTTTCACCTTCAACCTTCACCTAAAGTTCCAAACATTTGACTCTGCTTTCTTCTTTACCCATATATGATATATATCATATATACACCCAAAAAAACACACACACCCATCACAAAACCAAACTCCCAAATCAAACCTCTTCATCAACCCAACAAACCACCTATGTAATACGAGGACATATGTTTTCCTCCTTCTCTTCCCCATCATCCTCTCCATCCCCGTCGTCAACTCTGACGCACGTGCCACCCCCGCCGGCAGCCTCACGTGCGGGAGATCACGTGCCACAACCAACACCTTAATCCCAACGTTCGTACAGGCCATGGAACGACTCTCCAGCAACCTCAACAGCTCCGACACCAACTTCACCGTCGCTCCCGATTCGACTTCTTCTTTCTACGCTTTGATTCAGTGTCACCGTGATCTTTCTCGTATCAATTGTCTTGTCTGCTACGCCGTCAGCCGTACCTCCGTTCCGGGCTGCCTTCCGGCAACCTCCGGGAGGATCTTTCTCGACGGGTGTTTCGTAAGATACGATAATTATAGTTTTTTTCAAGAAGCCGTTGACCCTGCAACCGATGCTAAAAATTGTAATTCGAGTGTAGGGGGTGGTAATTTTAATGATTTTCAAGGTGGGGTTTTGGAGTTTAATAGAAGTGTGACTGAGTTGGTTGAGAATCTTACGAGATTAGCTGTTAATAATAGTGGGTTTGGGGTGGTAATGTTAATAATAGTGAGTTTAATAGAAGTCGCCGAACGGTTGGAGCATCTCGAAACCGTGTTCCAGAGAAACAGTGCGTACAGATGGTATTTTGAGGGTTGCTGGGATTTTGGGAGGGTTAGGTGAGATTGTTGGTGGAGAGATGAAATGGGTAGGTGTGAATTTAGAGAGAGAAAGTGTGATCGATGTGAATGGGATAATGGGGAGGTGAGATTGGAGTTCTGATGGGTTTGTATCTGGGTTTTGTGAATCTTGAGATTTGGAAGCCATTTTTGTCGGCTGGAGAATGGTGAAGATGAAGGTGAAAGTGAAAGAGTTTGAAGATAAAGAAAGTGGAGAGAGAGAGATGAAAAGACGGTTTTACCCTCACATGCTATGCATGTGAGGCCATTTAACATGGATTAGTAACTGGGTTAGTGATAAAGGATGAAACCTGCAACAAAATTAATCTTAAAGGCTGATTTTGGCAACTTTTAAAGATTAAGGCTGAAACCAGCAAGATTGGTGAAACTTAAAGGACGTTTTGTGCAATTTACTCTAATCCAAATAAACATCAAACAAGAATTCACCATAAATCCAAGGGTCTAGATGGGTAAATTTATAACTTAAAGAAAACCCAATAGGCCACGATGCGTAAACTAAAAACTAAAAAAAAAACCCCAATGGGTTAGGATGGGTTTATTTGGAACCCCAAACACATACACTTGAACACAATGGAAATCAAAGGTATACCCCGACAAAAGCAACCAAATTTGTCAAACACACACAACCGTTAAGGTATATTATCGGGAAATGACGGAAGAACGTGGTTCAGTAGGTGCCACTATGGCGGCATGTTTGTGGCGACGGAGGACACCAACCAAAAGAGAGAGTGAGGTGCTTCCAAACGAAGCAACCCCGCAAACAAAAGCACATCAAATACCCATATAAGTGTACAACACAACAAACACATGCAACAGCCCGATAAAACACATACAACCAAATTTACAATTATACAACGCACAAACATGTTGCTAACTCATAGTATAAAAATGTATCAAAGGTTAATATTATATATGTAGGTGAATAAATAAAGGTTTCCCGAAAATTATTATATGTTTTTTTAATTCTTCTGTTATAAAACAGTTAAACTGAGAAATAGTTCAAATCCTACTGTTACATTGCGTGAAGATAGTCTCGCAAGGAGTTCATGTGTGTTGCACTTTAGACCTTGGTGCTGTGTTCGCTACTCGAGCGGCACCCGATCTAGGAAGGGTAATACACCCTCTAGTGGCCTCACACATCAATGTGGTTGTATATCATACAAGTCATACACATGAATCAAATGATAAGGATAAAACCTAATTTTGTTTACAATGTATTTTTCGATCGCTACACCTCTATTACAACTTACAAGGACAAATATGATTGTAGCTCAATCGCTTTATTTTTGACGCTCTGAATCGCACACATATATATTTTCTCTTCCTTGAATAATATTTTTTAATATATGACGATGCTTAAAAAAGTCACGGAATTATATGAAGTGGTATGTAGGGCCATATACATGCCAATACAATATACAAAAATGTCATGATATGGAACGAATGGCATAAATAAATTTGAACATATTGTAAAATGTTTCTTATCTTGTGAAATAGTAAAATAATCATTCAAATACTTTTTTTGACATACATTTTAACTCAATAAACATCATTGTAAAATGTTTTTTATCAGTGATATACATGTCTACATGATTCTTGTGATTTTCTATTTAAATTGGTTTTGAATTCAACGTTCAATGTTTAGATGTCCGTTATTCACAAAATTTAATAATCTTACCATCCTTTATGGAAAATTATTGAAACCATAACGATCCATTTCCAGCGAATTTGGGCTTTGCTTCGGACAATTTTTGTTTGCCACTCATTTACAAACGATTTGCTTTAAAAATTACCATAAGTTGTTATTTAGTGCCGTAAATTATATGTTGGGGAATTTTGTGTACCACGGATAATCAGAGAGCCGTGTTATTACTCTCAGATCAAATTATTTCATTGCTTCTCCCGAATAATTCAATCGGATACAATTATGATTCAAGAAATTGAACAACAGTATGCGTGTTTTAGAATTCGTGAATGAACCAGTAGAACTGCAACCAAAAAACTTATACGAATATTAGGGTTAGGGATGAGTAAGTTATTTTTTTTAATTTTGAAAAAAAAAACTTTATAAAATGCCTTAGAGGCTGTTTGGCAACTGCCCTCGGACCCCCCCGGCAAAGGGGCGTTGCCCCCTTGGAACTCCATTCGGGACTGTGCCCGAACACTTAGAATTATAACAACTCGAACAAGCGTACACTCCAACACTTCTTAACTTATTCGATGTATACTATAACTCCCTTTAGTCATCGAGTTAGTCCCGATGACACTAATATATCTTAACATTATACATCTTGTTGTGTTTGTGGTTGTAATTTCTTTTTCTTGTATTGATTGCTATGCAATTTTATCCATCTTAATAGAAGACGTGCCTATAAAAGACGCCGAGTGTTATGAAACAATGTTCATTCCAACAAATTTGATTCAAAATTGGTCGTGGCATGAGATACATATGATGTCTTATGATTTGGTATATTGTGACAAGTAAAAGACAGGTAATGGTAAAATATGATATGACACAGACATAACGAACAAAGATGTAGCAAATTACAAGTGTGCATGGAAGACAAGCACTCCTCCACCCTCATAGCTTGAGAAGCAACTAAGCGCATCTCCATCACTATTGATGTGGCAATGTCCAGATTACTAGACCGGAATTCAAATGCATCACCACCATTGGATTGGTGAGTCCAGAATGATTGGGTCTATAGCAGCAGACTTCAATGGACCAATATGGTGAGGACCATACATACACACCTTTTTTAAATTTATTTAAATACAAAAGTGTACTGCAAGGTGGAAGTTTAGGGAATATAACAGTATAGTGTGAGTGGACGTTTAGAGTTAAAAGGAAAAATGTGTGTTTTTTTGTTGGAGGTCTAAAATGGCGTAGTATGCTAAGATGGAGGTTTGAAAACAAACTTGCATACTAGCGTTGAAGATGCTTTAACCTAGGGATGAGTATTTGATACTGGATACCGGTATCGAACTGTACCGGGTATATTCAATAGCGGTATTTGCGGGTAAAACACCAATAAATGCCGGTACTGTACCGGTACCGGTACCGAACTGATATATTCGGTACCGGTAACGATACCCATTTTCCCCCTTTTTTGATACCAGTACTTTCGATACCGATACTAATTCGATATCAAATGCGTATCATGCTCATCCCTACCCTAACCTAGCACTTTAGAACATTCTAAGTGGGATTCATGACCTTTTATTATCTATTTTTATTTGTTGTTCTCTATTTGAACAGTCCAAGTGGGATTCATGAACTTTTACCATCTATTTTTGATTTGTTTTTCTCTATTTGAAATTCTGCTGGTAGTCTTATATAATGAATTCTCATTTAAGGACCCCTTTTAGTTGTGAAAAATCCGTAGTGGTGTTTATAGAACAAGTCTTTGAATATTTGTGGAGGGGTACGGTCTTAAAAACCGCGTAAAGAACCATACCCTCAACAACATACTACAAGGATAACCTTGTGCACAATGTGCAATGGTGTGCCTTCCTTGAAAGCAATAGGTCATACAATGAACCTTGCGCACTTCGGCGCAACGGTAAATTAGACCAACAACAACAGGTCATACAATGAACCTTGCGTACTCAGCGAAACGATAAGTTAAACCAACACCAATAGGTCGTACAATGAACGTTGTCCACTCATGGCAACGGTAATTAGACCAACACTAACAGGTGATACAATAAACCTTGCGCGTTAATATTAAAATAGTGAAAGTGAGAAAACTATATATTATTATAATATTAAAAACACTATTTGTTGCTTATTTTTTAATATACGTATAATAGGTTGTCCAACTTAAAAGGTAAAAGAATAACTATTATAAAATTAAAATTAAAATATTAAAATAATAAAAGTAAAAAAACTATATATTATTATAATATTAGAAAACACTATTCGTTGGCTTATTTCTAATTTCTAATTTCTAATATTCATATAATAGGTTGTCCAACTTAAAAGGTAAAAGAATAATTATTATTAAATTAAAATTAAAATATTAAAATAATGAAAGTAAAAAAACTAATATTATTATAATATTAGAAACACTATTCGTTGACTTATTTTTTAATATACGTATCACGTGAAGCTTTCGCTAGAGCACATGGTTCAACTTACAACTTGGAAAAAAAATATATCTATGCATTATGGTTTGTACCATAATGCTTAGTGGGTTGTACCCATGGTTGTAACGTTAAATTAGACCAAACAATATAAGTCACACAACGAACCTTGTGTACTTGGCACAACGGTTAGACTTAGACGCGCAGGTTACTTGACCCTGCGCGGAAAAGCAACCCTCTAGCCGCGAATTCTAAAACCTTGCAAGGCCAAGACAAACATGAGAGCACCTCATAGTCTTGTGGACAAAAGGATTTATCCCTGCCACTCTGTGCTGGCCGGAAAGCTTTGACAGCCTCGCAGAAGGGATAATCGCAAAGAGTTGTTGACTATATACAAGGGTACGTAATGACAAAGTTGTGACCAATGACGCTCGGCAGGTTGCGTCTGACAGCGTCGCATGAACAGTAGTCTAGACGCCAGACTGTGCACCAATCATACTGACGCAGTGACTGTCACACATTCTCCACTTTCGGCTGATAGCAGGTCCGATGCCAGAGACAGCTGCCTGTACACGTGGCATCTTTCAGCATCCGACAAAGCACACCTCCTGACAGAGAACATTAATTCTTCTGCAGGGAACAATTAATGTTCGACACAAAAGGATAAAACGGAGATCTCTGGTCGTCTGGGCCGGGCCCAAGGCCCATTAGCTCATCTCCTAAGCCTACTTACTTTCGGCTATAAAATAAGTATCAGTCCACAAGGTAAAAGGGAGACAAAAAAATTATACAAACTCGTTGGCTTATCACTTGCAATCATAAAAATACTTATTCTCACGCCAGGGTGTGGTCAGGAGAAAACCCACCCTTTCACCGTGACGAGACTAACGGCGCTGCTAGTTTTGCAGATCAGCTAGAGTGAGATCACCCTGGAGAACGAGCTATGAGGCAACCTTTTATGTAGAAATCCCATGATTGTAATTTATATATCCCCGGATATCCCGAAGTTCAACCGATGTTTCTTCAACTTGAGTGTAAATTTATTCAAATTTCGATCTCGATACAAATAACATTCGTTATATATTTCTTTTAAGATCTATTTGTCTTTTATTTTAGTTGCATAAATTATTAAATTTAACAAAATATATATTATGAATCACAAGAAAAGAACAATCGGCTTGATCTTTAAAACCATGGCATTATAGCCTAGTGAAATTTTAGGGTGCGATAAAACTTAGGGACTATGAGGTTATGGGTTCGATTCCCATAAGGGGGTTTTTCTCAGATTGGGTTTCCTCCGGAATTGTGGTGTATAGATTTTATAGCCTAGTGGAGACAAACATGATCGGGAATGATATTCCAGTGGTCCGTCAGTGATCCAATTCCGCTGGTGAAACGATGATACTCCAGTGATCCAAATTGGGTTTTCTCTTGAATTAGTGTATAGGTTTTGTAGCCTAGTAGAGATGGATATGATCGAATGGTTCCGCTGGTGACACAATGATATTTCAGTGATCCAATTCCACTGGTGACACGATGATATTTCAATGGTTCGTCAGTGATTCAAACTTGCAATTAAAAAAAGCTTGATCACAAGAAATTTAATACAAACATAATTATGTTTTATGTAAAAATTTAAGAAAAATTAAAAAGTTTTGATCACAAGAAAGGAATGCCCACTCAACCGTCGATCTCAGGATGACTTCTTATTGGCCAATCTTTCGGCGGGCACTGACCTTATCCACTGTTACCAACGCTACCATCTTTTAAATATTATATATCCTATACTACTTGCCACCATTGTGGGCAATGCATGCATCCATGATCCATATTTAATATATAATATTTTACAACATATATATGTAACTACTCTTAGGTTTCTGTGTCCAAATTAACAACTATCCATTCTTTCTAAATCAGGAAAGTTGCTTCATTCATCCCCATGGAAGTCACCAAAGATAATGAACGTCTGGATTTTGGGAAGATGGGTTACGGGTACTTTGTTTTGTTATTTCATATATTTGTTATGTATCCAACCGATTGTCATGACTCATGAACTTTTCCTTTTTTGGTGGGTTTGTGTTAGATGCAAGCACTATAGAAGAAGATGTATGATTCGAGCTCCTTGTTGTAACGAAATTTACGATTGTCGTCATTGTCACAACGAGGCTGCGGTACGACAAGTTCCTTTCAGTGCCGTTTCAATCTTTCTGGAGACCGAGATAAAATGAAATTTTGGGGCTTTTTTTATTCTATCATTATTATTAACGACACTGCATGTTTGAAACCAAACAAAAATATAACACAACTATAACAAAGAGTGATTTGCTTGTATAAGGAATCAATTAAATCTAAAACAATAAGTTCAAATTGATATTAATAGTTAGTATACTAATTTTCTTTTAAACGGGTCCTGTTTTTTTCTGGAGGCCCTATGCCCGAACCTAGATTACAACTCTGCTTCCTTTTTTATGTGATTTTTGTGTTCTGTTTGTTTAATGTTGCTGATAAGTAGATCTTGTTATAATATATTAGTTAGGATTTATTGTTATACAATTATCGTAAATAAAAAAGTTAGAATTTGATTTGGTTTCCTTTGTAATTATTTATGTCATATAGTTGATCAATAATACACATGGTGGGATCCGGTAGAATAATGTCATATAGTTGATCAACAATACATAGGTGGGATCCGGTATAATAGAATAAATTTACCAAACATACAAATAGCTAGATTAATTTTCATTCGAACTCAGAGTAATAAAATTAACCTGATAAAATTACTCTAGTTCAAATGTTACACTAGATAATAAAATTACTCTAGTTCAAATGAAAATTACCATGGTTATTTGTACGTTTTGTACAGTAAAACCTATATGTATTTGATCTAACACATAGTATATAAACAGTTTTCACTATTTATTTTCTAAAAAAAAAGTAACCGACCTGGATTTGAAATTAATTTGAATTTGAATATATCCAGTGATTCCCAGTGTTTGCTGAATAACTGATACTATGATCTTCTCTGTTATCTCTTCAGAGTGTGTTGAAACGCGTGTACGATCGTCATGAGCTAAATCGGTTTGATGTGGAGCGAGTATGTTACAAACCCATAATTTATCTCAGTTTTTATTATATGAAGATGTTAATTGTCACAATTAAGTGGAATTTTTTTTCGTTGCAGGTGATTTGTGCAGTTTGTGACACAGAACAACCGGTATATATATATATTTATAATTCTCTAGAACAATTTAATTGCTTATGTTTCTGAAATTTTATTATTTGTGATTCAGGTTCATCGTACCTGCACAAACTGTGGAGTTAATATGGGGGAGTATTTCTGTGAAATCTGCAAATTCTATGATGATGATGTATGAAATGAACGTGTATGTGGTATATCGAATGAGTATGTATTTGTCTCACTGATTTTTGTTATCGTATTGCAGATTGACAAGGGTCTGTTCCATTGTGACGATTGTGGCATCTGCAGGTTTGTACATGAAGATTGTATTTGCTATTTTTTTTTGTATCATTTGTTATTATGATTGACACCATTTCTATTGTGTTCAGAGTTGGTGGTCGTGAGAACTTCTTCCATTGCAATAAATGTGGTATGTATAGAACAAATTTTGTGCGTGCGTTAGTGCAGTGTTGAATAAATTTTTTTTTATAGTCGTGTCGCAGTTTTTCGAAAAAAAGATGTTAGGAGGGATCTTGTTTTTTACACGAGCCAGAATGATTAATACATTATAAGTAAATGTGTCTGGAATTGTCACACAGGATCTTGCTATTCTATCGGTTTACTTGATAACCATTCATGTGTCGAAAACTCTATGCGCCATCATTGCCCGATATGTTATGAGGTTTGTTTCTTTCCTCTTCTCTCCTATGCCTTATGTGAAAAGACTGTGAAAGTTGATTGCTACTGCTATGTTTACAGTATCTATTCGATTCCATGAAAGACACTGCTGTCATGAAATGTGGGCACACGATGCACCATGAATGTTACAACAAGATGATAAAACGAGACAAGTAAGAGTTTGTGAAACTACCGTTGTTTTTTTGCATAGTGTGGTTGACTTTTTTTTGGCTTTTTAAACAGATTTTGCTGTCCAATATGCACGAAATCAATAATGGACATGTCCGCAGCATGGAAGATGATAGACGAAGAGGTGTGTATGAGTCTATCGAATGATTCGTGCCATCCAACATGCCTAATTCTCACGTTTTCCAATATAGTCAATGCTCAATCCGAAGCCTGCTCCTTCTTTTTGGTCATCTTTTTAATATTTGTATGTTCGTTTTGCAGATCGAAGCTACTATGATGCCTGATGAATACAGGCGAAAGAAGGTAACCGACACATATCCTTTAAAGTGAACATTTCTGTATGGTGATATTCTTTTTCGATATCATATAACATAACAACCCGCTTATGAGTAAGCAAGTTGGAATTTTAACCTTCGTACTAATATTGTAACATTTGCAGATTTGGATACTATGCAACGATTGCAACGACACAACAGAAGTTTACTTCCACATATTAGGACATAAATGCCGCCATTGCAGATCTTATAATACTCGGTCGATTGCCCCTCCAGTTCTACCTCAAGAATGACCGAATGCTGGTCTTCATTTCGCATATTCAATTGGGTTTGATTCATATAACTATATATTTGTTAAAATATATAATGAACACTGGATTAGCATTTATATTTGCTGTAGACACATGGTTTTGGAGTGCCTCAGAAACATTTAGCTACCCACTTCTTCCTCCACTTGTGGGGATTGAATTGAGGTAGGCCTTACTAAATTACTAGATATCCTTGTAAAACTATTATAGATATTTTATGTGTGTTTTTGTTGTCCTGTATGCTATCTGAAAGTGTTTTTCGAATTAAAATACAAATTTATTTTTGTTAGTAGTTTAGAGACCAAAGCATTACACATGTTGAATAAATAAAATTTAAATAGTTAGTACTAAAGATTTATTTAATAATTATAAAATAATATCTGAAGATAAGATATGATTGAAATTACATATAATACTTCAAGTAATAAAGTTTTTTAGTTGACTTCTTTAAATTAAGAAAAAACAAGAGATGAAATAAGATAAACGAGAAAACGAATACTGGGAAACGAATCTCCGGCTCATAAAACTTGACACGTGACGCAATTGTTGTTTATTATTATTATTTATTAAATATGTCAAACCCGTACGCTTCCATGAACCATCTATCCCATGGACACGTCACCCGTACCACCCCCGTGAACCCCCATCGCACTACCTCCATCATTCACCCGTCCATCACCACTCACATACTATGAATCATCACTCGCATTTTAACTTTTCACTTATGTATAATCAACATAGGCATGATCAATTGACAATTGCAATAACATATACAATATGGATGCGTCTAGCATGAGTGCATTTCTTGCGTCTCTTGGGAGGAAAAAGTACACAATACTTGAGTTTGCTAGTTTAGACAACCATTACTAAATCAATGGTTGTTCATAATATTAATTACATGAGTGGTCACACAACATTATCAACTTATCAAAAGACAAGAGCATGATTGATGTCACACTGTAGCAAAATGCATTTATTTAGATAACCATTACTAAATCAATGGTTGTTCGTAAGATTAATTACATGAGTGGTCATACAACATTATCAACTTATCAAAAAACAAGAGCATGACTGATGTCACACTGTAGCAAAATGCATTTATGGCACATGTAATGGTTGTTCGTAAGATTAATTACATGCGTGGTCACACAACATTATCAACTTATCAAAAGACGAGCATGACTGATGTCACAGTGTAGCAAAATGCATTTATGGCACATGGGAGAAAAATGAAGGCCTTTGTCATTTAAGTTCATCGATTTGAATCCAAGCTTCATGTTAAAAAATCAAAACTTTCCTTCAAGTTTCGTGTTACAAAATCAAAACTTTCCTTGCCTTGTTATGAGTTAATCAGTCATTCCAAGAACGAGTAATAAGTTTGCTCTCATCCCACCCTCAAATCATTCTCCCAATCTACGAGTAATATTTTACTGGGTACATATGTTTAGCAATTCCAAGTACGAAAAAAGTATATCAAACTTATATGGGACATAAAGATACATTTTCACAAGATTTTAAGAATGTTATACCATATGGGTGCCGAAACAGATTCACGACCTTGTATGTTCTCATAGCTATAGGCGTAAATGTTCTCACATGATTATATCGGTATGACAATATGAAAAATGGCTACTTTCATGATGGAACTTGATAGCGGTCGCGCTTAATTGCACGGTTGAATTTGCATGTATACTTTTTTTCATTGAAACAACAAATAAACTCACATATCTACGATATAAAAATTACCATACGTCAGCTGTTGCTGTAGAGGGTGGTACAACCGCCACGACAACCTATTGATCGTACTAATAAATGGGTTTGTTCTTGTTCTACATAATACCCAGTCTGGGCAATGAAACTACACTTATAGGCTTCTAAAATACAAACTTTGAAGCAACCATGATGCATATCATTAACCTGGATATATATATAAACATCCTTCAGGCATATCAATACACACAGGAGCCTTAGTTTGTTAAAATATATTACATCATTTACCATTTTTGGACTTATATACCATCACCAACAATTATGCACACAATGCATTATATACATATATACATACACAGACAAATAACCAACTGACCTCAAATAGAAACCATTTCTAACCTGATGTTCCTGCAATCTGACATTGGCATGACCAATGAGAACTAACGGGCTTAGGAGCTGAAATCTGAACGCGTATAACCTCATGAATTGCACCGCGATAAAGAACATGAAGAACCTCCTGCTCTTTGGTCATTGCAAGATCTCTAAGGGAAGCCCTCCTTGAAATTGACTCGTCACGCAGTCTAAATCCGTAAGACCACCGGCCGAGTTTCCACCACTGAACACATATTTTTCTATCGGAAATCTTGCTCCTATATAAGGCTTCCATCACACGCTCAGCCTACAAAAAAATGCCATAAATTTTATAATACCAATGAACACGTAAATTCTTTAATTTAATTAGTTTTAAGAGCACAAATACTGTTTACATAAGGGTACAGACGAGCCGAACCGAACCCGAGCTCAACCAGGCTCGAGCTCGATTACCTTATTCGAGCTTGAGCTCAGCTTGGCTCATTCATTATTTATAAGTTAATATATTAAATAAAAATAATATAAATAATAAACTCGTTTAGGCTCGCAAGATCGATAAGTGAAGCTCGGGCTCGGGCTCGTTTATCAAACAAGCTTATTTTTAGGTTCGAGTTCGGCTCGTAAAGAACTTTAAATAAGCTCGGCTCGGCTTGTTTACTAAGCAGCTTTAAATAAGGGGTAAATGTTATTAAATATTTATAAGACTAATATTACATTAGGCTTGATAAGGCTCAAAGAGCCTGACGAGCTTCACATGTCAGGCTCGAGCTCAATAAATAATCGAGCTTTGTTATAGGCTCAAGCTCGGGTTCGATAAGGCCCGGCTCGTTTCGAGCTTTTTCTCGAGCCGATCTCGAGCAGCTTGTGAGCCGCTCGGCTCGTTTGCGTCCCTAGTTACAGATCACATCATCACCATGAAGTTAACTTGATAGACAAAATAGAAGATTAAACGGCTAGATGGATGGATATTGTATGCTTACCGGCACTCCAAGCCATGCGATACAGTAGTGCATACCAGCCAAATTAAGCAGCACATGAAGATTTTCTTTAAAAAAGAACAACACTACATCTCTAAATCCAAATTGCATTGAATTCATGTTTTGCATTGCAACCAAATAATGATTAACTTCAATGGATTCTGACGATATGCATTGTTCCAAAAAAGCAATAACAGCATCTGCTTTACTAGCCATCTCATGATGTTTATTGACATACAATCCCCTCCATCCCTACATTCACATGTAAAAGATAAAACCAAAAGATGAAGATCATCTACATTAATAGGTATATAACATAATGTTGGAAACTTGGTTTTAAAAAGCGTGATAGGTCCAAGGTGCTACAGTGTTTGGGTCCTGAAAGTCGAGGTGCAGGGCAAGAGCTTCAATTACGCGATGCCTTGCTCTATGTACACCCAAAAGTTGCACCCCTCTCACATCTTTTACGTACCAGCCTTCTTTGTCAAACCATTCATAATTTATTCATCCTTTTTGTTCATTTTTACATATCAGCCTCTTTTAGCCCCTAATTCTAACCCGACCTTATTTTTGACCCACGTGATGGAGCACCACCTCAACAGGGGCGGCTCAACATATTTGAGGACCTAAAGCGAACTTTATTATAAAGGTCTGTTTTACAGGTCTGAGGCATTTCACAGGCCGCCCCGCCCCGCGCCGGGCGGTTAGAAAAAAAAACTTGGAACTTGGAAGTGAATGATCGCACATAATAATCAATTTTGGCCTTTTTTTGAATGACCAACTAAAGCCCGATCACCCGGGCATGGTTTAAAACAACGGCTGACGCGTGCGCCTCAAGGCGAGGCACCCAAACAACGAGTTTGAGGCGGCGCCTCGGAGGGTTATTTTGTACGTGTGCCTCAGGGCGCCTCAGGGGGGGTTTTGATGTTTTTGACTTTTGGTCAATTTCAGACATTTTGTGTCTTTTTACGTGTGTTTTTGATGAATCAGATGATGAAATTTGTTAGTATTTTATTTTTTATAAGATATATAATTTTTATATTTATTTTTTAATTCGGCCTCGTGGCGAAGGGAAAACGCCTCAAGGCACGATTCCGTACTTTTAAACCTTGCACCCGCGTAAACCCAATGGCAAAAGGCCACCCGCGTCCACGAGTGCTGGTGGCCCAGCCCGCCACGATTCCAAATGAAACCTACCGCCCGAAGTGTTTGTGCACCCAACCATGGAGTATTACTTTTCTAAGTCATATTTAAAATTTTGCATTATACCAGAACATCATATCATCATCCTTCAATCAATTTGTTAATAACATATACCTCTGCAACCACCATTCTAACAAACAATATACATAAAAACACAATTTCCAGTCACACAATAACCAAAGAGAACAGAAATTGACCTTCAAATTAGAGTCCAAATGCTGCTGCTGGAGATGATGAGGGTTGAATTCAGGAACAACATCATAAGATTGGCCTTTGTCAAAACCTAGGGCTGGCCACCTGTCTATGCATAGACCTGACCATATATGATCCGACCCACAAAGCTCCCGCCAAAACCGAGAGCAACTACCCAACGCACACAAATCCAATTCCTTCATCAAAATCCAAGATTTATTTCATCAAAATTCAAAAAAAAAATCACAAAAACTCATAAAAAAATCACAAAAATGAAAAAAGATAATTCTTAATCCGTACTCTTATATATGTATATATATATATTAACTGATACCTGAAGCAGAGAGGCGATTTTGAAGGCAATATCGGTGGGAACCGAGTTGTGTATGGACCGATTGTTCATCTTTTTTTGTTGGTGATTTTTGTTTTCTTTTTGGTAGTTTGTAGAGAAAAGGGGAAGAATTTAGAAGAAATATTAATAATGGATTGGAGAAACGGTGATGATCATGTGCTTTTTCAGCTAAATTTCTGCTGCGATTGCGTGGATGTGTGCAAAGCAAAATAAACCACGTTGCAACGAGAATTTTATCTGTTTTTTCTTTCATTTGTGCAAATGTCAACGGTTTTTTAGATATTGTTTGACCCCAAAAAAATCACGTATGTATTTTGGTTGTGGTAACATATCAAATTTAGACACAAATAAAAAACATTATTGTATAAAAATAACTAAATCACACCAAATCGTACACTGGTAACGGCTTTACTAACACCCTTACTAGTATTGTTCTTATCAAAAGTTGTATGACATATATTTTACATTGATCAGAAATCCTAAAAACAAACACCTATTACAATTCCAGTAACACCTATACAGTTTCGATACGGGTAATGATGGCATTATCATCGTTACCTGCATGTGTTTTAATCAAATAAAGTCATATTTGCAAACAAACTATCTAAGAGCATTTACAATGGATTTCTTATATCTATGTGAATGAGTTAGTTATGCTATAAGGAGTGTGGTGGTTTAGTGAAAGAGAGAGAAAATGTTATTGTTTATCTATAAATATACGGGAATACTATTCACCTCTTATAAATTTTTTAATATTTTTAAAGTGACTGTGGGTGAAGGATAGATAAAATATAACGATAAAGATATAAAAAATATTATTTAATTGAAAAGAAGAGAGAAAAAAATAGTGATTTTTAGTGTAATTATATGAATAGGAAAAATGAATTCAATGTGAATGCTCTAAGGCAGAGAACATTTTTGAAGACATTAAGATCAATCGGGTTGGGTTTCTTTGGTTAGAAAACTGGTCAGAGGAAAATTATATTCGATGGGAAAATTGGATTGATTTCGACTTCGTGTAATATGTTTTGTAACTAGTATTGTCGCTCGCGCTTTGCGACGAGGTTGTACAAGAATGGTGGTGATGATGTATTTGGGGGTGGAAACCTTCTCTACCAAGACATGTTTTGCCTGCGCGAGCAACTCGTTGGATGAAAACAAAATCGTGAGTTTTTGGATGGGCAACCCATCGGGAGCAAAACGGACAATATCTTGGCACGACTTACTTGGGCTGTTACAATATATCAATGAGTTATTATAGACCATGCATACTTTATTTTAAAAGACGATAAAATACGCAATCAATATGGTTGAGAATATGTCTAAAGTTTAAATTTAGATTTAACTATAATAAGGTAAATAAAATAATAATTAACTTTGTTTCCTGGTATACTGACGAGTTAATTTAGGCTCTGTATGTTTTAATCTAAATGACAGTAAAAATAAGCAAGTAACACAATTAAATAACAAACCTAGAGTTGAAAGTTAATTTTAATTGTAATAATTTAAATAAATAATAAGTAATATAAAAAATTAAACTTTTAAAAAAGATAAAAGAACAAATATTATTAAAATAATTAACTTTATTAGACTTAAGAGTCGTATGATAACTCTATTATAGTTTAGAGTTGAAACATAAATCGCTAGTAGAAAAAGAATTATTATTAAACTTTCGTATGATAAATCTATTAAAGTGAGGGTATAAACATAAATCTTTTATAAAAAAGAAATATTAGATTTCGGAGGTCATATTTATTTTGTTAAAATTATGAGTTAAAAATGTTAATGTAAATTAATATTAGTTTAAAAAAAACAGAAAGAGTTGAAAAGTTTTTTTTGGTTCGTGACTTGATACCTATACAGTTAAAAATGTAAGCTAAATTAGTTTAAAAAAAACACTAAAAGAGTTAAAAGGTTTTCTTTGGTTTATGACTTAGTGCCTACCCAAAAGAGTAAAACATCAAATTTCAAATATAAGTGTAAATGTAAATTATTAAATGGCTGACCAATAACGTATTAAAACTACTATTCAAGTTTGTTTTTTTTGTTTTTTTTTGTTCGTGACTTGATGTCTACACAGTTAAAAATGTAAACTAAAATTAGTTTTAAAAAAACAATAAAAGAGTTAAAAGGCTTTCTTTGGTTTCTAACTTGCTGCCTACCCAAAAGAGTAAAACATCAAATTTCAAATGTAAATGTAAATTATTAAATGGCTGACCAATAACATATTACAACTACTATTCAAGTTTGGTTTTGTTAATATATAAAAAAAACTTTCTTTGGTTTCTGACTTGATGCCTACCCAAAAGAGTAAAACATCAAATTTCAAATGTAAGTGTAAATGTAACTTATTAAATGGCTGAGCAATAACATATTACAACTACTATTCAAGTTTGTTTGTAATAAATAAAAAAAGACTCTTTGGTTTCTGACTTGGTGCCTATCCAAAAGAGTAAACATCAAATTTCATATAAGTGAAATGTAATTATTAAATGGCTGACCAATAACATATTACAACTACTACTCAAGTTTGGTTTGTTAATAAATAAAAAGCTTCTTTGGTTTTGACCTGGTGCCTATCCAAAAGAGTAAAACATCAAATTTCAAATATAAGTGTAAATGTAAATTATTAAATGGCTGACCAATAACATATTACAACTACTACTCAAGTTTGGTTTTGTTAATAAATAAAAAAAGCTTTCTTTGGTTTCTGACCTGGTGCCTATCCAAAAGAGTAAAACATCAAATTTCAAATATAAGTGTAAATGTAAATTATTAAATGGCTGACCAATAACATATTACAACTACTATTCAAGTTTGGTTTTGTTAATATATAAAATTTGTACATAAAAGAGAGGAGAATCAAAAGAATAAACAACAATGGATTGTATAAACAACAAAACAAAAACTCTTGTTTATTTTTATTTTTATTTTATAAAGGCTGCACTTAGAATATATGTAATGATTTAACTAAAGAGTGACCAAAATTCTGTTACGTCACTATCACGTACATAACGTGGCTTTCACTAACTAAACCATTAAAAGCGTGAAGGGGCGGCAGGCGCCTCGTTTTCTTGAAACCACCACCCGTTCCAAGCCTTTAACACTTGTTAAATTGTAACGTCTTTCGTACTTTTCTAATTTAGAAAGTGTTGTCAAATTTCTTTTTTAAGCTTGTATTCGTATTTCTTTTCTTGTAATCCGAGACTTGAATAATAATGAAACTTATACTTGATACTTACTTGTCTTATATGCATTTAAACGTTGAATACACGCAAACTTATACTTATACGACGTTCACACTCGATACTTATATATTTATACACATTAGAACATGCAAAAATTGGCAAATAAACAAGTCAAAGGGCTAAAAGTGATAAAAATCAAAGAACCTTCTGGAATAACTCGCCTCACGCCCTGCGACCGAAACAATGGCAGTCTCTCGCGGCCCGCGAGAGGGGCGCGATCCGGAAATGTCCGTTTAAAGCTCATGGATTGGCCAATTTTGTGTTTTTTCCATTAATTACCCTCAACTAACAACCCCCCAATCTTTACCTATAAAAACCCCACTCCATTTCATTCTCAACCCACACCTCAATCTTCTCTTCTCTCTCTTCTCTAAAAGCTCTAAGAGCTCTCTTCTTCTCATCAAAGATCAACGCTCCTAAAGGTGAGTTCTAACTCACCTCTCTCTCTTTTGATCTTTCCTTTTTTCTTACTACTTGGAAATACCTTTTGGAATGTCTCCATAAGTCTTCCATGGAAGACTAACTTGAAATATCACCACGTCTAAGGTCCCAGGAGTAAAGGCTTTCTTTTGGTTTTATTAGGGTTTTTACCCACAAGTGTTGTATCCTTCCAAGCTTGTTCTCGAAACAAGACTTGAGTTTGTAGAGTGTGATCACTTGGAAGCCTTGGCTATCCTAACTTCGATCCACCACCTCACTTGATGATTCCGTTTGCTTTTGTCTTTTACTTTTATGTTTAAACGTACTCATGACCATCCTTGTTGTCCTCGTGACGACTTGTGCATTGGTATACTATACGAAAGATGTTTTAAAAGGAAGGTTATCCTCCTACCTCTATGCATGACTTCTATGAAATTACATGATATTTATGAATTACCTATGGTTAAACTATATATATATAAGTACTAACCGAACTCTTGATGGTAATTGAATGATTATCCGTCATGGTACTAGGTTCCATCACCTGAGTATTTAATCTCTCGTTACGATTCTAATGTGCATCCTAACCCATGAAAACACACCAACCCGAATGGGTATCATAGTGTCAAGAATTAAGTCTAGGCAATTACTTTTTCGTATACATACTGTCACACCCCGACCCGCAGCGGAATAAGAGTCGGGGCATAATTGGGTTATCACCAAAGCTCATGATGTTTACTAATATGTTTCATATTTATTAAATCCAAATTACATTTCAATATTCCAAGTCAAATTCATACAATACAAGGAAAGGAAAAATTAACTAAAACAAATCCATAATCTAAACTGGTTTATTCTTCTAAGCCGCCCTATATGTTTCTTGCTTCAACTTGATCACCTGTATCATGTGTAAAAATGGGAAATTTTGGGTCAACAAAAGTTGGCGAGTGAACCTTGTTAAAAACATTTGTTATTGATTTATTATTGAAATTTAATTTAGGAAAATTGTGCAATAATCATATATGAGCAAATGTATGTAGACATAACAATCACAAACCACCTTGCTTAAGCATGAAATAAGAATGACAATGTATAGGTTGGCAACGTCCCGTTCACGCTCATAGGTAATGGGGAACGGACGGCCTATGCAAATGTATGTGAGATCAAGGCTCAATCAAACGGAGCCGATCTTATGTTGGCAACGCCTGGTTCACGCTCATAGGTAATGGGGAACAGCTCACGCTCATAGGTAATGGGGAGCGGCGGCCTATGAAATGTATGTAGTGAAATGATAAATTAAATCTAAACTTCAACCACACAAACAACGGATACATATTGAATACACATGATCATGAATATGAAGGATGCACAAGTGTTTAATTAAATTAAATAAATAGCGACACATGATACAACCCAAAATGTGATTAAAACGGGGAATTGGTAGAGATTCACTCACATTGGGTGCGTTTGTTTGAAGATGTTGAATGCGCACGAGTTTAGGGGATTGATCGACGAGAGATAACTAACCAAATAAATAACGAAAAGGTACGGTAAGTATGTGGATATTATTAACTATTTTAATAGGATTTTTGGGTATAATTTTGTGAGTTTAAGGCTACTTTCTAACTTTGAAAACGTTATTTTTAAGTATTTTTAATTGATTTTTAAGTTAAATAAATAAATAAAAAAAAATGTTGACTTTGACCGTTGACCGAGACTGTTGACCGTTGACCGGTTCGGTCAGTTCTGTTGTTGCACTGAGTGAGGCTCGAACCGGTGACCTCCCGTACGCGTGCACGCAGCTCTACCAACTGAGCTACGTGTCTAACCCGAAATAATTCTGTTTTTAATTATACTTATATACTATTTAGTTTAATCCGAAAATCATTTATTTTTAAAAAGATTTTAAACGTATCGGACCGGTGCTGACCACAGGTCTCGAACCCGGGACCTGTGAGTTAGCGTACACAAAGTCCACCGCTGGACTGTGTGTCTAACCTGGTTATTAACTCGGTTTTTATTATACTTAACATGGTTTGTGAGTTAACCCGGTTCAGTTAAAAAGGCAAATTTTTTTATTTCGAGAGAGTAAAGCTGGGACAGGATTCGAACTCGTGTCGCATGTGTGTTTGTTGCACACAGTCCACCGCTGGACTGTGTGTCTAACCCGTTTATAAAACTGATTTTAATTACTCTTATGTTATACACAACTTCATCTTCTTCGTTAAAAACACAGACGTCGACCAATTGACTGTTATTTATTAAATTAGCTTAACGAATGTTATGAGCCATCGTAAAGTAATGAACAGAAAAAGGTTTGAGGGTTGATTGTACCAAACTGTTCGTTTTTCTTCAGATGTCCGGCAAGGTCGTCGGCTCCGTCTTGGTGAGCTTCGGCTAATAGGATTTGCCAACAAATTTGGAGGGATTAGATGTGAAATGGAACTACTGGGTAACGACTATCAGTAAGTTAAAAGAATCATACCGGTTAACAGCAGGTTCTTGAAAGTTCAGAATTTCTCCGGCGAAAACAGATAATCCGGCAACGTCGTCTGGAAAGGATTCTGGGTGAGGGATTGATATTAGAATTTTGTCTAATAAAGGAATGAACCAGAAAAATCGAAGTAATTACCGTGTAGGTGGAAGTCTCGGTTTTCCGGCGACTTGCAGATGTTTTCCGGCGAGTGAATTTTCGTCGAGAAGAGGTGCGATTTGTGAGCGAAAAGGCTTCCAGTGGATTGTGGGTGAATTTATAGGGAAGAATCGAGATGTATGGGGTCTGAATTCGGTCTCAATTCAAGGTCAGCCGTTCTCCGGCGGTTACGACTGATGTCGCGGGTTCAGACGTCGGTTATAACCGTCGTTAAAGTTAATTCTTCGGTTAAATTGGACGAAAACGTTAAATATCGGCGAAGTCGTCGGGATTTCCGACGACTGCTAATTGGGCGCGATTTTGACTGAATTTGACTTCCGTGCTTTATTATTTGAATTAATTGATTTAATATGATATCAGAAAATCAAAGTGGCGGAGTGGTTGATTGTGTGAACGTTAGGTCTTTGAGGATTTCCGGCTGACCCGGGTTCGACTCCCGGCAGCCGGTTTTCCTTTTTAATTAATTTATTTTTATTTTTTACAATTATAATTTATATCTTCTAATTTATTTATTAATTATGTATCGTTTAAAATTAAAATAAGTCATAAATGAACAACAAAAATTTAAAACTGATTGTTCGGTTATTAAACAAAGCGGGTTTCGAAAACCCGTTTTTCGACAAATGTTACAGTATCCCCTACTTAGTGGTAGTTACAGGAAAAAGGTGTGGGTATTTCTCGCGCATTGAGTCTTCACGTTCCCAAGTAAACTCAGGTCCTCGTTTTGACTCCCAGCGTACCCTGACAATTGGGATGCGGCTTCTTCTTAAACGTTTTTCCCCGAAGTCCATAATTTCTACTGGTCTTTCAATAAAATGCATAAATTCATCGACTTGAATGTCTTCTAGAGGAATATGGAGATTTTCATCGGCGAGACACTTCTTCAAGTTCGATACGTGGAATGTGGGATGAATTCTGTTGAGTTCCTCCGGTAGGTCAAGCTTGTAGGCTACAGGTCCTACCCTTTCGAGTATCTTGAAAGGACCTACGTAACGTGGTGCTAGCTTGCCTTTTTGGCCAAAACGAACTACTCCCTTCCACGGCGATACTTTTAAAAGTACTTGATCGCCAACGTTAAACTCCAAGGGCTTTCGTCGCTTGTCAGCATAGCTCTTTTGACGACTTTGTGCCGTTAAAAGGTTGTTTCGGATTTGATGAATCTTGTCAGTTGTTTCTTGTATTAATTCTGGACCGGTGATTTGAGCTTCTCCAATTTCGTGCCAACATATTGGTGATCGGCACTTACGACCATATAATGCTTCGAAAGGTGCCATGCCGATACTTGAATGAAAGCTGTTGTTGTACGAAAATTCAACTAATGGTAGGTGAGCGTCCCAATTCCCTTTGAAGTCTATGACACATGCCCGAAGCATGTCTTCAAGAGTTTGAATGGTGCGTTCAGATTGACCATCAGTTTGGGGATGATAAGCGGTGCTGAGATCTAATCGTGTACCCAAAGCGGCTTGTACAGCTTGCCATGTTCGTGAAGTGAAACGACCATCACGATCTGATATAATGCTTAACGGTACACCATGACGGCTTACGATTTCACTGATGTAGATGCGAGCTAGTTACTCATTTTTGAAGTCTTCGCGAATCGGAATGAAGTGAGCTGATTTTGTAAGACGATCAATGATTACCCATATTGTGTCGTACCCACCAGGAGTGCGAGGTAACCCGGTAATGAAGTCCATGGTTATATTTTCCCACTTCCATACGGGTATTTCAGGTTGGACCAGAAGTCCTGAGGGTCTTTGGTGTTCAGCTTTCACTTTTGAACAGGTAAGGCACTTGGAAACAAAAACAGCAATATCCTTCTTCATGCCAGGCCACCAGTAGGTGTATCGAAGGTCCTGATACATCTTGTCGGCTCCTGGATGTACGGAGTATCGTGTTTTGTGAGCCTCTTTCATAAGAGTATCGCGAAGGTTAATGTGATCAGGAATCCATATGCGATCTAGATAATACAGAATGCCGTCAGATTTTGTTTCGAATTTAAGTTCTGCTCCACAAGATAACTCATTGCGTATGTCGTATTCTGTTATGGAAACATGTTGAGCTTCTCGGATTTGGTCTTTGATGTTGGTCATGATTTGCGAACATAGAAGACGAATGGAGTTCGCATAACCCTTTCGAATGAGTGCATCAGCCACCACATTTGCTTTGCCAGGATGATACCGAATTTCACAGTCGTAGTCATTAAGAAGTTCGACCCATCTTCGTTGCCTCATGTTCAGCTCCTTTTGGTTAAAGATATGCTGGAGGCTCTTGTGATCAGTGTAAATTTCACACTTGGTACCATAGAGGTAATGTCTCCATATCTTAAGAGCGAACACAACGGCCCAAGTTCTAGGTCGTGAGTAGTGTAGTTCTTCTCATGAGTTTTGAGCTGCCTAGAAGCATAGGCTATCACTTTTCCCCTTTGCATTAAAACACAGCCTAATCCCTGTCCTGATGCGTCGCAATACACTACAAAGTCATCGCAACCTTCGGGGAGTGTGAGGATAGGAGCGTCACAAAGCTTTTGCTTAAGGGTTTGGAAGGCTTCTTCTTGTTTAGGTCCCCATGCGAAGAGTTTTCCTTTATGTGTCAAAGCCGTGAGTGGTACAGCGATACGAGAGAAATTTGATATGAAACGACGATAGTAACCAGCCAAACCAAGGAAAGATCGTACTTCGGTTGGGGTACGTGGCGCTTGCCATTCTTATACTGCTTTGATCTTTACGGGGTCGACATGAATTCCCTTGTCATTGACGACATGACCAAGGAACTGTACTTCTTTTAACCAAAATTCGCATTTCGAGAATTTAGCGTAAAGTTTTCGGTCTTCAAGAGTGTGAGGATGAGTCGAAGGTGTCGTTCATGATCAGTCTTAGACTTTGAGTAAATGAGAATATTGTCAATGAAGACTATAACAAAGCGATCAAGATAGGGTTTGCAAACTCTGTTCATTAAGTCCATGAAGACGGCTGGAGCGTTGGTTAGACCAAATGGCATAACCATGAATTCATAGTGACCATATCGAGTTCGGAAGGCGGTCTTTGGGACGTCTTCTTCATGTACTCTGAGTTGGTGATAGCCGGAACGAAGGTCGATCTTTGAAAAACAAGTGGCACCCTGGAGTTGGTCTAGAAGATCATCGATGCGAGGTAAAGGATAGCGATTTTTGACCGTTAATTTTTTGAGTTCCCTGTAATCGATACACATGCGAAAGGTCCCATCTTTCTTCTTTACAAACAGAACAGGTGCACCCTAAGGCGATGAGCTAGGACGTATGAATCCTTTGTCGGTCAGTTCTTGCAATTGACTGGCCAGCTCTTGCATCTCGGATGGGGCTAACCTATAAGGAGATTTCGCGACGGGTGTAGCGCCAGGTATAAGGTCGATGCGGAATTCGACTTCTCTCTTGGGAGGAAGTCCTGCGATGTCGTCGGGAAAAACTTGCGGGAATTCTTTCACTACGGGTATCTTCGAGTTTCTTCTCTTTGTCTCCCTTCTTGACAACGTGGGTTAGAAATGCTACATAATTCTTGCGGAGATATTTTCGGGCTTGAAGACAGGACATCAGCTTGAGTCCTTTCGAAGGGGTTTCTCCAAAGATTCGTAGAGTTTGACTGTCTGCAAGAGGAATGCGAATGAACTTCTCACGGCATACTACTTCAGCCTGATGTTGGCTGAGCCAGTCCATGCCGATTATAATGTCAAAACTTCCCAACTTCATAGGAATGAGGTCAACAGGAAAATCGTGATCGTTTAGAGTAAAGGTACAGTTTCGGATAATGGTGTTTAATGAGACTGGTTTTCCGTCAGCAACTTCTACCGTTATGGATTCCATAAGTTTGTCACGAGTTTGATTGAGGATGGGTTTAAATTCTAAGGACACAAAACTCTTATCCGCGCCAGTATCAAATAACACGGATGCATAACTACCATTGACGAGAAACGTACCATTAACCACGTTGTTGTCGGCCCTAGCTTGGTTGGAGTTGATGTTAAATGCTCTTCCTCTAGCAGGTGGAGGAGCTTGGTTAGCTTGGTTCACCGGATTCGCTTGAGCTTGAGCATGTATGATGTTCACCAAGCGTGGACACGTGTTTCTAAAGTGGTTTGGGTCTCCACAGTTGTAGCAAGCCCGCATGGGTTGCATCATGGGGTAGTTGGGTTGATAGTAGGTTTGGGTTGTATGTTGTGTAGGTGGTGGTAGTAGGGGTTGTTGGGTTTGACCCATTATTTGATGGTGGGTTTGAGTTGTGGGTTGGTTGCGGTTCATTCGTTGCAGTGAGCGGCAGGCTTGGATGGTGTGACCTGCACGGCCACAGCCGGTGCAATATTGACAGGGGTATTCGGGGGAGTGATGGTATTGACAACGGGTGCACTTTGGGTAAGGGTCAGAGTATTGCCTTTTGAATGGTGCGGGTGAAGGAGTAACTTGTGTGATGGGTGCAGCAGGGATAGGGAAATTTGTTTGAGTGATGGCAAAATTTCTGGTATTTCGCTTCCTCTTGTTTGAAAATTTTGAGGATGAGGTGGGGTGGTTGGAAGTTTGGCCCTCAACGGGGGCTTTCTTTTTCTCCTCTTTGAACTTACCGTTTCTGATGCGGTTCTCGGTAAGTTCGGTGGCTAATTCCATGGCGGCTTCGAGGGTTGCAGGCGAAGTGCTGAGGACTGAGTCTTGAATCTTCGAGGGAAGGCCTCGAATATAGTGTTCCACCAAACGGTACACGGGGGTGAACAAGTTAGGAACCATCTGGTTCAGCTCAAGAAATCTTTTGTTGTAGGAAGTGTGATCCCCTTCCTTTTGCTTCAGCGAGTGGAATTCGTCTTCCAACTTCTTGAGTTCGCTTCTTGGGCAGAAGCGTTTTGTCATCATTTCCCTTAACTCTTCCCAGGTTAAGGCCATAGCGTCTTCAACTCCTCTTTTACCCTTCTCGGTGTTCCACCAGGTCAAGGCTACCCCAAATAATCTCCCGGTTGCGTAACGTACCTTGCGATCCTCGGGACAATCGCAATTTAGGAAAGTGTTTTCCATTTCCTCAAACCAGTGGAGGAGAGCGGTGACACCTTCAGTCCCTTCGAACTTTGGGGGATCGCAAGACTTGAAGTGCTTGTAGGAGCACTTCTTGGAGGAAGGGTTGTCGATGTTTTGATCCTCTTGATTTGGTGGGTTGACAGGATTTGCAGTGAGAGCTTGCTGGACTTGAATTACAATATCAGGAAGTACTGCGGCCATTTGTTTTGCACTATGAGTGGCTAAGCGTTCGTTTGACCTTCCTGACTTTCGTCCTCCACGTAGCTGCCTACCCGACATCTACAGGAATATACATAGGAAGATGGTGAGTTTATGGAGTGTTTAGGGGTCATGTGTCTTAAAAAAAATGAAATTAACATAAATATCAATAATGCAACTACATCCATAGGATGTCTTGGGTTTGCTCATGTTGGGCCTCAAATGTCCCCCATACCTTCACCTGTATAGTCATGTGGGCCCCCATGACTATTGGCTTGGTAGGATTCACATTAGTATTGACGATTTAACACTCGCATGAACCGAATGAAAACCACAAAATATGTTTACAAGATGTATGGTCGGAATATGTCCAGGTGTACACACAATGACAACTCAAAGTGGGGTTAGCTCACACGACGTTTGGTATAGAATGCTTTGGCCTAATAGGTACTTCGTACTCTCATCGTTAGTCCCCAGGTAGGCAAATTGGTCCTTTATTTTGGATTTATACGAATGCCAAGCCTAGACAGGACGTTCCGACTACCGGTACTTGTACCCTTCCAGTTACTACATGCCCGTCATGAGAACTCACTTTGATGAGATTTGAAAATACAAAAATCATTGTAAAAACAATCATGAAAATAATGTGGTGTGTGCTTTCATGGGTATGATATGTTATGAGAATATGATTTATGATAGGTATTGTATAATAATATGTACTTATTACATGCTTGCATAACATTGAATGTAACAATAAACATAAAGCATATAAGCATCATGAATTTTGCATGTAACACACAAAAATTTAAAATTTCTAATCAACTATAGTATAGGCTCTAAGGGTCTAATAACCTATCCTATATCCCTATAGTCATGGCTCTGATACCAATCTGTCACACCCCGACCCGCAGCGGAATAAGAGTCGGGGCATAATTGGGTTATACCAAAGCTCATGATGTTTACTAATATGTTTCATATTTATTAAATCCAAATTACATTTCAATATTCCAAGTCAAATTCATACAATACAAGGAAAGGAAAAATTAACTAAAACAAATCCATAATCTAAACTGGTTTATTCTTCTAAGCCGCCCTATATGTTTCTTGCTTCAACTTGATCACCTGTATCATGTGTAAAAATGGGAAATTTTGGGTCAACAAAAGTTGGCGAGTGAACCTTGTTAAAAACATTTGTTATTGATTTATTATTGAAATTTAATTTAGGAAAATTGTGCAATAATCATATATGAGCAAATGTATGTAGACATAACAATCACAAACCACCTTGCTTAAGCATGAAATAAGAATGACAATGTATAGGTTGGCAACGTCCCGTTCACGCTCATAGGTAATGGGGAACGGACGGCCTATGCAAATGTATGTGAGATCAAGGCTCAATCAAACGGAGCCGATCTTATGTTGGCAACGCCTGGTTCACGCTCATAGGTAATGGGGAACAGCTCACGCTCATAGGTAATGGGGAGCGGCGGCCTATGAAATGTATGTAGTGAAATGATAAATTAAATCTAAACTTCAACCACACAAACAACGGATACATATTGAATACACATGATCATGAATATGAAGGATGCACAAGTGTTTAATTAAATTAAATAAATAGCGACACATGATACAACCCAAAATGTGATTAAAACGGGGAATTGGTAGAGATTCACTCACATTGGGTGCGTTTGTTTGAAGATGTTGAATGCGCACGAGTTTAGGGGATTGATCGACGAGAGATAACTAACCAAATAAATAACGAAAAGGTACGGTAAGTATGTGGATATTATTAACTATTTTAATAGGATTTTTGGGTATAATTTTGTGAGTTTAAGGCTACTTTCTAACTTTGAAAACGTTATTTTTAAGTATTTTTAATTGATTTTTAAGTTAAATAAAAAATAAAAAAAAATGTTGACTTTGACCGTTGACCGAGACTGTTGACCGTTGACCGGTTCGGTCAGTTCTGTTGTTGCACTGAGTGAGGCTCGAAATGGTGACCTCCCGTACGCGTGCACGCAGCTCTACCAACTGAGCTACGTGTCTAACCCGAAATAATTCTATTTTTAATTATACTTATATACTATTTAGTTTAATCCGAAAATCATTTATTTTTAAAAAGATTTTAAACGTATCGGACCGGTGCTGACCACAGGTCTCGAACCCGGGACCTGTGAGTTAGCGTACACAAAGTCCACCGCTGGACTGTTTGTCTAACCTGGTTATTAACTCGGTTTTTATTATACTTAACATGGTTTGTGAGTTAACCCGGTTCAGTTAAAAAGGCAAATTTTTTTATTTCGAGAGAGTAAAGCTGGGACAGGATTCGAACTCGCGTCGCATGTGTGTTTGTTGCACACAGTCCACCGCTGGACTGTGTGTCTAACCCGTTTATAAAACTGATTTTAATTACTCTTATGTTATACACAACTTCATCTTCTTCGTTAAAAACACAGACGTCGACCAATTGACTGTTATTTATTAAATTAGCTTAACGAATGTTATGAGCCATCGTAAAGTAATGAACAGAAAAAGGTTTGAGGGTTGATTGTACCAAACTGTTCGTTTTTCTTCAGATGTCCGGCAAGGTCGTCGGCTCCGTCTTGGTGAGCTTCGGCTAATAGGATTTGCCAACAAATTTGGAGGGATTAGATGTGAAATGGAACTACTGGGTAACGACTATCAGTAAGTTAAAAGAATCATACCGGTTAACAGCAGGTTCTTGAAAGTTCAGAATTTCTCCGGCGAAAACAGATAATCCGGCAACGTCGTCTGGAAAGGATTCTGGGTGAGGGATTGATATTAGAATTTTGTCTAATAAAGGAATGAACCAGAAAAATCGAAGTAATTACCGTGTAGGTGGAAGTCTCGGTTTTCCGGCGACTTGCAGATGTTTTCCGGCGAGTGAATTTTCGTCGAGAAGAGGTGGCTCTCCAGTGGATTGTGGGTGAATTTATAGGGAAGAATCGAGATGTATGGGGTCTGAATTCGGTCTCAATTCAAGGTCAGCCGTTCTCCGGCGGTTACGACTGATGTCGCGGGTTCAGACGTCGGTTATAACCGTCGTTAAAGTTAATTCTTCGGTTAAATTGGACGAAAACGTTAAATATCGGCGAAGTCGTCGGGATTTCCGACGACTGCTAATTGGGCGCGATTTTGACTGAATTTGACTTCCGTGCTTTATTATTTGAATTAATTGATTTAATATGATATCAGAAAATCAAAGTGGCGGAGTGGTTGATTGTGTGAACGTTAGGTCTTTGAGGATTTCCGGCTGACCCGGGTTCGACTCCCGGCAGCCGGTTTTCCTTTTTAATTAATTTATTTTTATTTTTTTACAATTATAATTTATATCTTCTAATTTGTTTATTAATTATGTATCGTTTAAAATTAAAATAAGTCATAAATGAACAACAAAAATTTAAAACTGATTGTTCGGTTATTAAACGAAGCGGGTTTCGAAAACCCGTTTTTCGAAAAATAACTATACTGTTTATATTTATTTCGAAACGCCAAGATTTCCGAACGCTTTTACAAGATGAATACAATGCGCGTATTAATTCGAACGACGGAATCGGAAATCATATATATTAAAGGCGTCTAGAACTCGGAAATCGTATAAAACATATATAATTATATATATATATACGAATGTCGAGACGTTGAATATTTTTATAAAATAAAGAGTTAAATGCTTGGTTGGTCCTTGTGGTTTGTGAAAATTGCAGACTTGGTCCTAATGGTTTACTAATTACAAAGTTGGTCCTAATAGTTGTAATTTTTACACTCGGGTGGTCCTTATTACTAACCTTTGTTAGATTTCTTAGTTAAGTATGAGTGAAATTACTATATTACCCTTGAACAATTAAAAGAAATAAAAAAATATAAAGAAGATGGCCCACTACTCATCTTCTTCATCACCCCTCTCTAAAAAAACTCTGCCATCACCACCTCCTCCACCTTCACAACCCACCACAACCTGCAACCATCTCCACCACCTCCGCCATCTGATCACCGGCCACTTCCCCACCACCTGCTAATAAACCTAAAGCATAATTGGACACAATCATAACATTTAACAAAAGTAACAATAATACACCTATCATGAGAACAACAATTTACAATACCTAATCTTAAACAAATTAACAATCTACAACACCTGATGCTCATAAACCTAAAGCATTATCAAACACAGTGGGTTTGAAGAATTCGCCAGAAAACAATAAAAAAACAAACTTCACCGCCAACACTGCCTTCATAAATCAAACCTCATCCCATAACGGACCTTTGAGATTCGAATCACGAAAAACCGTATCCATTTCTGATCGGATTCTAATAAGCGCCAATGTTTCCTGTTTCAGCCACCAATTTCCACCGGTACTCCGGTCACCGTCCTCTGTAAATCCACCGCAAATGGACCCACCGTCGTCACCAACCTCACCACCACCGTAACCACCAACGATGGCAACATATACTGCTGGTGGTTGGTCGTGTCGAAGTTTAGAACAATCGCTGGAGATGCTTCCTTCAGTGGTGGGGATATTATTGGAGGTGGGTTTAATTTGTGAAGGTGGTGGTGTTGGTTTGTGAAGGAGGTGATGTGGAGGTGGTTTGTAAAAGATGATGGCTGATGGTGGTTACTGGTGTTTTAGATAGAGGGGGGATGTGGGGGTTGAAGAAGAAGATGATGGGGGTGGGCCCATCTCCTTTTGTTTCTTATTTTTACTTTTATTTCTTTTATATGTTCAATGGTAATATAGTAATTTCACTCATACTTAACAAAGAAATCTAACAAAGGTTACTGATAAGGACCACCCATGTGCAAAAATTACAACTATTAGGACCAACTTTGTAATTAGTGAACCATTAGGACCAAGTCTGCAATTTTCGTAAACCACAGGGACCAACCAAGCATTTAACTCTAAAATAAATATAGTTATATTTATTTCAAACGTCGACGATTCGATAACTTCAAATGTTATTTGTTATACTCGATTCAAACGCCTAACGAAGTACGATGCAACTCCGCACGACTATAACAAGCGTACAATGACACCGCTATTTATTATAAACGATACGCCCGACTCTTTCTCGGATTACGAAATGTGTTACCTATACGGATATATTTTCGAGTATATACATTATATCTTACGAAAACTATGAAGAGTCGTACTATTATTCGTCAACGTACATAACGACTAAATATGATTTCATGAAATATAGTTATGTTTATATGTAAACATATATTTCAAGACTCTCGAAAACAGAATCGTTTCTAAGAAAACCATAGATTGGTTAACCGAGTTAAGTCAATAACACATTCATAGAATTGTATGGTTAATGATTCGGCAGAGCTCGGTGACACATAGTTTAGCTACGTTATATCTAGAAACTTACAATTTATTCCGTTTTAGGAATACACTAGATTGCATGCTAGCAAGCCACGTCGTGGAGACGACATTATGGAATCACATTAAGCTAGCTTTGCACAAGGAAATCAAGGTGAGTTCATAACCCCCACTTTTTACCGTTTTACATTTTTATAAATGTTTTCGGGGGTGGAAAGATATGCAAGTTTTGCAAAAGCATACAATGTTTCGATGAACGAAAATCATATATTTCTAAACCATGTTACAAACAGATTTCAATGAACTCAAATGGTTTACGAAAGGTTTATGCTAAACTTACAGGTTTTCACAGCTATACAAAGCTTTTCGAAACATGCATGAGTTTTATGACTAGTGACGGGATTGTCATAGTCACAACTAGAGGGCGAGGCCCCAATTTATAACATGGGCTAGGCCCAATGACAAGAAAACATGGGCTAGGCCCAATAACATGGATAACAGATTTATAACAATTGGTATGTAGCTATGGGATTAGATGATAACAGATCACTGTGCGTAAGTAGGATGATGACAATAGTAACCATTAATCACGTAGTGACCAAGGTGCAAAAGGTATAGATCTATCGAGTTTGAGACACGCTCCACTCCTGGTATGTTAACCGGTTAGGAGTGCTTTTGTGATCCCAATGATGTCAAAGTTGTCTCAGGTTGGTTACTTACTTGTGGCACATAGGCCAGTGTATTAGCTACACACTGACTGATCCTTAGATTCCATAAGCAAACTACATACTACGATTTCAACACCGGTTTACAAAGATAATAGAAAACATTTCAACACCGGTTTACACGGATAACATAAAACATCTAAATACCGGTTTATTTACCGATACGACTGAAAACATTTTATCACCGGTTTATAAGCATAACAGTTATATGCATGGATTTGCAAACAACATGGAAAACATTTCAATACTGTTATACAGACATGACATTTCAAATGCTTTGGGATACTATGATCCCACAAACCGGTTTTTCGAATGCAAGAATTTCAAATGTTTTATGACTCATTTGAAACAAAAACAGACAAACTATGAACTCGCCAACTTTATGTTGACTTTTCGCATGTTCTTTCTCAGGTTATAATTATAAGCATGGCACGGTTGGAATAGCGGAACCCATGGGGATTCGAGTAGTTAGCGGGCGTTCATTTGCTAGAAATCTTAGCACTCACGTTTGCTTCCGTTGTGCAATGAAGATACCAGTTTAGTTCACGCCCCGCTCTGATGTGAAGGAATTACAGGGGGTGTGACATGTATAGCGCTATAGGAAGTAACGCATCCCCTCCATCACGTAAACTTGAGGCCATGTTAAAACATCGCGGTTGCGTAAAGGGCTTGACTAATAGTGTTGCATGCCTTGTATATGCTCTCGTAAGATCATAGCTGTCATGAGGATTTGTTTAAACTTTAATCGTATACGTATGCTATGCTTAAACTTGTGTACTCGCCTTTGCTTTTGCATTGAATTGTATTTTAAAATATGTTACAGGTTGATGAAGAGGATGATATGAAATCAAATAGCAAGGATTTAGATACACACAAGTAGACGTTTAGGCTAAATTTGTTGCATCAATTTTGTTTTATTGTATTTGCTTCGATGTTGTACTTGACAATTATTATTGAAATGAAATTTGATTTTAATTAAATATTGTCATTATTAGCGTTGTGAGCAATGAGCAATCTCGTTATCGTCTCACTCCGATGTTTCCGCCATCGGTTGGGGTGTGACAGATTGGTATCAGAGCCATAACTATAGGGAATTAGGTAGAATTGCCATGATTCGACCTAGTCTATAGTTCTAAGTACCCATTTTTTTTACCATTCTTGTTATGCTTAAAACTTTATGCTTCCTACTTTGCTTCTCCTCTTTTCTTTTGGTCTTAATACATATATATAATGTATTTCCTAAGACATTTTTACACAATACACACTTTGAAGACTTGAAGACACTCGTAACACAAACGAGACAAGTTCACTAAAATAGGCGTGAAACCCACAATTTGGTGAACGACTCTCATTCCGCTATTCTTATTCTTTTTGCACGAAATTCTACCATCAAGTTAGGAGTGAAATCCACATCTTGATGGAGAATTTCCAATTCAAAACACTAGTGGACCCTTACCAACGAATCAGAATTTGCTCTTCGTTTGGTAAGTACCAACCACACTTACGGTACGAAATCGTCAAGTTAGGGGTGAAACCCGCACCTTGTCGATTAAGTCCCGTTCCTTGATTTTCAATCTCCACAAAGTTTTCGATTTCTCCAATCGATTAGAGACGTGTAGTAACTGGAAGGGTAAAATGTCGTTAGTCGCTTCTCGATGAGAGCATTTTACCTATAGGCCAAAGCACGTTCCTCTAATTTGAAAAGAACTTCGATTCACTTTGGAATTGTCGACGTTTCTCTACCCGAAACATTCCGCGTTTTATGAGCCTATTCTTTTATGTGATTCAATTTCTATGTGTTTTTAATACTTGTTACCTCGTTCATTTTGAATTGTTACACTATTCGCACGTTTATCGCAATCCAAAACAATGATAATCCTCATTAACAAACTAAATTTATACTCTTTTTTTTTCGCATTCATACGTGATTATACATGCTATACTTGTTAAACCCGTGCAATTTATATGAAATTTCGTGAACCTTATACGTACTCATACATACAAAACTTGTTAATTTTTACATTATGATCAAGTCTCATCCCTTACTTTATTTTAAACCTCTAGATGTCTTCCCCTAACTCTTCCAAGAAATCAAAGAGGTCCAACAGAGGATCCAGCAACAACGGAGACTCTATGTCGAAGGAAGACCTCGTCGGCCTAGTAGCTGAGCAAATGGCTGACCAAATGGCCTGTGTTATCCTCGATATTGTGAGCCAACTCCAAACCATCCAAACCGAAGGCACCCCTAGGTCCTCCGCCGATTCGAAAACCGATGCTTCTAAATCGTCTTACCAGTTCAAGCACTTCATGGCTTGCAAACCTGTTGAGTTCACCGGCATGGACGGTGTGACTGCCATGATTAACTGGTTTGACGCTATGGAGCTTACCTTTCTTCAGGTCGGGTGTCCTGACAACCTTCGAACCCTCAACGCTACCGGGGTCTTTCGCAAAGAGCCCTCGAGTGGTGGACTACCGAGCGCAACAAGCGTGGCAAGGAAGCGGCTCACGCATTACCTTGGGAAGAGCTTAAGGAGCTCATGAAGGATCAATTCTGTCCTCCCCACGAGACCCAAAAGCTCGAAAACGAATTTTGGAATCTTACTCAACAAGGGAGTAACGTCGAATGTTTGATCACGCGCTTCAAACAACCTGGAATACAATCATGAAGTTGAAAGTACCAGAAATTCCTAGAGGCATACCATCAGAAAAGCTTCCTTGACCAATTGGGTGGATCAAGAAAACAGCAGTCGCAGCTGCAGCAATAGCTGAATATGCAACAGCAATCCAAGGTCGCATACCCAGACGGAAACTAAGCTCCCACTCACGACCCATGTAACAAGCTACACCAAGTAAGAAGTTTATCATCTTCCTGGACAGGTGGATACTGTTCCTAAGGCGATTGCTAAGCTTATTCGTTCACTCTCGCCTGTGATCATGAACATGTAGCCGCCGCCAACCCCAAAACCCTTGATAAAGCCTTTAGCATAGCCATCCAGCTTAACCATAACTGCATCCTTCAGGGGGCCTATACAAAGGTCTCTACGAAGCATGCGCACCAAGCCATCGCCGACACCACCACTACCGAAACTCCTCCCTCCCAAACCAAGAGAAACTAAAACCAGAACAAGAAGTGGAAGGCTTCTATCCAAAACCATGCGGTTGTTACTCCGCCTACCCCGACACCACTAAACGCCATCGCCACTACCCAAAGCACCGACCAGCTTAAACGTGGTTACACTGGATCTCATCCTCAGTGTACTACATGCCTCTACCATCATCCCTTAGGTACTCCATGTCGAAAGTGCGCCCGATGTTAAAGATTAGGGCACTTGTCCAACCGTTGCCGAAGTTTTCCCCCACCTCAAAACCAGCAACCCTTAGCCATTTCACCTAACCCTCACCCTCAACCCCAATCCACTCCCGCTAGGGCATGTTATCACTGTGGCGACCCTAACCATTTCGCCAACGTTTGCCCCAAGCGCGCCATCAATCAGCAGCAACGCCAGCAACACCAACCTGAACGTGCTAAAGGTCGAGCTTTAGTGCTCACCTCTGCTCAAGCCCAAAGCTTCAATGATGTTATTACTGGTACGTTCCTTGTGAACCATGTCTATGCTTCTTGCTTATTTGATACTGGCGCAGATAGAAGTTTCGTGTCTGTTGAATTTGAACCTTTGCTTAAGTGTGAACGATCTAAGTTGTCCGATTCTTTCGCTGTTGAAGTCGCTAACGGTAAGACCATTCCTGTTAACTCTGTCCTCCCTCGTTGTTCTTTGGATCTTAACTGTCATACGTTCTCGATTGATCTCATACATATGAAAATGGGTAACTTTGACGTCATAGTAGGCATGGACTGGCTTCGGCAAGTTCGTGCTGAAGTTGTTTGTTCAGAGAAATTCCTTCGCCTTCCTCTTTCTAATGGTGATTCCTTACACGTCTATGGTGAGAAACCTTCCAAAGGTCTCAAACTGATGTCGTGTATTTAGGCGGACAAATACTTACACAATGATTACTTTGCCTTACTGGCCCACGTTGTGGAAAAGAAAGACAAGGGTCCAAGCCTAAGTGACGTTCCCGTCGTTTGTGAATTCCCTGGTGTCTTTCTGGATGATCTTCCTGGTCTTCCTCCTCCTCGTTCTGTCGACTTTCGTATTGACCTCATCCCCGGCGCAACTCCTGTTGCGAAGGCTCCGTATCGATAAGCACCTTTGGAGATGCAAGAGTTATCCAGCCAGCTTCAAGAACTTCTTGATAAAGGCTTTATACGCCCTAGTACTTCTCCTTGGGGCGCTCGCGTACTCTTCGTTAAGAAGAAAGATGGATCATTCCGTATGTGTATTGACTATCACGAGCTCAACAAGCTCACAGTCAAGAACCGCTATCCACATCCTCGCATTGACGATCTCTTAGATCAATTACAAGGCGCAACGTGCTTTTCAAAGATTGATCTCCACTCTGGTTATCATCAACTTCGAGTTCTCGAAGAAGATGTACCCAAAACCGCATTCCGCACACGCTATGAACCGCGTGTGTAAGCCGTTTCTTGATCGTTTTGTTATTGTCTTCATCGACGATATTCTCATCCACTCCAAGACGAAAGAAGAACATGGGCGACATTTGCGCCTCATTCTTACGCTTTTGCACACCAAACGTCTTTATGCCAAATTCTCCAAGTGTGAATTTTGGCTAAAGGAAGTTCAATTCTTGGGTCACATCGTCAATGAATTCAGTATTCATGTTGACCCCACAAAGATTGAAGCTGTTAAGAATTGGGTTGCACCTAAATCACCTTCTGAGATTCGTTCGTTTCTTGGCCTAGCTGGGTATTATCGCCGTTTCATTTCGAACTTCTCAAAGATTGCCGTTCCTTTGACCTCCTTGACGCAAAAAGATAAACCTTTTGTTTGGGGTCCCAAACAAGAGGAGTCTTTCCAAACACTCAAGGGCATGCTTTGTAATGCTCCTATCCTTACCCTTCCCGATGGAAATGACGACTTTGTCGTGTACTGCGATGCTTCTAACCAAGGTCTTGGTTGCGTCCTCATGCAACGGGACAAGGTTATCGCTTACGCGTCGAGACAGCTCAAGATACATGAGAAAAACTATACCACGCACGACCTTGAACTTGGTGCGGTCGTTTTTGCGTTAAAGATTTGGTGACACTACCTTTATGGTACAAAGTGTACGATCTTCACCGATCATAAGAGCCTACAACATATCTTTGACCAAAAAGAGCTCAACATGCGACAACGTCGTTGGGTGGAACTGTTAAACGACTACGACTGTGACATTCGTTACCATCCTGGCAAGGCGAATGTTGTGGCCGATGCACTTAGTCGCAAAATTCATGTGAAGAGTATTCGTTGTCACAAAACCATGGAAAATTTCCACCATCTGATTCGAGATGCGCAATATTCGGCCATTAACGAGGGCAACCTCGAAACTGAGCTGAATACTGGTGACGAAACACCGCTTGAGCAGAAGAACAATGGTATCCTATACTATCGTGGCCATATGTGGATTCCTGATCGTGGTACTCTTCGAACCACGTTGATGGATGAAGCTCATAAATCCCGATATTCCGTACATCCTGGCGCTGACAAGATGTACTATGATCTTCGTACATCTTATTGGTGGCCTGGAATGAAATGCGATATCACTCTTTACGTGTCGAAGTGTCTGACCTGTTCTAAGGTAAAGCAGAACATCAACGTCCCTCTGGCCTACTCGAACTCTGGAAATGGGAGAGTATTGGCTTGGATTTCATTACGAAATTGCCTCGTACTCCTTCAGGTCATGACAGCATTTGGGTTATCGTCGACCGTCTGACCAAATCCGCTCACTTCCTTACCATTCGTGAAGATTACAAAGTCAAGAAATTGGCTCGTATCTACACGAGTGAGATCATCAGTCGTCATGGTACGCCCATTGACATCATTTCCGACCGTGACGCTCGTTTCACTTCCCGCCTTTGGCAAACTTTTCAATCCGCCCTTGGCACCCGTCTGAACCTTAGTACCGCTTTTCATCCTTAATCTGATGGTTAAACCGAGCGAACTATCCAAACTCTAGAGGATATGTTTCGATCATGCGTAATCGATTTTGGCGGCAACTGGGATTCACACTTACCCTTGGTAGAATTCTCATACAACAACGGCTATCACGCAAGTATTCAAATGGCTCCATTTGAAGCATTGTATGGTCGTAAGTGTCGTTCGCCTATTTGTTGGCACGAGATCGGAGACGTACAACTCACCGGTCCCGAACTGATACAAGAGACGACAGACAAGATCCTACAAATACGTGAGCTCGAAGCCGACAAAAGAGTTATGCTGAAGACGCAAACCTTTGGAATACAGCATGGGTGATCTTGTGCTTCTCAAGGCATCCCCTTGGAAGGGCGTTGTTCTTTTTGGTAAGAAAGGCAAACTCGCTCCTCGCTTTATAGGTCCTTTCAAGATTCTGAAAGGATTGGCAAGGTAGCGTATAGACTGGATTTACCTCAAGCACTCAGCAATGTTCATCCTATGTTTCATGTTTCAAACCTAAAGAAATGTCTAGCCGAAGAAGGACTTCAAGTCCCACTCGAAGATCTTCAAATCAATGAGACATTGCACTTCGTGGAAAAACCTGTCGAAATCATGGATCGAGGAATCAAGCAATTGAGGCGTAGTCGAATTCCCATAGTCAAGGTTTGATGGGAAGGTAAACGTGGCGCCGAATTTACTTGGGAACTCGAAAGTGATACGAAGACTAAGTATCCGCACCAGTTCGTTACACCTTCCTCTGAATAAATTTCGGGATGAAATTTCCTAAAGGAGGGGAGACTGTAACGCCTCGCTTTTTCGTACTTTCCTAATTTAGAAAGTGTTGTCAAATTTCTTTTTTTTAAGCTTGTATTCGTATTTCTTTTCTTGTAATCCGAGACTTGAATCATAATGAAACTTATACTTGATACTTACTTGTTTTATATGCATTTAAACGTTGAATACACGCAAACTTATACTTATACGACGTTCACACTCGATACTTATATGTATTTATACACATTAAAACATGCAAAAATTGGCAAATAAACAAGTCAAAGGGCTAAAAGTGATAAAAATCAAAGAACCTTATGAATTAACCCGCCTCGCGCCCTGCGACCGAAACAATGGCAGTTCCTACACCCTCTCGCGGCCCGCGAGAGGGGCGCGATCTGGAAATGTCCGTTTAAAGCTCATGGATTGGCCAATTTTGTGTTTTTTCCATTAATTACCCTCAACTAACAACCCCCCAATCTTTACCTATAACAACCCCACTCCATTTCATTCTCAACTCACACCTCAATCTTCTCTTCTCTTCTCTAAAAGCTCTAAGAGCTCTCTTCTTCTCTCAAAGATCAAGGCTCCCAAAAGTGAGTTCTAACTCACCTCTCTCTCTTTTGATCTTTCCTTTTTCTTACTACTTGGAAATACCTTTTGGAATGTCTCCATAAGTCTTCCATGGAAGACTAACTTGGAACATCACCACGTCTAAGGTCCCAAGAGTAAAGGCTTTCTTTTGGTTTTATTAGGGTTTTTACGCACAAGTGGTGTATCCTTCCAAGCTTGTTCTCGAAACAAGACTTGAGTTGGTAGAGTGTGATCACTTGGAAGCCTTGTCATCCTAACTTCGATCCACCACCTCACTTGATGATTTCGTTTGCTTTTGTCTTTTACTTTTATGTTTAAACGTACTCATGACCATCCTTGTCGTCCTCGTGACGACTTGTGCATTGGTATACTATACGAAAGAGGTTTTAAAGGAAGGTTATCCTCCTACCTCTATGCATGACTTCTATGAAATTACATGATATTTATGAATTACCTATGGTTAAACTATATATATATATAAGTACTAACCGAACTCTTGATGGTAATCGAATGATTATCCGTTTGCATCACCGAAGTACTTAATCTCTCGTTATGATTTTAATGGGTATCCTAACCCATGAAAACACACCAACCCGAATGGGTATCATAGTGTCAAGAACGAGTATTCATTCTAGGCGATTACTTTTTCGTATACATACTTTCTCGCATTTGATTTTCCCAAATCCTCCGTTATCATTCGAATACTTACCAACCTACGTCTCCTCTTGTAGGATAAACTCGGCGCTCACCCCATCCATCAACTCACTTCGCGAACTTGTCAAGTTTGAAGACTATGCAAAACCGTGAGTACACTCGACCCACTTTTCGTTTACAACACTTTTGGGTGTAACATGTTTACTTATACCAAAACCACAACATTTAAATTTTATGAAATGCACAAACAATCCTATACACATGAACAGTTGATACGCTTACGTGATGCTTATATCTTGGACATTTTTTATGTGATACTTTAGTCATTAACTTGTTTTAAAGCCTTCGTTTGACATGTATAGCGCTATAGGAAGTAACGCATCCCCCTCCATCACGTAAACTTGAGGCCATGTTAAAACATCGCGGTTGCGTTAAGGGTTTGACTAGTAGTGTTGCATCCCTTGTATATGCTCTCGTAAAATCATAGCTGCCATGAGGATTCGTTTAAACTTTAATCGTATACGTATGCTATGCTTAAACTTGTGTACTCGCCTTTGCTTTTGCATTGAATTGTATTTTAAAACATGTTACAGGTTGATGAAGAGGATGATATGAAATCAAATAGCAAGGATTTAGATACACACAAGTAGACGTTTAGGCTAAATTTGTTGTATTAATTTTGTTGTGTTGTATTTGCTTCGATGTTGTACTTGACAATTATTATTGAAATGAAATTTGACTTTAATTAAATATTGTCATTATTAGCGTTGTGAGCAATGAGCAATCTCGTTATCATCTCACTCCGCTGTTTCGCCATCGGTTGGGGTGTGACATAAATCCACTTCGCCTCTTTCTTTGGCGCCCCGTTAATAGTGACATGATACGATGTAGATATCCTATTAATTGCAGTCACAAGCATCTTAAACTCCAATCAATCTTATTAATTGCCTTAAATTAAGAATCAAACATAACATATAACAATCAAACCAACAATGATGTAGATATCAAATACTACTAATAAAATGAAACTTGATTCACACACCTGGGAATTTCAAAACCAGGTTTCAAATTTAATAATTGAAATTGCTGAAAAAAGTAATGTTATATCAAGATTATACACATAATAAACACGAATCATGAAAGAAAACATACATTGAATCGATTAGAGATAGAAGAAAAGTAACCTTGATGCTTGCCTGCGATGGCAGACGAAGAACTCTAGGGTTTGTTTGAAGTGATTACGGAAAACAAATTGAAAAGGGATTGAGAAAGATATAGGTTATGGTGAATAAAGATGGAGATTTAAACATGCTTATCGATGGGGGAGAAGGGATAGAAGAGTGTGCAAAAGAACAAGGTTTAATTGGAGGAGAAGTTTGGCCTAATTAAAAAGCTGAAGAGATATTAATTAAGCACGATTAAAGTTAAAAAAAGTAATTACAATTTTTTTTGTATCTGTTTTATTTATTTAATTAGTGTTTAAAATTCAAATAAAAGATAACATCATGGATTTAAGAATTGACATCATCTTTTTGAAATTACACTCTTAGATTGGATGAATTTGGCCATATGACATCAGCCTTAGTCCTCATTTATTAGACAAAAAGATTAAACATGTAACGTTTACTATATCATTTACAAAAAAACAATAAAATGGATTTAATTTACAATTAAGTTATATTATAATAAGAATTAATATTAATAATAATAAATATTAATAAATTGAATGAGAAAATGACATCTGACGTTTATTTTAATCATTATTATAAGTTACATTAGATACTAAAATTAAAATTTAAAAATAATAATAATAATAATAATAATAATAATAATAATAGTAAGGATAACAAAATATTTTTAAATAAAAATAAAAGTACAATTGTGAGTTTGAGGAAGAAATTGTCATGTGACATTAATTGTAGTCTTTTATTAATATTTAGATTTGTAAACGCATTTTTTATATGTTGTAAACGCATTTTTTATATGTCTAATTTGTTAATGATTTATACACGTTCAATAAAACGTTACCAGGTTCATTGACCGACCTCACTCAACAAGTCGCCACGCGAAAATACAGATGAGATAATTTATGAACTCAACGTCTTGTTCTTGTTTATTTAAAATGAATTTATATATCTTTTAACCCAATAATTCTTTAGATTTTATGGGATTTATAGCCAAAATCTGTATCTTGTAAAATTTGAATCTTTTAGGTGGAGGTGCACAAAAAACCCATGCCCGGAACCCGAGAAAAATAATCTGAAACTGGTTATTTTTTGTACCTAGTATACAGGTATTTTATACCCGTAACTAAACCCGACCTTACCTGTAGGGTATTTTATGCCCGCAACGAAACCGGTATCGATTTATACCAAAAAATACCCAACCTAGTTATACCCTATACCGCTACTCATTTTTCTTAATACCCGAATTTTTAAAGTATATTTTTATGTTACTTAACAAGTTTTATATTTAATTTTAAAAAATACATATTATAAAACAAATAATTTGTAATTGAGTGAATTTATGTTATTGTAATATATGTTAATTATATTTACAAATAGAAAACCAAATTTGTTTTTAAAGGACATAACAAAAAACTTATTTTTTAAAACTAGGTAAGTTCTATTTGAACTTAATTATACCCTACCCGACCCGACTATATAGGGTATAGTTTTTCTTAACCAAACGGGGCCGGGCCTGGGCCTGGGCCGTGGAGATACATTTGCATGTTTAGAAAATATGGGTGTTTAATAGTTCACGGAATCAGCCCAAATGAAGTTTCCAATAAACACCCAAATGAAGCCGGCTGCTTCTTCTTTCTCATCGAGGGAGGGGGGCTGATCGAATTCAGGTTTGCTCACGATCCAAACTTTGATTTATTCCGGTTTGCTTTCTTTCCTTTGGATCTTGAAATTTACTATAATTTCTAATTTTGTTCACCCACATTGAATTCAGAAGTTGATTTTGACTCGATAATCGTAAACACCGACTTCGAATCTCAAGCATAATTATAAAATTCATTCCAGCCATCACTATTTGAGTGGTGTTGGGTGGCTCGTGATTTCAGCTTGTGGTAAATGGGAAATAAATAATACTGGTTGCATTTAAACTCAAAAGTAAAATTGTTTTCACAGGAAGGAATCAATCGAAAGTGCAGATCGAGTAGAAGATGATCGTTTGCATCGCCGTCGTTGGGCATCAGGTTTCTTCTTCTGTCTGCTTGTTTGTGATTTAATTAGTTTCATGAATATTATTATTTGGTGTTTAATTGGGGAGGACAGAATAATCCGCTGTACATTCAGAGCTTCACTGAAGCAGATGATGCGCTCAAGCTTCACCATATCGTTCATTGCTCTCTTGATGTTGTTGATGAAAGAGGTATCATTTCTATGTTGATTCTCAATGTCGTTCACCTCCAACCTATTACGTTGATCTGTGAATGTTAAGATTAAAAAAAAAAAAAATACATGAAACATTGGTGTTCAGTTACTTTTTTAGGAATTGTGTTTGTAGATCCTGTTGATTAGGTTGTCTTTATTATATCTTCAAGCAAATTTACATAGCAATCTGAACATACGATAACATTTTGGAAATGCATGTTTGGAGTTGTTCCTTCCTAGTTGACATATGTTTTTATAGGAATCAGTGCAGGTGTCAAATGGTGTCTTCATCAATAATGTTAACCGTCTGTTGCAGATGATTTTTGAAGGGGTATACAGCTTAATAAATGGATCACCGACCTGTTTGCAAATAAGACAAATTTAGGGAGTTGTCTAATATAAGATGGTATATGAATGTATCTATGCTTTATGACTAAGCACAATTTGCTTAGTATACTTCTTTTCCACTTTACACACTTCTAGAGAGCATAGTTGTCAATAGCGAGCGTAGCGATCGCTATAGCGCGCTACTTGGCGTATAGGTCTAGGCTTGCTATTAGGGTTGTAGCAATAGATAGCGATAATAGCGACCATTTCTTTATTTTTTGTTTTTTTTTTAAATTTAAATAGCAATTAAATTAAATATAGCTATGTAATAGCTGGATTTTAGGTTTTTGTTAAATATACATGTAAATTAGCATATATACCAGGGTATCTGATATAATATACAAAACAAATTTAATTATTTTTTTTCTAATGTATTGCTATTTATAAAATAGCGCCCGCTATTTATCGCTATTCGCTATGTAGCATATAGGTACATTATCGCTATTTGTCGCTATTCGTCATTAACAACTATGCTAGAGAGAGTGAAAAGGAACAAACAAGTTTTGGAAGATTTCATCATCATTTAGAATTTAAGGAGGATAAGGTTTCATATATAGGCTAATCCTTACTTTTATATGAAGAATTAGTAGTTTACCGTGGTTATTATGTTGACAGTAAGCTATCACATTAGTATCGAGCACAAGCTTTATGTTTATACAAAATTTTGTGATTCCAAATTTGGACAGCTATTAGTGAAACCGTGTTATTTATAGCAACCCTTAGTTTTGCTGTAAAGAAGCACTTATGTCAATTGATCTAGCTGGTTAAAAACATATCTTTTCTGTTGAATCAAAATGTAAAGCAAAAAAGTTGACTCCGAGTAAAAGTCAAACCTTAACGTCTAAAGCATCCAAATTTATTAAAGTATAGTCATAGGCTCGTAGCATGAAACCTTATAGGTAGGTTTGTTTCAAGTATATGCAACACTCATTCATTTCGCCATTGGTAGGCATACTATCTCGATCTCATAGTTCTAAACTCTTATGAAATTTATCATCTGTTTAGTGTGATCGACCTTTTTTGGCAGTGTTGTGAATGATCGATTCGATGACCTAATTTTATAGCGTAATATGTCTATTATTGGCACTCGATAATCAAATTAGATATCGTTTTACAATAGCGTCTCTTAGTTGTATGTATTAGAGTTGTTTAATTTCACATTAATTTTGCTTTTCCCCAATCATGTTCTTGCTTTCTGTGTCGTTTCACTACTTGACGTTCTATTAAGGTTCTTGAGTTCAATTAAAATTTGTTTGCTGTTAATTCATGTTCTTGAAGAATGCAATCGGCTGATAGACACTCTTTGTGTTTTCAGCATCCGCTATGAATATTTTGATCCGAGTTAGGATTCTAACACAAATTTTAGTTTCTTTTAGGCTCTTTTGTAAAATAAGGTGTTTCTTTTGGGCAATAAATATTTTCTTTTTCTTGATATGTTGTTGATGATTGAGATGTTTCTAGCAATTTGTTTCATGTTTGATGCTTTTTTATGATACACGTGACTCAAATTATGCAATTGGAGGATTGCTCAACTGTAAAATATTGTTAATCAGGTTGTCCGTTCAGTTCAAATTTTATGCAATTTTACATTATAATGCTTAGTGAAATTCAAGATTTTGAATAATGAGTGATACATTATGTAGGACTCAAGTTTTAGCTTTGTTTTTAGAGTGGTCATTTGTACTTTAAAGTTGTTAGGTTGAGCTTAGTTTCATGGAATTAGTTTGTTAAGGTTATGGTCATGGATAATTTATAACCATGTAGGTTCGACATGTTTAAAAATACCAATTTTAGGGGGTTTAGACATGTTTTAGGCTTGTTTAGGGCAAGTTTAGGCTTTTTTTCATATATATATATTTACGATCTATACTTAATGTTAAAGAGATTCTCATGACTGTTTTGCAGTAAACAACCCAAAAAAATCCGGACCAATGCTGAATGAGACATTTCTTGGTCTTCTATATCCAACCGAAAATTATAAAGTGTGAGCATATTTCACGTTTATATTAACATTATACATGTTTTTCTATGTAGTCACCCGTCTCATTAACAAAATACAAACAGTGACACTATTTGTGAGCCACATGTATGGTTATTTCACTTAACTAAGATTGAATGTTGGCAGGTATGGTTATTTAACCAACACAAAGGTGAAGTTTATCCTCGTCACAACAGACCTTGATGTCCGTGATGCTGATGTAAGAAATGTAAGTGCATAATGAATTCGCGCAGCTTATGTGTTTCTGTTGTTTTATGCGCATGCTGACTAGAGGTAGCAAAATGGGCTGGGTAATGGGTAAAAATGAGATCTTTTTTGGTACCAGTCGAAACGGACACAGATGTATTTAAATAAATAATTTTTACATATTTTTATGAATATTTTTTTGGTACTAGAAGAAGTCTTCAACTTCTTTCATTAAGGCAACCTAAATATTAAAACAACTTAATATGCTACCAAATGTGACCGTATAAATTAAACCAAGTTCATACAAAAGTGTTGGAATATCATAAATGACAAAAAACACACTAGTTTTTTTTTACATTTATGGTTGCGTTTTGGTAAATCGACAAGGGTATTTTTGTCTTGATAATTATTTATATGGCATTTTCTTCACTAAGCATGTTTTTGGCCTATAAAGTAGTTTCAATACATGAGTTGCCTTAATGAAAGAAGTTAAAGAGTATTTGGCGGCCACATTATATGATTTTTTTCAAATAAAATGACTCAGGGTTATATGCATTAAGTGTACACTTTGAGTTTTGACCCGTTTCCTTTATTGGTTACTCACTGGGTTGACCCATTAGGGATAAAACACAACCTGAATTGACCCGTATCGAATCGAGACCTAAGTTTACAACTTAAGTTTCACTTGAATAAAGAAATTTTGGTGTAGTTTTTCAGGAGGTTTCACTCTGCATATTTAGATGCTGTATCGAACCCATTTCATGTTCCTGGTAAAAAGATAACTTCCAAAACGTTTGCTGAACGGGTGACTAATATCGTCAAGTCAGTCAGCTTCCATACAACTGGATGAATTCACATTGTCGATCTTTCTTTATTACCTTCCAGTCGGGGTAATACTTGTTTTTATCAAGAACTTGTTCTGCGTTGTAATATGTTTTCTCCGTTGCTTATTTTATATTTAGGTGAGGTCCAACTTTTAACTTCTATGATTTGTTCCATTTTAATCACCAACTTGTTTTTGTTTGTTATCATAAAAAGCATATGTCGTTTTTTTTCTCTACGGGTATTTGTACACATAAAGAGGTTTAACTTAACTATGAAGCATACAAGTAGACTTGAAAAGCATTTTATTATAAGAGTGTAATTACCTTCAAAATATTGGATAATTTCACAAAGATATGGACTTCTGCATTAAGAGTTATACAACATTTAACTACCTATGTACTTCCAAACAGTGGAGTCTAGCTTGTGTTTAAGTTCAGTCAACCACATCATCACTAAAAAGTTTGAATTTACTAGCATCAAGAACCGTCTTATAGAAGCAAACGAACCCAACAAGCAAACACCGGTAAAAACCACCATAATAAATATATATATCCAGTAAGTGAATGAAGACCTTGACGGCTTGTAAGTCATGTTGTATAATAGCATAGGAAGGATGAAGTCCAATGGGATGAAACCCAGGGCTCCAACTACACCACTAATGTCCCCAAAAAATGGCAGCATCGCCTCGAAAAACCCACAAAATATCATGTAGAGTGACTGCAAAACGATTCTCGGGATTAGGTTTCGTTTTGAGAACATCCCTTGATTCACATCTGCGGATTTCGTTTCCATAATCTCATATGCTACTTGAAAATAGAGCTGTTTCAATGCTGATTTTGGTTATACATCAAAGATTAATAAAAATCATATAATAGCTTTTAAAACATACACCGACCTATCAGTACTAAACAGAGTATCACCAACGGATAAATCCGTTGGTAATTACTGATGGAGATCAGAGAACAAGAAAAAATTTAGTATGGTAAATTAAATAATACGGTCGGTAATCTGTCAGTAATCATTGAAAAATTACCGATATAACCTTTGTCCGTGGTCAAACAGACGGTTACGGTTGGTGACTTAGCGTAGACGAGTATGGATTTTGTCAGTTTTGGAGGGGATAAGTTTACCGAGGAGTGGTATGTCGATCATTCGTTGGTCGGAAATTTTGGGAATAAAATTTTGATTGGATTCTTGATGGGCTTTTCAGTTTTTTGCTGGTGCCCGTCCACTACATCCTATCCCTGATGATTCACCTCTGGCAACAGACTTACCAGATGAAAAAGTTATGCAGATCGACAGTAGGACCCGTTAAGGCCAACAATGCAAAAGAATCAAGACCCAATATTCGCATAGATGAATCAAGGCCCAATATTAGAAGAATTATATTTCTTTTTGGAATAATTGCATGTATGTTGTCAAAATGGTAAGAAAAGGGAAGTAATCATACAAGTCCAATAGCAAAGAGTTGAAGAAGAATGAACACAACACCAAGTCCAAGAAAGGGGGCTAAGGCAGGCCCCTCACAGGCATGAGGTCTGTAAGAATGTTTGAGGAAGCTTTATTGCCAAACACATAGTAACCAGAGATAGCAGCAGAGTAGAATGTAACGAAAATCACAGCGTAACACATCATAAGTCCTTTAAACATCTTCCCTGTCACCCGTGGAGCCAACGTAGACCGTATAAATTCTTGTGTAAAATAAAACTGTATATGATGTTGAAATTGTAGAGTTCAATGAACTTAATTACTTGTATCTCAGGCACAATCCCGTTTCCAAATATGGCAGCGATTATAGAGATCGAGGTGAAGGCGCTCATAAACACTGAAAACTTGGAAGATTGTAATGAATAATCTCTTTTAGGTGCATTTTTCGATAGCCCTACAAATCAGCTCAACATAATTAGAGGTGCCAGTATACTCATAAACGAGTTGACAACTTCCGTTTTATATGTATTAAGTAAATAAACAAGTTGATAAACTTGTTACATATAAAACAGAAGCTGTCAACTTATGAGTATACCGGCAATGGTACTCTAAAAGAAATGGTGTTGAAAAATACTAGCATGAAGTCCTTAAAGTACACTTTTCATGCATATAATAATTAACCAACAAGAAGAATCGTTATTTAAATAATAAAAAGAAACATTGAAATCACAACTCGCACACAAATTATTTAAAAAAATGACAAGTGTTACGAGTCAACTCAATCTAACTAGTTACAACAAGTATAATAAGGTATCCGTTTTGACCGTTACACAACTTGCTCATTTAAACACGCGATAAATAGTACCTGCATGGAGACACGCGACAACCATAATGAATGTCTTAAGAGAGTGAAAACTCGGCAACTGAGAAAGAACCACTGTCAGCATGGCTATGAATTCCCAGAGATGAAGGGGTCCGTCGGGGGAAAATACTCCAATACATTATCCAGGTAACAAGGAAAGTATTAAAAATTACAACAAAAATATGTTTTTGAGTAAAATATTAAATGCTTATATGGTGTATAACTTTTATTATACCTGAAGGCATTCCCCAGCAAGCAAAATAGCTCCTATGCTTATGCCAGTGTTAATGGCAGTTTGAATAAAAATTACAAAGTAGTATATCCAGCCAGCTCCTACCAAACAACAAGTCAACAATGTATATAAAATCCCTTAGTCCAGAATAAGCACTAAATAGGGGCATATGATATTTATAATTAGCTTTTGGAATATAAGATATTAGGTTTGAATCCCGTCCCGTGTATTATACTATATATACGTCTTGAATTAGTAAACTTGGTTTTACTTTTGTAATTTTAAATATGTGGAATCATAAAAGGCAAAAGAAGAAAATAAGAATCACAACTCTTAGATCTAGAAAGATAGAAATAAAATAACGTTGAATTAGAATTTTATTATGAAATTGTAAAATTTAAATAATGAAAACATACGAGTTTGATGATTACGAAATAAGGAATGTATTAAATTTAATATTGATAAGGAAGTTGGGTGAATTTTAAATGGGTAAGGATCCGTATGTAAATTAAATGGGCATACGATTTAGACGGAAAACCAAAAGAGACAGAGAAGAAAGAGGGATTAGGATAGGGATAAGGATATTGATATTGATATTGATATTGATAGAGATAGAGACAAACATTATATAAATATTTAACACGTAGGAATTAAAATTAACTAGTATTGATATATAAAAAGTACCACCAATCTGTGACAACCCATGCTTACGAGGTTAGCACCATTTGTTTTCGAGTTTATAAATTAATTCATATTCTTATCTTATTCATATAAACGAATAAGATTACATGGAGAAGTAGTTGTACTTATTTAATTTATAATGTGCAAGTGAATAGTTGAAACCAAATCCATATCGTGTTGTACCGACCCGAACCGTTTGGACCAAAGTACATGTCTCGCGTGTCGATTCAACCCACTCGCGTAGCTCGAAAATCATGAGGCCGAACCATAGCATGAATATTAATTATTCATTAATATTAGTTAATTAATTATACTTTCATTTTAGTTGATTATTAGGGTAAAAAAAATTAAATTATATAAACTAAATGTTTAAATATTAGAACAGCATATCGACTGCCATCTTTGTTTTAATTGTAGCCCAAACAAATAAGAAAAAGAGCCCTAGTGTGTAACCTGGACTCCAACTCACGACCCACATATAAATCTTAAACCTCCCCAACATGAATTCTTTTATATAGTTACGTAACCGTGCTTGAGACATTATTTATTATAACCCCTCTAGCCTAGAAACCCTACCTGCGAAATACTACTCCGCCCCTGCCTCTCTTTTGTTACACAAGTCAGGAAACTTTAGAGCTCCAAGAAATCTTCGGTTTCAAGTCTTCACCCAAACTCGCTAGGTATCGCCTCTTGATTTCGTTTGTTTGTAATTCTAGATGTTTATATATATGTTTTTTCGGTTGTTAAATCGGGTTATGGTGGCTGTGTTGTGTATATTATTAATGATCTTGAAGTTATGATGTTAACTTGTAGTTTAGAGTTCATGAAAATCGATTATAATGGTTCATGTTACTACTTAGGTATGATAGATATGTTTATAAGGGTTTCGATTCTTGACATAATGTGAGGTATCTTGGCTGCATTTTCTGTTACGATAATGATAAATTGTTGTGTAATGACTGCATGTGGCATAGAGTTAATAGAAATTGCATTGTGAGGTATTATGGGTATTATGGTTCGGGTAGACCTCTCGGGTGATGTTTGTAGGTTTAACTTGGTGGTTGGTGACAAAGTAGTTGCAACATGATCTTAATTATGATACAAACCTGCAGTGAATTATGTTTAAGTGTCTCGGGTTCGCTAGTTAATCATTTGCGGGGTCGGGTCACGAAAACAGTTAGCTGTCCAACAGTTACAACCGACTTTAATCGGCTGTAACCGGGTCATAATTTAATGAAAACTGGATCTTCTTGAGTCTATAACGTGGTATTTCGAAATAGCTTCTAATGGCGCTAGAATCATGATTTTTGGATGTCGTTTGCTATTTTAAATAATTATTTCGTTTCAGCAATTAAAGCTGCGTTTTTCTGCAGAATTTACGCGTAATGTTTTGAGTAATAACTTGGTAAATAGTTAGATTTATATCATGAAATTTATTCTGTAGATGTTCTTAGGTGTCGGCGCAAACCTCCATCTAGAATTACGTCAATCGGACAACCGAGGAATTTTAAATGAATTCTTCCATGAGCTGCAGTCAGAAAGTGACGAATATGATTGCTGCTTAGTAAATGATTTTTTTATAAATTTTTGGTAAAGATTTAGACTCTAAAATTTTAACACAAGGATAACCCTCCGAGGGGCACGTCGCATAAAAGGACCGTGATTTTTAGAATCTCATAACTATGCTCAACGGACATCCCAAAATAGCCTATTTTCAGAGAATTTTGTTATGCATGATTGTAAGTTTATAAAGTGTCGACTTGCTACTTTTAGTGTCTGAACATGCTTGATAATTGTATAAGTGGTGTATAGCATGTCGTAGGTTATATTGTGAACATGAGCTTGAAAACCATACGGTGAAATATTTGTGACAACGTGTACATGTGCTAATTGCTAGATACGTGTAGGAATTCATAAATTGAACTAATTTAAACGGTAAACATATCAGGATATAGTTGACATTCCTGATTACCTTTCAAGTTTAGTACCGAGCAAACTAAGGTGAGTTCACAACTCTTTTCTAAAAGCATGCGTCCCTGGTTTGGGACAACACGTTTTACGGTAGCCCTGGTTTGGGCTAAGCGATCGTCCCTTGTGTGGACTACTGAAACATGCTATCCACTGGAGGTGGATAGTACTCTTAGACTAAATGAAAAACTCTATCATGAAAGTCCATGTATTTTACCGATTAGATTGCCGGGACGGCATACGCGGGTATTAGTTGATAACGCTATTAGGTTTGACAAATCTCACACCATGCTAGAGGCTGGACATGAACTTCTAACCTTTACTCTTGCTTTAATGTTGATAGACATTATTGAGGGCACAAACGAAACATCAGCATTCGGTACACAGTTTAGTCATATGATGAGGATTAACTACCCGAGTCATACTTAAATCAAAACGTTGTGAACTTTACTTTTACTAAACTCAAATTTTGTGAATTCGTCAACTTTATTGTTAACACGTAGTTGTATGCTTTGCAGGTCAGTAGGTATAGCTTTGGACGGACATTGCAATCGGCTGGATTGGGTGGTTCATTTAAACGTATTGTCTTGAACATTTATTTAACTTGTAATTTTAAGTTCATGTTGGTTTTTAACTTTATATTCCGCTGCAACACAAACTGTCTTTTGAATAAATTAAAACCTTATCGCTAATCATGTTGATAGTGATGCTTTATTATTTTAAATGGTTGGTTCAACATGATTAGTGCTAGATCCTGGTCAGTCACATGTCTCGCGTAAAATCCCGCATGTGGAATTTGAGGGTGTGACAATGCCACACCAAGGCCAACGCCATCAACACCAGAACATAAAAAGGAACCAAATAACGAAAAAAAATAAAACCGAATGAAAAAAAAATAAGAGTAAAAACATTGAACCACACTCGTGAAATGTAAAACATATAAAAAAACAATAACTAAGTAGATCTAGGACTCGCGCGTTGTGACGGGTTGTTAAATGGGTAAGAATAGACGTAAAAATGTTGAACTACGTACGTACGCACGTTACGGCGTGTTAACTCGTAAAATTATGACTAAAACGTAAAGCAAAAAATATTCTAAATGGTGAAAAGTATCAGGACCAAGTTGAAAAACAAAAAAAGTGTTGTGGTTAAGTTGTAAAATTGTAAAAGTATTTGGGTTAAAAGAACAATAAAAATTAAAGACAAAAAAAAAAATCAAGTGGGTACAACCATTTTTGCTAAATTACAACTAATAATGCAACAAAATGTTATAAATTAATATATAGTTAATATTTAAGTTAAAATTAGTGTAATTCTGATGATAAAAAACATCAACTAGGGAGGTACGAACGATCTCAAGGGGCAGTTTGAAGGAGAACTAAATAGAATGACTAAAAGAGTACAATAATAAATATTAGTGTATGATTATTATTTGAATTATCCTAAGTATTAGTTTTATTTAGTTTAATTGTTTAGAGATAAGTATAAGTAAAAATAGGAGTCCTAGTAAAATTATATTGTTTCTAGTATTTATATTCTTTGAGTCTTGTAGTTTTATTAATTCACAAAAATAATAGAAGAAATTAGTGAATCCCTTTTGTGTTCATCTCTCTTATCTCATATTCAGATTTAACAAGTGGTATCAGATCTTGGTGTTAACGGTTTTGAGAGTCGTTTCCCGAGAAGAGGGGCCGTCCCTTGCGGGGTTGCAACGGTGGTTCTGATCACATGGGCATGTTGGGTTCAAGTAGGATATGTGGTGGTTATTCGGTACACACCACACTTGCTAGAACAAAGAGAAAATTAACATGGTCGGCTAATTATAAAGTGAAATCGACTTGGTGAAAGTTAGTGGCGGATTTAGACCAAAATTTTAGGGGTAACGTTCAAATTTTTTTTTACTGTACTTTGTATAATGTAAACGAAACAAAAATAAAAACACGATAAAAAATAAAGTTAAACACATACCTAATAGATTTCTTCTATTCGGTTTTGAAAGCTTGAAATCGAGCCATTACATCTTCCTCTTTTACATTATCAAAAGTTTCTCTTTCGACCGCACAAATTAAAGCATTATTCAAATACTCCTCACCCAAATTGTAACAATGGGTGGCTGGTCTTGTGGAACAAAGGGCCGGACTTGGGAGGCGGCCGAAAGATGAGTCGGAGAGCGGCTGTACGTCAGGAACATGTTGGAGGCGGAGTGGCGATGGGAGGAATGGTGACAGTGGAGGTGCGGTTGCTAAGGGTTGTAAACAAGCCTAGAGACTCGAGAACTATTCGTGATTGGCTTGGTTAAAAGCTCAGTTCGAGCATTAACGAGCCCAAGCCCAAGCCCGAGATCAAGCCTGAATTAAACTTGTTTAGTTATTGTGCCCAAACTTGAGCCTTAAATACAAAGCTCGTGGAACCTAATTTTTTTAATATATAATATAATGGTAATGTTGGTTTTGTCCGTCGAGCTCGAGCTCAAATAAGTAGACTTGAATCAAGTTGAGCATGAGCTTCAGCAAAACATGATGAGCGGAGCTATGTTCACGTTCAATTTTTTACCCTTCAAATATCAATTCTAACTAGTATTTGAGCTTTAATTTATCATTTTAATTGGGCTTTTAACTTATAATTTGTGTAGTAGACTTTTAATAAAACTTTGAGATGACAAGGGTGTTGGTATATAACCACCTCTCTTGTAAAACCCTAATTACACAATCAGTATACAAAATTTACTACACACACTCCGATTTAGCTTTTAGAGGATGTAACCAAGTAAACCTCGAGAAGTCGTCCACAAAATAACAAAATATCTATACGTCTCAATGGATAAACTGGAGATGGGCCCCATAAATCACAATGAACCAAGTTTTTCATTTATTAGAAAAGGTAAACGTTGTCCTTTAGACATTTCACAAGACAGACATATTATTGGTTTAGGTAAAATAGATGTGGGTTGTAAGGACCCACTTTTATTCAAACATAAAATAGTTCCGAAACGAGAGTGCCATAACTCAAAGGATGCTTTAGGTGATTTGGATGAAATTGAGGAGAAAGTTTGAGCACCTGTATCAGACACATAAAGTCCATCTTCACATTGTTCTTTGGCCACCACCTGTTTTGTTGTACGGTCCTGAATATAAAATAAGGTTGGGAGAACAAAACATCCAAATGATTGTCAGTGGTAAGTTTACTAATAGACATAAGATTTTTCATAAGATTAGGAAACACCAAGATATCTTTTAACTTTATGTCCTTAGAGACATTAGTACTGCCAATACGAGTAATGGGAAGGGAAATTCCATTACCAAAAGTCACTTTATGATCACTTTATGGTTACCAAAGGAACTAGTGAATCTTGTTAGGTTTATCAACTGGTTGAACTACGGCACTTAATTGGTCACAAAGGTGTTTAAATTTTCTTCTGTATTCAGAAACAATGGAAGATCCTTTGGAAATATGGCGGAGCTAGTCACGCAGATTTTGAATTTGTTCAGTAGATGTATTGAGCAATCCACGTGGCACGGGTAGTGGTGAGACCAAGGGTCTCGGCGATCACTTCTCTTGGTCTCGGCATTTCGTACCCTAAGGTATGATCAAAGTGCTTACCCCTTCTGCGAGGCTGTCAAGGTTTTTTCCGCCAGCGCAGGGTGTCAGGGTACATCCTTTTGTCCCAAGACTATGAGGCGCTTCTCATGTGTGTCTTGTCCTTGCAAGATTTTGGGATTCGCAGCTCAGAGGAATGTTGTTGTGCGAAGGGTCTAGTAGCCTACGCGCGTGAGTCTAACTTGCCGTTGTGGCGAGTACATAAGGCTCGTTGTGGACTTTATTGTATTGGTCTAATTCACCGTTGCGCTGAGTGCGCAAGGTTCATTGTACGACCTATTGTTGTTGGTCTAATTCACTGTTACACTGAGTGTGCAAGGTTTATTGTACGACCTATTGTTGCTGGTCTAATTCACGTTGCGCTCAGTGTGCAAGGTTCATTGTGTAGAAATTTGGTCAAGGGTATAGTCATTTGGAACCATACCTCCTCACATACTTATTTAAATTTGTTTATTAGCTATTAGATATATTAAAGAGCCCGATCATCATGCATCTCCCAATCAAACTTCAGAACTAACCATTGGATAATCGAGTATTAGAGTGTATTATCGTATATGGCGTGTATATGTATAGTGATGGTTATGGTAGTTATGTTAGTAGTTAGTGTTTATCGAGAATGAATAAACAATAAACCATCCTTTTATGTTCGTAATTTACATTCGCTTACTTTTATCCATCAACATTTGTTTATAATATTAACGAATGCACTTAAACGGACATGAATACATCCATGTGCTTAACGAACTGGACAAAAACAAGAAAATTTGTTCGTTTAAGATTTGTGTTGGTTTGTTTGCTCACTTAAAGTTAAAAGAACAAACACAAACATCTTCGTATGTTTCGTTGTTAAGTCTGATCCAATCCATTTAATAAACATTCACAGATATACTTGGACCATATTCATACTCCAGCTAATCAACCATGGATCATGCGAAACCTTTACTGATCATAAAATACATACTCAAACTGGCACAAAGCAAAAAAAAAAAAAAACATGGACTCAAAGAAGCTCAATAACATAAAGTGAAATAACATCAAACTGGTACATAAATTAAAATCTTCACTTATCGACCAAATTACCGCCTTGCAATCTTCTTCAACGAGAGCCAAACCAGAAGTAGAACTGCGATGTCGGATATAATTGCCATAATGGAAGTGGCCGCTAAGTGATGACAGAATGAGCCATATGCATTGCAGATCTCCTTCCAGAATGAATGAGAGTTCCCTTTGAGTCCAATATATGCTACCCCTAGTTCTGCTCCCATAGCTGAAGACAAAATACTCAACAGCAACTGCATGCAAGCAGCAGACGTGTTAACTGTTAGTTTATGCATTACTTTATTAAACTTTTTACAAAACTAGTTGGTTTTAATAAAAAGTTTGTAAAAGCATGAGGGTTTTTTTTTGGATTGTAAAAACAACTGGTTCGTAGTAACATCTATATCATATGCTGTAGAATATGAAAAAAAAGGTTGAATACCTAGTTCGAACAATTCACTTTATTGTTATTTTTCATTTGGCACCAACATTTACTTTTTCTCTAATATTTTCAACAAAAACATACTTGGTAGAATCCAGAATCCAACCTGCTTCCAGTGAGACTTTTTCTCTAACAGTTGTAATATTAAATGCTTCATATATCTAAATAATCTAAGTCACGGTTTTGTTTAGTCTTTTATGTTTGTGTTTCAATAATAATATACATATATATAGGGAGACTTTCAAATGAAAACCACCCTTAACTTGAGAGGACTCGTGAGAACCCCACTTTCCGTGCGAGTCTTGCCACCAAATTTTGCACAAATGTATAATAACACCTAACAAAGACATTTGTGAAAATAAAACTGAAATTTTTTTTACTAGCCAGTTCTTTTGGACATGTATGTTTCATTTATGGTGTGGTAAATCACTATAACGGCTAACTTTTAGTGAATCTGCCTTAAATTTTTTTATTTGAAAGGTATTTTTTTAAAAACGAAATTGGTGAAATAAATTAAAAAAATTGGAATTCGAGTTCTCAGGTCACTTAGGGGAATTGGTGGGCTAGAATAAAGCTTATAGGATGATTTGTTAGTAATACAGACAAATGTGCCTAAAAAATAAATTTGGGTTGACTTATTATGTAACCTTTTTTTTTACTTATTGGTTTATATTTATTTATCTATGTTGTAATAAGTACAATTGTTTAATTAAAAAGGTTTAAATGAATTTATTTGGGTGTCAGTCAAACCTAAGCCATAAATAAGCTTGGATCCCCCCTGACCCTGGAAGTGAATCACCTAGAAAACAAACATGTTAAAACTCTTATTAATTTTCTAGACCACCTACATAAAAAAAAGTTCGGTTTTGAATAAATTAGTTATGTGAAAGATGAGCGCGTACAGAATCTAGTATCGCCAAATGAAACTGCATCTTTGTCGAAAATACTCCTGTCTTCTTCAAAGTAAAAACCGAAAAGAAACCAGTAATGATGCTGTACAAGCCAGCTACTGAGAAGGCTGATACATAGTATCTGCATCATAACCAAAAACACTTCATAATTCACTATGGATGCCATTAGGGCCAAAGGACACCTTTTCAAACTAGTGCTACTTACATGTAAGCTGGGGACTGATTCCAATTTGCATCCAAGGATACTACCATGGTAGGAGAAATGGGTATCATCGTGCTTTGTTTAGAAGTGACCATAGCAATGATAGCAGCCGCGCTAGCTGCAAACACCACTGCCCTCAAGGCTGCATCAACCGCCAAATGGTTCTTGACACCATCTGTGCCTTTACTAGCCTGCTCTAGACCTTGTGCTGACCACTTAACCGCTTCCTCCATGTCAACCGAGGCATGGGGAGGAGCTGTGGTGTCGTTTATTACCCGTGCCATTGTCACTAGGAGGTTGATAGCAGCAGTGAGAAGCTTGTGTTTATGGTTGTAATGTTATGGTAGGCCACAACTATATTTATACAAGAATAGATTGAGGTCCTCTTTGGCGAACGATACAAATTTGAAAGCCACATTGCACGTAATTGATAATTCCCTTTTTGTATTGAAATTCCTCTTCATCTTTTTCTTTAAAAAGGAAGATCATTAACCTTAACAACCACTGGTTTAACCTCTTTTGCCATGATATTAATTGTTGGATATAACTGGGACGGTTTTGGACCACATTAATAGACGTTATATACCTGCTGTAACTTTAAAAACATCCCCAGAATCAACGGGAAAAAGAAACTGATTCAAGCTATCATTCTCACTTCATTCGTGTTGATGCAGATGACGAGCTCAAAACCACATAATTTAAAACGATGGCTTGTGGTGAAGAACCGATCGAGATTTAAATCCATAGATCGGTCACCTTGAAAATTTGTAATCACTTGTATTTGTGCATGGAGAAATCTTTGTATTTTTAGTTTCTTGCTGGATTTTTAAAGTTTTTAGTGATGCAGTTTTGCTAGCCGTTAAAAGATACGTATTATATTTACACAAACATATATTATTAATTTACTGCTGTGACAATAAATAATAAATAGTGGCATCAAAAACATATGATCAATATATGTCGTGAATAGTTTAATAATAATTGCAACAACTAATTAATTTAATGGTGAAATTAGTTAACAAAAAATATAAAAGTAAATATCTAAAACTACTACGCAATTCATGCTGTAACTAATGGTTCAAACCCGCTCACTGTGACGGCCGTGAACTCAGATCGGTTAAAGGGAAAGATCATTTCCAAAAAAGTTATAAATGTTTAGTTAATTGAAGTTATAAAAACTGAAAAGTTAAACTGAAAGTTAATAAGAAAAAAAAAGAGTAAACTACAATTTAATAAAATAGGCAAAAAACAAAAAGAACTAAACTACAATAATTTGAGTCTTTGAGGTTAACATCAAATTGCACGTTGAGTCCGGATTTTTCTAATTTGAACAATCAAGTCCCTAACATTGCTTAATTGCAACAATTGAGTCCCTGCTATTAAATAGTCGTTTCAATTACAGTGAAAAGACCAAAATACCCCCTATTATTAATATGCAACATGAGTCCATGCTTGTAAACTTTAAGTACATGTTAGGGTATACGCGCGCAGAAGCTAACGCACACAAAAATGATTAACCTATAGAAAATAAACGATCACAAGAACACAAGGATTTACGGGGTTTGGTCTAATTTGACTTGTGCCACAAGTTGCAACTAAGATTTTTATTGCATTCCGCATCTCACCACTTGTGATAAAGAATTAAAAGTAAAGACATATATTTATAATAAAGATTAGGGTTTCTAGATTATTCCCCAATAAATAATAAACAGGCTAAATAGAACCAAACGTGCTGAACCTGCCCAAAACCAATCTAGCCTCTATAACCCAACAAGTCCCTACCTGTAAATTTTAAATATTCCCTCCAAATTCAAATCTTTTACATTTTAACCAACCAATGTAATCATTGACTGCTAATAACGATACTAATGATACTGCTAATGATCAACTGCTAATAATCAATTGTCGTTTCAACTAATCAAACTAATTAACTGCTAATGATACAGATCTTGCTAACTAATGATACTGTTAATGTTACTTCTAATCAGCTGGTAATGATACAGTTCAATGCAATCAAACTGCTAGTGATACTTCTAATATCAGTACCATTAAACTTTTTAATTTGCACATTTCCCTTTTTCAGTCATTATAACACAATACGACTAAACTAAATTGAAATCAAAATATTAACAGAAAATCAGTATTTAAACAACTGAAACAAACAACACCTGATCACTAACGTACGATTCTGTTTCTCTGATCTTTAAAATTAACGACTCCCTAATATCATTGCTTGTTAATCCTTTGGTAAAAACTCCTTGGTCAAACCTTATCTCTCCTCAACCTAAACAAAAGTTCCACAAAATAATATTAGAATGGCTTTTTTCTTAACTTGTTGCTTCTAGAAAACAAAGCAACTAAAATTCGGGATATTGAATTTAAATAACCAAAACTTTCACCAATTGGCCGATAACAGTCCTAACTTTCGATTTATACACCAACACTCCCAACTCTCAACTTATTGACCGATAACACTCCCTAACTAACTGAACCCTAACCCCAGTTAGCTGATGTCAGCTGTCACATCATAAAAAATGCCATATCATTTGCCACATCAGCTACCACGTCATCAAAAATGCCAGATCATGTGACACATCAGCTACCACGTCATCAAAAAATGCCAGATCATGTGCCGTGTCAACAAAAAGGCCACATCAGATGCCACATCAGCAAAAACTAACTGCGTTAAGGTTCAGTTAGTTAGGGTGTGTTATCGGCCAATAAGTGAAAGTTTGGAGTACTGGTATACAAATCCAAAGTTGAGAGTATTATTGACCAATTAGTGAAAGTTAGGTTATTTAAATCTAATATCCTTAAAATACCAATTGCTATATGTTTCTTGTGTGTAAGGGGTTCACGCAAGAAATAATAACCACAAACGACAAAACAAAATTGTATACAGTCCTTTTTCCTTTTGTTCAAAAAGCGACGCAATAAACAAGAATATTATAGACTTCTTTTGCTCAAGAAAAAAACAAAAGAAAGGTACCGATCCTTTTTTTACTTGATCGAACAAACAAAACTGGGAACGGTTGAACTTAACTTTCGATCGATCGCTGGACTTGGCGGCTAGAGATGTGGCCACAATCCTAGATCTAATCAACACCTCTGCAATCGTCTAGTCAGTGTGATTCATGTGTCAAACGAGCCAAAGCTCCAATACCACTTGTTATGGTATATGCACGAGGAAGCAACAAACACACATAAACGATTAATCTGCAGAAATAAAACGATCACAAGGATTTACGTGGTTTGGTCTAATCCGACCCACGTCCACATGCTGCAACCACGATTTTTATTGTTTTCTGCCTTTCAGCACTCCTAATAGGGAATTACAAGTTCAAGACCTATATTTATAATAAAGATTAGGGTTTCTAGATTATTCACTAAGAAATCATAAACGGGCTAAATAAAACTAAACGGACAGAACCTGCCCAAAACCAATATAGCCTCCATAAGCCAACAAGTCCCTGTTGTAAACTTTAAATATTCCCTCCAAATTGAAATCTTTTAAGTTTTTAACTGATAATAATGATACCGTTAATGAACAACTACATATCATGCAAACCAGATCAGTTGCATAAGCATTCTAGTAATGTATGACAAATCATGCAAAGCAGATCAGTTGCTAATGATACTGCTAAACATTCTAGTCAAATAGATCAATTGCATAATGTAACATCTGTAAAAAAAAATGGACTCTCAAGATCCAATCCATTTTAAAGTTTCTTTTGTTTGAGTTGATATTCTCTTTAATCTTGTTATGGATACTCACTCAAGACCAATCCATTTTAAAGTTTCTTTTGTTTGAGTGATATTCTCTTTAATCTTGTGTTAACACGAATCAATATTTAATCAAGTTTCTTTTGTTTGAGCTGATATTCTCTTTAATCTTGTGTTCAAATAACTAAAGCGTCACATTCATAAATATATATATACCAATCCATTTTAAAGTTCTTTTGTTTGAGTTGATATTCTCTTTAATCTTGTGTTCAAATAACTAAAGAGTCAATTTTTGCCATATGACACATTCATAAATATTATATATAAAATATATAGAGACCAATTCGAACCCGGGTCTCATTGCCACACCCAAACAAACAGACCGCTGCAACACTTGGTCGTTTGGTGCAAGTTTGTTACACCAATAGAATAAATATACGCGTTACGTATAGTATCCTTTTGAAACACGGTTGCCGCCCAAGCCAGCTCACGAATAGCCAAGCGATTTTAAAAATCTCTCCGAAATTGCGTGATTGATTAAAGAGATCAACTCCATATCTGGATATTGAACCTGGACGTATCTTACAACTTAGTTCTTTTCCGTGTATAACCCCGATCAGACCAATCAATCGGGAGATTATATTTCTTTATTGAACCACATCACCCACTAGGTTGTAAGTATGAATCTTTATAAATAGGAACCCTACGAGGCCATAGAACGGTTACCACCTTTCAACTTCACGCTAAAGTTAAACGCATCCGCAGACCCGCAACTCGTCGGATATTCGGTGTTCGCCGGAAGTTATTTAATACGCGGCCGGGAGGTATTTTTCACCGCATTTCATTCGTTTTGCTGCATAGAACTTAAATCCTAAAACTAATCACACGTTCATATCTACGAATTTTCGGGTGGGTGGTTTAAGGAAGAAGAAACAGTCTCCATCTGATACAAATTTTTAATTTTGTTTTTATTAACACAAAACGACATAATAGAGCAGTGGTTGGAGTTGTTCAAATACGCCGGAGGTCCCGAGTTCGAAACCCAAAGACACAATTTTTTTATTTTTTTACTCAGTTATATATATAATCAAGAACTGTTTAAAGTTATTCAATAAATACTTTAGATCGGAAATTTACCACACCAAATCACCTGGCCTAGTGGTTGTTGAAGTCACGAAACTCCACCGAAAGAACCTGAGTTCGACCCCCCTTCCGGTATTGTAGATGGGATATTATCTTTTTCTACAAACCCGCATATGAAACAATCTAGTTTCAATATAAAAGAAAAAAGAATCTCAATAACAACAGGTTAAACACATAGCTTAGTTGGTCGGGCTATATGCATGTAACCGAGAGGTCCCGGGTTCAAGACCGTCTCCTCTAATACTAGCACCTTTTATCTATTATAATAAAACAACAATATGATTGAACCTAACTCTATAAAATATATAAAAGGTATACTAACTGGGTAGACACCCAGCAAGTTGCTTGGCTAATAAAACCAACAATATGATTGAACCTAACCTCTATATAAAATAATTAAAAAGGGTATACTAACTGGGTTAGACACGCAGCCAAGTTGCTTGGGCTGCGTGCACACGTACGGAAGGTCGCGAATCCCGGCTAGGACCGGTTTTGGACAAGTTTTCAATGTTTAATTCTGAAACATTTTTTAAATAATAATAATAAAACTTTTAAATTATAGTTATAAATATTGTAATTCTTTCATTTAAAAGAAGACAATTATTTAAACACTTCAACACTCACATAAATAAATAAATAATTAAGAATTTAGAAAAATAATTTGCGAAGGTAAGAATATTAATTAATTTAGTCGTCATGTGGATGTCTAGGATAAACGTTCCTTCATTCGGTATCTCAACTTCACACTCGTAGCGATATCTTTAAGAAATCCTATTTGCAACCACTGTGAGTGAATCTTACAATTCCCTATTTTATATTATTTATACGTTTTTGGGGTCTATCATGTGTTGCTCTGTATTATTATTTTTTATTCAATTACGTGCAATTACCATTATGTGAACTTACGTGTTATGTGATAAATGTTGTTTGCCATTTGGTGTTTTACATTCATTGCAGTCATTACCTCATTAAAGGTCGTCCGTTCCCCGTTACCTATGAGCGGAACTTGACGTTGCCAGTTATACGAGATCATCTCCGTTTGATTGAGCTTAGATCTTGCAGCAGACCGCATTACCGTGCACACTTGTACATTATTAAGTTGCTTATTGGATGAGTTTGTTTGTGGAAATTAATAATTGACGTACGCGATATTCACCTATCTTGGTTAATGCACATTTTTCATAAATGAAAGATCTAAATATCTTATTTTTTTTTACTAATATCAAAAGGGATTCACTCGCCAACTTATGTTGACCAAAACTTTTCTTTTACACATGATATAGGTGAGCAGATTTGAAGCATGGATCATATAGGATTGGGCCTTAGAAGAATAAAAATGATATTTGCACTTGATTGGAACTATGTTATGATTGTTTCAATATTGTTTTTGTTGGATTTCTTTTAGTTAAATTGAAATAATAAATATTGAAACAATAAAATAGAAATGTCATGAGCTTTGATGAAAACCTAATCATGTCCTGATTACCTTATCCGCTGCGGGTCAGGGTGTGCCAGATTAGTATCAGAGCCAATGACTGTAGGGATATAGGATAGGTTATTAGACCCCTTAGAGCCTATACTATAGTGAATTAGAAATTTATTTGCTAACATGTTAAATTGGTTATGTCCAAGCTTATGGCATCTAATTATTCTACATTTTTTCTCTCTCACACACAATTTTATGCAAGCACATTAAATTACTACTTGATTATGTGAAACATACAACGTGATGTACATTTTGTCAATGTAACATGTATGAATATGTATACACCATCTATATAATGCAAGTCCCGGTTTCCATTTATCTAAACATTTCCCTTCCCTTCTTTTTCGAAAATTTGTTATGTTATTTTCTCAAATCTCATCAAAGTGAGTTCATATAACGGGCATGTAGTAACTGTAAGGGTTCAAGTACCGGTAGTCGGAACGTCCTGTCTAGGATTGGCATTCGTATAAATCCAAAGTAACGGACCAGTTTGCCTACCGGGGGACTAACGATGAGAGTACAAAAGACCTATTAGCTCAAAGCATGCCACACAAAACGTCGTGTGAACTAACCCCACTTTGAGTTGTCACCGTGTCCACACAAGGATACCTTCCGACTTTATACTTCGCAACCATGCTTTACGTTTTCATTCGGATTGTGCGTATGTTAACATGCCAAATCAATGTGAACCCTACAAAGCCCCGTAGTCATGGGGCCCACATGATTACATAGGCAAAGTATGGGGGACATATGGGGCCCAAGGCATCCTATGGATGCAATGGATTTATATTTCTTTTCTATTTTGTGGATGTTTAATTAAATTTCTTTTATTTATTTATAATTTTATACGACACCCATTAAACCTACACGCCAAAATCACAACCTTATTGCGTTATTTCCTGTAAAGAGATCCGGAAAATCTGACGAACGCATGGCTGCCCAAATAGCCAAGCAAATGGCCGCCGTGATTCCAAACATTGTGATCCAAGTCCAACAAGCTCTCGTTGCTAACCCAGTTAATCAGGTTAATCAAGATGAGTCCAACGCCGCCGACCCTCCTACAAACTCGACCAAGTGCACTTACAAGCACTTCAACTCCTGCGACCCTCCTAAGTACGAGGGAACAAAGGGGTCACTGCACTCCTTCGATGGTTCGAAGAAATGGAAAGCACTTTTCTCAACTGTGACTGCCTAACGACCATTAGGTTCGTTATGCTATTTGCCGTCTCTTTGGGGTAGCTTTAACTTGGTGGAACGCCGAAAAAGGCAAAAGAGGTGCTGAAGCTGCGGTAGCTTTAACATGGGAACAACTTAGGGAGCTTATGACGAGGCGTTTTTACCCAAGGAGTGAAATCAAGAAGTTGGAAGATGAATTCTACTTCCTAAAGCAAAAAGATTGAGATGATATACAAAAAAAAAAAGAAAAGGTTTCTCGAGCTAAATCAGATGGTCTCGAATCTGTTCACCCCTCTCTACCGCCTTATTGAGCATTATATTCGGGGTCTTCCTTCGAAGATCCAAGATTTTGTGATGAGCACTGTACCTGCTGTAACGCCCTACTTTCCCGTACTTCCTTTATCTAGAAACCGTGTATTATAATTCTTTATTTCTTTTTTTTTGAAGCTTGTAATTCTCGTAATCATCTTGGCATCATTGTAAAACCGAGACTATGATCATAATGAAATCAAGATTCGTAATATTTATTCGTTGTAATGTTGTACGTAATTGAAAACGCTTGTGATCCGTGAAACTAGTAATCGTTAAACTAAATTCGTTACGAATATATAATTACCTATTCGTTTATTAAGTTAGTTAATTAAATTAATTAATTAATTAAATTAATTGATTAAATTAATTAATTAAATTAATTAATAAAATTAATTAATTTCTTTTACAAAAATTAAAATGCTAATTTTCTTTATAAATATATTAACATTTAGAATTAAATGTCAATATATATCTTTCCTTAATAAACTCTAAGGCCTAAATTGCAATTCTAGAATTCTTTAACTTCAAGGGCTATTCTTGCCATTTCTGAAACTAATATAAGATTTTTAATTAACAAAAAAAATATATCAGCAAAACCGGATCCGCGGGACTCGAACCCGGGATCTCCGGTTCAATAAACAACAGCACAAACACTCCGCCAGGCGCACCCCATTGATAGATTACCGGAAACATAAGGCTTTTAAGCCGTGTTTCCGGAGTAGATGCTGGTCGCGAACAGTAGGCGGCGGTAGCCCCTTGTGGGCGGGATTTTGAGTTTAAAACCTATTTTTTTACATTGATTACTCACCAAAATTCACCTAACAACTAACCTAAACTTATCCCTATAAAACCCACATCTAATCCAAGCATTTTTACACTTTAATCTCTCTTAAATCTCTCTCAAAACCCTTCAAACCAGTTGCCAAATTCCAAGTTCGAGCAGATTGTACCCATGTTACAAAAGTGAGCATATCTTGCTCATTTCTCAACGAAATCATCTCATTCTTCTTTCTAAACACTTGGACAAACTTTAAGTTTGAATCCTAGGGTTCTCCATGGAGAACTCAATCTGGAAATACACTTAAATGTCCAAAAACTTTCTGTTTGTTTTCAAAAACTTTTCAACACTTATATCTCTTCATCCAACTTGAGTTTAACTCATCTCAAACCTATGTCCTAATGCTTACAACCACTCTTATGGTTGGTTAGGCTTAAAACAAGGTTGAGGCATTCAAAATAGAGGATTTATCCTCACAAAAATTCTATTTTCATAGAGCTTCAAGCTCATAAGTGAGGCAAGTTCATAAACTTGTTCATGTGTGTCCACCATGGTTAGCTTGGGCTATCCTAACTCGAGACCACATATCACTTGATGATTTTTTAGACCTAAAGTGTCACCATGGACACACTTTACATTCTTGTCATTTACATTATTGTAATATTACTGTTCCAGTACCCTCCTTGTTACCCATGGTGACTTGTGTAGTGGTGAACGTTATTCGAGGTTCCTAAATGGATGGTTCTACCTCCTACCTCCTCCATGAATTCCATGAAATCCTTGTTAGTATAGTTTATTATTATGTACATATAATACCCATGGACTATATTATAATCCTAAAAACCGAAACCTTGATAATGACTATATAATCACCTATCAAGTTATTAAGTTACCACTAAAGTATGTAGTTTCTTGTCACGATTCTAATAGGTCCCGGACCTATGAAATCACATTCGACCCTTATGGGTTACTATAGTGTCAAGAACAAGTGCTACATCTTAGTGAATAATTTTGTATCATAATACTTTATCACACTTTATTTAATCATGCTCGAATAATCTAGATCCTCCGTCAAACTCGTTACTCATGCGTCCTCGTTTTCCTCTTGTAGGATAACTCGACGTTCATCCCATTAATAAACCAACTTCACGGACTTGTCAAGTTTGAAGACTTAGCAAAACCGTTAGTACACTCGACCCACTTTTCGTTTACAACACTTTGGGTGTAACATGTTTACTTATAGCAAAACCACAACACTTAAACTTTATGAAAATACACTAACAATCATATACACATTAATACTCGATGCACTTACTTGATGCTTATATCTTGGACATTTTTATGTGATACTTTAGTCATTAAATTGTTTTAAGCCTTCGTTTGACATGTATAAGTGCTTTAGGAAGTAACGCATCCCTCCATCGTGTAATCTTGAGGCCATGTGAAAACATCGTAATTGCGTTAAGGGTTTGACTAGTAGTATTGCATGCCTTGTATATGCTCTTGTAGAATCATAGTTGCCACGAGGATTTGTTTAAACTTTATTCGTATACGTATGCTATGCTTAAACTTGTGCACTCGCCTTTGCTTTTGCATTGAATTGTTAATTTTAAACATGTTACAGGTTGATGAAGAGGATGCTATGAAATCAATTAGTAAGGACTTAGATACACACATTTAGACGTTTAGGTTAATGTTGTTGGATCAATTTTGTTGTATTGTGTTAAGTTTAATTGTTGTATTTATTTCAATGTTGTATTTTGACAATTATTCTTTAAATGAAATTCGACTTTAAATTAAATATTGTCATTATTAGCGTTGTGAGCAATGAGCAATCTCGTTATCGTCTCACTCCGATGTTTCCGCCATCGGTTGGGGTGTGACAGATTGGTATCTGAGCCATAAATATAGGGAATTAGGTAGAATTGCTAGTTCGACCTAGTCTATAGTTTAAGTGACCAAACTTGACCATTCTGGTTTCTTGCTTGAAATATTAATTCTTCCTACCTTGCTTCTTCCTGTTTCTTTTGGTCTTAATGCATACAATATGTATTTCCTAAGACATTTACACAATATAACACTTGGAGCTTGAGGACACTCATACTAACGAGAGGATCTCGCTAAAATAGGGGTGAAACCCGCACTTTGGTGATCACTCTCAATCCGCGTATTCGATTTTTCACGAAATTACGCCATCAAGTTAGGAGTGATATCCATACCTTGATGGAAAATTTCAATTTCATACTCTAGTGGACCCTTACCAACGAGTCGGAATTCGCTCCTCGTTTGTTAAGTTCCAACCACGCTTAGGGTACGATGTTGTCAAGTTAGGGGTGAAACCCGCACCTTGTCAGCTAGTGCCACTCCTAAATTTTCAATCTCGCCAAAGTTTCGATTTTTTGATCAATTAGAGACGTGTAGTAACTGGAAGGGTAAAATGCCGTTAATCGCTTTCCGACGAGAGCATTTTACCTATAGGCCAAAGCACGTTTCTCTAATTTGAAAAGAATCTTCGATTCACTTTGTAATAGTCGACGCTTCTCAACCCAAAGCAGTCCAATATTTTACTAAGCCTATCTTTTATGCTATCTCAATTTCTATGTGTTTTAATACTTGTTATCTCGTTCATTTCGAACCCGATGTACAATTCGCACATCTTTCGCAAAAAAAAAAAAACAATAGTAATTATCTCAAACCAACTAAATTTATACTCCTTACCCAATCATACGTGATTATACTATTGAATATGCTTATGTCACCTATGTGAACTCATACGAGTTATACAATACTTACATGCTCAAACGTAACTTTCATAATCACGTCACGATAAAGCCTCACCCTTTCCCCTATTGTCGACCACTTTCATGACAACTAATCGATTTAGATATATACCTAAACCTTTTTATCATTAAGTGAATTTCCCCACTTATGCATAAACCTCGAACCTTACTATTTTATCTAATGATTTCTCACCCTACAACTTATTTACGTAAATCACATATACGAAACCCCTAATGATACTTTAAACTTTTCTTTCACAATTTTCAAAAACTTTATGAAATGCTACCTATCAACTTAGTCAGTCAAATGAACCTCTTGCCCTCGATTTCATAAATCGTCCAATACACACTCACTTTATACTACTATTCTAAAGATATTTTATTTCCAACAAGAAACCAACGAAAACTTTCTCTCACATACGTATAAGTACTTTGCTAAAATACTTTTCAAAATTCAAGTTTTATATGAAAATTTTCAAAACACAACTTTTCTTGCATTAATAAAATAAAATATAATATAATAAAGCAAGCTCACTATTTTACAACCTTTTCAAAAACCGCTAATACGCAAATCCAAATCTAAACACAAGGGCAAGAAAATTTCATATGCGAATACACATTTTTAAAACAAAAGTAGCATTTCTTTTACAAACCACATCTTACATAAAAAAATTAATAACTTTTCTCAATATTCACACCGACATTCACAATTTTGGTCCTTCATCTCCAACATACCCGACTTATTTTAATTCAATCAACTCAATTTTTTGACTCAAGCAACCATACACATGCTTATCTCCTTACACGTTTCTATTTATGCAGTCAATGTTACATGAAAATATTACACATATCACTATTGCACTTCGTATTTTACACACTCGCAACTCCGTGGTAACTTATATATGCTAAATCCCTTACGCTTGATACCGCATGCTAATGTTATACGTATTTGTCTTCAATCATACTCAAAATTTATGCATTCGCACTACTTGGTAGTCATACTTGAAATCTATAAGTAGGCATAACCCGAGTGGTTTTCGCCTACGTTCGACACACTCATACATACATATAATCATGCTTACATACTTAATTTTTATACGCTAGCTTACATACCCTTTGCATACTAGATGTAACTTGACCCGTACACTACTAGTACAAACTATGCAGGTCATGCACAAACCAAAATAATCGCGGGTGCACACCGGATTATATTGGTAGGCGCATGAAAACCATAGTGGGTTCTACTGTGTATCGCAACGGAACGTAACATGACACCGAATAGCGAAACAACGTAACATGGAACATGGTGGATACGCCGCTGGTACTTCCTATATATAAGTGTCCCTACCATGTTACCAAACTTTCGTAAAACATGCCATGAGAAATTCGGTGTTTTTCCGGACCTTGTTAAATACATTTGATTCATAACAAACTTTGGTGACCCCACTTCGTAATGATTAGTACTCGATTACCCATGATAAAGCTTCATTCTCAAAATCGTTAGCTTTACCCACCACAACTATCACTAGCATCTCTCAACATTCCATGTCGCATTTATCCGATATTCATACCATTTTTACCCCTCGCATACACCTACCGAATCGTTCACTACCATAACACGATATTCCCAATTCTTCACTTAACCCTTCACCCAAACTTTATCTAAAGTGAATCAGCCTAAACTTTCAATCCGTTTTTGTAAACGTTCCCACCGGCTCAATCTTGTCAAAATGTTCCTTTTCTTTTAAAACTATCTTTCACTCTTATCTACGCGCAAACTTCAATTAGTCGGTCTATTACCGCCAAAACCTTTTAGAAACCGTAAATATTTACCATCCTAGCTCTCTCCAATAAACATTTTTCTACAACAAGTAATTTTACTAATGTGGCTTAGAACTGACAAAACTTTTCTTACAACTTATGGTGCGGACCTCTCATATTAATCAAAATACATCTTTAGTCACTAAAACCTTCCTCTTAGGTCGCACTCTTATAAAATATTCCTTACAATGAGTTGTCCAGACCCAATTAAACTCACTTTCTTACACACACACATACACGTTTATACTTATTCTTGTACACATTTACGATTGGTGTCTTAAAACACCTTAGTCAAACAAATTACTTTCGCAAACCTACCATTTTTATCCTTCGAGATTTCGATACATATTGACACACTTATACATGAACTCCGCAAAAACTTTAAACTTCAAAATCTTGATTTTGGCCAAACATTTTCACCAAAATGAGATCTTTTCCAAAGTCTTCCTCTTGAATAAATTTCTGGACGGAATTTCCTAAAGGAGGGGAGACTATAACGCCCTGCTTTCCCGTACTTCCTTTATCTAGAAACCGTGTATTATAATTCTTTATTTCTTTTTTAAGCTTGTAATTCTTGTAATCATCTTTAACCGCATCATTGTAAAACCGAGACTATGATCATAATGAAATCAAGATTCGTAATATTTATTCGTTGTAATGTTGTACGTATTTGAAAACGCTTGTGATCCGTGAAACTCGTAATCGTTAAACTAAATTCGTTACGAATATATATAATTACCTATTCGTTTATTAAGTTAGTTAATTAAATTAATTAATTGAATTAGTTAAAAAAATTAATTAATTTCTTTTACAAAAATTAAAATGCTAATTTTCTTTATAAATATATTAACATTTAGAATTAAATGTCAATATATATCTTTCCTTAATAAACTCTAAGGTCTAAATTGCAATTATTGAATTCTTTAACTTCAAGGGCTATTTATAACATTTTTAATTAACAAAAAAGATATATCAGCAAAACCGGATCCGCGAGACTCGAACCCGGGACCTCCGGTTCAATAAACAACAGCACAACCACTCCGCCAGGCGCACCCCATTGATAGATTACCGGAAACACAAGGCCTTTAAGCCGTGTTTCCGGAGTAGATGCTGGTCGCGAACAGTAGGCGGCGGTAGCCCCTTGTGGGCGGGATTTTGAGATTAAAAGCTATTTTTTACATTGATTACTCACCAAAACTCACCTAACAACTAACCTAAACTTATCCCTATAAAACCCACCTCTAATCCAAGCATTTTTACACTTTAATCTCTCTCAATCTCTCTCAAAACCCTTCAAACCAGTTGCCAAATTTCAAGTTCGAGCAGATTGTACCCATCTTACAAAAGTGAGCATATCTTGCTCATTTCTCAACGAAATCATCTCATTCTTCTTTCTAAACACTTGGACAAACTTTAAGTTTGAATCCTAGGGTTCTCCATGGAGAACTCAATCTGGAAATACACTTAAATGTTCAAAACCTTTCTGTTTGTTTTCAAAAACTTTTCAACACTTATATCTCTTCATCCAACTTGAGTTTAACTCATCTCAAACCTATGTCCTAATGCTTACAACCACTCTTATGGTTGGTTAAGCTTAAAAACAAGGTTGAGACATTCAAAATAGAGGATTTATCCTCACAAAAATTCTATTTTCATAGAGCTTCAAGCTCATAAGTGATGCAAGTTCATAAACTTGTTCGTGTGTGTCCACCATGGTTAGCGTGGGCTATCCTAACTCGAGACCACACATCACTTGATGATTTTTCTAGACCTAAAGTGTCACCATGGACACACTTTACATTCTTGTCATTTACATTATTGTAATATTACTGTTCTAGTACCCTCCTTGTTACCCATGGTGACTTGTGTAGTGGTGAACGTTATTCGAGGTTCCTAAATGGATGGTTCTACCTCCTACCTCCTCCATGACTTCCATGAAATCCTTGTTAGTATAGTTTATTATTATGTACATATAATACCCATGGACTATATTATAATCCTAAAAACCGAAACCTTGATAATGACTATATAATCACCTATCAAGTTATTAAGTTACCACTAAAGTATGTAGTTTCTTGTCACCATTCTAATAGGTCACGAACCTATGAAATCACATTAGACCCATATGGGTTACTAGGTGTCAAGAACAAGTGCTACATCTTAGTGAATACTTTTGTATCATAATACTTCACTACACTTTATTTTAATCATGCTCGAATAATCTAGATCCTCCGTCAAACTCCGTTACTCATACGTCCTGGTTTTCCTCTTGTAGGATAACTCGACGTTCATCCCATCAATCAACCAACTTCACGGACTTGTCAAGTTTGAAGACTTAGCAAAACCGTGAGTACACTCGACCCACTTTTCGTTTACAACACTTTTGGGTGTAACATGTTTACTTATACCAAAACCACAACACTTAAACTTTATGAAAATACACAAACAATCAGATTTACACATGAATACTCGATACGCTTACTTGATGTTTATATCTTGGATATTCTTTATGTGATACTTTAGTCATTAACTTGTTTTAAGCCTTCGTTTGACATGTTGATGTTCTAAAAGTAGTTAATTAAAAACAAATCAAATTACCCTAATTCTAGACTCAAATTAAACTCTAGACTCATAAATTATACTAAACTACTAACCGGCAAGTGGACCGATCAATTGTAAAATAGCTTAAGCAAGTCCGTATTATCGAACCCACGAGACTCTCTAATTACTATGACTACTTAATTTAGACTCGACTAAAGCAACTTTATATATTTTAAGGGGGGGGGGGGTTTCTAACTAATTCTAAATTATTAATTAAACTAAAACTATTTAATTGAAACAAATCAAACTTTGACTTTTTAGAACTTGGGAATTAAATCAGGAATAATGAACTGGTTACCTAGGTTGGATTTTTTTTTATTACTACTCATTTGATTTAATAATAACTTTATTAGGTTGAATGGTTTACCGGGATCTTAGAATATTAAACTCTAGGTTTACCGAACATGACCCCGACCCTTCTCAGGAAGACACCTATGGTAACCTACAATTTTATTTGTTCACCGGTTTTAAAGATTCCTTTTCAGTTATCTTTTAATTTAGTAAAGTGTCTAATTAGTTAACTACTTCTCAATAATTAACCTAGACCAACTACAACTTCTAGTTTAGCTTAGCGACTTAATTTTGACAAGTAAATTAGATTTGGGGATTTCTCAAAACCTAAACCTAACAATTTATCTAATTAATTCAGTTAACTAATTATTATTTCTCAATAACTAATCTAGGTATAATGAAAAAACGGATTTTATATTTCAAGTAATTGTTTTCCCGGTTTTATTGGCCAATTTACTGACAACTTCCCGAATCCCTAAAGACACGAAAAAGCAACACAAACATATTCTATGGAAGACATCCACCTAGATTCATGTAAAACAATTAAACAACCACAAATCAATTAAAATCATGCAAATACACTAAACTAGAAAATTAAAGTTGTGAACTTTACCAATTACACATTCAAACCACAGTCAAACTAAAATAAATCAAACTTTCATAAAATCAATCACCCAAACCTAGGTAACTGAATTAAATCTAGCCAAGTATCGTGTTTGCAAAACTAAATAAACAAGGTTTAAAACAAGAATGCATAATCAAGTCAAACAAAGAAGTATAAGGATCAAGAATGTTGCAATAAAACCGTTAATGCTCCTGCCTCGAAACTCCTTGATAGCCCGACCGATTCCTGTAGCCTAGATCTTCCTCTTTCAGATCAGATTCTCCAGAAAATATGCTCCAAAAGGCCTAAGTTCGTCCAAGCTTGATCCAAGATGTGTTTCAATTGCATAATGACTCAATAAATAACAAACAAATCACACATCAACCCAGTTTCGAAACTTTCTAGATAAAACACCCTCTCGCCGGCCGCGAGAGGGTTTTAAGTGGCCGGTCGCGCCCCGCCAGAGGGTGAAAAACCCCTAATTTCGATCCGTTTCCTCTTTTTTGATCCAATTACGCTCCGGCTCGGTTCTATTTACCATTTTAGCTCGTTTTTCCCATCATTCCAACCGTTTTCACGAACCAAGACCTGCAAAACACATTTGTATTAAAAGTAATCAAATTCTTGACAAACCGAAACAAAAACGTGTTAAAACTTTACAAACTCTACATGATGAATGCATGTATTATTCAATACATCAAATATCCCCACACTTGCTTTTTTTATGCCCTCAAAAAAGAATTGTGCACAAACGGAATCGTAACTAAATAATTAGGGAATGAGATTTATGTTAATCGCGATTGCAAGTACTAGATCCACTTAAACTCAAAATTCAGTTCAAACTTCTTATCATGTAAATTTAGTTTAAGTGCGGTCAATCTACCTAGGGTCTCACACTAGAATCCACAGTACCCCTAATCCGACCTCAAGCTTATGGAACAAAAGGAATGAATTATTTAATCCATTTCCTAACCGTTTTATACCAAAATATAAAGAATTTAAAACCAAGTAATTTTCTTTTTTTTTCCTTTCGAGCATTTGATTTATTTTTGCATATCTAACCTAGAGGCTGTCTCAACCAGAGTCACCATCCCCGAGAGCGACAACATGGGCTTCGATACTTAAAATTTTGAATAATCCTAGAGGGATTCTCAATCAGAGTCACCATCCCCAAGAGAGATTACATAGACCTCGTCTACTTTTCAATCAAGCTCATTTTTTTCTATATTTTTTTATTTTTCTTTTACATGATTAAAAATTCTAAAGATTTTAGCTTATAACGACATTCCTTATACTATTTTTGGCGGTTTCAGTTTCCCATTTCTCCTAGATGAGTACCCACTAGTAGACCGACAATTAAGGTATATTAATCTCAAAGAACATAAGAACCGAATCGAGCCTACTCACATATCCCAAGTTAGACACAAATTCACCCTTTTATTTCTCATAGTATTATTATTTGAAACCGAAGAAAAATTTAATTTTTCTATAATTTTCGGTTTAATTTCATGCAAACTTCTTTTTCAAAAGAAATTTTCGGATTTTTTTTTTCAAACTAAAACAAATACTCTACTACTCTACTCTACTATCTCATCCCCACACTTGTGCACTCGCCTTTGCTTTTGCATTGAATTGTTATTTTAAAACATGTTACAGGTTGATGAAGAGGATGCTATGAAATCAAATAGCAAGGACTTAGATACACACATTTAGACGTTTAGGTTAATGTTGTTGTATCAATTTTGTTGTATTGTGTTAAGTTTAATTGTTGTATTTGTTTAAATGTTGTATTTTGACAATTATTCTTTAAATGAAATTCGACTCTAAATTAAATATTGTCATTATTAGCGTTGTGAGCAATGCGAAATCTCGTTATCGTCTCACTCCGATGTTTCCGCCATCGGTTGGGGTGTGACAGATTGTATCAGGGCCATAAATATAGGGAATTAGGTAGAATTGCCATGTTCGATCTAGTCTATAGTTTAAGTGACCAAACTTGACCATTCTTGTTTCTTGCTTAAAATATTAATTCTTCCTACCTTGCTTCTTCCTGTTTCTTTTGGTCTTCATGCATACAATATGTCTTTCCTAAGACTTTACACAATATACACACTTGGAGACTTGAGGACACTCATACTAACGAGACGATCTCGCCAAAATAGGGGTGAAACCCGCACTTTGGTGATCACTCTCAATCCGCGTATTCGATTTTTCATGAAATTACGCCATAAAGTTAGGAGTGATATCCATACCTTGATGGAAAATTTCCATTTCATACTCTAGTGGACCCTTACCAACGAGTCAGAATTCGCTCCTCGTTTGGTAAGTTCCAACCACGCTTAGGGTACGATGTTGTCAAGTTAGGGGTGAAACCCGCACCTTGTCAGCTAGTCCCACTCCTCAATTTTCAATCTCGCCAAAGTTTTGATTTTTCGATCAATTAGAGACGTATAGTAATTGGAAGGGTAAAATGCCGTTAATCGCTTTCCGACAAGAGCATTTTACCTATAGGCCAAAGCACGTTTCTCTAATTTGAAAAGGTTCTTCGATTCACTTTGGAATAGTCGACGGTTCTCAACCCAAAGCACTCCAATATTTTACTAAGCCCTATCTTTTATGCTATCTCAATTTCTATGTATTTTAACACTTGTTATCTCGTTCATTTCGAACCCGATGCACAATTCGCACATCTTTCGCAAAAAAAAAAAACAATAGTAATTATCTCAAACCAACTAAATTTATACTCCTTACCCAATCATACGTGATTATACTATTGAATATGCTTATGTCACCTATGTGAACTCATACGAGTTATACAATACTTACATGCTCAAACGTAACTTTCATAATCACGTCACGATAAAGCCTCACCCTTTCCCCTATTGTCGACCACTTTCATGACAACTAATCGATTTAGATATATACCTAAACCTTTTTATCATTAAGTGAATTTCCCCACTTATGCATAAACCTCGAACCTTACTATTTTATCTAATGATTTCTCACCCTACAACTTATTTACGTAAATCACATATACGAAACCCCTAATGATACTTTAAACTTTTCTTTCACAATTTTCAAAAACTTTATGAAATGCTACCTATCAACTTAGTCAGTCAAATGAACCTCTTGCCCTCGATTTCATAAATCGTCCAATACACACTCACTTTATACTACTATTCTAAAGATATTTTATTTCCAACAAGAAACCAACGAAAACTTTCTCTCACATACGTATAAGTACTTTGCTAAAATACTTTTCAAAATTCAAGTTTTACATGAAAATTTTCAAAACACAACTTTTCTTGCATTAATAAAATAAAATATAATATAATAAAGCAAGCTCACTATTTTACAACCTTTTCAAAAACCGCTAATACGCAAATCCAAATCTAAACACAAGGGCAAGAAAATTTCATATGCGAATACACATTTTTAAAACAAAAGTAGCATTTCTTTTTACAAACCACATCTTACATAAAAAAATTAATAACTTTTCTCAATATTCACCCGACATTCACAATTTTGGTCCTTCATCTCCAACATACCCGACTTATTTTAATTCAATCAACTCAATTTTTTGACTCAAGCAACCATACACATGCTTATCTCCTTACACGTTTCTATTTATGCAGTCAATGTTACATGAAAATATTACACATATCACTATTGCACTTCGTATTTTACACACTCGCAACTCCGTGGTAACTTATATATGCTAAATCCCTTACGCTTGATACCGCATGCTAATGTTATACGTATTTGTCTTCAATCATACTCAAAATTTATGCATTCGCACTACTTGGTAGTCATACTTGAAATCTATAAGTAGGCATAACCCGAGTGGTTTTCGCCTACGTTCGACACACTCATACATACATACAATCATGCTTACATACTTAATTTTTATACGCTAGCTTACATACCCTTTGCATACTAGATGTAACTTGACCCGTACACTACTAGTACAAACTATGCGGATCATGCACAAACCAAAATAATTGCTATTGCTGACAGAAGCCATTAAAGCTGAAGCTATCCAAAGACCAACGTTTTTCAAAGATGTTGAAGATTGCAAGAAGATTGAAGACTAAGTTATTTTATGAAGCTATTATCAAGGGGGAGTTTGTTGTTGCATATTTGTGACAACAGCATAGATTTGGTCTTTGGATATCTTGTAATTAGTAAAATGATAAACGGTTAGCGGGTTTAATTTTGTATTAGTGAATTAGAAGTAATTGGGCTAAACTAGACACACAATAGTGCATGGTAGGCGAATTGGGCTTTAAACCCATTAGCAGTCCCTGTAGGAAACCCTAGCCCATGAGCGTAACCTATCTCTATATATAGGGAGGTTGTGATTAGGGTTAAGGTTGCTGGTTCTATTGCTCAGTTAGTTGTTCAGTTCTGAAAGAATTACTTTAGAGAGAGTTGAGAGAAGAGTCTTGAATTGGTTGTAAACACTTTGTGTTCGATAATTAATAGAAGACAGTTTGAAGGAATTCTTTGTGTTCGTGTTCGCGTTCTTATTGTTTCTGTGAAATCTGATCTAGGGGATTCCGCACTCTAGATTAGATAGACGATTCTATCAAGATCCATAAGGACTAGGGGACCTACAATTGGTATCAGAGCATTCGGCTCTTGATTATTGCTCGGTTTAGAATCATGACAGCAGAAAAACTGGGTTTTTGGGCGTTTTGGAGGCTGTTTTGGAGTTTGTGACAGCATAATTTGGGTTTCTGTTACTGTTCGGGATTAACAACTTGCAATTCGGATTGAAGACTTGCATTCCGGATCAAAAATCAAAGTATTTCGGATTGAAGACTTGAATTTCAGATCAGAATCTGCATTTCGGATCTGGAAAACTTGCAATTTGGATCAGAAAAGCCATCTCGAATTCCATTTCGGATTGAATTCGGATCAGAAACTCCATTTCGGATTCCAATTCGGATCAGAAGTGTATTCCGGATTTCCATTTCGGATCAAAATAGTGCATTCCGGATTACATCTCGGATCACTATTCCGGATTTCCATTTTGGATTAGAACAGTGCATTCCGGATTTCATCTCGGATCACTATTCCGGATCACCATTTCGGATTATCAATTCGGATTACTATTCCGGATTGTCATCTCGGATTGTCGATCAGAGTTACCATTCCGGATTTGACACTGTTCCGAGTTAGGATTAAGAAGGTGGAAACTTAACCAGCTGACGTAACCAGAGTTAAACGTTTTTGGACATAGAAGTTGATCCATATACAATTTTGCCGAACAGATTGGACAGTTAGACTCGTGTGATTTTTAGGACAAAAAAAGCACGAAAATCCCAAAAATCATAATCGGACACAATATACATCATTAGAATCGTATTGACAGAGACGAGTCTAACAGTATAATTTGGTAACCACTCATTTCGGACAAGTTTAACGTTTTTAACGAGCCGTTCGTTAAAATATGTCGAATATGTCTAATCTAAATGAGTTTTTAAGAATGGAGCACGAGGCTGGTACCACAAACAAACCTCCAAAGATGCTGAAGGTAGAGAACTATCTTACTTAGAAGGATAGGTTTCAATCCTTTATTGAATATCAGGACACACGGATGTGGATCTGTATTCAAGATGGGTACGCTAACCCTACGCATGATTTTGAGGGCAGACAACGTGTTACTGTGTATGTAAACATGTCTGAAGCTGAAAAGAGGATGTATGGGTCTGAGAAGAAAGCCTTAGCTGTTATGAAGATGTCGTTACCTGATGGCATCAAACACACATTCAAACGTTATACTACATCGAAGAAGATGTGGGATGCACTGGAGAAGAGATATGAGGGCAATACTGATGTGAAGAAGAACAAGGTGGATCTGTTGAAGAAACAGTTTACTGTGTTCAAAGGAATGAGAAATGAATCCCTTGAAGATATTATCACGAGATATTATCATCTGATCTCAGAAATAGATAATTATGACATAGAGGGATACACGGATGTGGAGATAAACAACAAGTTGCTGGATGCTTTACCTACAAAATGGGATATCTACACTTTGATGATAAAAGGTGAAACTGATTATGAAAAGAAAGACTTGGCAGAGGTTGTTGGGAAATTGAGAGCTTATGAGCTCGATATGAATAAGAAGGAGACTGGATATGATCAGGTTCAGGATCCGGGGATTTATAAAGGTCTTACACCTTCATCTTCCAACAATGCTTCTAGTGACACTGCAACTGTGTTTCTCTCATGTGAAAATGAACATATCATGACAAATGCTGAGGGTGAAGTATGTTTTGTTGCTGCTTCAGGAGGCTCGTCAGGGGCTAAGAGACAACAATCAAATAACAGCAGTTCTAAGTCTATGCCTCTGAGTGTCAAAAGTGCTGAAGAACACCTGGCATTGCTTGCTTCTTTCGTTGCTTCCTACGAGAACTACATTTAGGGAAGAATATCTGATCCTGCTACGTTTGATGAGGATTATTATCAGATTGACCCTGATAACCTAGAGGAGATGGATTTACAATGGCAAATGGCCATGATTTCTAGACGAGTGAAGAGGTTCATGAACAGAACGGGTAGGAAGTTCGTTGGAAATAGTGTGGGCTTTGACAAGTCAAAAGTGAAGTGTTACAACTGTCATAACTATGGACATTCGCTAGAGAGTGTCAAAGACCTAAATCTGAATCACGTTCTAGTTCATCCTTTGGAGATTCTCATGGTCATGGTTCAAGCAACAGGAATGGGTCAAACAACACTGGATCACAGGCCTTGATTTCTACTGCTAGAGAGGGTTCTTATGATTGGAGTGTTCATATGGAGAATGATAACAACGCATCACAGGCGTTTATGGCTGAGATAGCTCCAGGTGTTGATGAAGAAGTGAAAGCTGATGCTGAGATGGTGCAAGAGAAGGTAGCTGAGAAAGCTGATGGAGAACAGATTGCTACAGAGAAGAAGATGGCTGCTAATTTTGATGCTTTCATGGCTGATCTAAGCAAATCAACATGCGAGGTATGTTCTAACTCTGGTAGTTCTGTTTGTTTGAAGTGTCGTGAACTGCAAAGTGAGGTTGACATGTTAACCAATCAAAACCAAAGTTTGGCTAATGAGTTCTCGAACCTAAAAGAATCAAACTTTTTCGTAAAACGAAACGAGTCATTATACTTGAAGAAAATTAAAGGTTATGAAGAAGAAATCAGTATTCTAACCTGTAAGCTTAATGAAAAACTTCAAGTTATTGACTTAGCTCATGATACGATGAGCTAAGAGACAACAATCAAATAACAGCAGTTCTAAGTCTATGCCTCTGAGTGTCAAAAGTGCTGAAGAACACCTGGCATTGCTTGCTTCTTTCATTGTTTCCTACGAGAACTACATTCAGGAAGAATATATAAGATCCTGCTACGTTTGATGAGGATTATGATCAGATTGACCCTGATGACCTAGAGGAGATGGATTTACAATGGCAAATGGCCATGATTTCTAGACGAGTGAAGAGGTTCATGAACAGAACGGGTAGGAAGTTCGTTGGAAAGAGTGTGGGCTTTGACAAGCCAAAAGTGAAGTGTTACAACTGTCATAACTATGGACATTTCGCTAGAGAGTGTCAAAGACCTAAGTCTGAATCACGTTCTAGTTCATCCTTTGAAGATTCTCCTGGTCATGGTTCAAGCAACAGGAATGAGTCAAACAACACTGGATCACAGGCCCTGATTTCTACTGCTAGAGAGGGTTCTTATGATTGGAGTGTTCATATGGAGAATGATAACAACGCATCACAGGCGTTTATGGCTGAGATAGCTCCAGGTGTTGATGAAGAAGTGAAAGCTGATGCTGAGATGGTGCAAGAGAAGGTAGCTGAGAAAGCTGATGGAGAACAGATTGCTACAGAGAAGAAGATGGCTACTAATTTTGGTGCTTTCATGGCTGATCTAAGCAAATCAACATGCGAGGTATGTTCTAACTCTGGTAGTTCTGTTTGTTTGAAGTGTCGTGAACTGTAAAGTGAGGTTGACATGTTAACCAATCAAAACCAAAGTCTGGCTAATGAGCTCTCGAACCTAAAAGAATCAAACTTTTTCGTAAAACGAAATGAGTCATTATACTTGAAGAAAATTAAAGGTTATGAAGAAGAAATCAATATTCTAACTTGTAAGCTTAATGAAAAACTTTAAGTTATTGACTTAGCTCATGATACGTTGAGTGAGAAAACAAAAGAGGTTTTTGAAAAATGCAAAGAGTTGTCTGAAGCACAACTTAAAATTTGTGAGCTTGAAAAGAAATTAAATCAATTCAGAGATTCATCTTTTGTAATGAAACACATGATGAATGGCTTGAAGAAGAGTAATGACAAGACGTGTGTGGGATTTAAAGGGTTGAATGAAGTTCCACCACCACTTGGTCATGACTATTCTTTCTTGCCAGATGAAGAAGAGCTTACAGACTTTGTGTCAACCACCTGGCAGTTCCACCTAAAGTAATGTTGATGGTTCTGAGAATGCCAAGAAGGATAATAAGAGGGAGCCAGTTTTGAAAACAAAAAATACACACCCTAAGAATCAAAAACAAATTTTTGTTAAAAAGGTTGATTTTGTCAAAGGGAGTGACATGAATGAAGAGGTACCTGTTATTATCTAAGAGTCTAATGTGCAGTTTGCTAAAAATAAAAACAAAGAAAAATAAGAAGTTAAGCAAACTAAACAAGATCCTTCAAAGGCATCATCATCATCATCATCATCATCGCCTGATGAATCTAAGCAAGAGGCTTCTGTAAAGAAATCTTCGGCTAGAAAATCTTGCTTCAGTTGTCATGAAAGCTAGCTGCTGTGCTCCTAACAAAAAGAGTGAGGCACAGGTAAGTGAGAGACAGAGAGAAAAATCACCAGCAAAAAGTGGTGATGGTGAGAAGAAGGTTAACTCACTAAAGATATCTGCTACAAAGCAACAGAGTGTTGCTGTTGGTGTAAATAAGGCTGAAAAAAGAACTCACCAAGTTCCTCGTTTTCCAAGAAATCAACAAAGATTTCAGCCTGCATCTACATCAGGCAAATATGATAGACCTAGATTTGTTCACCAAGAATGAATAACTTTAATGGTCAATTAAATAATTTCAGAAGTCAAGGTCAATATCAAAATCGATACCAGAATGGTGGTAGTCGAAATTTTTAAAACAATGGATTTAGAAACTATTATCATCAAAATTCATGGAACCAAAATCATAATTTCCAAAGGTCGCAAAGTCCAAAAATGGTTAGGAAACCTCAGGACCACATACCTAGTGGAAATCAAAAACCATTTCCATCAACAGGTCTAAGATCCAAGACTCCTGTTAGGAGTGATGGATATTGGATGGATGCTACTATAGTTGATGAATCTGGAAGACCCAAGACCATTAAGGCTTGGGTCCCCCAATCTAACTAATTTTGTAGGATGGTGCAGGAGCTTCTAAGGAGGATTATCAACATGTGGTATGTTGATAGTGGTTGCTCAGGCACATGACGGGGGATGCGAGGCTGTTGACTGAGTTTGAGAATATAGATGGTGGTTATGTGAATTTTGCAAGTGCTAAAGGAGGGAACATTACTGGTAGAGTGTAACACCCTGTAAAATCATGTCCAATAGTATAGTGACACGTGTTGTATTTTTAATATAGTCTATTAAAGACCAATAAGGACTAAAGGCGTCAACATGCTCAAGATGAGCCTCTGAGTGACGAACCGATGTCAACATGCATAAATAATAGTCTCTGAGTGACTGATATGTCAACATGCTTAAATCATTAGCCGCTGAGTGAATGATACGTCAACATGCTTGAAACTTGGCCTCTGAGTGACTGATATGTCAACATGCCCAGCCTCTGAGTGACATCGAAATCAACATACTTGTAATAAGCCTCTGAGTGATCCTTTGTGAAGTCCTAACTCTCATACGTGCCATTTGTTGGACGCGAGGGTTCAATTTTGTAAATATGTGAAAGTTGGATAATGGAGGATTAAAAGTGTCAACATGTTAATTTATACCTCTGAGTGACCTTTTAACGAACCGAGAGCTCAACAATGTCCGGGTATGCCAAGTATTTGCTACGAAGGGCTAAAAGTGCTAAAAAGGTGTTTTAGAAGGCCTTTAGAGGCTTTATATAGTTCAGGGGTTAAAAGTGTCAAACTTTGGAAATTGCCATGGGGGTCGCGGGCCGTGAGAGACATGGCCTGTGTCTCTCGCACCCCATGAGAGAGGCTCTGACGCAGAAAATTGTTTGGAGACCAAGCAAAGCTCCAAAACCATGGTTTCTCTAAATGCTATTCCACATTTTGGGACACCTGTAAGCTTCTTCTTACTCCCCTAAACACCTGGCTTCACCTCCTTTGAGTTCTCCACCTATAAATAGGTGTTCAAGTGATCATTCCAACTTACACCTTTCTTAAACATAACTCTTCTCCCATCTCTGGAAGTTCCTAGCTGAAATGAGCATCCAACTTAGTTTTATTGCATTGTAGGAACCTCTTGTAAGTGTTCCTTACTCTTGCATTTTCGTTTATAGGCTTCTATAGCCAAAAGTCAAGCGTTTTACGGCAAACGCTTTGACTTTTGGTTAAGAACATTATGGTCCAGCCATTTTTTGAAATGAATATGGCTAAGTGATCGTAATAAGGTAGGTGTTAGTCCCTATAAAGGGCACCTCCTGAAGATCACGTTTGCTAGACAAATTGACGGGTCAAAGTTATGATATTAAAAAGTCAAACATGCCATTTTTCGAAAAAATCATAAAATGATCTTATATATGTTATGAAACCTGTTTTGACACTTAAAAATTTGGTAATAATCATTAGAACATGTAAGAACATGTTCGGCTCGTCAGTTTCAGTTCTAGGGTCGGTTCGCAACCGAAAGTCGCAAAGTTTGACTTCTGCTTTGACTTTCGATTCGGACCCGATTTAGATTAGTTACCTACTGATCTAAAGTTGCATTATGATCATAATATAATGTAGCATAACCCTCTGAGGTTATATTACATGATCATAATCAGAATCCAAGTTTATGCGTAAGTTCCATAACTATGCCACATTTGACCAAAATGTCCTTTTTGCATAAAACAAGGTTTTAAAGATAATAAACTTGAAAATGAGTTTCCTACTGATGTAATAATATGAGTAGGATTATTTGGGATGTTAAACCAAGTTGTAAACGGAGTTTCCAAGCAGGTCCTTAAACTATGTCGATACATGACGGTTTTAGTCCTTGTGACTCATAAAATGATTTTAATCAATCTTTTCAAGGTAAATCATTTACCTACTGATATGCTATATTAAATAACATATTTTAAATATTTTAATATGATCCAAATGTCAGTTTTAGTAAACATCGCTTAAAAACGTCATTTTACGACATAAGCGCCGTTTCGGCGCATAGTACGGTTTTAAATCATATTAATGGACCAAGACTTGTTACCTACTAATTTTAAAACTTATTTTAAACATATTTACAGTAGGTACATGTTATAAACTCAGAATCCCAAATAATTTATAAACTATGTATAAAATTACCAAAATGCCCCTAATATGCGCACGGTTACGTATACGTAACTATTTATCAGAAATTAACCAAAACGGGTTTAACCTTGTCATTTAAGTTTCAAAATCCAGAATGTTTATAGTTTACCCATATTAAACAAGTCAAGGTATTTTATTGGGATTAAACTACATTCTATCCAATCATCGTTTAATCTAGCGTCATACGTTTTGATCAAGTACGCTAGTCGGTCTAAGTCTATGACTTAAATAAGACTGTTAGTATTTAATTGGTTAGTTTATGCCATAATCCAGACTAGAGACTTGCCGGTAAATGCTATATGCACTTAGTCCTTTGTGTGTACGGCTGAGTTATTAAAAAATTAAAGAAGACTAGCTTAGGTAAATACTCTCGACTTATTTCCCCTATATGGGCTTGGGTTACGGAATTATTACCGCTTGGTCGGAAATGGGATTAATCGAACGTCGGTTCGGAATAGAAATCTGCATATTCTGTTTTAATCAGTTTTGTTTGATAATTTAAACATTGGGGATTAACTACCGTGTCCTGGATATCCTCGGCTCATTACAATCGAAATGGCCACGACTTTAGCGCGGGTGTAGGCATACACCCGATAGACGCTCAATTCTGCATTCCCACAAGGTTGGGAGGAATTGACTCCTTCGTGAGTCCAAAGTGGTGTGTACATTAATTATGTCTCGATTTTCGTGCCAAGCCCCGTATGTATGACAAACAAGTAAATCTATTAACAAGGTTGGACGGTCAGTTAACCCAAGTCATAAAAAGATTTTTGTGCTGATACGCACCTAAAACATTTTTGAAATGTTTTCAAAATGAGTCAGTTGGGTGTATTTACCAGCGAAAGCTGACGTATTTTCAAAAGACTAATCTGCAGGTACAATATGAAAATAGGCCGGAAGTGCTCGGTAGTGATAGAGGATCTTGCAAATCCTAAATCTGCCCAAAGTCTGTTTTGTATTCTTTCCTTGTACAATTTATGATCCGCCTGTGGATCTTCTATTACAAGCCTGTATATTATTTTGTATTTTCGAACATTCGGTTTGTAATAGTAATTTTACTCCAAGACTTCCGTTGTGCCGTGTTTAATTGACTATGATGTTATCAACTGTTGTCACGATACTCTCCACCCGGGCCCACCGGTGTTCGGGTTTTGGGGTTGGAAATCCAGGGTGCGAGAGGGTTGGTATCAGAGCCAACGTTTGAGAGAATTAAACACTAGCCTTTTGTGTTTAGTCTCAAACTTACACGAGCACATTCCTTAGACTTCCGAGTCTAGGCATTGACCTAGGATTACTCGTTTCATTATTAAGTTATTAGTATTGTTTTTAAATTGATTTCTAACCGGAAAATGCCGCCATGTGTACGAGGACAAAGTGGACGAGGAAAAGGTCCAATGAGGGGAGGACCATCGGGGCGTATTCCTCAACCTCATAATTCAGATGCATATCAAGAATCAGGAGATTCGTCTCCATGGCAACCAGTGAGACGTTCCGTCTCTAATAGACACTCGCCTTCACATTCCCAAATTCTTACCATTCACACCACTCCTACCATTCTCACCATTCCCATTTTCATCACTCCTACCATGAAGAGTTTAACCCCAACCATTACTTAAACACGCCTCCAGCCGATCAAAATCAGTTGGACCAACCACACCCTATGGACGAGGACTCCGACCCGGAGATGCCACCATCGGGATCAAATGTGCATCCCATTGAAATTTCGAGCGATTCAAACTCGTATGCCGGATCGCCTTACCAAGGTCCTAACGAGTGGGACCAACATTGGAATCAATTTACTTTTGCCCACACTCCTTCTCACCACTCTCAACCACCCCCTGTTCAAGAAGATGTCCACATGGAACCGGTGAACCAACCTCAACCACCACCTAAACCACCAAGGAGGAAGCGTGGAGCACGAATGTCAGTACGTGCCGGACAAAGGTTAGGATCGCTGCCACCTTTGCCCAACTCCTACCCCACCATTCAAGAGGACCCACAAATGGGTGGACCCTCTAATGTTCCACCTATAGTGGAACCAACACCAACACCTGCTGTTCAACCACCACCAACGGGTTATACTAACCCAATTCCCATATATCCAGACACGTATGATATGATCCTTATAACCCGTCTACACCGGTAGACTATCAAGCATGGTCGCAAGACCCATATATGCAGGCGGTTATGCACAATGCACTTTACCCGTCTCCTTTCCCACCTACCTATCCACCGGCTGGATATCCAACTTATGGGTAGCAGTATCCGGTTATGCCACAACCACAACCTCCGCCACCACTAGAGGCCATTAATGAGGCCTTAGAAAGGATGAAAGAAATGCAGCAACAGGCAGAGAAAACAGAGAAGAAGACAAATAAGTTCTTCAAGAAACTCTCCAAGCTAGTCAAGGGAAAGAAAGACGAGTGAAGTCTTTTCTATTATATGTAGTCCCTGCGTGGACATTTTGTTTCTTTTAGTCCTTGCATGGACAAATCAGTTTCATTTATTTTGTTTCCAGTATTGTAATTTCTTATGGAAATTTAATGAAGTACTTTTGGAATTATATATATGTAATTCATCCTCTTGAAAATGAGCGCCTCGATTTTACTCGATTTTATGCTCTGTTATATAATTTCAAAAGACCTTAATAGATTGATTATGCCAAGTGGCACATACCACACATTGGCCAAGAAATGATAGTTAAGTACACCACCAACGGGTTATACTAACCCAATTCCCAGATATCCAGACACGTATGATATGATCCTTATAACCCGTCTACACCGGTAGACTATCAAGCATGGTCGCAAGACCCATATATGCAGGCGGTTATGCACAATGCACTTTACCCGTCTCCTTTCCCACCTACCTATCCACCGGCTGGATATCCAACTTATGGGTAGCAGTATCCGGTTATGCCACAACCACAACCTCCGCCACCACTAGAGGCCATTAATGAGGCCTTAGAAAGGATGAAAGAAATGCAGCAACAGGCAGAGAAAACAGAGAAGAAGACAAATAAGTTCTTCAAGAAACTCTCCAAGCTAGTCAAGGGAAAGAAAGACGAGTGAAGTCTTTTCTATTATATGTAGTCCCTGCGTGGACATTTTGTTTCTTTTAGTCCTTGCATGGACAAATCAGTTTCATTTATTTTGTTTCCAGTATTGTAATTTCTTATGGAAATTTAATGAAGTACTTTTGGAATTATATATATGTAATTCATCCTCTTGAAAATGAGCGCCTCGATTTTACTCGATTTTATGCTCTGTTATATAATTTCAAAAGACCTTAATAGATTGATTATGCCAAGTGGCACATACCACACATTGGCCAAGAAATGATAGTTAAGTACACCACCAACGGGTTATACTAACCCAATTCCCAGATATCCAGACACGTATGATATGATCCTTATAACCCGTCTACACCGATAGACTATCAAGCATGGTCGCAAGACCCATATATGCAGGCGGTTATGCACAATGCACTTTACCCGTCTCCTTTCCCACCTACCTATCCACCGGCTGGATATCCAACTTATGGGTAGCAGTATCCGGTTATGCCACAACCACAACCTCCGCCACCACTAGAGGCCATTAATGAGGCCTTAGAAAGGATGAAAGAAATGCAGCAACAGGCAGAGAAAACAGAGAAGAAGACAAATAAGTTCTTCAAGAAACTCTCCAAGCTAGTCAAGGGAAAGAAAGACGAGTGAAGTCTTTTCTATTATATGTAGTCCCTGCGTGGACATTTTGTTTCTTTTAGTCCTTGCATGGACAAATCAGTTTCATTTATTTTGTTTCCAGTATTGTAATTTCTTATGGAAATTTAATGAAGTACTTTTGGAATTATATATATGTAATTCATCCTCTTGAAAATGAGCGCCTCGATTTTACTCGATTTTATGCTCTGTTATATAATTTCAAAAGACCTTAATAGATTGATTATGCCAAGTGGCACATACCACACATTGGCCAAGAAATGATAGTTAAGTACGAAGGGGTCTTCTATCAGGATAGTTAAGGGAAGTTATCCTTCTATCCAGGAGTAAGGGACTAGGTCCAAACCTCCAAGGTCGTTAAGGTCGAAGGTGATCGGGACCATTAATCAATTATTAAGGTACTCTTATGTAACATTGAGAAATGTTCATACTCCTAGTAGTGTGACTTGAGGAACCACACTAGCCGTTAGACCAATCTGCCCAATTATCCGAAGGGATAGACTGATATGCCATGTACATCTGATATGATGTAGGCCAATGTGCCCAATTATCCGAAGGGATAGGCTGATATTCCATGTACATCTGATATGATGTAGGCCAATGTGCCCAATAAATTGTCCAACGGGACAGGCTGATATGCCATGTACATCTGATATGATGTAGGTCAATGTGCCCAATTATTATGTCCATTAGGGACAGGCTGATATGCCATGTACATATAGGATGGGACAGGCTGATATGCCATGTACATCTAGTATAATGTGGGCCAATGGGGATAGGCTGATATGCCCCATATATATATATATATTGACCAATATGACCGCCAAGGTGCCCAATTATTATGTCCATTAGGGACAAGCCTATGAGCTATATTATTGTCAATGATGACAATGACAATTGTGACATTGCGATCCACTGTCCAATCATATATGGACTGTGTCCAAATTGTAAATTGTCTATGATCGTCCTATTAAGACCTAGGCCAAATATAGATATGTTAAGCCTAAGAGTTGTGATATTATTCACACTAGAATAGGCAATGGATTGATATATCCTAATATTGAAAGCCGATATGGTTGATACACCATGGCTAAATGAAGTTTTATTGGTATATAGAAACCAAGACTTAAAGATGGCTAACTCAAACGAAGCACAAAGTAGCCACAGGAATGCTGAATCTAATAAAGCTGAAAACAAAAATATAGATGATGAAAATTTTCAAGCTCGCATTGATGCGGCTGTGGAAAGGGCCATGAGCAAGGCCATAGAAAAGCTAAGAGAGCCGAGTGCCACTCGTTCTAGACCCCTATCTATTCGACCATCTTCAGCTCATAGGGAGAGCTTTGTTCACTCTTCAAGTGCGAAAAGAGAACCAAAGAAAATGGATCTTACTGAAAGGTCCCGTTCTGTTAAGGACGGATGTACCTATAAGTATTTTGTCTCTTGTAAGCCTCGAGACTTTAACGGTGAGAAAGGAGCGGTAGAAGCCCTAAAATGGCGAGATGAAATGGAAACAATTGTATATATCAGCAATTGTGCTGATAAGGATGTGGTCAAGTATGTATCACAATCCTTCAAGGGTGATGCCCTAACATGGTGGAAGGCCATGATTCAATCAACAAGTAAGGTACACCTGTACAACTTGGGATGGTCCAAATTTGTTGATTTAGTAAAGGAAACTTACTGCCCAACCCATGAGATGGAAAACCTAGACTATCAGAAGTACGTCTCCGATTTCAAATCCCTATCTAGGTTAGTATCCTATTTGATCACCCCCGAATCCAAACGCATTACGCGTTTCATAAATGGGTTGGCGCCCGAGATAAAGGGCATGGTAAAGGCTGCACAACCTAATACCTATAGGTCTGCTGTAGATCTATCTCTTTCCCTCACCCTAGATCTGGTAAGACAAAAGTCAATTAGGACTGAAACTGACGGAAAGAGGAAACGGGAGGATAATAACTCCCAAGGATTTAAGAAGAAAGGAAACTTCGGGTTCAAGAAGAACCAGAACGCATCTATTAACAAACCTCTATGCAAGAATTGTAAATATAGGCACTGGGACAGTATAGTATAAATCCACAAACCAAACCCTGTGGTATCTGCAAGAGAAAAGGGCATAAGACCTTAGATTGTAAGGATCTCAAGGATGCAGTTTGTTATAACTGCAATGAAAAAGGGCACATAACGTACAATTGCCCCAAGAAACCCAAAAGTAATGAGGCAAAGCCTGGAGAGGCCAAGAAGGGAATGCCCGTGCCTTTCAAATGAATGCAGGGAGGCCGTTAATGACAACAACGTCATAACAGGTACTTTCCCCATTAATGATATTTATGCTAGAGTTCTTTTCGATTCGGGTGCGGATAAATCATTTGTTGATCATAAGTTTAGTAAACTATTAAATTTACCCATAAGAACTCTAGATAAAATTTATGAGATAGAACTCGCCGATGGAACCTTAGAAACTGCTTCTTCCATTCTTGATGAATGCTCTATATCCATTAAGAATCATTCCATCCCTATCTCTCTTTTGCCAATGAAATTGGCGGGGTTCGATGTTGTCTTAGGCATGGATTGGTTATCTCATAACCAAGCCCGCATTGCCTGCGATAAAAAGCTCATCGAGATTAAGACCCCATCTGGTGAAACGATCACCATCCCTGAGACTCACACTATGGATTGCCAGACAAGGTGTCATTATTTAAGGCATCTAAGTGTTTGAGAAGAGGCTGTGTCATCTATATGGCACAAGTTACTATAAATGAACCAAAGCCGAACCTTGAAGATCAACCAGTTATCTTGGAGTATCCCGATGTTTTCCCTGAAGAATTACCTACCTCCCGATAGGCAAGTGGAGTTCAGAATACATATCACACCAAGAGCAGCACCCATAGCTAGAGCTCCATATAGGCTAGCACCTATTGAAATGAAGGAATTGAGGACGCAACTCGACGAACTTTTGGAGAAATGCTTTATTCAGCCTAGTTCCTCGCCTTGGGGAGCTCCAATCCTTTTCGTTAAAAAGAAAGACGGATCAATGCGGATGTACATCGACTATCGGGAGCTGAACAAGCTAACAATTAAGAATAGATATACTCTGCCCAGGATCGATGATTTATTCGACCAACTTCAAGGGGCTAGTTACTTTTCTAAGATAGATTTGAGATCAGGATATCATCAACTGAAGGTTAGGAGCGAAGATGTTCCTAAAACAGCCTTCAGGACCCGCTATGGTCATTTTAAATTTTTGGTGATGCCTTTTGGCTCACAAATGCACCAGCAGCATTCATGGATCTCATGAATAGAGTCTGCAAACCGTATTTGGATAAGTTTGTCATTGTCTTCATAGACGACATACTTATCTATTCTCGTAATCAAGCTGATCACGAGAAACATCTTCGGTGCATCCTAGAATTATTAAGGCAGGAGAAACTTTATGCAAATTTCTCTAAATGCGAATTTTGGCTTAGAGAAGTCCAATTTCTTGGACATATGGTAAGTGAGCATGGTATCCAAGTGGATCCCGCCAAAATTGAGGCCATAATAAATTGGGAAGTGCCCAAGACCCTGACAGAAGTTCGTAGTTTCTTAGGACTGGCTGGTTACTATAGGAGGTTCATTGAGAACTTTTCAAGGATAGCCACTCCTTTAACTTCTTTGACCCGTAAGAATATTAAGTATAATTGGGGTCCAAAGCAACAGGAATCTTTTGAGGTTCTTAAACACAAGTTGAGCAACGCTCCTGTGTTATCTCTTGTAGGATCGATTCGAGCCAAAATCTGATTTTGTATAATAATCAAGATGAACACACTCAAAAATATATAACCTTAAAACCCTTGATTGATTTGCATAAGATGAATACAATTAGCCCCCAAATCTCTCCAGAATGTGTGTTTTTAAACCCTAATCATCTCTTTCTATTTATAGCCTAAACCACTTAGGCTAATTACATTTTGGCCCCTAGAGATAATAACTTACCAAAAAGTAGCACTATGGATAAAAAACAAATTAGCTAAGATAATAAATATATTTTGTCTTACACAAAATAAATTTAATTAACTAAACCAATATAACTATCAGATCTTGATATTCCACACGCCATGATCTTTCTTCGATCTTCTCGCGTTGACTTGCGCGTTGACTTTGACTGTGCTGACTTTGATGTGCATTGACTTTGTTGACTTGACTCGTTGATAACATTAGACTACACGTTTTAGACCCAACAATCTCCCCCTTAGGCTAATGTTATCAATCTTTTGTATCATCTTTAGAACCGTCAACTTCATGCGTGATGTGATCTTCAATTTAGCAAGCTTCAGTCTCAATTTTAGACCCAACAATCTCCCCCTAGACTGATGTTTTCCAAATTTTCTTTACTAAGATCTTCTTGTGACACTTTGCTCTTTGAGTACTTTATCTAGATATCTCCCCCTTTTTGCTTGCATCATCTTTGACAAGTCGGAACAAACTTATCTACCTCTCATTTTCTTGAGTGAATCAGAAGACGTAGGAGGAGGATTCCTAGCTCAGTATCTTCTACAATCTTCGAGAAACAGGTGCTTTCGTCTGTTATCTTGCTTAACTGATGATCGGCCATCATTGCAGCAAATAGTCGAAGTAGCCTGTTCACATTCACAAACACAACTCCAAGTTTCCTTTCAGATAAATTCAACATACAAACAAAACCGTATTCATCTGTAGTGTGCAATCAAATGAGTATCTTAAACGGTTTTGAGACACAATTGATATGATATGGAAGACTTAAAAAAACAACTACACATAAATCAAAATATTATTGAATTAGATATATTTTTTTAACTTCCAACCTTTGAGATATATAACAGATCGGATACGAGATCATACCAACTTGAAAAGCCTAGGCACACTTCAACTTTCTTTAGGATAGCTACGACTCAAGAACGATTGCAGGTATGTTTGTCCATTTAAATCCGTGCACCATTCTTTCGACATACATTCGGTGATTAATTATCATGTTTTGGGTAAACTTAGGTGAAGCTAGTGGACCCCACACGTATTCGGTTAAACTTTTCTGTCCTCATGGTCTTTTGAGATGACTACCGTAACAACGTTAAATAGTGTATACTAGGTGATGAGAGCTCCAGATCTATGTTTCCATAAGTAAGGAGATGATCACCTTAAATCAGATGATGAGAGCTTCAGGTCTATGTTTCCATAAGCAGAGAAGATGATCATCTGATTAGAGAGCATAGCTAATATAATATATTTACTTAATATATGCACGCGCTTTGGTGTATCTTTTATTTCTATTGCATGACATTAACATTGCGTGTCTTTTTGCTCTTTTTGGGTTGCACACATTGGTGTCTTTTGGTTGCACACATTGGTGTCTTTTCAATAAGTATATATATATGCACAACATTGTGTGTCTTTTTGAACGCCTAAATCTAATCTCGCAACCCCTTTTGGACATAATCGGTTCGTGCAATCCTACAACAAGGCGGGTATCCACATTATCATATGATCTTTATCTTTATCACCAAGATGCAGTTTACTTTCTGAAATGCTGAATCTACCAACATATCGTTAACTTGGAGCCGCATCTTCCATCAGATCCTATTCATGTGAAGACATAATCAAGTTAGTTCCTATCATTTCTCATATAAGATCATAATTATGTTGAAATAATTGCATCCCTTGGTCAAGAAAGTATTTTAATACTTCCCCTGAAGTTTTAATTTTTATACGAATTATTGAAAAATGAAAAATTATAAAACATGTATTTACAAAATAAAGTCTTCTACATCAAGCACATAAAACGTATGTCAGCAAGAGAATAGGCGTGTTACTACGGTGTCGATTGCGCGACCAGGTTAGATACCATGACCAAACCTGTGAATTTCCTCTTCAAACTTGTATCTAGAACAACCACTGGTAATAACCGGTGTTACTAACAGTCCTCCTTGGATGTTCCTACACTCATAAGCAATTCAATTAGAAAGTGGAACCCAAGCCATCGTAGTCTTGGGTGTCCTCTTTCATCAATATAAAAAACCTCCCGATATGCCAAATCTTTTCCCTGATTGATTTCTTTTACAACCATTGGTTTGACTCGCCAAACCTGTGTTGGTTTAAAAAAGTTGTTTGTGAAAGATTTAAAGTTTGAAATAATTTTATGTTTAAGACCCGGAGGGAAAGATTGAGGTTTTGATGTGTTGGTCCTTTTCATCTTTGAATTATGTGAAACCGTCTTCACATGTGGAGATCTGGATGGAAAGTTTTTCATCTGATCTTTCAAAGATGTGTGATTTTTACCGTTTGATCTAGAGAAGCAATACTGGTTGCCTTTACCATCTGGATCATGTCGTTCTGGGCATTGCTTGAGCACATGACCTTCTTTTCCACACTTAAAACAAGCCTTGAATGGCTTTTGATGCTTTAAAGTTTCGTGTGATGCAACTAGGGGTGGGGATTGCTTTGAGCTTGACTCAGCATGTTGACAAACGTGAGGTTTGAGAACTTTAGATGATATTTTGATCTTTGACTCCCCAAGACTTTCATTTGTCTTTGATTCATCATCTGAACTCAAGCAATCTTCTATATGCAAGTCTTCCAAAGGGAAACTTCATTTACTAGACTTGCAGAGTCATTTGGGGCTGTTGTTTCTTGAACACCCGATGGTTTAAGGTTTTCAACAGTTTTACCAGCATCTGTTACTGAAGTTTCCGAGTCATTTGCGCTTTCCCATTCTTGGTATGATTGAAAATCTGAATCACTTTGAGAATTATTGCTGCATGATGGAGTAAACTCTGGAATTTCTTTAGTTAAGAACTTTCCAAACCTGTTCTTTTTAAAAGCGGACACAAAAACAGGTGGTACACATATAGATTTGTCATTACAGAAAGCAAATTTTAAGTTAGCACATTCAACTCTCACGTCACAAGCATCAATTTTAGGTCTACACCTATTACAGTTATCTATCTTAGTTAAAGACTTGTTACATTCATCCTGAATTAAAGTTTTGTTTGTTTTACCATAGTTCCTGGAGAACCAGTTAACAGTAGTATAACTGTCGCCTGAATAGCCTATTCCTATTTTCGTGCCACCACATTCCTCATCACACACATCCTCCTCACGCTCAGTTGGATCTGTATTGCTTTCAGAAACGTTAGTACTTTGTCGTTTTCACAATCGGCACTTTGAGCAATTAAATCATTTTTATCAATTAAATCGTTTTCTGGATGAGGAGTTGGCATGGGTATATAGTTTTTGTTGTGAGGAGGTGGGAAGATTCTTCTTTCATTTCCAAGCTTATCTTTGTACCCAATGCCATCTTTCACGTATGTCGGTCGTTGGCAGTTTTTAATATCAACCAGTGCCTTTTTGCTTACATTCCATTTGTCGATGGTAATTTGCAATTTATTGTTTTCATTTTTAGATTTCTCGAGTTTTTCAGTTAAATCATTTATAATGAAATCTTTTCTGAAAACAAATTCTTTTAAAGTTTGCATCTCAGCGAAAGTTGAGTTCAACTTTCTGTGATATGCAGCTTCATTCTGTTTTAGTTCTTTGTTAAATTGCAAAACTCTTTCTTGATCTCTAATTAAGTCATAGTTGAGGGATTTATAGTGAGCCACAACGTTAACACACGGTTGTGAGCACAATTTCACTTTGAACTCGTAGGGTATGTTGTTTACCAAGTCTTTTTCTTCTTTCTCTTTGGCGGATTCGAATTTCATCGCTGTTGCAGGAGCTTGATCTTTTTCCTTCTTGACACTGCTACTAGCTTCCTCCTTCATAGCTTGAGCATCACCGACCACAATAGTCTTTTCGATAGACCGTGGAGCCTTTGTAGAGCTTGCGGAAGCATTAAAGTCAGATGCACTAGTACTTTGAGAGCTTAAACCACCGGAGGTTATGGGGGCAAGGAATGCCATGTTCTTGGGAGCAACAGCAGCAGTGGATTGGAGGGATTTTTGAGAGTATCCTGCTTGATTCATCTCTTTCTTAAGCACGCCCATTTCGAAGGCCTTTAGAGTGTTGATCAGATCCGAAAGAGTGACTGGAGTTGTACTGGTCAAGAAAGTCCTTTTGAACATCATACACTGTAAGCTCCACTCTTTTGGAAGAGAGCCCAAGAGCTTCTTGATTGAGGCATAGTTGGTGACGGGATTACCAACTTTCTTCATTTTTGTCAGCATGTTCAGAAAGCGGCTGATGTGATCTGACAGACTTTCTCCGCCAATACTTCTAAACATGTCATATTCTTTGTGAATAAGATCTTGGGTTCCAGTGTTGGTTTCAAGTTCAACTTGTGTGCTGGTTAACTGATTTAGAAGCATATTTTTTTAATCTAAAAAAATGTGTATGAACTCAAAACCCAATTCAAATTACTTTGAAAAATAACCTCGTATCAGCTCCAAATTTTAACAGTACTTGACCCAAATAAACTTGAAACACTTGGCCTGATTAGATATTGCGAACATAAGTGGATTTTAAAAAGGCGCAAAATAATAAACTTAAAACTCTCGGCCCGGTTCGTATCAATTCTCTAGGCCCACAAATAATAATTTTAAGACCCGGCCCAATTTGAACTTGTAGCAATTTTTTTAAGAATGCAAACCGTCAACACTTTTACCCAGAAATATATATATATATATATATATATATATATATATATATATATTTGAAATCTACACCCTAAATTTGACCTGACGTTTGTCCTTTCCAAGTCTTACAACCATTTATTTCATTTTACTAATTACCATTCCCATAGCTTAGCTGGATTCAATATTATATGAATTTAATTTTAATAAAATTGTTTGACTTAATATTGTTGAACCAGATTCAATTTTGAAAGACAAAACTCACCAAACCCTAATTTCAAAACACATTACAGCCGCCACCCTCTATCCGCTTTCTATCCTAACTTTTAGCAACAACACAACTCCTCCTCACTCTATGATGTTTAACAACAAACAACAACCATTTTTCTTCTTTTACACCTTTCTTTAAGAATACATCTAGAGGGGTTCGAATGGTGTTGGTTGTTGTTTGGAGAGGATGAGCAAGTTCAGGCGGAGGTCGGTTGACGGCGATGAGTGGCGGTGAACGGTGATTTCCGGCTGAACGAACAAACTAAGACCTGAAAAACTCTCTTTCTACCCTCTCTCCAAGAACAACGAACAACTATAATCAAATATCTATTTCTACACTTTCTTTTACTTATACGATGACAAGTTTGGTGGTTCGGTGAAGGTGATGGTTGAGACAGGGTGTTTGTTTACAATGGTGGAGATTGTGGTAGGAGTTGAGGTGGGTGGTGGTCGGGTTTAGTAGAGGTGGTTGGCGGTACTGTGGTAGAGGTACGGAGGAAGAAGTTGTCCCGACGACAATGGAGGTCGGAAGTAGATTGTCGGAAAGGCGGCGACGCCTAGGAATATTGCTAGATACCCTAATATGTTAATAGTGACTCAAAACATAAAATATATAATTCTGATTCTACTCTTTCTGAACTTTTATATACGCTGGCCGGAAAAAATTGTTAGAATAATGATGCCAAAAAACGTTGTCTTGCCAGGGTATTTAACAAATACACCGGGTAACTTGAACTCTCGTTCAAGATTTAAATTCGCCGGAAATTTTTAAATACGCCGGAAAGTCACCGAGGTTCTTTAAATATGCCGAAAGGATAAAAGCGCCGAATTCATCAATAAAAACGCTGTATTCAACAATAAAAACGCCCAGAAACTTCAAAAACTCATCTAAATCTACTGATTAACTAAAACCTATTTAAATGATTTGAAGATCACTTTGAATCTTTTCTAGTCAGACTAGTCTCACCTTTCAATCAGCAACAAATAATTTAAACATTTTAAAAACAAGATTTTGAAGAAAAAGTGAATAAAATAAAAACAAAAAATTTCAAAACTTTTCAAATAAAAATCAGATTTTTAGGATGAATTTGAAGATTGTTGAATCCCAAATTCCAGTACCAAGCTCTGATACCAAATTGTAGGATCGATTTGAGCCAAAATCTGATTTTGTGTAAGAATCAAGATGAACACACTCAAAAAATATATAACCTTAAAACCCTTGATTGATTTGCATAAGATGAATACAATTAGCCCCCAAATCTCTCTAGAATATGTGTTTTTAAACCCTAATCATCTCTTTCTATTTATAGCCTAAACCACTTAGGCTAATTACATTTTGGCCCCTAGAGATAATAACTTACCAAAAGTAGCACTAAACATGAAAAACAAATTAGCTAAGATAATAAATATATTTTGTCTTACACAAAATATATATAATTAACTAAAGCAACATAACTATCAGATCTTGATATTCCACACGCCATATCTTTCTTCGATCTTCTCGCGTCGACTTGCGCGTTGACTTTGACTTGTTGGCATTGACTTTGTTGACTTGACTCGTTGATAACATTAGACTACACATTTTAGACCCAACATCTCTACCTGAGGGTATTGAGGAATTTGTAGTCTACTGTGATGCATCGCACACTGGCATGGGCTGTGTGCTAATGCAAGAAGGCAAGGTGATTGCCTATGCATCACGAAAATCAAAGGTGCATGAAAAGAATTACACCACCCACGATTTGGAATTGGGTGCCATTGTATTTGCACTAAAACTGTGGAGACATTACTTGTATGGCATAAAGTGTGTTATATACACAGACCATAAAAGTCTCCAGCATCTATTCAATCAGAAAGAATTGAACATGCGACAACGCCGTTGGATGGAAACTCTTAATGATTATGATTGCGAGATTCGCTACCATCCAGGCAAGGCAAATGTAGTTGCCGATGCCTTAAGTCGCAAGGAGAAGGGGTTAAACCTATAAGGATTAACGCTAAGAGCATTGAGCTCAGAAATAGCTTGAGTGAGAAGCTATTGGATGCGCAGAAGCAAGCCTTGTTAGAGGCTAAAATCCCTAATGAGGGATTAGGCGGAACCATTGATCAATTAACGCCTGGAAAGGATGGAATCCAAAGATTTAATGATAGAATTTGGGTTCCGATCTTTGGAGGACTTAAGAATCTAATCCTCCAAGAAGCGCACAATTCAAGATACTCGGTTCACCTGGGAGGTGACAAGATGTATCAAGACCTAAAGAAGAATTATTAGTGGATGGGTTTGAAGAAATCCATAGCCGATCTTTGGAGGACTTAAGATTCCCACTTGGAAATGGGAAATGGTAACTATGAATTTGATTACCAAGTTACCTAAGACCAAAAGTGGAAATGACACTATTTGGGTCATAGTGGATAGGCTGACCAAGTCAGCACACTTCTTTCCAATGAAAGAAACGTATAATTCAGATAAATTGGCTAAGTTGTATGTGGACAAGATAGTGTCCCTACATGGTGTGCCAGTATCTATTGTATCAGACAGAGATACTAGATACACATCTCACTTTTGGAAAAGTTTCCAACAATCTTTAGGCACACGACTAAACTTCAGTACGGCTTACCATCCGCAGACTGATGGTCAAAGTGAACGTACTATACTGACTCTAGAAGACATGCTCAGGGCATGTGCGATTGATTTAGGGGAAAGTTGGGATGACCACTTACCCCTAATAGAATTCTCCTACAATAATAGCTATCATACTAGCATTAAGGCTGCTCCTTTTGAGGCCTTGTATGGGAGAAGATGTAAAACGCCCGCATGTTGGGCAGAAGTTGGGGAGGCCCAACTGTTAGGACCTGAGATTGTCCTGGAGACCACGGAAAAGATTATGCAAATCCGTGATCATCTCAAAGCTGCCAGGGATAGGCAGAAGAGCTATGCTGACAAGAGGCATAAACCTCTTAAGTTCCAAATAGGGGACAAGGTCATGCTAAAGGTATCACCCTGGAAAGGTGTGATGCGTTTTGGAAAGAAGGGCAAGTTGAGCCCAAGATATATTGGACCATTCGAGATAGTCGAATGTGTTGGCACTGTGGCCCATAAGCTCAGATTGCCAGAGGAGCTTAATGGAATCCATGATGTATTCCACATATCTAATCTTAAAAAATGTTTAGCCAATGAGTCGCTAGCAATGTCACACAATGAGGTGCAAATTGATGAAAACCTGAGGTTCGAAGAGACACCAATTTCGATCGAGGATCGACAGGTTAAGAAGCTCCGAAGAAAAATGATACCTGTAGTAAAGGTTAAATGGGACGCTTTTAGAGGTCCCGAGTATACATGGGAGGTTGAGTCCACTATGCGACAAAAGTACCCCCATCTTTTTGAATAAAATCTCGAGGTCGAGATTTCTTTTAAGGGGGTGAGGATGTAACACCCTGTAAAATCGTGTCCAATAGTATAGTGACACGTGTTGTATTTTTAATATAGTCTATTAAAGACCAATAAGGACTAAAGGCGTCAACATGCTCAAGATGAGCCTTTGAGTGACGAACCGATGTCAACATGCATAAATAATAGCCTCTGAGTGACTGATATGTCAACATGCTTAAATCATTAGCCTCTGAGTGACTGATACGTCAACATGCTTGAAACTTGGCCTCTGAGTGACTGATATGTCAACATGCCCAGCCTCTGAGTGACATCGAAATCAACATACTTGTAATAAGCCTCTGAGTGATCCTTTGTGAAGTCCTAACTCTCATACGTGCCATTTGTTGGACGAGAGGGTTCAATTTTGTAAATATGTGAAAGTTGGATAATGGAGGGATTAAAAGTGTCAACATGTTAATTTATACCTCTGAGTGACCTTTTAACGAACCGAGAGCTCAACAATGTCCGGGCATAATCCCGGGTATGCCAAGTATTGGCTATGGAGGGCTAAAAGTGTTAAAAAGGTGTTTTAGAAGGCCTTTAGAGGTTTTATATAATTCAGGGGTTAAAAGTGTCAAACTTTGAAAATGGCCATGGGGCGGTCACGGGCTGCGAGAGACATGGCCTGTGTCTCTCGCGCCCCGCGAGACAGGCTCTGATGCAGAAAATTGTTTGGAGACCAAGCAAAGCTCCAAAACCATTTAATCCGAAACCATGGTTTCTCTAAACTGCTATGCCACGTTTTAGGACACTTGTAAGCTTCTTCTTACTCCCCTAAACACCTGGCTTCACCTCCTTTGAGTTCTCCAACTATAAATAGGTGTTCAAGTGATCATTCCAACTTGCACCTTTCTTAAACATAACTCTTCTCCCTCCTCTGGAAGTTCCTAGCTGAAATGAGCATCCAACTTAGTTCTCTTGCATTGTAGGAACCTCTTGTAAGTGTTCCTTACTCTTGCATTTTCGTTTATAGGCTTCTATAGCCAAAAGTCAAGCGTTTTACGGCAAACGCTTTGATTTCGGTTAAGACCATTATGGTCCAGCCATTGTTTGAAATGAACATGGCTAAGTGATCATAATAAGGTAGGTGTTAGTCCCTATAAAGGGCACCTCCTGAAGATCATGTTTGCTAGACAAATTGACGGGTCAAAGTTATGATTTTAAAAAGTTAAACATGCCATTTTTTAGAAAAATCATAAAATGATCTTATATATGTTATGAAACCTGTTTTGACACTTAAACAAGTTGGTAATAATTATTAGAACATGTAAGAACATGTTCGGCTTGTCAGTTTCAGTTCTAGGGTTGGTTCGCAACCGAAAGTCGCAAAGTTTGACTTCTGATTTGACTTTCGATTCTGACCCGATTTAGATTAGTTACCTACTGATCTAAAGGTGCATTATGATCATAATATATTGTAGCATAACCTCTGAAGATATATTACATGATCATAATCAGAATCCAAGTTTATGCGCAAGTTCCATAATTATGCCATCTTTGACCAAAATGTCCTTTTTGCATAAAACAAGGTTTTAGAGATAATAAACTTGAAAATGAGTTTCCTACTAATATAATATTATAAGTAGGATTATTTGGGATGTTAAACCAAGTTGTAAACGGAGTTTCCAAGCAGGTCCTTAAACTATGTCGATAAATGACGGTTTTAGTCCTTGTGACTCATAAAATGATTTTAATCAATCTTTTCAACGTAAATCATTTACCTACTGATATGTTATATTAAATAACATATTTTAAACATTTTAATTTGATCCAAATGTCAGTTTTAGTAAACATCGCTTAAAGACGTCATTTTACGACATAAGCGTCGTTTCGACGCATAGTATGGTTTTAAATCATATTAATGGACCAAGAATTGTTACCTACTGATTTTAAAACTTATTTTAAACATATTTACAGTAGGTACATGTTATAAACTCAGAATCCCAAATAATTTATAAACTGTAACATTTGTAAAAATCGGGTTTTCAAAAACCCGCTCCGTTTTGTAATCGAATATTAAGTTATAAAAGCTACGTTGAATATTTATGATTATTTTGATATAAAACGATACATAATTAATAAATAAACTAAACTATAAAAATTATATTTGATAAAAAGTTAAAACAAAATAAATAAAAATTTTTTGTTGCTGCCGGGACTCGAACCCGGGTCAGCCAAGACACACTTCAACGACTTAACATACACTCACATCACCACTCCGCCACTTTGTGTTTTCTGCTATCTCTAGGAAACAAATGAGATTTATATACAAACTCGGTTAAACCGGTTGCGCTCAACTGAGAAACGGAAATCGGCAAATCAATCGTCAAATCGCTTTTTCACTCGCACATTCAGTTTATAACCGATGCACCGACGATTTTTAATCAAGTCGGAATTGATTGAGCATCAAGTCTCATCATTATCGGTTTTTATAACCGAAAAGTAATCAAGTCCAGATTACTTCAATTCAAGACCACTCTAGCGACTCAGAAATATCATACCAATACTCCATTTCACTTTCGTCACATTTTCAGACCATCAGAACGCTTAAAACAGCTCGCCGGAATTTTCTGCAAAAGTCGCCAGAAAACCGTATTCATCCTCAAACGGTAAATCTTTCAATATTCGTTGTAGTTCAACAATTATTAGACTATTTCTAACCTAAACCTCTCAATTGAAATCGAATTCAGGCGCTGTATTCAACTAATTCCAGTTCGCCGGAACTCCCCTGAAAATTTCTAATTCCGTCTGTGAAACGGTAAGGGTCTTCAAACACATCGTTAACGTTTGTTTATCACTTCAGTTCCACATTCGACTAATAAAAAAGTTAATTATCTTGTTCAGTTGAAGAGCATAAAAACAGGAACCGACACATCGCCGGAAATCTGAAATAAACCGTTCATCGGTATGTTCACCTCTAATTACCGTCTCTGCCTTTACATTTAAGCTTTAATAATGTCTGTAAATCGTAAACACAAGGAACGAGTTAGTAAATCAGTTGACGGTAATTTGAATGAAGAAGACGAAGCTAACTAAGTTATAAGTATATTTAAAACTAGTAAAATGAACGGGTTAGACACACAGTCCAGCGGTGGACTGTGTGCAAAATACAAACGCACGTCCCGAGTTCGATTCCTGCTATACGCACTCCTTGTATAATAAAATGCCTTTTTGTTTAAAAACTAAATCGGGATAACTCAGTTAGTTGTTAAGTATAATAAAAACCGAGATAATAACCGGGTTAGACACACAGTCCAGCGGTGGACTGTGTGCAACATAAACCATACGTCGCGTGTTCGAAACCCGTCACTAGCACCGGTCCGATTGAATTAAAATGTTTTTGCAAATAAAGGAAATTCGGTTAAATTGAATAATTGTATAAATATAATTAAAAACAAGATTATTTCGGGTTAGACACGTAGCTCAGTTGGTACGGGAGGTCTCGGGTTCGAGCCTCACCCAGCGCAAACCATGTCATTGACCGAACCGGTCAACAGGTCAACGGTCAACGGTCAACGGTCAACGCAAAATAAACAAATTTTTTTTATATTTTTTATTTATTTAATTTAATTTAAAAATCAATTAAAAATACTTAAAAATAACATTTTTAAAGATAGAAAATAGCCTTAAACTCACAAAAATATATCTAAAAATTTCATTAAAATCCTTAATAAAATCCACTCATTTAATATATTTTTCCGTTATTATTTAGGTTAGTATTCCTCGTTGATCCGCTCATCTAATTCGTGCGCATCTCACCATCTCCAATCCAACGCACCCAATGTGAGTGAATCTTACAAATTCCCCGTTTTAATCACGTTTTGGGGTGTATCATGTGTCTTTGTATATATATTATAACTAAACCATTGTGCATACATCATATCATGAACTAGTGTATTCAGTTTGTTTCTGTTGTGTAGTTATTGTTGGATGCAAGTTTATTATTTTCAGTACATGCAATTTCATAGGCCGCCGCTCCCCATTACATTATGAGCGTTGAGCATGTTCCCCATTTCATTATGAGATTGAACCTGGCGTGCCCACATACGATCGGCTCCGTTTGATTGAGCCTTGATCGCACAGACATTTTCATTTTCAGTACATGCAATACGATCGGCTCCGTTTGATTGAGCCTTAATCGCACAGTTTCATTTATGTTATTTACAGTATGATGTTGGTATGTTCATGTATGCTGTCATATGTTATTGTATGTTATAGTGTGACTGCTATTTGCCATTGCTTGATTATTTACATTTGCTCATCTATGATTATGCACAAATTTTCTTTGATAAACTAACAATTAATTTATTAATAAATGTTTATCTAATAAGGTTCACTCGCCAACTTATGTTGACCTAAAAACTCCCATTTTTACACATGATACAGGTGAACCAGCAGCAGCTAGGAACACATAGGACTTGGACTAGAAGAATAAAACGATTTAGAGTTGGGATTGTTATGTTGGTTTATTTCTTTGTATTGAATGAACATGTTTGGATTTTTGGAAATGTAACTTTGACTTTATTAAATATGAAACATATTAGTAAATGTCATGAGCTTTGGTGATAACCCAATTATGCCCCGACTCTTATTCCGCTGCGGGTCGGGGTGTGACATAAACTATGTATAAAATTACCAAAATGGCCCTATAAAGCATAATTTCGTTTTAAAACCTTAACGGGCATACAAGTTGATATCCTACTGATATCTTAACTTATTTAATCTTAACTTATTTAAGTTATAATGGCATATAGAACTTGTCCATGACTTATCCGGTTACCCGTTATCGCTAATATGCGCACGGTTACGTATACGTAACTATTTATCGAAAATTAACCAAAACGGGTTTAACCTTGTCATTTAAGTTTCAAAATCCAGAATGTTTATAGTTTACCCATATTAAACAAGTCAATGTACTTATTGGGATTAAACTACATTCTATCCAATCATCGTTTAATCTAGCGTCATACGTTTTGATCAAGTACGCTAGTCGGTCTAAGTCTATGACTAAATAAGACTGTTAGTTTTTAATTGGTTAGTTTATGCCATAATCCAGACTAGAGACTTGCCGGTAAATGCTATCTGCACTTAGTCCTTTGTGTGTACGACTGAGTTATTAAAAAATTAAAGAAGACTAGCTCAGGTAGATACTCTCGACTTATTTCCCCTATATGGGCTTGGGTTATCGTAAATTATTACCGCTTGGTCGGAAATGGGATTAATCGAACGTCGGTTCGGAACGCATATTCTGTTTTAGTTAGTTTTGTTTGATAATTTAAACATTGGGGGTTAACTACCGTGTCTGGATATCCTCGGCTCATTACAATCAAAATGGCTACGACTTTAGCGCGGGTGTAGGCATACACCCGATAGACGCTCAATTATGCATTCCCACAAGGTTGGGAGGAATCGACTCCTTCGTGAGTCCAAAGTGGTGTGTATGTTAATTGTGTCTCGGTTTTCGTGCCGAGCCCCGTATGTTTAGAAAACAAGTAAATCTGTTAACAAGGTTGGACGGTCAATTAACCCAAATCATAAAAAGATTTTTGTGTACGCACCTAAAACATTTTTGAAATGTTTTCAAAATGAGTCAGTTGGGTGTATTTACCAGCGAAAGCTGACGTATTTTCAAAAGACTAATCTGCAGGTACAATACAAAAGTAGTCCGAAAGTCCTCGGTAGTGATAGAGGATCTTGCAAATCCTAAATCTGCCCAAAGTCTGTTTTGTATTCTTTCCTTGTACAATTTATGATCCGCATGTGGATCTTCTATTACAAGCTTGTATATTATTTTGTATTTTTGAACATTCGGTTTGTAATAGTAATTTTACTCCAAGACTTCTGCTGTGCCGTGTTTAATTGACTATGATGTTATCAACTGTTGTCACGATACTCCCCACCCGGGCCCACCGGTGTTTGGATTTCGGGGTTGGAAATCCGGGGTGTGACATCGAGGAAAAGTGACTAACAGGAAGATCTCACTGGACAAAGTGAACTATGTTGAGCAGCTGAAGCACAATCTGATGAGCGTGTCTCAAGTCTGCTACAAGGGTCACTCGGTCCACTACAAAGTCTGAAGCTTTAATGTTGAAACCTGGTTTGGTGATACCGGATGTCCGGATAGTGATGAGAGCACCAAGGAGAAATGACACTTATGTCATGGACATGGGTGTTAAGGATTCTTCCACTGTGGTGGCGTGTTTACTATCAAAGGCATCTGAGGCTGAGTCATTGTTGTGGCACTAACGCATGGCCCACATCCACTACCAAAAAATGAACTATATTATTAAAATGGTTTAGTGGAGGGGGTGCCAGTGCAGAGGTTTCACGTGGAAGATAAATGTCTTCCATGTCAAAAAGGAAAACAACATAAGAAATGTAACGCCTCGCTTTTTCATACTTTCCTTATTTAGAAAGTATTGATGTATTTCTATTTTTGGAAACTTGTATTCGTACTTCCTTTCCCAATCATGTAATCCGAGACTTGAATCGTAATAGTCATACTTGATACATACTTGTTTTACATGCATTCAATCGTATATTTCATACTTAATACATGTGTTACGTGCAAAGATTCATGCGTACGATGATTATATGCGTTACACGCTTAAAAATATGCAAAAATGATAATAAAACTAAGTATAAGGGCTAAAAGTGATAAAAATCAAAGAACATTCTGGAATTTACCTCCCTCGCGCCCCACGACCGACAACCTTCTCCACTCTCGCGGCCCGCCAGACCTCTAGCGGCCCGCGACCGAGACTCCTTTACTCTCTCACGACCCGCGAGAGAGGCGCGATCCGGAATTTTACATTTCAAGCTCATGGATTGGTCATTTGTGTGTTTCTTGCATTAATTACCCTCAACCACCATCCTCCCAAACTTTACCTATAAATACCCCATCCCATTTCACTTTCAACTCACACCTTATTTCTCTCTTCTCTTCTCTAAAGGCTCAAAGAGCTCTTCTCTCTAATCAAGTGAGTTCTAACTCACCTCTCTCTCTTTCTTTCCTTCTTTCTTATTACTTGGAGTACCTTTGGAATGTCTCCATAAGTCTTCCATGGAAGACTAACTTGGAGCATCACCATGTTTAAGAACCCAAGTATAAGGAACCTTTGATTTTATTAGGGTTTTACCCACAAGTGTTGTATCCTTCCAAGCTTGACTTGAGTTGGTAGTGTGTGATCCCTTGGAAGCCTTGGCTATCCTAATTTTTGATCCACCACCTTACTTGATGTTTTCGTTTACTTTTCATCTTTTACTTTTATGTGCAAAACTTACTCATGACCATCCTTGTCGTCCTTGTGACGACTTGTGCAATGGTAAACTATACGAGAGATTTTAAAAGGAAGGTTATCCTCCTACCTCCATGCATGACTTCTATGATTCTACATGTTGTTTATTATTTATTTATTACGTATACTATGTATATATGTATATACACCTATACTAACCGAACTCTTGATGGTAATCACATGGTTATTCGTCATGGTACTAGGTTACATCACCTACGTACTTAATCTCTCGTTACGATTCTAATGGGTAGACCACCCATGAAAACACATCAACCCGAATGGGTATTATAGTGTCGAAAACAAGTATTAAGTCTAGATGATTACTTTCCCATGTAAACAACTTTATCGTCCTTCCATTCCAAATTCTTTATTACCCTTAAAAAATTTACCAAACCATTCTTCCTCTTGTAGGATAACTTGGTGATCATTCCATCCTCCAACCTCTTCGCGGGACTAACAAATGGAAGCTTGCAAAACCGTGAGTACACTTGACCCATTTTCCTTTTACACATTTTGGGTTGCAACATGTTATCATACAAAAACACACAAATACACACTACATGCTTTATACACTCAATCCTTTATACATGCTTGTTGTTACGCTTTGGTTCATGCTAAATTCATACATGCTTATTGTCATTAACTTAGCTAGCCCAAACTTAACATATATAGCGCTATAGGATTAGCACACCGCCCGTCGGGGTATTGTTAAGTCTTAAAGCTGATTCATTCTTGTTACATTCATACTTTAGTCTCGTTACTTCGTGTGACGAGGGACACATACATTCTTGTGGACACTTGGGTTTGACAATTAAGTATTGCATGCTAGCTTACCTAACATACAATTGCCATGTGTATTTGAGTAAATTCTTTTATACTTATGCTATGTATTACAAACTTGTGTACTCGCCAATACTTGTTGTATTGAACTTTATTTTTAACATGTTGCAGGTTAGAGATGTTGATCATGATGGAACTTGTAGGAATGGCTTATAAACTCACTTAGAATATTAAGAAATTTTGTTGTCATATTTGCTTCTTGTTGTATTTGACAATTTGTTTTGGAAATGAAAATTGGTTTATTTAAATTATTGTCGCAAATAGTGTTATGAGTGATGAGCAATCTATTTCGTCTCACTCCGATGTTTCCGCCGTCGGTTAGGGTGTGACGATTGGTATCAGAGCCATAACTATATGGAATTAGGTAGAATTGCCATGTTCGACCTAGTCTATAGTTTTAAGTACCCATTTTGACCATTCTTGTTTATGCTCAAAACTTTATGCTTCCTACTTTGCTTTCTCCTCTTATTCTTTTGGTCTTAATACATATACATGATGTCTTTCCTAAGGCATTTTTACACAATACACACTTAAAGATTGAAGACACTCATGCAAATGAGACGATCTCACCAAAATAGGGGTGAAACCCGCACTTTGGTGATCACTTTCAATTCCCGCGTATTCGATTTTTCACGAAATTACGGCATCAAGTTAGGAGTGATATCCATACCTTGATGGAAAATTTCCATTTCATGCTCTAGTGGACCCTTACCAACGAGTCGGAATTTGCTCCTCGTTTGGTAAGTACCAACCACACTTAGGGTACGATGTTGTCGAGTTAGGGTGAAACCGCACCTTGTCAACTAGTCCCACTCCTCGATTTCGATCTCGCCAAAGTTTCGATTTTTCGATCAATTAGATACGTGTAGTAACTGGAAGGGTAAAATGCCGTTAATCGCTCCTCGACGAGAGCATTTTACCTATAGGCCATAGCACGTTCCTCTAATTTGAAAGGATCTTCGATTTACTTTGGAATAGTCGACACCTCTCAACCCAAGGCACTCTAATGTTTTTACTAAGCCTATCTTTTATGTTATCTCAATTTTTATGTGATTTTTATAATTGTTACCTCGATCTTTTCAATCCTGATGAAATCGCACGTTTATCGCAATCAAAAACAATAATAATCCTCGCAAACCAACAAAATTTATACTCTTTATGCAATCCTATGTGTTCAAATTTTGTGATACTTATGTGAAATTATAATGTGTTATTTGCATGACCGATGTGATATTTTACCTTACCCCACGACAAGTCTCATCCTTTCCTATCCCTTTAGATGTCTTCGCAAAACTCTGGCCCAAGATTGAAGTCAAAGGCTAACTCCAACTCAATGTCAAAGAAAGATTGTATGAGATTTATGGCAAAACAAATGGCTAAGATCATACCCGACATTGTTAGCAAGGTTCAAACCCCCGCCCAACGCTGAATCACCCCATACCTCCGTTGATTCGAAGGTGGAGTCACCTAAGACAACGTTTACCCCTTAAGCAATTGTGCTTGTGTAACCCTTTACCACTCACCGGCGAAGGGGACGCCACTCAGTTGCTTCAATGGTTTGACGCCATTGAGGTGACATTCCTTCAAAGTGGATGTCCTGAACACTTGTGAACGCTAAATGCAATGGGCTTTTCCGATCGAGGGCTCTCGATTGGTAGACCTCTGAATGCAACGTTCATGGGAACGACGCCGCGCACACGCCCTCCCTTGGGCTGATCTCAAAAAGCTGATGAGCGACGAGTTTTGTCCTCCACACGAGCTTCGAAAACTAGAGAATGAAATTCTGGAATTTAAAGCAAGTGGGAACGACAATGCCAGCCTCACTACCTGCTTCAAACACCTAAGTGCACTTTGCCCTGGTCAAGTCGACACACTCGACAAGGCTATCGCAAAGTACATTGAATGCCTACCCCCAACCATCGCCGACCTAGTCGAAGCCACTACACCCAAAACCCTCGAAGATACCTACCGCCTCGCCGCCAAGTTCAACAATAACCGCATCATTCGAGAAGCCTCCAACAAACCCCCACCGAAGAACGTACACCAAGCTACCACCGAACACGAGAACCTACCCCATCCAAGCCACCTAGGAGCCACAACAAGGGTAAGAAGCGGAAGGCTTCTAACCAAAATTATGCGGCCGTCGCCCCGCAAAACCCAAAACCCTTACAATCCGCCTCAACCCTAGAACCACCAAGAAAGGGCTATACCAGATCATGGCCCAAGTGTAACCAATGCTCCTACCACCATCCCGCCAACACCCCGTGTCGTAAGTGCGCAACCTGTAATTGGTTTGGGCATTTTGCCGACCGTTGTCGCCAAAACCTAAAGCCTACCCAAGACCAACCTACCAATGCAAACCCTGCCCTAAACCTACCTCAACCTCCAGCCACTACCAATCGTGCATGCTTCAAATGTGGCGATCCAAACCATTTTGCCAACGCCTGTCCCCAATCCATCAATCAGCAACAACAACAACCGCGTCAACCTCAACAAGCTCGAGGCAGAGCCATTCGTGATCACCGCCGCTCAAGCGCAAAACGCTACTGACGTCATAACCGGTACGTTTCTCGTTAACAACGTCTATGCTTCTTGTCTTTTTGATACTGGTGCAGATAAGTGTTTTGTATCCATTGAATTCGAACCCATGCTTAAGTGTAAACGCTCTAAACTGCCAAAATCGTTCGAAGTCGAAGTCGCTAACGGAAAATCTATCATCGTCGATTCCATTCTTTTCCGAATGTTCTTTGAATCTTAGCGATCATGCATTCCCAATTGATCTCATACCCATGCGAATGGGAAGTTTTGATATCATAGTAGGCATGGACTGGCTCAGTCGAGTCCGTGCTGAGGTCGTTTGTTCGGAGAAATTCATTCGTCTTCCTCTTCCAAATAAAGATTTCTTACACGTCTATGGCGAGAAATCTTCTAGAGGTCTCAAACTTATGTCGTGTATCCAAGAGAACAAATACTTACGAAAAGACTACTTTGCTTTTCTTGCCCACATTGTGGAAAAGAAGGACAAGGGTCCAAGCGTGAGTGATGTTCCTGTTGCTTGCGAATTTCCTGACGTTTTTCCAGAGGATCTCCCTGGTCCGCCTCATCCTCGTTCTGTTGACTTCCGAATCGATCTCATTCCTGGCGCAACTCCCATTGCGAAATCTCCTTATCGTTTAGCACCTTCGGAGATGCAAGAACTATCTAGCCAACTTCAAGAACTTCTTGATAAAGGCTTTATACGTCCTAGTACTTCTCCTTGGGGCGCTCCCGTCCTATTCGTCAAGAAGAAAGATGGATCATTTCGGATGTGTATCGACTATCGTGAGCTCAATAAGCTTACGGTCAAAAACTGATATCCTCTTCCTCGCATTGACGATCTCTTCGATCAATTGCAAGGCCCAACTTGCTTCTCAAAGATCGATCTCGGTTCTGGCTACCATCAACTTCGAGTCCTCGAAGAAGATATACCCAAAACCGCATTTCGTACACGCTATGGACACTACGAGTTCATAGTCATGCATTTTGGCTTGACCAACGCACCCGCCGTGTTTATGGATTTAATGAATCACGTGTGCAAGCCGTATCTCGATCTTTTTCGTGATCGTCTTCATCGACGATATCCTTACTTATTCTAAGACACAAGGAGAGCATAAGTGAACAAACTATATGAACAAAACATAGCGGAAGTACGAATTTGTCACACCCGCTCATAGGCGGAAGCGCACGGTGTGATCTGATTGGTTCTCATTGCATACAACATAAGTGAACAAACTATATGAACAAAACATTCTCCATATGCTATTACTCAAATTGGTTCAAACACAACATAAGTTAAGTATATTGTTACAAGCCATTAAATTGTCAAATTGTTAAGTGACCAAAATACAAGATTTTGAAATAATAAGGTTTTGTCCTTTAAATAAGATTAATGGTGCTTAAGTTCCACCCTATTCGCACATGATCTAAGTTGTTTCATTCCTTAGCTTATCATACCATTGAACATGTATTTCCCCTGATAGTTGTAAAACAGTAAAACATTTAAGATGAAAAGGGGGACATGAACTCACTGCTTTGCTTTCTGCTAAACTGATTAACTCGAATACTTTTCTCCGGTTTCGTACCACAACCTACAAACGCGTTAGGTTTTGTTAGACACTTCGGTCTTTGAATGATTCTTGTTCTTGTTTCTTGTCTTAATTATTTACTAAGACTTGTTCAGTTTTGATTTTGTTTAGATATACATCTCAATGTATGATAACAATAGATATACTTCATTAAGTATATCTGTATCCTTGCGACGCATGTGTTGCTAGCACGGGCCCAGCCCGCTAGACTCCGTGCCTCGCACAGTAATACGTATGTGTTCCATGACACCTCATGGACGGGTTCCAACCGTTTGCCTCGACGACTCTATCTTCGGATATATTCCATATATAATTCTTCTTAATTATATATAATTCCAAGTTCGACGCGTCACTTAAAATATTATATTCTTAACTTGTATTATTTGTATGCACCTCTTTATATATATCATTTTGTTTACGATGGGTTTGTTAAAAATAATCTATTTTTAACATGTATTGATATATAATTATTTCACATGCATGTTTCATAATATATATGACCAACTATTGAAATTGTTAAGTATTATACCAATGCATTCCCCCAAGTATAGGTATACTTGTATTTGGTGTACTTGTGTATTTACATTCGTATTCTTATGGTTAAGTACAATACTTGTATAAATGTTTTTCACCAAATGTTAAGGTATATATATTGGCATGTATTTGTACGTATAGGAATACGTATATTCCTTGTATGTATTACCCTTATTTTGTATATTCCTCAATTATAATATTAGGATATATTCAAGTTAGTATATTATTATGCTTGGTAAGTGTATAAATAATCAAAATAATATATTCTTGCGATTAGTTCTAGAAACCATATATTTTAGTTCCACCAAAAATAATATATTTTTAGGGGGTTTATGAAATATATATTTTTACACACTTCGAAAATAATATGTTTTTAGTATCGATAAAATACGATATACGTATACTTGTAAAATTATGTATTTTGTCACTTGTTCGGTTTTGAAAATAATATTTACCAAGCTTTGATATATTATATATTTGTAGTCCATAATTCATATACAGTCCAAACGTCCGAGTAATCCATATTTGCTTCCGTGTATGGTATTGGATAGGTATATATATGCTTTGTAATTATTTGTTTGTCAATTATTATGTATTTATTTGTATGATTTGTTTTCAATTTCCTAACTATATATATATATGTAATACAAATAACAAGCACATAAATTGTGATTTTTATGATCACTAAATGTATATTTTTCCAAAAATATATATTTATGCCCATTTTTATCTTTATAAAAATCATGTTTTCTTGAACTTATATTTTATACAACAACATGGGAGTTTTTATGTTTATGGTTTTTGAACAAGTTTACTTGTAAGAACTTTAAACCATATATTTTTCTAAGTGTTTAATTTTTATTAAAATTTTGCCATAGTTTCCCCTACATTTAGGATGTTTCCCATGTTTTTAAACATGTTTTAAGCTTAAAAAATCATAAGTTTATTCCCAATCTTTTCAATAAGTAATCCATGTACACATATATGTATTTTTAGGTCATGATGAACATGGAACTTTACCAAAACATGTAGTATTTTAACCATGTGTTTAAGATGTTCATACATCTTTAAAAATGAGTTTAGTTTCTAATATACACTAACTTTGCTAAAAATCATTTTTAACAACTTACTTATATATATTCTTAGAAAACATTACTAGTCACTCTAATGACATTTTCAAGATCATCCTTAATGTTAAAAATATATTCATCAAGCTTTTTATTATTTTTAACCATATGATCATCCAACATTTCAAGAATCTTACAACCCTTTTAATCCACTTTAAAAAGTCCATTTATTATATATATCATGTTCATCACTTCTTTGATCATGGATTTTGTAAGATCCATGAGTATACTTGTTAGATCATGTTTTTAATCATCATCTAACAAGTTCACATATGATGGTTATGATCCATAGCACAAAATAACATTTACATCTTTATTACAACTTCAAGATAGCTTTGTTTCCTTAAGATTATGTTACTTGTTAATATGTTCATCTTTTAAAGTTGATGTTCTTGCATGGTGTAACTTATATATTATCAAGATACTAGTAGTATGATATCAAATGAAAGTTTAGAAGGCTCACTACTAGCTCTTGTGGCTAGGGAAGTGGCAAGATGAACACTTGAAGAAGATGATGCAAAATAGGTGGATAAAAGCTCCCAAGAGAGGTCCTTCCACTTCCAAGACTTGTCACCCTCCTAACTATGCTTGATACACCCTTGGATCACCTTAGATTAGCTTGAGAGTGGCTTGAAAATGGATGTGGTATAAAGAAGAATGTGGCCATGAGTTATGGGGGTTCAAGGAAGGAGATGAAGTTGAATTTTGATGTTGGGAGGTTGTGAAAGAAGTGAAATGATCTTGTCCTTAAAACCTCCAACAAATTTTACTTCCAACATATAACACTGATAACCAACATACCTTAAACAAGATTAGGGGGACAACATGTGGGCATGTGGGGGCCCACATGTGACCGTCCACTTGCCATGGGGGGAAGGGTTTAGTTTGGTTTTAATTGTTAGTTAGTTGTTTAGTTAGGATCTTAGGTGTTTAGTAGGGTTATTTATGTATTAATGATTTTTGATGTATTTTAAGGTATAACTTGCCATATACTAGCTTAATATTGTTAAACAATGTTAACTAGTTTATATTTTATGTCTAGTTCGTGTTCGGTTGCTTAACGGGTGCTCGGTTCGTTAACGGGTCCTCAAACGGGAGTTTAAGCAACTTGTATGGAATTTAGGGATTTTAAATCAAAACAATGTGTTTAATGCTTTTAACTAGTTATATGTTGTTTAAAATATTGTTAACTAGTTCATTTGATGTTTCAGGTTGTGTCCGGGTGTTCGTTTCGTTGCCGGTTCGTTAAAACGTTAACTTTCAAGACTTATGTGATATGATATGTTATTGCGCCAAACAATACTTTCAATGTCTTTTAAGCAATGCAGGGTGGTTAACAATAATTCTGCATATTATTTAAGCTTGTATTTGCTGAATTTTTGCTGGATTTTGCTGATTTGCTGTTTAGTGTATAGTTCAGACAGTTTTCAGTGCATGCATTGTTTTCGGAAAGTGTTAGAATTAATCCTTGTTTTCCGACATGGGGTTTAATATACAGTTTGTATTGGACTCTCATCTAAGTCCTAAGCCTGCAGTTTAACTGCATACCGACACTATGCTGCCGTAGCTAGTCTACTAGTCGTTTCCAATGCACTGTTTTAGGCAGTTTTTAAATGGTAAACACTAAACAAATAATATGCATCATATAACATATTCAATGCACTTTCTAGATTGATGTCATGCAATTCAAGCAGTTTAGTCATTTCGAAACACATATTTATATCGCATACTTTCTGTTTAATTGTACAAAAATTATCCAAAAGTGACAGTTGTCACATACTCCCCCCGTTAGAAAGAATTTCGTCCTGAAATTCAAGTTGAGTCATCCATTGCAGGAGTCTTTTCGAATAGGTGGGGGTATTTAGCTTTGATTGGTTCCTCACGTTCCCAAGTATACTTAGGTCCGTGTCTTGAGTTCCAACGAACTTTTACTAGCTTGATACGACTCCTCCTAGTTTTCTGGACCTTCCAGTCCATAACCTCACAGGTTCTTCGGTAAATTGGAGTTTATCGTCTATGTGAATCTCCTCTGCAGGGATGATAACAGTCTCTTGCGTAGGGCTCTTCTTGAGGTTTGACACATGGAAAGTGTCATGTACACTGCTAAGCTCATCAGGTAATTTCAACTTGTAGGCAGCGGTACCACCCTTTGCCAAAATTTCAAATGGTCCGATATACCGCGGGTTAAGCTTCCCGTGCTTACCGAATCTGGCTACGCCTTTCCAAGGTGAGACTTTCAACAAAACTTTGTCTCCGACCTCAAAGGACAATGGTTTTCTCCTCTTGTCCGCGTAACTCTTTGTCTGTCACGAGCTGCCTTGATACGTCTCGGATTTGGAATATCTTATCAGTAGTCTCTTGGACTAATTCGGGACAAATTAGCTGTTTGTCGCCAACTTCCGCCCAACATAGCAGAGAACGACACTTTCGACCATAGAGAGCTTCGAACGACGCTGCTTGTATGCTTGTGTGGTAACTATTGTTATAGGAAAACTACCACTAAGGGTAGGTGAGTATTCCAATTGCCGCCTAGATCCATCACACATGCACGAAGCATGTCTTCAAGTGTTTGGATGGTTCGTTCACTCTGGCGGTCGGTTTGAGGATGAAAGGCCGTGCTTAGATCTAGTCCGGATCCAAATGCCTTTTGAAAGGATTGCCAGATTCTTGACACGAAGCGACCATCTCAGTCTGAGATGATACAAATAGGCACTCCATGACGAGCCACTATTTCTCTAAGATATAGCTCGGCTAGCTTCTCTGTGCTGTCTTTTTCATGAATCGGTAGAAAATGCACGGACTTTGTCAATCTATCTACTATTAACCAAATCATGTCTTGACCTCTTGAGGTTCTGGGTAATTTTGTAATGAAGTCCATGGACATTTGTTCCCACTTCCACACGGGAATCTCGGGTTGTTGTAATAATCCCGAGGGCTTCTGGTACTCGGCCTTAACTTTCGCGCAGGTTAAACATTTTCCGACATAATTTGCGATGTCGCTCTTGAGATTAGGCCACCAATAATATTCCTTCACATCTTGGTACATTTTATCCGAACCCGGATGGATTGAATATTTAGACTTGTGTGCCTCGTCCATCACTATTTCCCGAAGACCGCTAAAAAGTGGGACCCAAACTCGTCCCATAAGGTATAAAGTTCCATCTTCTCTTGGCACTAACTGTTTCTCCATACCTCGGAGAAGTTCTGCCTTAATATTCTCTTCCTTGAGTGCTTCTACTTGCGCATCATGAATCTGAGTAGTAATGTTTGTTTGAATGGTCATCTCAATGCTCGAACCCTTAAGGTTTTAACTCGTTCCTTACGACTCAACGCATCTGGTACGATGTTCGCTTTGCCTGGATTGGTACTTGATCTCGCAATCATAATCATTTAATAGTTCAACCCAACGTCGCTGGCGCATATTTAATTCTTTCTGATTAAATACATGTTGCAGACTTTTGTGGTCCGTAAATATAGTACATGAGTACCATATAAATAATGTCGCCATATCTTCAAGGCGAATACCACCGCACCTAACTCAAGGTCGTGCATGGTGTAGTTCTTTTCATGCACCTTTAGTTGTCGTGATGCATATGCGATGACTTTTTCACGTTGCATAAGCACGCAACCTAACCCTTGATGCGAAGCATCACAGTACACCACGAAATCATCGGTACCTTCAGGGAGTGAAAGGATTGGTGCATCACATAATTTATTTTTTAGGAGTTGAAATGCCTCTTCCCATTTCTCTCCCTAATCGAACTTCCGGTCTTTCTGATGAGTACGGTTAGTGGTTGAGCAACCTTGGAAAAATTCTCAATAAATCTCCGATAGTAACCCGCTAAACCCAAACATTGTCGAACCTCGGTTGGCGTCTTGGGTGCTTCCCAATTCTTGATCGCTTCTATCTTTGATGGGTCTACATGAATACCTTTCTCGTTCATGACATGCCCGAGAAATTGCACCTCACGAATCCAAAACTCACATTTAGAAAATTTTGCATATAGTTTCTCTTTCTTCAACAGCTCCAAGATGGCCCTCAAATGTTGCTCATGCTCGTCCTTCAACCTTGAATATATTAATATGTTGTTGATAAATACTATCATAAATTTGTCGAGATACGGCTTGCACACTCGATTCATCAGATCCATAAAAACCGCCGGTGCGTTGGTCAGGCTAAACGGCATAACAAGAAACTCGTAGTGACCATAACGAGTTCTGAATGCCATCTTCGGTATGCTCTCTTCCTGTATCCTCAATTGGTGATATCAGACCTCAAGTCTATCTTAGAGTAGAAGCTCGATCCTTGCAGCTGGTCGAACAAGTCATCAATTCTCGGTAGTGGGTACCTATTCTTGATGGTGAGCTTATTCAACTCTCGGTAGTCTATGCACATCCTGAATGTTCCATCCTTTTTCTTCACAAATAGGACTGGAGCTCCCCAAGGCGAAAAGCTTGGCCGAATGAATCCCTTATCCAACAACTCTTGAAGTTGTGTGGATAATTCCTGCATCTCTGAAGGTGCTAGATGATATGGAGACTTGGCTACGGGTGCAGCTCCCGGTACCAAGTCGATGTGAAACTCGACTTGCCGTTGGGGTGGTAATCCCGGCAAGTCCTCAGGGAAAACTTCAGGGTATTCCTTCACCACAGGAATATCTTCAAGCTTAGGCTCCTCGGTCTTCTTGTCAACCACATGAGCTAGGAAGGCTATGCAACCCTTCCGTAAGCACGCTCTAGCTTTCATACAATTAATGACCCGCAATGGTGTGTCGCGTTTCTCTCCGATGAATAACAATGGTCTCTTCATTCGGTAGCGGTACGCGAATACATTTCTCATGGCACACGACTTCAGCTCGGTTATCGGACAGCTAATCCATACCGACTACTATTTCGAAGCTACCAACTGAACTGGTAAGAGATCGATGTTGAACTTTTGTTAACCCAACTCCAATGAACATCCTTTAATGATTTCCTTCGACTCAACTAATTTACCATTCGCCAACTCTATAAATAGGGGGTGTCTAGTTTACTGGATTCTACGCCCAATATATTTTTAAATTCCATGGAAATAAAGCTAAAATCGGCACCGGTATCAAATAATATGGATGCAAAATAATTGTTGATAGGGAACGTACCAGTGACCACGTTAGGGTCTCTGCGTGCATCCTTTGCCCCGATCACGAAAGCTCTCCCACGAGCTTGATTTCCCTTGTGGCAATCTTTCTTCCAATGATCTTTGCTTCCACAACCATAGCATCTAGTCTCTCGCCCAGCTCCATTCCCATTTCCAATACCAACACCGTTTCCGTTTCCACCCTAAACTGTCGTCGCCCAACATGTCTCAGAACGGTGGCCAACCCTGCCACACTTGTCACACTTAAAAACTCGACAAGCACCCAAATGGTGATACTTGCACTTGTCGCATTTAGATAGGGGCCCTCATACTTCTTTGGGCCAGAGGTGGTAGTAGCTACGAAGGTTCTCGCTTCTCGTGTCTGATTAGCCACCCTCCTTTTGTTACCACTGTTGTTGTTGGGATGGTTGGGTGATTATTGTTGTTGTAGTTCGTCTGTGTACCTTTCTTGAGGTGGGAGTATTTCCTTTTCCCATCGTTTGCCGATTCAACATGCGATTCCTTCTTTTCTGCCCCTTTCACAAATAATTTCTTCATCCTAACCGCATCTTCTGTAAGACTAACCGCCAGTGTCACAGCCGAAGTAATAGTAGCAGGGCTCGATGCAGTTACCATACTACGGATTTCAGGCACCAAACCCCAGATGTAGCGCTCAATGCGCTTGAACTCCGGTGTCACCAGGTATGATATCACACGAGATAGGTCATGGAATCGCTGAGTATAACCCACGATGTCAGCTCCATTCATAGACAAGTTCAGAACTCAGTTTCTAGCTTTTGCAGCTCAGCCCTTGAACAATACTTTTCTCTCATTCTCTCCTTCAGACTTTCCCACGTCATTCCATAGCAGTGTCATCACCCAGGTTTGCACTTGTAAGTTCCACCAAGTAAGTGCTTCTTCCGTGAACAGACCAGTGATAAAAGTGACTTGCTGGTCTGGGGAGCATTTGCTCATTCGAAGTGTGGAATTGTCTTCTCTGTCTAGCGTACAAAGGCCACGGCACCACCGGTGCCATCATAGTTCTGTGACCTGCAGTCCAGAAACTGCTTGTAGGTACACCCTGAAATATTCATAAACAGGTTATGAATGAGCAAATAATGAAACGCACGAGTAGAATAAAAAGAATAATTTAAGTTGTGATAACAACTGAATATTATCGTTCGCTTGGTTCCTGTTGAGGAACCGCCTTGTCCCTGACTTCCTGATCCGCCAGTTCCACCATTTCCACTTGCTCCGCCCGTTCCACCAGTCCCTCCAGTGTTACTCTCATTTCGATTGGCCTCATATTGGGCCAAGGCTTGGGATATTCTTTGTTCCAATAGGGCATTCAGTTCGGCCTCGTTCCTAGGCATGGATTGGGCTTGGTTCAAGTTCCGTATGCAAGCTGTTCTCGTTTTGGTGGCATGATCTTTCAAGATAATATGGTAACTAAGGTTAGACGTTTATTTTTATATATTCTCTCAGTTGGTTATAATTTGTATTTATTCATACATATATATATAAGCAAATAACCAAGTAAGCAAGCAATAACACATAATAATTTTTAAATATATATAGACGATAATAAAAAAATATAAGTCGGCTCCGCGCAAACACCATGCATAGAAATTAAATGCAACGCATCATAACAAAGACATCAAGTTTTTATATAATAAGACAACTTGTTAATGATCGTTTGTAAAGGAAACAATAATGTACTCGGGTTACACCACCCGGTCATACAAGTTTAATACCTATAAAAACAAAATCTTCCTTCCACTTGCGATCTTCTTTCTTCGAGTTGCCTTCGAAACTTGACGTGCAAAAGTACCTGCAAATAAAGATCCTAGGGTGCTGGGGGGATGGTGGTGGGGTAGGGGTGATAAGGCTACGGAGGTGGATAACCTCCTGCTCAAGCTCCCGCACACGGCGTAGAAGGACGCCAATTTGCTGCTCGAGCATTAGGATACGAGCAGCGTGGCTATTGGATGGCATGGGAGGTGGTGTTGGAGGCATGATAACCGCCTGCCTCTCCAGGTCGCAGACCCTCTGACGTAGGGTCTGGATCTGATGCTCCAGGGAGCGGATCCAGCTATCTGTGGAGAAAGGGTCATAATGGTGGGGATGATAAGGGTCGGATGTGGGCATAAGTGTGGCGGTGAGAGTAGGGTAGGGCTGGTCGGCACCCGGGATGGTCCTGCCTCAAAACATGGGGATGGGGGTATATAGGATGGTCCAGAAAAAGGTGGGTGACGGGAGCCAAAACCCTCCTGGTAAGGGATCGACCTGGTCCGAGCAGTGCCTCCTACGGGTCTAGACATGGGGGTGGTACTCTCAGTGGAGGGCGTGGGGGAACGAATGGGTGTATGGGTGGGGATAGGTGTAGGTGTTGGGGTAGCGATGGGTGGGGTGTTGAAGCTGTTGTCAGTAGCATCCGCCAGAAGTCTGGCTCGGCGGATAGCAGTGAGGACACGCGGTCGCTCTCATCTGATGATGAGATGGCCGCGACAGAGACGATGGGGGAGGATACCTCTAAAATAGCAATGTCGAGCACCTCTCCATCGCCAAGGTCCTCATCTAAATGGTCAACATGAAATATCGGGACCTCGTCCTCGTCATCTGATATCTTAATAACAGGTGGCCATGCAGCAAAAGGGATGGCGTCAATCGGCAGAATCTCTACAATGTGCTCACCCTCCGGGTGACCTATGATGATCTGCTGGTGGTGCTGGGGAGGCAAGGCTAATACGTCGTCCACTAGAGGGACGTCTGCTCTGCTATGAAGTCGGGTTCTCCTCCGACTCCGACTCGCTATCTGATGAGATGTAGTGAACGATGGGTCCAAGCTCACCGTCTGAGTCAACCTCCATGGGGTCATGATCGTCGTAAACCCCGCTTTCTACTGAAGACATAGTGACCAGGAAAAGGATTCGTACAACATGTGTAATTTAATTGTTATTTAATAATATATATATATATATATTACACAAAATGCAGGCATCACATATTGTCAATTTTAAGTTGTGCTATTTGTTTTGAGTGGATCAACTTAGTGTTCTGTGTCTATCCTTTGTATACTAAGTCCCATAAGGTCCTTGCATTATTTTGTAAACTAAGTTTATGTAGTGGATCTTTTGAAATAGTTATGCAATGAAAACCCTTTGTTGATGAAAAATTGTTATCATGAGAGGATCCTAGTGATTGTAGACTAGACTCGAGAAGGAATCCTGGTTCACTACAATCGAAGCTCTGATACCAATTTGTCACACCCACTCATAGGCGGAAGCGCACGGTGTGATCTGATTGGTTCTCATTGCATACAACATAAGTGAACAAACTATATGAATAAAACATTCTCCATATGCCATTACTGAAATTGGTTCAAACGCAACATAAGTTAAGTATATGTTACAAGCCATTAAATTGTCAAATTGTTAAGTGACCAAAATACAAGATTTTGAAATAATAAGGTTTTGTCCTTTATATCACCGCAAGTAGGTGGGATATACCGGAAAAATCCTTCAAAAGTGGCATTGGAGACTTGATGCTTGTTTCTTGATTGAACTTCTTGCAAAGATCCACTAATTACCTGAAATACATGTTAAATTGAAAATCAACAAAAGTTGGCGAGTTCATGTGTTTTAACTGTATAGTTGAATCCATAAAACGTATAATGTATTTATATCAAAACCCGGTATGTAAAGCGTCAATGAAATCGTTGATCATTAATGTTTTGCAAGGACAATTAATATGTGTGACGACATAGGAAGCAATCCAAACCTAGACGATTTCTGTCGATTAACTTCAACTGGGACGACAAATGCACTCTTCTGTGTGGGTCCATGACCAAGAGTGGGGCTTCGCCATCACCTGCTAGATCTAACCTTTGTACCGTGGTCTTAAATAAGATTAATGGTGCTTAAGTTCCACCCTATTCGCACATGATCTAAGTTGTTTCATTCCTTAGCTTATCATACCATTGAACATGTATTTCCCCTGCTAGTTGTAAAACAGTAAAACATTTAAGATGAAAAGGGGGACATGAACTCACTGCTTTGCTTTCTGCTAAACTGATTAACATGAATACTTTTCTCCGGTTTCGTATCACAACCTACAAACGCGTTAGTTTTTGTTAGACACTTTGATCTTCGAATGATTCTTGTTCTTGTTCTTGTTTCTTGTCTTAATTATTTACTAGGACTTGTTCAGTTTTGATTTTGTTTAGATATACATCTCAATGTATGATAACAATAGATATACTTCATTAAGTATATGTGTATCCTTGCGACGCATGTGTTGCTAGCACGGGCCCAGCCCGCTAGACTCCGTGCCTCGCACCAGTAATACGTATGTGTTCCATGACACCTCATGGACGGGTTCCACCCGTTTGCCTCGACGACTCCATCGTCGGATATATTCCATATATAATTCTTCTTAATTATATATAATTCCAAGTTCGACGCGTCACTTAAAATATTATATTCTTAACTTGTATTATTTGTATGCACCTCTTTATATATATCATTTTGTTTACGATGGGTTTGTTAAAAATAATCTATTTTTAACATGTATTGATATATAATTATTTCATATGCATGTTTCATAATATATATGACCAACTATTGAAATTGTTAAGTATTATACCAAGCATTCCCCAAGTATAGGTATACTTGTATTTGGTGTATTTGTGTATTTACATTCGTATTCTTATGGTTAAGTACAATACTTGTATAAATGTATTTTCACCAAATATTAATGGTATATATATTGTGGCATGTATTTGTACGTATAGGAATACGTATATTCCTTGTATGTATTACCCTTATTTTTGTATATTCCTCAATTATAATATTAGGATATATTCAAGTTAGTATATTATTATGCTTGGTAAGTGTATATATAATCAAAATAATATATTCTTGCGATTAGTTCTAGAAACCATATATTTTAGTTTCCACCAAAAATAATATATTTTTAGGGGGTTTATGAAATATATATTTTTACACACTTCGAAAATAATATGTTTTTAGTATCGACAAAATACGATATAATGTATATACTTGTAAAATTATGTATTTTGTCACTTGTTCGGTTTTGAAAATAATATTTACCAAGATTTGATATATTATATATTTGTAGTCCATAATTCATATATAGTCCAAACGTCCGAGTAATCCATATTTGCTTCCGTGTATGGCATTGGATAGGTATATATATGCTTTGTAATTATTTGTTTGTCAATTATTATGTATTTATGTGTATGATTTGTTTTCAATTTCCTAACTATATATATATGTAATACAAATAACAAGCACATAAATTGTGATTTTTATGATCACTAAATGTATATTTTTCAAAAAATATATATTTATGCCCATTTTTATCTTTATAAAAATCATGTTTTCTTGAACTTATATTTTATACAACAACATGGGAGTTTTTATGTTTATGGTTTTTGAACAAGTTTACTTGTAAGACCTTTAAACCATATAATTTTCTAAGTGTTTAATTTTTATTAAAGATAATTCCTATAATTATCAACATTTCTTAGCATAAGGTGTAGTACATTATGCTTTGATAAATTTTCAAAACAAAATTATGTTTTTTACTTTTTAACTCAAAGCTATTTTATATTTTACTTTTAAACCAAAACTTTTTGATTTTTTTTATTTTAACCACAAACTTTTCATCTTTACTTTTAATCCAAAACTATTTGATTTTTTTTACTTTTAACCCCAAACTTTTCATTTGCGTTTTAACCTTACAGTTTTTTTACTTTCAACTTTGGTCCTCTATAGTTTTAATTTTTCACAAAATTTTCATACCAGATTTGGCTCAAAAACGGTTTAATTGGGTATATCGGGCAGTTTAAATCAGGTGTTCTGGACGGTTCAACCGGCCGGTTGAAATCGGTTTTTAAAACATTACAACCCGCTAGGCATATTGGTATATATATATATATATATATATATATATATATATATATATATAAATACAAATATGCAAATTTTGTCTTTAGTGAATACAACCTAATAAGCATATGATACAAATCATGATGCATAAATATGTTGCATTTTTGCCATAGTTTCCCCTAGATTTAGGAGGTTTCCCATGTTTTTAAAACATGTTTTAAGCTTCAAAAATCATCAATTTATTCCCAATCATTTCAACAAGTAATCCATGTACACATATATGTATTTTTAGGTCATGATGAACATGGAACTTTACCAAAACATGTAGTCTTTTAACCATGTGTTTAAGATGTTCATACATCTTTAAAAATGGGTTTAGTTTCTAATATACACTAACTTTGCTAAAAGTCATTTTTAACAACTTACTTATATATATTCTTAGAAAACATTACTAGTCACTCTAATGAAATTTTCAAGATCATCCTTAATGTTAAAAATATATTCATCAAGCTTTTTATTATTTTTAACCATATGATCATCCAACATTTCAAGAATCTTACAACCCTTTTAATCCACTTTAAAAAGTCCATTTATTATATATATCATGTTCATAACTTCTTTAATCATGGATTTTGTAAGATCAATGAGTATACTTGTTAGATCATGTTTTTAATCATCATCTAACAAGTTCACATATGATGGTTATGATCCATAGCACAAAATAACATCTACATCTTTATTACAACTTCAAGATAGCTTTGTTTCCTTTAGATTATGTTACTTGTTAATATGTTCATCTTTTAAAGTTGATGTTCTTGCATGTTGTAACCTATATATTATCAAGATACTAGTAATATGATATCAAATGAAAGTTTAGAAGGCTCACTACTAGCTCTTGTGGCTAGGGAAGTGGCAAGATGAACACTTGAAGAAGATGATGCAAAATAGGTGGATAAAAGCTCCCAAGAGAGGTCCTTCCACTTCCAAGACTTGTCACCCTCCTACCTATGTTTGTACACCCTTGGATCACCTTAGATTAGCTTGAGAGTGGCTTGAAAATGGATGTGGTATAAAGAAGAATGTGGCCGTGAGTTATGGGGGTTCAAGGAAGGAGATGAAGTTTGAATTTTCGATGTTGGGAGGTTGTGAAAGAAGTGAAATGATCTTGTCCTTAAAACCTCCAACAAATTTTACTTCCAACATATAACACTAATAACCAACATACCTTAAACAAGATTAGAGAGACAACATGGGGGCATGTGAGGGCCCACATGTGACCATCCACTTGCCATGGGGCGAAGGATTTAGTTTGGTTTTAATTGTTAGTTAGGTGTTTAGTTAGGATCTTAGGTGTTTAGCTAGGGTTATTTATGTATTAATGATTTTTGATGTATTTTAAGGTATAACTTGCCATATACTAGCTTAATATTGTTAAACAATGTTAACTAGTTTATATTTTATGTCTAGTTCGTGTTCGGTTGCTTAACGGGTGCTCGGTTCGTTAACGGGTCCTCAAACGGGAGTTTAAGCAACTTGTATGGAATTTAGGGATTTTAAATCAAAACAATGTGTTTAATGCTTTTAACTAGTTATATTTTGTTAAAATATTGTTAACTAGTTCATATGATGTTTCAGGTTGTGTCCGGGTGTTCGTTTCGTTGTCGGTTCGTTAAAACGTTAACTTTCAAGACTTATGTGATATGATATGTTATTGCGCCAAACAATACTTTCAATGTCTTTTAAGCAATGCAGGGTGGTTAACAATAATTCCGCATATTATTTAAGCTTGTATTTGCTGTATTTTTGCTGGATTTTGCTGATTTCCTGTTTAGTGTAAAGTTCCGGCAGTTTTCAGTGCATGCATTGTTTTTGGAAAGAGTTAGCATTAATCCTTATTTTCCCACATGGGGTTTAATATCCAGTTTGCATTGGACTCTCATCTAAGTCCTAAACATGCAGTTTAACTACGCACCGACACTGTGCGGCCGCAGCTAGTCTACTAGTCGTTTTCGATGCACTGTTTTAGGCAGTTTTTAAATGGTAACCACTAAACAAATAATATGCATCATATAACATATTAAATACACTTTCTAGATTGATGTCATGCAATTCAAGCAGTTTAGTCATTTCGAAACACATATTTACGTCGCATACTTTACTGTTTAATTGTACAAAAATTATCCAAAAGTGACAGTTGTTACAGAATTTTGGTTAAGGAAGTTCAATTTCTTGGTCATGTTGTCAATAAACTTGGTATCCATGTTGACCCTGCGAAAATCAAAGCCGTAAAGAATTGGATGGCTCCTAAGTCTCCATCTGAAATCCGTTCGTTTCTTGGTCTAACTGGTTACTATCGTCGTTTTATCTCGAATTTCTCCAAGATCGCCGTTCCCCTCACTTCTTTGACCAAGAAGATAAACCTTTTGTTTGGGGTCCCGAACAAGAGGAATCTTTCCAAACCCTTAAAGGCATGCTTTGTAATGCTCCCATTCTAGCTCTTCCCGATGGTAACGACGACTTTGTCGTGTATTTCGATGCTTCGAAACAAGGTCTTGGTTGCGTCCTCATGCAACGAGATAAGGTTATCGCTTACGCGTCGAGACAACTCAAAATACATGAGAAAAACTACACTACCCACGACCTTGAACTTGGCGCAGTGGTTTTTGCATTGAAGATATGGCGACACTACCTTTATGGTACAAAGTGTAAGGTCTTCACCGACCATACATCGTCAATCAAAATGAACTCAACATGCGTCAACGTAGTTGGGTGGAGTTATTAAACGACTACGACTATGATATCCACTACCACCCTGGTAAGGCGAATGTTGTAGCCGATGCGTTAAGTCGAAAAACTCATGTTAAAAGTATCTGTTGCTACCAAACCATGGGAAAGCTTCATGAGCTAATTCGCGAGACACAATACTCAACCATTAATGAGGATAATCTCGATAATGAGTTGAAGTGTGGTGTCGAAACCCAACTTGTATCCAAACCTGATGGCATTATGTACTTTCTTGACCGTATTTGGATCCCGAACGTGGAAACCTTCGCACCCTTTTGATGAGTGAAGCTCATAAATCTCGATATTCCATTCACCCAGGCGCTGATAAGATGTATCATGACCTTCGTACGTCTTATTGGTGGCCTGGTATGAAGAAAGATATCGCCTTCTACGTCTCAAAATGCCTTACTTGTTCTAAGGTAAAAGCCGAGCATCAACGTCCCTCTGGCTTGCTCGAACAACCCGAAATTCCTATTTGGAAATGGGAGAGCATTGCCATGGACTTCATTACCAAGCTTCCTCGTACATCGTCTGGTCACGATAGTATTTGGGTCATTATTGACCGTTTGAGCAAATCCGCTCACTTCCTCCCTATACGTGAAGATTTCAAAGTCGAGCAATTGGCTCGTATCTATACGGATGAAATCATTTGTCGTCATGGTATCCCCATTAACATCATCTCAGACCGTGATGGTCGTTTCACCTCTCGTCTTTGGAAAGCTTTTCAAAAAGCTCTTGGTACTCATCTCAATCTTAGTACTGCTTTCCATCCTCAATCTGATGGACAAACCGAGCGTACTATCCAAACCTTAGAGGATATGCTTCGTTCTTGCGTAAACGATTTTGGTGGCAACTGGGATATGCACTTGCCTTTGATCGAATTCTCGTACAATAACAATTATCACACGAGTATTCAAATGGCACCCTTCGAAGCATTGTATGGTCGTAAGTGCCGATCGCCTATTTGTTGGCACGAGATCGGGGAAGCTCAAATCACCGGTCCCGAGCTTATACAAGAAACGAGGGACAAGATCTTACAAATTCAAGATAACTTGCTCAAAGCCCGAAGTCGAAAAAAGAGTTACGCGGATAAACAACGCAAACCTTTGGAATTCAATGTGGGTGATTATGTACTTCTCAAGGTATCCCCTTGGAAGGGTGTAGTTCGATTTGGTAAGAAAGGCAAACTCGCTCCTCGCTATGTGCCTTTCAAGATTCTAGAAAGGATTGGCAAGGTAGCATATCAACTGGATCTACCTCAAGAACTCAACAACATTCATCCTACATTTCATGTTTCAAACTTGAAGAAGTGTCTAGCTGACGAAGGACTTCAGGTTCCACTTGAAGATCTTCAAATCAACAAAACTCTTCACTTCATGGAAAAACCAGTCGAAATCATGGACCGAGGAATCAAGAAATTGAGGCGCAGTCGAATTCCCATAGTCAAGGTCCGATGGGAAGGTAAACGTGGCGCTGAATTTACTTGGGAACTCGAAAATGATATGAAGGCTAAGTACCTGTACCTGTTCGTTACACCTTCCTCTGAATAAATTTCGGAACGAAATTTCCTAAAGGAGGGGAGACTGTAACGCCTCGCTTTTTCATACTTTCCTTATTTAGAAAGTATTGCTGTATTTATATTTTTGGAAACTTGTATTCGTACTTCCTTTCCCAATCATGTAATCCGAGACTTGAATCGTAATAAAGGTCAAACTTGATACATACTTGTTTTACATGCATTCAATCGTATATTTCATACTTAATACATGTGTTACATGCAAAGATTCATGCGTACGATGATTATATGTGTTACATGCTTAAAAACATGCAAAAATGATAATAAAACTAAGTATAAGGGCTAAAAGTGATAAAAATCAAATAACATTCTGGAAATTTACCTCCCTCGTGCCCCACGACCGACAACCTTCTCCACTCTCGCGGCCCGCGACCGAGACTCCTTTACTCTCTCGTGGCCCGTGAGAGAGGCGCGATCCGGAATTTTATATTTCAAGCTCATGGATTGGTCATTTGTGTGTTTCTTGCATTAATTACCCTCATACCATCCTCCCAAACTTTACCTATAAATACCCCATCCCATTTCACTTTCAACTCACACCTCATTTCTCTCTTCTCTTCTCTAAAGGCTCAAAGAAATCTTCTCTCTAATCAAGTGAGTTCTAACTCACCTCTCTCTCTTTCTTTCCTTCTTTCTTATTACTTGGAGTACCTTTGGAATGTCTCCATAAGTCTTCCATGGAAGACTAACTTGGAGCATCACCATGTTTAAGAACCCAAGTATAAGGAACCTTTGATTTTATTAGGGTTTCACCCACAAGTGTTGTATCCTTCCAAGCTTGACTTGAGTTGGTAGTGTGTGATCCCTTGGAAGCCTTGGCTATCCTAACTTTTGATCCACCACCTCACTTGATGTTTTCGTTTACTTTTCATCTTTTACTTTTATGTTCAAAACTTACTCATGACCATCCTTGTCGTCCTTGTGACGACTTGTGCAATGGTAAACTATACGAGAGGTTTTAAAAGGAAGGTTATCCTCCTACCTCCATGCATGAATTCTATGATTCTACATGTTGTTTATTATGTATTTATTACGTATACTATGTATATATGTATATACACCTATACTAACCGAACTCTTGATGGTAATCACATGGTTATTCGTCATGGTACTAGGTTACATCACCTACGTACTTAATCTCTCGTTACGATTCTAATGGGTAGACCAACCATGAAAAAACATCAACCCAAATGGGTATTATAGTGTCAAAAACGAGTATTAAGTCTAGATGATTACTTTCCCATATAAACTACTTTATCGTCCTTCCATTCCAAATTCTTTATTACCCTTCGAAAATTTACCAAACCATTCTTCCTCTTGTAGGATAACTTGGTGATCATTCCATTCTCCAACCTCTTCGCGGGACTAACAAGTGGAAGCTTCCAAAACCGTGAGTACACTTGACCTATTTTCCTTTTACACATTTTGGGTTGCAACATGTTATCATACAAAAAACACACAAATACACACTACATGCTTTATACACTCAACCCTTTATACATGCTTGTTGTTACGCTTTGGTTCATGCTAAATTCATACATGCTTATTGTCATTAACTTAGCTAGCCCCAACTTAACATATATAGCGCTATAGGATTAGCACACCGTCCATCGGGGTATTGTTAAGTCTTAAAGCTGATTCATTCTTGTTACATTCATACTTTAGTCTCGTTACTTCGTGTGACGAGGGACACATACATTCTTGTGGACACTTGGGTTTGACAATTAAGAATTGCATGCTAGCTTACCTTACATACAATTGCCATGTGGATTTGAGTAAATTCTTTTATACTTATGCTATGTATTAGAAACTTGTGTACTCGCCAATACTTGTTGTATTGAACTTCATTTTTAACATGTTGCAGGTTAGAGATGTTGATCATGATAGAACTTGGTAGAAATGGCTTAGAAACTCACTTAGAATATTAAGAAATGTTGTTGTCATATTTGCTTCTTGTTGTATTTGACAATTTGTTTTGGAAATGAAAATTGGTTTATTTAAATTATTGTCGCAAATAGTGTTATGAGTGATGAGCAATCTATTTCGTCTCACTCTGATGTTTTCGCCATCGGTTGGGGTGTGACAAGAAACCTCACAAGTCTAAGACAGTAAATTCCATAGATGCCTCTTTTGAATTACATCATATGGATCTATTCGGTCCAGTGAATGTTAGGAGCATAGGTGGAAAGTACTATTGTTTAGTTGTCACTGATGATTACTCACGATATTCATGGGTTTTCTTTTTAGGTACAAAAGATGAGACAGCGGAGATGCTGATAGATCTTTTTACAAAATTGGAAAATGTCCATGATGCACGGATCAAGAGGATAAGAAGTGATAATGGCACGGAGTTCAAGAATCAAGTTCTGGATCTCTATTGTCTTCGCAAGGGAATTGAACATCAATATTCTGCTCCTTGTACACCTCAACAGAATGGAGTCGCTGAGAGGAAAAACAGGACATTGATTGAAGCTGCAAGGACTATGTTGTCTGATTCAAAGCTTCCAGTTCTTTTCTAGGGAGAAGCCGTGAACACAGCTTGCTATGTCCTGAACAAAGTTTTGACGGTTAAACGGTTTAACAAAACATGTCACGAACTATTGTTTAACCGAAAACCAAACTTAAAAGGCTTTGAACCATTTGGATTACCCTGCACCATTGTGCGAAACAAAGATAAGCAAAAATTCGGTGAGGTAGCTGATGAGGGCTCCTTTCTAGGCTATATGCCTAGAACACCGAATAAAAGGGTTTTTAATCTAAAAACTGGTAAAATTGAGGTGGTGTTTAACATGGAAATCACTAGTTATTCACCTAACAATCAACGGGTGGTCCTCCTATATTATATGATTATGACAGTGTGTTTAAATCATTTAATATTCCTGATTTTTCTAATGCAGATGAGTCTCAGGTGATCCATACTGTGATCAGTGAAGATGGCGAGTGTGACTTCATGCCTAAATCGAGTGTATCGATGATAGATGCTCCAGAAACTTCTTCTAGTGTAGATCCAGAGGACTCCAGTGATAGTGAGTCTGAACCTATTCAGGGGGAGGATTTCACTAATCCGTTTGCTAATGCTAATATTCAAGGGGAGGTTGGATATAATCTGGGAGATAATCTGGTTGTTGACACCATTGCTACCACACGTGTACACAGAGATCATTCAGTTAAAAACATCATTGGTGATGCTACTGCAGGTGTTAGATAAGAAGAGGTGTAGTCGAAGGTTCCTGTTTGTTTACTTAGATTTAGAAGACATGGTTGATTCATGAATGTTTATATAGCTGCTTTATTGCCCAAGAGGAGCCAAAGAATGTTCATATGGCTCTAAAAGACAATTGTTGGGTAGAAGATATGCAAAAGGAACTAGTTCAGTTCAAGAAGTTGAAAGTTTGGGAGCTAGTTGACTTGCCTGAAGGAGAAAAGGAAATAGGCACTAAGCGGGTGTTCAAGTGCAAGAAAGAGACCGAGGGATCGTGATAAGGAATAAGGCTCGGTGGGTAGTGAAAGGGTTCAATCAGCAAGAGGGGATTGATTACAATGAGGTGTTTGCACTAGTAGCAAGGTTGGAAGCAATTCGTTTGTTCCTAGCTTTTGCTTCATTCAAGGGCTTCAAAGTTTACCAACTTGACATGAAGAGTGCGTTTCTTTACGGGAAAGTCCAAGAAGTGGTGTATGTCTCACAACTAGACGGGTTTACTGATCCAGACTATCCAGATCGAGTCTACCGACTTGATAAGGCATTGTATGGGTTCATCAGACACCTAGAGGGTGGTATGAGACACTGTCAGCACATTTGTTAAAACATGGTTTCGAAAGTGGTCAGATTGACAGTACACTTTTCATTAAAAGGAAGAAGGAAGACTTTCTGCTGGTACAGATATACGTAGATGACATCATCTTTGGGTCATCTGATGAGAACATGTGTCATGATTTCGAAGAGGTAATGAAGAGCAAGTTTGAGATGAGTGCGATGGGTGAATTATCCTACTTTTTGGGTTTACAAGTTGAACAGAAGAAGGATGGGATGCTTATACATCAGATGAAGTATGTACATGACATTTTGTCCCGTTTCAAGATGGAGGATTGCGCTACTTTCAATACACCTATCTGTGAGAATCACAATCTTGGTCCAGATCATGAGAGTGTGGAGGATGTTGATCCAACTCAATACAGGGCAATGATTGGTTCTCTGATGTACTTGACTGCTTCAAGATCCGACATCATGTTTGCAGCATGTCTTTGTGCTAGACATCAAGCGAATCCAAAGGAGTTGTCACACCCCGACCCGCGGCGGAAATAAAAGTCGGGGCATAATTGGGTTATCACCAAAGCTAATGACATTTACTAATAAGTTTCATATTTATTAATTCGAAATTTAAAACTTCAAATATTCAAACACAATGAGTCATACAAGCACAAATAAAACCAAAACATTGTTCAGAACAGAACGGTTTTGTTTAATCTTCTAAGGTCATTCCTATGTGTTTCTTTCTTCAGCTTGTTCACCTGTATCATGCGTAAAACAAAAGATTTGGATCAACAAAAGTTGGCGAGTGAATCTTAGTAAAACATTTAAACAGTTGTACTATATTTGTTGTTTGAATAAAACTTGTGCATGAATCATAAGTGAGCATATGCATGTATATAACCAATCACAAACCACATAATATCCACAATGAACATGACATGATGAATGATGAACTTGAGATCAAGGCTCAATCAAACGGAGCCGATCTAATGAGGCACCTGATGCTCAACTCGTATCCTACGAGGAACAGATGGGCCTAGTGAATTATTGCACTGAAATGTCAAAATGTAACCACACAAAAACCACACAAACAAATATACACATTGATCACGTAATCATATTAGCACAAGTGTATGATTAAATAAAAACAAGTAAGACACATGATACACCACAAAATATGATTAAAAAGGGGAATTGGTAGAGATTCACTCACCGTGGGTGCGTATTTTTGGTTGATGATGAGTGCGCACGAGTTGGGGATTTGATCGACGAACAGGTACTAACCTAAAATGAAAAATACGATAATTCGATAAATATAAACAAATTAATATTTTGATTAAATATTTTTGTTAGATTTATAAGTTATTATTATTTTCTTTGGTATTATTTTTTATTGAGAGGTTAAGCCTTTGGAATTGTATTTTTGTTATTTTTAATTGTTTTATAACTAAAATGAAAATATATAATTGTCATAAATAATTAAAATAGAATAAAAATAATACAGAAAAAAATATTGTCAGGTCTAGCCGGACCTGACCGGTTTAATCGAAATATTAGGCAGCGTGTGTAGGATTCAAACTCTAGACCTTCGTTCACGTGCACGCAGCTCTTCCAACTGAGCTACGTGTCTAACCCGTTAGTATTCTGATTTTTAATATACTTATACACTCTTTAGTTAGATTCAGATTTGATTAGATTTAAAAAGGTTTCAAAATTAAACTGATCGGCGCACACACACAGTTTCGAACCCGTGACCTTGACATCGCTTCGTACCAGCCCTTCAAACTGGGCTGGGTGTCTAACCCATTTATTTCAAGATTTTAATTATACTTAACCCCTTTGCAGTGTTCATCTTCTACCTTTATCTTGATTAAACCCAGACTGAGCTTGGCACATATAAACTAACAGAACTGATTGTTTTCAAATACAAGCTAAAAAAAATAATACATAATCGCAGGGTAGGTTAACGGATTCATACCACTGAAAATACCCGGCTCGGTTTTCCGACGACTAAACCCGGCGGCGTGGATGAATTTTTTGACAAATCAGAAACTTGAGCGATCAGACTAAGCGAATGATGTGAAAAGGGCGAGCGTGTTCCAAAGAGTGAAAGGTTCGATATATATATATATATATATATATATATATATATATATATCGAACCTTTCACTCTTTGGAACACGCTCGCCCTTTTCACATCATTCTATATAGTTGATTTCTCAATCATGTGGGTTTCGGTTACAATTCTTTTTGGTTTTAGGATTGATGATTTTCAAATCATAACCGAATGTGAATTGAATTTACAGTTGATTGTTGAGATTATAACTGATGCAACAGTTTCGAAACCAAGATTTATGTGAGATTGATTTGTTTGGCGGTTACTGATTTCTGAGGAACAAAGAGGGGAATTTGCAGGTTTAATATTTCCTCGAATAAGACCTTAATGATTTTTATTCCTAGCACATGTGTATGTAGTGCAGTGGTGTGTTAGTGTGTGTGGTTGGTGAGGGAACTCGGGTTCAATTCCGGTTACCCTTCTTTTATATATATTTTTAATTCTTTATTCTTTTACTTTTATTCTATTGTAAAGATTTTTTTATTATTTAGTAATTATAATCTTTAAGTTTTGCAACAATTATTAATAAAATAAGCAACAATGAATAAAACAAATGTTTGATTAGAAAACGGTGCGGGTTTTGAAGCCCGTTTTATACGTATGTTACAGTATCCCCTACTTTTTGGAAATTTCGTCCCGAAATTTAAGTAGTAGCCGTAACTGGAAAAAGATGCGGGTATTTCTCGCGCATTGAGTCTTCACGTTCCCAAGTAAACTCAGGTCCTCGTTTTGACTCCCAACGCACCCTGACGATTGGAATACGACTTCGTCTTAAACGCTTTTCACCGAAGTCCATGATTTCTACCGTTCTTTCAACAAAGTGCATAGATTCATCAATTTAAATATCTTCCAAAGGAATATGGAGATTTTCGTCGGCAATACACTTTTTTAAGTTTGATACGTGAAATGTGGGATGAATTCTGTTGAGTTCTTCTGGTAAATCAAGCTTGTATGCTACAGGACCTACTGTTTCGACTATCTTGAATGGTCCTACATAGCGTGGTGCTAGCTTGCCCTTTTGACCAAAACGAACGACTCCCTTCCACGGTGATACTTTCAAAAGTACTCGATCACCAACACAAAACTCCAAAGACTTTCGCCGTTTATCAGCGTAACTCTTTTGACGGCTTCGAGCTGCTAGAAGATTATTGCGAATCTGAAGAATTTTGTTGGTCATTTCTTGAATCAGTTCAGGTCCAGTAATTTGCGCTTCACCAATTTGTGCCAACATACAGGAGATCGGCATTTACGACCATATAAGGCTTCAAAAGGAGCCATACCGATGCTTGAATGATAGTTATTGTTGTACGAAAATTAATTAATGGTAGGTGAGTATCCCAATTACCCTTAAAATCTATGACACATGCACGCAACATGTCCTCAAGAGTTTGTATGGTACGCTCAGATTGGCCATCAGTTTGAGGATGAAAAGCAGTACTAAGATCTAGACGTGTACCCATAGCAGACTGTACGGCTTGCCATGTTCGTGAAGTAAAACGACCATCTCGATCAGATATGATACTTAAGGGTACACCATGACAGCTTACAATTTCATTGATATAGATACGAGCTAACTTCTCATTTTTGAAGTCCTCGCGGATAGGGATGAAATGAGCTGACTTAGTGAGACGATCAATGATAACCCAAATGGAGTCATATCCACTGGAGGTGCGAGGTAACCCGGTAATGAAATCCATGGTTATATTTTCCCACTTCCATATAGGCATTTCAGGTTGAACAAGAAGTCCTGAAGGTATTTGATGTTCAGCTTTCACTTTGGAACATGTAAGACACTTGGAGACAAAAATAGCGATATCCTTCTTCATGCCAGGCCACCAGTAGGAGTATCGTAGATCTTGATACATTTTATCGGCTCCTGGATGTATAGAGTATCGAGTTTTGTGTGCCTCATTCATGAGAAAAGCATGAAGATCATCACGAACAGGTACCCAAATATGGTTTAAGTAATAGAGAATGCCATCTGATTTGGATTCTAGCTTGGTTTCAGCTCCACAAGACAGTTCATCTCGTACATCATTTTCCGTGACGGAAATATGTTGAGCTGTTCTAATCCGGTTTTGAAGATCTGTCACAATTTGAGAACACAAAAGATGGATTGAGTTTGCATACTCCTTTTGACTAAGGGCGTCAGCCACAACATTAGCCTTGCCAGGATGATATCGAATTTCACAATCATAGTCATTTAGGAGTTAGACCTATCGATGTTGCCTCATGTTCAACTCCTTTTGATTAAAGATATGCTAAAGACTCTTGTGGTCAGTGTAGATTTCACACTTAGTACCATAGAGGTAATGTCTCCATATCTTAAGGGCGAATACGACTGCTCTGAGTTCTAGGTCGTGAGTGGTATAGTTCTTCTCATGCACTTTGAGTTGCCTTGAGGCGTAGGCTATCACCTTTCCTCTTTGCATTAGAATGCAACCTAACCCTTTCCCTGACGCGTCGCAATAAACCACAAAGTCTTCGCAACCATCAGGAAGTATAAGTATAGGTGCATCAAAAGGTTTTTGCTTCAAAGTTTGGAAAGCCTCCTCTTGTTTGGGTTCCCAAAATAAAGGGTTTTCCCTTGTGAGTTAAGGCTGTGAGTGGAACGGTGATACGAGAAAAATTCGCGATAAAACGACGATAATAACCAGCTAGACCAAGAAATGATCTAACTTCAGTAGGAGTACGAGGCGCTTTCCATTCTTGCACTGCTTTGATCTTTGCAGGGTCGACATGTATTCCTTTATCGTTAACGACATGGCCAAGAAATTGCACTTCTTTCAACAAAAATTCGCACTTCAAGAACTTAGCATAAAGCTTTTCGGTTCTCAAGAGTGTTAGGATGAGTCGAAGATGACGTTGATCGGATTTTGTCTTGGAGTAGATAAGAATATCATCAATGAAAACTATGACGAAACGATCGAGATAGGGTTTGCATACCCTATTCATCAAGTCCATGAAGACAGCAGGACATTGGTCAAACCAAAAGGCATGACCATGAATTCATAGTGGCCATAACGAGTTCGAAAAGAGTTTTAGGAGTATCTTCTTCACGAACTCTAAGTTGATGATAACCAGAACGTCGGTCGATCTTAGAAAAACAGGTGGAACCTTGAAGTTGATCTAAAAGATCATCAATGCGAGGTAATGGATAGCGGTTTTTGATGGTCAGCTTGTTAAGCTCTCTATAGTCGATGCACATACAAAGGTTCCATCTTTCTTCTTCCAAAAAAGAACAGTTGCACCCCAAGGTGACGAACTAGGACGTATAAATCCCTTGTCAGTCAACTCTTGCAGCTGACTAGCTAACTCTTGCATCTCAGATGGGGCTAACCTGTAAGGAGATTTTGCGATAGTTGTAGCACCAGGTACAAGATCGATTCAAAACTCGACTTCTCGCACAGGAGGAAGTCCTAAAACGTCATCGGGAAAAAACTTGAGGAAATTCTTTAACGATGGGAATATCTTCGAGCTTTCTTTCTTTACCTTCCTTCTTGACAATATGAGCTAGAAACGCGATATAGTCTTTGTGAAGATATCTACGAGCTTGGAGGCATGGCATCAATTTAAGTCCTTTAGAAGGAGTTTCACCAAAGATGCGTAACGTTCGACCGTCAGCGAGAGGAATTCGAATAAACTTTTCGTAGCAGACAACTTCAGCATGATACTGACTAAGCCAGTCCATTCCGATGATAATATCAAAACTACCCAACTTCATAGGAATAAGATCAATTGAGAAATCGTGGTCATTAAGAGTAAGAGTACAATCACGAATGATTGAGTCTAATGCAATAGGTTCACCATCAGCAACTTCCATCGTGAATGGTTCATCGAGACTAACGCGTGATAAATCAAGAATGGATTCGAATTCTAAGGATACAAAACTTTTATCTGCACCAGTATCAAATATATGGATGCATTATTACCATTAATAAGGAACGTACCATTGACCACATTGTTATCGGCCCTAGCTTGATTGGCGTTGATGTTGAAAGCCCTTCCTCTAGCAGGTGGATTAGTTTGATTGGCTTGGTTCACTGGGTTGGCTTGAGCTTGGGCATTGATGATGTTCACCAGGCGTGGACAAGTGTTACGAAAATGGGTTGGATCGCCACAGTTGAAACATGCTCTGACAGGTTGCATCATTGGATAGGTGGGTTGTAGTAGGGTTGAGCCATAGGTTGAGCAGGTGGTAAAAGTAAGGGTTGTTGGTTTTGGGCTTGACCCACCACTTGATTATTGGTTTGGGCTAGAGACTGGTTGCAGTGTGGCTTTTGGAGGATACGGCAAGTTTGAATCGTGTTCCCTGCACGGCCACAACTTGTGCAGTATTGACTGGGGTTCTCAGGGGGATGATGGTATTGGCATCGGTTACATTTTGGGTGCGGACCAGTGTATGGCTTCTTGAATGGAGCGGCTTGAGGGGCGAACTTGTGTGATTGGGGCAGCAGTGATAGGGGAATTGGTCTGAGTAACGGCAAAATTTTTCCCATTGCGCTTCCTTTTGCCAGTAAATTTGGAAGACGAACCTGCTGCTGTTAGGTTGGAGTTTCAGCAAACGCCTTATCTTTCTTGTTCTCAACTTTAAAATCGCCATTACGAATGCGATTTTCGTAAGTTCGGTAGCCAGCTCCATGGCAGCTTCGAGTGTTGCAGGTCGGTACTTAGCACAGAATCTTGAATTTTCGAGGGAAGACCTTGAATGTAATGCTCAATTAGACGATAGAGAGGAGTGAACAGGTTGGGAACCATCTGATTTAACTCGAGAAACCTCTTGTTGTAAGTGGGGTGGTCTCCCTCCTTTTGCTTTAATGAGTAAAACTCATCTTCCAGTTTCTTGATCTCGCTTCTTGGACAGAAGCACCTTGTCATGACTTCCCTCAACTCATCCCAAGACAAGGCCATAGCAGCCTCAGCACCTCGCTTACCCTTTTCGGTGTTCCACCAGGTAATTGCTACTCCAAATAGCTGACCAGTAGCATAGCACACCTTGCAATCATCGGGACAATCACAATTGAGAAATGTGCTTTCCATCTCCTCAAAACATCGGAGGAGGGTAGTGACACCTTCAGTCCCTTCATATTTTGGGGGATCGCAGGACTTGAAATGCTTGTAGGTACATTTGATGGTGTTGGGAGGAGGATTGGCGATATTTTGCCCGTCTTGGTTGGTGGGGTTAGTGGGATTGGTGGCGAGTACTTGTTGAACTTGCACAACAATATCAGGAAGTACGACAGCCATTTGTTGAGCGATGTGAGTGGCTATACGCTCGCTGGACCTTCCTGACCTTCTACCGCCTCAAGAGTGTCTAGCAGACATCTAAGGAAATACGAAGCGAATTATGAATTGAACGTTCTTAGGCGTCATGTGTCGTAAAAGTGGGTCAACATAAAATAATGATAATAAATGCAACTACATCCATAGGATGTCTTGGGCTTGCTTTAGATTGGGTCTCCAAATGTCTCCCGTACTTCAGCCTTGGTAGTCACGTGGGCCCCATGACTACTGGGCTTGGTAGGGTTCACATTGGTGTTGGCCTGCTAATGCTTGCATCACCCGAATGAAAATCATAGAACATAATTGTAATGTATAAGGTCAGAATGTGTCCAGGTATAGACACGATGACAACTCAAGTGGGATTAGTTCATACGACGTTTGGTGTGACATGCTTTGGCCTAATAGGTCCTTCGTACTCTCATTGTTAGTCCCCAGGTAGGCAAACTAGTCCATTATTTGGATTTATATGAATGCCAAGCCTAGACAGGACGTTTCGACTACCGGTACTCGTACCCTTCCAGTTACTACATGCCTGTCGTAGAACTCACTTTGATGTGATTGAAAAACATGAAAGCATTGCAAAATATTTGAGAAGAATCAATAAAATGGTATAATCATAATGTGTGTGCTTGTGTAGGCATGATATATTATCAACATATAAACTATAATGAACATCTCATATTAGCACGTATTAATGAGAATGCTGCATGTATTGGTGTGTGAAAAATAAACATGAAGCATATAAACATCATGAGTTTTGCATATAACACATAAACAATTAAAATCTAATCAACTATAGTATAGGCTCCATGGGTCTAATAACCTATCCTATATCCCTATAGTCACAAGCTCTGATACCAATCTGTCACACCCCGACCTGCAGCGGAAATAAAAGTCGGGGCATAATTGGGTTATCACCAAAGCTCATGACATTTACTAATAAGTTTCATATTTATTAATTTGAAATTTAAAACTTCAAATATTCAAACACAATGAGTCATACAAGCACAAATAAAACCAAAACATTGTTCAGAACATAACGGTTTTGTTTAATCTTCTAAGGCCATTCCTATGTGTTTCTTTCTTCAGCTTGTTCACCTGTATCATGTGTAAAACAAAAGATTTGGATCAACAAAAGTTGGTGAGTGAATCTTAGTAAAACATTTAAACAGTTGTACTATATTTGTTGTTTGAATAAAACTTGTGCATGAATCATAAGTGAGCATATGTATGTATATAACCAATCACAAACCATATAATATCCACAATGAACACATGACATGATGAATGATGAACTTTAGATCAAGGCTCAATCAAACGGAGCCGATCTAATGAGGCACCTGATGCTCAACTCGTATCCCACGAGGAACTGATGGGCCTAGTGAATGATTGCACTGAAATGTCAAAATGTAACCACACAAAAACCACACAAACAAATATACACATTGATCACGTAATAATATTAGCACAAGTGTATGTTAAATAAAAACAAGTACGACACATGATACACCCCAAAAGATAATTAAAAATGGGAATTGGTAGAGATTCACTCACCGTGGGTGCGTATTTTTGGTTGATGATGAGTGTGCACGAGTTGGGGATTTGATCGACGAACGGGTACTAACCTAAAATAATAATACGATAATTCGATAAATATAAACAAATTAATATTTTGATTAAATATTTTTGTTAGATTTATAAGTTATTATTATTTTCTTTGGTGTAGGATTCAAACTCGAGACCTTCCGTTCACGCAGCTCTTCCAACTGAGCTACGTGTCTAACCCGTAGTATTCTATTTTTAATATACTTATACACTCTTTAGCTAGATTCAGATTTGATTAGATTTAAAGGTTTCAAAATTAAACTGACCGGCGCACACACACAGTTTCGAACCCGTGACCTTGACATCGCTTCGTACCAGCCCTTCCAACTAGGCTGGGTGTCTAACCCGTTTATTTCAAGATTTTAATTATACTTAACCCCTTTGCAGTGTTCATCTTCTACCTTTATCTTGATTAAACCCAGACTGATCTTGGCACATATAAACTAACAGAACTGATTGTTTTCAAATACAAGCTAAAAATATAATACATAATCGCAGGGTACGGATTCATACCACTAGAAATACCCGGCTAGGGCCTCCGACGACTAAACCCCGGCGGCGATGGATGAATTTCTTCGAGAAATCAGAAAACTGAGCGATCAGACTAAGCGAATGATGTGAAAAGGGCGAGCGTGTTCCAAAGAGTGAAAGGTTCGATATATATATAGTTGATTTCTCAATCATGTGGGTTTCGGTTACAATTCTTTTTCGTTTAAGGATTCATGATTTTCAAATCATAACCGAATATGAATTGAATTTATAGTTGATTGTTGAGATTATAACTGATGCAACAGTTTCGAAACCAAGATTTATGTGAGATTGATTTGTTTGGCGGTTACTGATTTATGAGGAACAAAGAAGGGAATTTGCAGGTTTAATATCTCCTCGAATAAGATCTTAATGATTTTTATTCCTAGCACATGTGTGTGTAGTGCAGTGGTGTGTTAGTGTGTGTGGTTGGTGAGGGAACTCGGGTTCGATTCCAGTTACCCTTCTTTTATATATATTTTAATTCTTTATTCTTTTACTTTTATTCTATTGTAAATTTTTTTTTATTATTTAATAATTATAATCTTTAAGTTTTGCAATAATTAATAATAAAATAAGCAACAATGAATAAAAACAAAGTTTGATTAGAAAACGGTGCGGGTTTTGAAGCGCGTTTTATACGTATGTTACAGGAGTCCCACATGAAAGTGGTGAAGCGGATTCTTCATTACTTGAAGGGGAAACCTAAACTTGGGTTATGGTATCCAGCTGCTAGTGATTTGAAGTTTGTTGATTTCACTGATTCGGACTTTGGAGGATGCAAATCTACAAGGAAGTCTGCCACAGGTGGTTGTCAGTTCTTAGGAGGGAGGCTCGTTTCATGGCAATGCAAGAAGCAGTCTTGCGTGTCTACCTCGACGTGTGAAGCAGAATATATATTTTGCTCTCAGGTTCTCTGGATCCAACAGCAGATGCGCGATTATGGTTTGATTTCACTCGTACTCCTATTATGATAGACAATAATGCCACTATTTCAATCACCAACAATCCGTAAAACACAGTCGCACAAACATATTGACATTCTTCATCATTTTATACGGGATTGTGTTGAAAAGAAATTAATTGAACTGCATCGAGTCGACACACTTGATAACCTGACAGATCTTTACACAAAAGCATTTGACAGGGCTCGTTTTGAACATCTAGTCGAACTCATCGGGATGAGGAATCCTGAATAACCATTTTTCCATGAAAATAGTTTGTAAATAATTTACTGATTTTCAAAAATCAAAACAAAAAAAATATAGAAAATCAAAAATGAGTTTTCACTGTGTGAAAAAGAAAGAAATGATAGTACATCAGCAAGTTAGACTGTCACACTGAATTTAGAACTAAAATTGCTTAAGTGTGATAGCAGCTTCATCATATGATGTACCAGTAGGCAAAAGGCATGAAATAATCAACTTACCTTGGTGATACAAATATAATAAACTGTGTATGAGTGGGTAACATATCAGTGGCGTATGGTTTATAACCTTAAATCTTGCGTTGATAGATTGCCAAAATCTGAGGTTTTAGGTCTTTATATCGTTATTTCATCCGGGGTATCAAGGTTGTCCTTCTGCTGCATCCAGATATATGCTGACCTAGGCACAACCAGGATATCTTAAAAGAGCTAAAAATGCCAAATCCCAAGAATTGAAGAAGCTCTCCTAGAGAGTCATTCAAATATGCAAATTGCATCATACCAAAATTTGGTATTTGTCCTAACCCTCGTTGGATATTTGGTTCTCTTGCTGTATGGAAGTACTGACCTGATCACCAATTATCTAACATTGTAAATCAAAAAGGATGAATTTCGATATACTCACCTACTACGATGAAAACCATAGTGGGTTCTACTGTGTATCGCAAATGAACGTAACATGACACCGAATAGCAAAACAACGTAACATGGTGTGAACATGGTGGATACGCCGCTGGTACTTCCTATATATAAGTGTCCCTACCATGTTACCAAACTTTTGTGCCATGAGAAATTCGGTGTTTTCCCGGACCTTGTTAAATACATTTGATTCATAACAAACTTTGGTGACCCCACTTCGTAATGATTAGTACTCGATTACCCATGACAAAGCTTCATTCTCAAAATCGTTAGCTTTACCCACCACAACTATCACTAGCATATCTCAACATTCCACGTCGCATTTTATCTGATATTCATACCATTTTTACCCCTCGCATACACCTACCGAATTGTTCACTACCATAACACGGTATTCTCAATTCTTCCCTTAAATCTTCACCCAAACTTTATTTATAGTGAATCGTCTAAACTTTCAATCCATTTTTGTAAACGTCCCCACCGGCTCAATCTTGTCAAAATGTTCCTTTTTTTTAAACTATTTTTCACTCTTATCTACGTGTAAACTTCAACTAGTTGGTCTATTACCGCCAAAATCTTTTAGAAACCGTAAATATTTACCATCCTAGCTCTCTCCAATAAACATTTTTCTACAACAAGTGATTTTACTAATATGTCTTAGAACTGACAAAACTTTTCTTACAACTTATGGTGCGGACTGCTCATTTTAATCAAAATACATCCTTAGTCATACTAAAACCTTCCTCTTAGGTCGCACTCTTTTAGAAAATTTCTTACAATGAGTTGTCCAGACCCAATCAAACTCACTTTCTTACACACACACACATACACGTTTTTACTTATTCTTATACACATTTACGATTGGTGTCTCAAAAACACCTTAGTCAAACAAATTACTTTTGTGAACCTACCATTTTTATCCTTCAAGATTTCGATACACATTGACACACTTATACATGAACTACGCAAAAACTTTAAACTTCAAAATCTTGATTTTGGCCAAACATTTTCACCAAAATGACATCTTTTCCAAAGTCTTCCTCTTTAATAAATTTCGGGATGAAATTTCCTAAAGGAGGGGAGAGTGTAACGCCCTGCTTTCCCGTACTTCCTTTATCCAGAAACCGTGTATTATAATTCTTTATTTCTTTTTTTAAGCTTCTAATTCTTGTAATCATCTTTAACCGCATTATTGTAAAACCGAGACTATGATCATAATGAAATCAAGATTCGTAATATTTATTCGTTGTAATGTTGTATGTAATTGAAAACGCTTGTGATCCGTGAAACTCGTAATCGTTAAACTAAATTCGTTATAAGTATATATAATTACCTATTCGTTTATTAAGTTAGTTAATTAAATTAATTAATTAAATTGGTTAATAAAATTAATTAATTTCTTTTACTAAAATTAAAATGCTAATTTTCTTTATAAATATATTAACATTTAGAATTAAATGTCAATATATATCTTCCTTAATAAACTCTAAGGTCTAAATTGCAATTCTTGAATTCTTTAATTTCAAGGGCTATTCTTGCCATTTCTGAAACTAATATTTGATTTTTAATTAATAAAAAAATATATCAGCAAAACCGGATCTGCGGGACTCGAACCCGGGACCTCCGGTTCAACAAACAACATCACAACCACTCCGCCAGGCGCACCGCATTGATAGATTACCGGAAACACAAGGCTTTTAAGCCGTGTTTCCGGAGTAGATGTTGGTCGCGAACAGTAGGCGGCAGCAGCCCCTTGTGGGTGGGATTTTGAGTTTAAAACCTATTTTTTACATTGATTACTCACCTAAACTCACCTAACAACTAACCTAAACTTATCCCTATAAAACCCACCTCTAATCCAAGCATTTTTACACTTTATATCCCTCAAATCTCTCTCAAAACCCTTCAAACTAGCTACCAAATTTCAAGTTCGAGCAGATTGTACCCATCTTACAAAAGTGAGCATATCTTGCTCATTTCTCAACGAAATCATCTCATTCTTCTTTCTAAACACTTGGACAAACTTTAAGTTTGAATCCTAGGATTCTCCATGGAGAACTCAATCTGGAAATGCACTTAAATGTCCAAAAACATTCTGTTTGTTTTCAAAAACTTTTTAACACTTATATCTCTTCATCCAACTTGAGTTTAACTCATCTCAAACCTATGTACTAATGCTTACAACCACTCTTATGGTTGGTTAGGCTTAAAAACAAGGTTGAGACATTCAAAATAGAGGATTTATCCTCACAAAAATTCTATTTTCATAGAGCTTCAAGCTCACAAGTGATGCAAGTTCATAAACTTGTTCATGTGTATCCACCATGGTTAGCTTGGGCTATCCTAACTCGAGACCACACATCACTTGATGATTTTTCTAGACCTAAAGTGTCACCATGGACACACTTTACATTCTTGTCATTTACATTATTGTCATACTATTGTTCTAGTACCCTCCTTGTTACCCATGGTGACTTGTGTAGTGGTGAAAGTTATTCGAGGTTCCTAAACGGATGGTTCTACCTCCTATCTCCTACCTCCTCCATGACTTCCATGAAATTCTTGTTAGTATAGTTTATTATTATGTACATATAATACCCATGGACTATATTATAATCCTAAAAACCGAAACCTTGATAATGACTATATAATCACCTATCAAGTTATTAAGTTACCACTAAAGTATGTAGTTCCTTGTCACGATTCTAATAGTTCCCGAACCTATGAAATCACATTCAACCCTTATGGGTTACTATAGTGTCAAGAACAAGTGCTACATCTTAGTGAATACTTTTGTATCATAATACTTTATCACACTTTATTTAAATCATGCTCGAATAACCCAGATCCTCCGTCAAACTCGTTACTCATACGTCCTCGTTTTCCTCTTGTAGGATAACTCGGCGTTCATCCCATCAATCAACCAACTTCACAGACTTGTCAAGTTTGAAGACTTAGCAAAACCGTGAGTGCACTCGGCCCGCTTTTCGTTTATAACACTTTTGGGTGTAACATGTTTACTTATACCAAAACCACAACACTTAAACTTTATGAAAATACACAAACAATCCTATACACATGAATACTCGATACGCTTACTTGATGCTTATATCTTGGACATTCTTTCTGTGATACTTTAGTCATTAACTTGTTTAAGCCTTCGTTTGACATATATAAGCGCTTTAGGAAGTAATGCATCCCCCTCCATCGTGTAATCTTGAGGCAATGTTAAAACATCGTAATTGCGTTAAGGGTTTGACTAGTAGTATTGCATGCCTTGTATATGCTCTTGTAGAATCATAGTTGTCATGAGAATTTGTTTAAACTTAATTCGTATACGTATGCTATGCTTAAACTCGTGCACTCGCCTTTGCTTTTGCATTGAATTGTTATTTTAAAACATGTTACAGGTTGATGAAGAGGATGCTATGAAATCAAATAGCAAGGACTTAGATACAAGACATTTAGTTAATGTTGTTGTATCAATTTTGTTGTATTGTGTTAAGTTTAATTGTTGTATTTGTTTCAATGTTGTATTTTGACAATTATTCTTGAAATGAAATTCGACTTTAAATTAAATATTGTCATTATTAGCGTTGTGAGCAATGAGCAATCTCGTTATCGTCTCACTCTGATGTTTCCACCATTGGTTGGGGTGTGATACCTGCCACCTTGGAAGCAGCAATGGAACTAGCCACCGAGCTCACTGAAAACCACATTCGAAATGGAGATTTCGATGATGAAAAGAAGAAGAGTGTGAGTAGCAAAACCTTGACTAAACCCCCCCAAACCAACCCAAACTAGATCTTCTTCTCGTTTCAATGCCAAGAGAAAGCGAATGGGAAAAATTATGCCGTCACCCAAACCAATCAGCCAAAACCGTATAACCAACCCATCCCGGCAGCCCCAATCACCAAAGTTGCTCCTCCTACCGCACCACTTAGGAGGCAGTATTCAGGAACCCACCCGAAGTGCAACTGATGCCAATACCACCACCCAGTTGAGAACCCATTTCCGCACTACACAGGGTGCGGCCGAGGAGGCCATAAATTCAAACTTGTCGTACTCTTCAAAGGCAGGCCCGAAATCAACACCAAGCTCAACCCAATAACCAAATTGTGGGCCAAGCCCCTTACCAGCCACCTCCACTAATGCTACCACCTCTCAGGTCTTAGCCCAGCCTTTTTTCCAACCCAACTACCTATGATGCCTCAAATGAGGGCTTGCTATAATTGCGGAGATCCAACTCATTTCCGTAACACATGCCCTCGATTGGTGAACATAATCAACGTTCAAGCTCAAGCTAACCCTGTGTCAAGCCAACCAAGCCAATCCGCCAGCCAGGGGAAGAGCATTCAACATCAATGCCAACCAAGCCAGAGTAGATAACAACGTGGTTAACGGTACATTTCTCATTAATGGTAGCTATGCATCTATTATATTTGACACGGGCGCGGATAAGAGTTTTGTGTCCCTAGAGTTCGAGTCTATTCTTGGTTTACCTTGTGTTGGTTTAGCTGAATCGTTCACATTAGAAGTAGCCGATGGAGAACCTATTTCGCTGGATTCTATCATTCGTGACTGTACTCTTACTCTTAATGTGCATGATTTCTCAATCGATCTCATCCCCATGAAATTGGGAAGCTTTGACGTCATCATTGGCATGGACTGGCTCAGTCAACACCATGCTGAAGTTGTATGTTATGAAAAATACATTCGAATTCCACTCATCGACGGCCAAACCCTTCGTATATTCGGTGAAACCCCATCAAAAGGACTTAAGTTAATGTCATGCTTACAAGCCCGAAAGTATATTCGCAAAGACTACATGGCATTTCTAGCCCATATTGTCAAGAAAGAAGGCAAAGAGAAGAAGCTGGAAGATATTTCTATCATAAGAGATTTTCGTCAAGTTTTTCCAGACGATGTATCTGGACTTCCTCCTATGCGAGAAGTCGAATTTCAAATTGATCTTGTACCTGTTGCCACCCCAGTTGCAAAATCTCCATATCGATTGGCTCCATCCGAAATGCAAGAATTAGCTAGTCAATTGAAAGAGCTGATGGACAAAGGGTTCATACGCCCCAGTTCATCACCTTGGGGTGCGCCGGTTCTTTTCATCAAGAAGAAGGATAGAACTTTCCGAATGTGCATAGACTATCGGGAACTCAACAAACTAACCATCAAGAACGTTACCCATTACCCCCGCATCGATGATCTCTTAGATCAACTTCAAGGTGCAACATGTTTTTCAAAGATTGATCTTCGTTCCGGCTACCATCAGCTTAGAGTACGTGATGAAGATATCCCGAAGACCGCATTTCGAACTCGCTACGGCCACTACGAGTTCATGGTCATGCCCTTTGGTTTGACCAATGCCCTAGCTGTCTTCATGGATTTAATGAATAGAGTGTGAAAGCCCTATCTCGATCGCTTTGTCATTGTATTTATTGATGACATCCTTATTTATTCCAAGACTAAGTCAGATCCTAACGGCATCTTCGGCTTATTCTAACACTCTTGAATACTGAAAAGCTTTACGCTAAGTTTTTAAAATGTGAATTCTTGTTAAAGGAAGTCCAATTCCTTGGTCATGTTGTCAACGACAAGGGAATCCACGTTGATCCGGAAAAAATCAAAGCAGTGCAAGAATGGCAGGCTCCACGTACCCCTACAGAAGTTAGATCATTCCTCGGTTTAGCAGGCTATTATCGGTGTTTTATCGCCAACTTTTCCCGCATTGCTTTGCCGCTCACAACATTGACGCACAAAGGTAAACCATTCGATTGGGGGCCCAAATAGGAGGAGGCTTTGCAAAATTTGAAACAGAGACTTTGTGATGCACGTGTCCTTACCCGCCCAGATGGGTGTGATGACTTTGTAGTCTTCCGTGACGCAACGGGGCAAGGGTTAGGGTGTGTCTTAAACAAATAGGGAATAACTGCTAACACAACTAATCAATTACAATTCCATCAATTCCCAATCATTAGATAAACAAACTAACTAAATCAAGGTAAGGTCAAAACATATCACTCAATCAACTAACTATCACTTTCAACCTATCACTAAACAGATCAATTACATAGGTTCAATACTAAGTTCAACCTATCACAAAGTTCATGATCAACCATTACAATCATTCACCCATTAAACATCAACCATTACATTATACATGATCAACTTACACTAATCTTCAAACAAAAGTTAAAGCCTGATCAACATCAACTTGTAACATTATCATTTATGTTATAAACAAAATCAAGCACAAGTCATACATAGCATAATATCAACATCAACCATCAAACAAAGTCATTACATAACATAATCATCAAACATCACCATTCAACAGAAGTCAAACATAACATAATCATCACCGTTACATATATGGGTATACTTGAACATTAACAATTACTGCCAAAATATGATAAATAAAAAAACCCATGAATTGTTCTAGTTAGCTTCTAGTTATGCATCATGAATATATACAAAACCCATTATAAACTAACCTAATCTATTCGATCATCCATGTCCCTATCAAACCGTATGTCCACATTTGCTTTGCTTAGAAACCTGATGCACCACCCTAATGTGGACCACCAGTCGGCGTATGATTGCTTGTAGCCTTATTTCGGCTACATTTTCAAGTTCAATTTTACAAATCAAACAAATTTCAAACCTTGTGTCCACATTTTCATGCTAATAATGTTAAGATAACTATGTCTTACTTGCAACATGCTGATTTTCAACAATGGCTTGAACTTGCAACATGATCGGCTCAACGTGGTGATCAGAGATGAAGTAGGATGACGACAGCAAAGAGGTTTGGTGGGGAGGGAGTGATTTGTTTCTTTTAGGGGAAGATTGGGGATGGCAATTTTACAATTTAGGGTGAGGTTTGGGGTGAAATTACCTCACTGCCCTTGCTAATGTTACTAAATTAAATGGCCATGTACTCGATGTTAACACTAGGGATTCAACTGTTGCGATTGAGCAACGTTGGGGACTTGATTGCTCAAATTAGAAAAGCAGGGGCTCAACGTACAATCTGGTGTCAACCTCACAGACTCAAATTATATTTTATTCAAAAAATAAAAAGAAACAAATTTATATTTCCAAAAGAGGGGGGGGGGGGGGGTTAACCGTTGGAAAAAAAAGGGGAAAATGGCACACACACAGAGGATCAAACTTGGGGCCTCCAACTTTATAAGCGATCCGCTTAAAACCGGGTTGTGCATTTTATTTAATACTCAACCCATTTCAGCACTTTAATATATAATAAAATGAAACTTGGGTGGCCGGTCGAAAACCAAGTTTAATTATATACATATAACATTAGATTGACGACCATGATGACACATGCCAGAGTTTAATGATATTTTCATTGGGCTACATGATTGCATCGAAAACAAACTTGTGATAAACAAGGTGAGTCGAGTTCAAACTCGTTTAACCTCTTGGTTGGTTCAGTGTAATTAACTGCCACCTAGCTTAAGCTTGACTTGTTCCGAGCTCTTTGTCTAAAACTCAATAACTTGATCAGTGGATAAATTTCCGAGCTTTGCTCAGGCTCGACTCATTCATTATTTGCTAAATACAAATAATATATTCTTTAGGTATTATATATAGTATTTTATTAACACTTTATATATAACAATAATAATTAATAAACTTATCATATTGATATAAATAATAGGTTCGTTTAGATATCTAGCTAAGTTCGGTAGATGAAACTCCAACTCGTTTAATAAATCAAGTTTTATTAAGATGATCTCGAGAAGCATTGTGCTGCTAGATTCGTCTTGTCCATAGAGAGGTATAGGGACAAGTAGTAAAACAAATGAAGGAAAATTAAAGAAAGTTTTTGTAATAAGAGCACCGTGACGCTGAGTTTCACCTCCGAAACACTAACTAGTTAAGTTACAACAACTTGTCTCATGTAAAATAACTAAAACTGATCGAAAACTTTATAATTATAACAATAAAAGTATAAGTTGTATTGCTTTATAAGAATAGAAAACTTGCGCCCTCTGTAATTAGCATGCTACTTGGTTGCACTTGTACATCTTTGCTATCGATCTTTTTGACTTCTTTAACCACCCAGTGAACTTGTTCTTGCTTTGTGTAACTTCTTTGTAGACTTGCATGAACCCAAATGACTTGAAATGCTCGAGTATGATACCATAAAGATGAGCCAAATGAAAAAAAAAAGTGCTGATTAAAACTTTAGTTGAAAAGAGAAAAGAACAAAGGGCATGATAAAACACTAAATGATTTATACTTTCTTCCATTAATTAATATCTTTGTCTCTAATTTATTAGACAAAACCCATTTTCTCTTACTTATTTCAAAACTTACCTATATATATTTTACATGTATTGAAATTCATCATAACATATTAAAATTTCTTCTTCAACAAATATTAGGTTTGTTTAGAAAGAATATATACTTTATAAATAAGTTATTAGTTTAATTTATTAGTTAGCTAATTAGAAGAATACAATTAATTATCAAATTTTATAAATTTACTCATATGCCCTTAGAATATAATAATAAATAAACATACCAAACGAAGAATTTCTATTGGTTTAAATTTATTCTTTTTATTCTTAGACAATATTTTCGTCTCATTTAACCATGCAAGGGATGACATTTTAAGATATCAAAAAGTTAAGAACTTTTTTTTAGTTTAGTACATAATGTAAAATCTTAAAATGATGGTAAACTAGTCTTTCAAACAATTACATATAATCCAGTCATCTCAATTACACTTTTACTCCCCCATCTTTAACCCGTTATAGATAATTAGTTAATATTACTTTATAACCCCCTTTAAAAACTAACTACCCCATGATTTTTTAAATGACCATAACTTTTTCGTACGTTAATATTTAAAATAAAAATTACACCATAAAAACAAATATTTTATTCTCTTTAATTTGAGTGTGGTATAGCTATTTTTTTCTAATGAGAAAAATAAATATGTTACGTGATTAACAATTTCTAGGAGTGAGCACCAACTGAATTATTAACCGAAAACAGGCGAAACCAAAATCAACCAAAATATGAATTAACTGAAAACCGAGTAACTGAGAATCGAATTAACAAAAAACTAGTTATTAGTTTTTCTACCCTCGTTTAACTTAAGTTAACCTAACCGAACTGAACCTTTCATATTATCATATATTTCTAACTCTTATACCTCTAGTTCATGTATTTTATATTTTATATCTTCATTTCAGGTATTTATTATCCCACTTCATATATTTATATATCCATTTCGTGTATTTATATGTCAATTTCATGTATGTTTAATTAGCCAAGTGTTGTTTTGGATATTAACCGAAATTAAAAGAACCAAACAAAAAAGCATCAATATAACCAAGTAAATCGAATTGATTAACCGAAAATTGATTGATTAATAAAATAGACCACCGATGAGTTCGGTTTCTGCTTCGATTAAGGATAATTGCCGAACCAAAAGAATTATGCACACCACAATGAAATGGACTATCGATGACGTCGCTTATGCCGTATATCCACCACAATGATGCTACAATAAATATTACACAAATAAGAAAACTACCAGAAACGAGTACCGCAGTACAAATTGTCATCCCCGCCGCACCATATGGGCACCTTGCCGGTATATATAATTTATAAGTATACAACACTAATCGTTTGTGACCCATTTACAACTTTGTTACAACCTATTTAAAGTCCGTAAATCCATTTACAGTTTTATTACCATTTACAAGTTCTTATAAGTTAGAGTGGACTATATATGCAACCAATTTATGAGTAAAATAGAGCAAATCCTTAGTTATTGTACATATTCTAACTTTTCATTCACTTGAAAGAAATGCTATTCTTCTTGAACATTATCATCACCTACTTCAATAGCATCTTCAACTAGTTTATAAACTCCTCTTGGCTTTGTGTAACACCCTGATCGAAGGCGAAAATTTGAGGACATTACTTAATAGATTGTTCAAAAGCACATAAAACTAAAATTTAAATATTTATTAATTGATTTGAATCATACAATACATCAAGAAGACAGGTAATACAAAATAATTCATATTGAGTTTATCTAAGTCCCATAAACTTCCTATGCGAGTAGTAAATCTTGTAAGCATCATCAAACTCTATTGCCTAAAACATGTGGAAAATAATTGGTCAACTTCAAGAAGTTGATGAGCATACATAGGTTTGCAAAACTAAGTAAGTAAGTAAGTAAGTAGCATGTCAAGTTTATCTAAAACAATCTTGTAAAAACTAACACTTTGGAACAAAGGATGTGTACAATCAAACCAAGTGACCGAATCAATTTGAAAACCAAAAGTTTGTATGTTGTTGTTTCAATATAATATACTACAGTTGCTTGATTGAAGTTAATCATTGTACTATATATTTTAACGTTAGTTCCTAAAGTATCGTTTAAGACAAGAAACATAAAGATAACAGTATGACATAAGTAATTGAAATTTTTAATTAACATGTTTTACCCAAATGTTTAAGGAAAACAGGCAAAAGCTTTTGTGTGCTTTGCTTGTTTAAGGAAAAAGGGTTATGTAACTCACATGCTCCTTTTCAATTGCAAAGGGGTATGAAATGTTACAAGTGAAACCCCCACAATTTTCTAATGTTAAATTCATTTTTCATAAAAAAAAAAATTGTTTGAAACTTGTTGTCATGGAAATTGCAAAAACAAAATGGACGAGAGAAATTGATGAAGTATTATTTTTTTATATCATTACCCAGGTAAATAAAACTTTACTCTCTTAGTTTGTAAAAGTCTTTTTCAAAATGTCATAAACTATATAAAACTTCATTTCTATTATAAATTTTAAATAAAAACTTTAAAGATTTTAAATTGGATGTTTTTTTAAATACCAATTTATAAATGTTTTCAACAAGTCAATACAAAACCAGAAGTACTAGATTCTAAAAGTAATGAAATCCTTCCAGCAGTTTTGTAAATCCAACTGTTTTGTTTGTTTAGGAAGTAGTTGCAATGTAACAGTGGCTTAAGTAACTTTTTACTAGTTTGCAAACTGTTGACAATTACACCATTCAATAGATTGTTTAGGGTCGCTTTCACCAATAATTATCTGCTCTAGGGTTACCTTGTATTATTTGATTGTATTACAACAGTTTGAATTTAATGAAATCATTCTGCAATCATTTCCAAATTTAGCTATGTTTATGATAATGTGTTTATTATAATTGTTTGATTGAATCCACATACTTGTTCAACTATTTTATAAAACACACACTCAGATCGAACAATATTATTAATACTCACACTTATACCATGATTATACTATGTTTTGAGTTTAGGAGATTAGATCAAGAAAGTCATTATAATGAATCACATGTATCATGTTTTTCACAAATTGCGTTTTCAACTTTAGAATATATATAAAAGGACAACCCTGGTATTGCATTCTAAGAAATCGTCTGCAATCTCTTCTACTTTTTTTTTACGTTAATTTTTTGGTTTAGCTCAATTGCTCTTTCCAAATAGATGTATTATTAGTCTTAACAAATTTGTATTAAAAATAATTTACATGAAACCCGTCATAAAACGTACGTCAAAAAACATAAATACACATGACAATGCGTAAGCATTCCCACTACTACCCTAAAACTTTAATTCAGTCATTTTGAAAATCATTTTCAAACAGCATTCGAATTCTTACACTATTTTAAAGTGTCAGATTGTATTTAATAAATAACATAACATTAAAAAAGTATATCAAATAAAAAGTAAATTCAACAGTCAGGATTTTTACTTTTAGCTATCATGATTGATTCAGCAATCATGATTTTTACTTTCAGTTGTCACAATAACTTTTATGATTGTTAGTTATCATTTGATGAAAGATTATTAGAATTTTCCGGTAAATTGAGCCTTCGTTTAATATTTTCTTCTTTTAGCATTCAATGACCTTTAGTGCGGTTTCGTGAACTTTGAACTGTTTATTTAACTTTTATTATTTATATATACGAGAAAACGGTTGAACATGTGAAAACGGTGAGATCAGATCCTAGGTAAATACGTGGCAGGGGGCGCTTAATGATATGCATGGCACGATTATCATTTTCTAGATTCTGCTCAATAGATCGTTATAATTCCGTTTCAAACAAAATTCCATCAGATATCTCGTTTTGTTCTTTATCCTTATTTGAATGACGTTTTATTTCAAAGCAATATTTTTGAAAATGTCGTTTATGTTTTAATGTCCTTCTTCCTATATTCAATATTTGGCGCTTTCATTATTGATGTTAATTGTCGTTTGGGTTCTAATATATGCTTATTGTTTACGATGAATGACGTTTTACATCTGGTTATGTATATCTAATTAGTTGTGAATATTGGCGTTAATTTGTAAAAATCAGTTCAAACTATTTATTAATTATTCAACTTATGACGTTTTCATTAACATATTTTATGAAGACAATAACATCAGTTATTCTTATTGTTTATTATTCAACCAATGACGTTTTCATTATGGTGTTTTATTAAGAAACAAGTAGATGCAATAGTTTAAACCAAATACGTTAGTCAACATGAAAATTATAAAATGAAAGTAATTCATGACGTTTAAGTTAATCTACACAATCCTCCATCATTTGTTCTATTCTCCTGAACCATGTCTTATACAATTCAGTAATTCTTGCTGCCCCTAATTGCCTATAAATCAAGTTTAATTTCCATGGCGTTTTACTAGTTAAATGGTACATGTTGTTCAATAAGACAATCTCAGATGATACAAAGCGTTTAATAACACAAATGATATATGTAAAATGACGTTCTCATACAATCAAACAATATTATACCAACGATACAGTTATTGGCGATTAGTAACAAACTATCTAAGTATATTACATGATATATGATTTTTTACAAACAAACATCATAAAAAGTAACCATCTGTTCCATGTTTTGTTGTTTTCTTCTTTCGTTGCTCGATGGACCTTTGGTGTTTTGGAGCAGGTGACTCTCCGGATTCCACACCCATAGAAATTGCAATTATTGATAAAATTAAAACACCAAAAACATCATAAAACTAGCATAATGTAAATTGAAGTTAACTCACTCTGTTTTTTTGCCTCTAGATCTTGTTTGATAGTTAGACGCCATAATATTGTGGTTTCGCGTTTTCTAGGGTTTTCGTGTTTTCGTTGGAATGAGGGGGGGTTCTCTGGGAAGTATATATGTTTCAGTCCCATTTTGATAGGTTTGTAGATGCACATTTACCTTTTTGCCCTTAATGAAGGGTGTCCACATTTGAAAGTTGATGTTATTTACGAAAACGCCACCGTGCCTATCTAATCCATAGATTGTTCTGATCCAACAGATGAGGGGCGTTTCCACCGTTTTCACACTTATAGTAGTTTTTTTCTAAATCCTGGCCCTATATATACTCTTATTTATGAAATATATAATTATGTATGTGTATTATAATCATAAGCCATCTTTATCATTTTTTAATTAAAACTAGTGACTCTTAAAAAATTAAGAATTAGTTCAAACTACCAATCTCAGACCCGTAAACCGCCAACCGGTAAAACCAGCTGACTTACCCAACCTAACTTGTTTAGTTTGTCATTTTCCAAAACTATAGTTAGCGCTTTGGGTTGGAAGTTTCGTCAAACCTCCGGACCTAGAACACTTTGGTGTGAGTTGCGACCAAGAAATATCACTATAATTATTCTTTGTTATCATGTAGTATTTATTGATTTGAAACCTCACACACACACGTACAAGTACATATACCATTTCAAATCCTATGACACAGAAGGATATAACACATATGAGAAACTATTTTTCCTTGTCAACGTAAGTATCATATCACGATCTTTTTCGAAAGCACTAAAACAGACAACCAATATGCATGTGATAGAGTTAGAGTGATAGAGTAACAGATCCTACAATATGCCTGCAGAAGGAATCGTACATGTTGCAAACCTCGTACCATCTTGTATGAGCATTTCCTTTGTATCCTAAGTAAGCTATGGCTCTGCTGTTCCTGCAGCAGAAGCCATGATACCTAACAGAAACTACAACATACACATATTTATAAGTTAGTTCATGTGTCTACGTTATGAGCTAGCTACCAATTACGGATCCAAAAACTTTTGGTTAGGTTAAAATGGGTCGGCTAAAAAACAAATAATGAAACAATTAATAAATAGATTCTAATAGTTACCAAATATATTCATAAAAAATGCAAAAACACAAAAAAAAAGTAGAATACTTTAAATATTATTTAAAAATAAATGTTTATTTTAGGGTCTACGTATTCATATACCCAATGGTCTATTTCCATACCTTCAAGACGTCTAGTATAGGCCTAGACGGGTCGTCTAGGGTTCAAGTCTCTGTCCAATTGGTCAACCTCCCACCACGTCAAATCAATCACTTCATACGCCAGGTACGAGGCTAGACGCCCGGTCTTTAAAAATGACAAATTACCATTTTAGCCGTGAGACACCTTCAGTTTAAGCCAAATTGAGGGCTAAAATGGTAATTTACCATTTGAAAACTATTCTGCTCAGATGGTTAAATATCATTTTAGCCCTAATTTAAGCCTAGACTGAGAGTGTGTGTTAGAGCTAAAATAGTAACTTGTCATTTTGCTTTTTTTATGTTTTTTAGTTGTAACAATAACTTTTATGATTGTTACTTATCCGTTTATGACAAATTATTAGAATTTTTCGGTAAATGGAACCTTCATTTAATATTTTCTTCGTTTAGCATTCAATCACCTTTAGTGTAGTTTCGTATGAAACATTAACTTTGAAGTGTTTATTTAACTTTTATTATTTATATATATTAGAAAACGGTTGAAAATGTGAAAACGGTGAGATCGGATTCTGGGCAAATACGTGGTAGAGGACGCTAAATGACATGAAGGACATGATTATCATTGTCCAGGTTCCGCTCAATAGATGCCGTTATACTTCCGTTTCATACAAAATTCAATCATTTATCCTTGTTTGAATGACGTTTTATTTTCAAAGTAATATTTTTGAAAATGTTGTTTATGTTTTAATGTTCTTCTTCCTATATTCAATATTTGGCGCTTTTATTATTAATGTTAATTGTCGTTTGGGTTCTAATATATGCTTATTGTTTACGATGAATGACGTTTTACATCTGGTTATGTATATCTAATTAGTTGTGAATATTGACGTTAATTTATAAAAATCAGTTCAAACTATTTATTAATTATTCAACTTATGACGTTTTCATTAACATATTTTATGAAGACAATAACATCAGTTATTCTTATTGTTTATTATTCAACCAATGACGTTTTCATTATGGTGTTTTATTAAGAAACAAGTAGATGCAATAGTTTAAACCAAATACGTTAGTCAACATGAAAATTATAAAATGAAAGTAATTCATGACGTTTAAGTTGATCTATGTCACACCCCGACCCGTAGCGGAATAAGAGTCGGGGCATAATTGGGTTATCACCAAAGCTCGTGATATTTACTAATATGTTTCATATTTATTAAAGTCAAAATTACATTCTCAATAATCCAAACATGTCCATACAATACAAAGAAAATTAACCAACTAAACAATCCAAGCTCTAAACCAGTTTATTCTTCTAAGCCAATCCTATGTGTTTCTTGCTGCAGCTGGTTCACCTGTATCATGTGTAAAAATGGGGGTTTTTGGGTCAACATAAGTTGGCGAGTGAACCTTGTTAGATAAACATTTATTATTGATTTTCTTGTTATTTTATCAAGGAAAAATTGTGCAATAATCATAAGTGAGCAAATGTAAATAATCAACAGTAGCAATAACAACCACAAACTATAACATACAATAACAAAAATGGGGAACGAACAGCCTATGATAAATGTATGTACTGAAAATGATAAATGTCTGTGCGATCAAGGCTCAATCAAACGGAGCCGATCGTATTGCATGTACTGAAAATGATAAATGTCTGTGCGATCAAGGCTCAATCAAACGGAGCCGATCGTATGTTGGCACGCCAGGTTCACGCTCATAATGTAATGGGGAACTGCTCAACGCTCATAATGTAATGGGGAGCGGCGGCCTATGAAATTGCATGTACTGAAAATAATAAATTAAATCTAAACAATAACCACACAACAGTTGATACAAGCTGAATACACATTTGTTCATGATATGATGTATGCACAATGATTTAAATATAATAAATGATAAGACACATGATACACCCCGAAAACGTGATTAAAACGGGGAATTTTGTAGAGATTCACTCACATTGGGTGCGTTTGGTTGAAGATGATGAGGTGCGCACGAGTTTGAAGGATTGAACAACGAGTATTAACTAACCTAAATAATAACGGAAGATATAGTAAATGAGTGGATTTTATTAATAATTTTAATAGGATTTTTAGATATATTTTTGTGAGTTTAAGGATATTTCCTATCTTTAAAAACATTATTTTAAGTATTTTTAATTGATTTTTAAATTAAATTAAATAAATAAAAATATAAAAATATGTTGACTTTTGCGTTGACCGTTGACTATTGACTTTGACTTGTTGACCGGTTTTATTGTGTAAATGTATGCGCCGGGTGAGGCTCGAACCCGAGACCTCCCGTTCGCGTGCACGCAGCTCTACCAACTGAGCTACGTGTCTAACCTGAAATAATTCTGTTTTTAATTATATTTATATACTAACTCAGTTTATTCAAAATTCTTTTATTTTCAAAAATGTTTTAAATCATCGAACCGGTGTCGTCAACAGGTCTCGAACCCGGGACCTGTGACTTAATGTTACACACAGTCCACCGCTGGACTGTGTGTCGAACTTGGTTAATATATAGATTTTTATTATACTTAACATCTAATTGCGAAAAGGATCCGGTTCATTTAGAAAAAGAACATTTTAATTACAGAGGGTGTGTGTGTACCAAGGATCGAACTCGCGGCGTGTGATTTGTATGTGCACACAGTCCATCGCTGGACTGTGTGTCTAACCCGAGATAATATCCAGATTTTATTAAACTTATAATCAACCTACTTCGTCTTCTTCGTTACCGAATTACAGTTTACGATTTCTCTATTGTTTCTTGTTTAATTTGATTGGCAAACATTCAACAGACTAATATGAAATGGCAGAGACGATTTTTAGAAGTAAACATACCGGAGAACGATTTATCTCAGAATTCCGGCGAGTCGTCGGCTCTGTTTTTACGGATTTCGACTGAACGAATAAATTAACAGTTTTGATTAGCTAAGTGAGGAATTTAAGTATTAAACAAGAGTTATCAGAAGGTTTGAATGTCTATACCGTTTTACAGCTGAAGATAAGGATTTTCAGAAGTTTTCTGGCGAGAGTGAGTTATCCGATATCGTCGTCTGAAATTGATTCCGATTGAAGGGTTTGAGTTAGTAACAGCTTAACAACTGATAGACAACGAAAGAATTTAGAGACTCACTGATTTGGTGGAAAATACGGTTTTCCGGTGAAAGTCCGGTGAATCCAAATAGCTTCTCCGGCGAACTGAAAGTTGTGCGAAAATGCAATTGAAGGTTTGCCGAGTGTGCTTGAGTCGCGAAAGGGGTCTTTGATTGAAGTAATTCAGGAATTGAAAGTTTTCGGTTACTAAAACCGATTCATTCTTGAATTTAAGTTCATTCAAAGCAAACTTGATTGAAGGTGTCGACGCATCGGTTAAACTCAGTAAACCGTGATCAATCAAACGTCTTTGGACGTTTGGTGACTGATTTCGGTTACAGTTGGCGTAACCGGTTGATTTATGATAGACCATAAAATTTAACTGTTTCCGAGTATTTACAGAAAACAACAAGTGGTGGAGTGGTTATATGTGGGTGTGATAAGGCTTTGAGTTTAAAACCCGGCTGACCCGGGTTCGAGGCCCGGCAGCCTAAATTTCTTTTTAATTATTTTATTTTTACTTTTTATCAAATATAACTTTTATATTCTAGTTTGTTTATTAATTATGCATCATTAAAAATTAAAATGGACATAAATACGCAACGAAACATTTATAACTTGATATTCGATTACAAACGGAGCGGGTTTGGAAAACCCGTTTTTGACAAATGTTACAATCTACACAATCCTCCATCATTTGTTCTATTCTCCTGAACCCTGTCTTATACAATTAAGTAATTCTTGCTGCCCCTAATTGCCTATAAATCAAGTTTAATTTCCATGGCGTTTTAATACTAGTTAAATGGTACATGTTGTTCAATAAGACAATCTCGGATGATACAAAGCATTTAATAACACAAATGATATATGTAAAATGGCGTTCTCATACAATCAAACAATATTATACCAACGATACATTTATTGGCGTTTAGTAACAAACTATCAAAGTATATTACATCATATATGGATTTTTACAAACAAACATCATAAAAAGTAACCATCTGTACCATGTTTTGTTGTTGTCTTCTTTTGTTGCTCGATGGACCTTTGGCGTTTTGGAGCAGGTGACTCTCTGGATTCCACACCTATAGAAACTGCAATTATTGATAAAAATAAAACACAAAAAACATCATAAAACTAGCATAATGTAAATTGAAGTTAACTCACTTTCTTTTTTGCCTCTGGATCTTGTTTGATAGTTAGACTCCATAATATTGTGGTTTCGCGTTTTCGTTGGAATTAGGGGGGGGGGGTTTCTCTGGGAAGTATATATGTTTCAGTCCCATTTTGATGGGTTTTTGTAGATGCACATTTACCTTTACCTTTTTGCCCTTAATGAAGCGTGTTCACGTTTGAAAGTTGATGTTATTTACGAAAACGCCACCGTGCCAATCTAATCCATAAATTGTTCTGATTCAACGGATGAGGGGCGTTTCCACCGTTTTCACACTTGTAGTTGTTTTCTCTAAATCCTGCCCCTATATATAATCTTATTTATGAAATATATAATTATGTACGTGTATTATAATCATAAGCCATCTTTATCATTTTTAAATTAAAACTAATGACTCTTATAAAATTAAGAATTAGTTCAAACCTCCAATCTCAAACCCGTAAACCCCCAACCGGTAAAACCAGCTGACTTACCCAACCTAACTTGTTTAGTTTGTCATTATCCGAAACTGTGGTTAGCGTTTTAGGTTGGAATTTTCGTCAAACCTTTGGACCTAGAACACTTTGGTGTGAGTTGTGACCAAGAAATATCACTATAATTATTCTTTGTTCTCATGTAGTATTTATTCATTTGAAACCTCACAAACACACACATACAAATACATATACCAATTCAAATCCTATGACATAGAAGGATATAACATATATGAGAAACTGTTTTTCCTTGTCATAAGTATCATATCACGATCTTTTTCGAAAGCACTAAAACAGACAACCAAATGAGCAGTAGAAGTGCGAGGGACGATAAGAGTGATAGAGTAACAGATCCTACAATATGCCTGCAGAAGGAATCGTACATGTTGCAAACCTCGTCCCATCTTGTATGAGCATTTCCTTTGTATCCTAAGTAAGCTACGGCTCCTGCTGTTCCTGTAGCAGAAGCTATGATACCTAACAGAAACTACAACATACACATATTTATAAGTTAGTTCATGTGTCTACATTATGAGCTACCAATTACGGATCCGGAAACTTTTGGTTAGGTTAAAATGGGTCGGCTAAAAATCAAATAACGAACAATTAATAAATAGATTCTAATAGTTACCAAATATATTCATAAAAAATGCAAAAACACAAAAAAAGTAGAATACTTTAAATTATTTAAAAATAAATGTTTATTTTAGGGTCTACATATTCACATACCCAATGGTCTATTTCCACACCTTCAAGACGTCTAGTATAGGCCTAAACGGGTCGTCTAGGGTTCAAGTCTCTGTCCAATTGGTCAACCTCGTACCACGTCAAATCAATCACTCTATACGCCAGGAACGGGGCTAGATGCCTGGTCTTTAAAAAATGACAAATTACCATTTTAGCCGTGAGACACCCCAGTCTAGGCCTAACTCAGGGCTAAAATGGTAATTTACCGTTTGAGAACTATTCTGCTCAAATGGTTAAATACCATTTTAGCCCTGATTTAAGCCTAGACTGGAGGTGTCTCAGTGCTAAAATAGTAACTTGCCATTTGGCTTTTTTTATATTTTTTTAAACTTAAGGGGCTAGATGTTGTGTACAGGGCTATATTTTGCAACACAAGGCTACAATGGTATTTTGGACCACACTAGACGCCAAGTCTTGCTCTGTACGTGGCGTATATATTTTTTTCTCTTTTTAATATCAATAACACTAATATTAATTATAAAAACTCATATTAATTATAATAACACTAATATTAATTATACAAAAATCATTCTTCCGATTCGCTGTGGATGAAATTAATACTCTGGTTTGAGTTTGGTTTCGGCATTAATTTAAATAGCATTAATAATGTTTATACAAAAAATACAACTTTTCATCAAAAACACATCAAATTACCCCACCAAAACATCCAATTCTTCACTAAAAAACATCACCCTTCTAGACGTCCCGTCTAGGCTTGTATTAAGCGTATACATCCCTTAAATTCAGTGCCTGACACCCAGTTCAGAACCCCTTAAATTCAGTGTCTAGACGCCTGCCGTCTAGGGCACAAAAGTGTGCAAATAGACGAGCCGGGTGTGTGGATATATTAAGCCTTATTTTTACTTAATATTCAAATAAAAATTGTTATGTATTAAATGTTTCTAGAATTAGCAAATGCCGAAAAAAGTAAAATAAATATATTTAATTTTTAAGTAGGGTAAAATAGTTAGAATTAAACAAGGGAACAAAAACAAGAATTAAACAAGAAAACAAAAACAATTTTAATAACATAAACAATTAACCCACCAAAGATGTAAGATAGGTTGTGTATGGAAAAAGTTATTTTTCTGGGCACCCCTGCAGCTAATGTGCTAATCCGCTCGTGAGCTACCATACACTAACAGGCAGCGAAAGTTTCTCGGTCGAATTGCTTTTAAAATAGTTAGTAACATTGAAGAACCTACAGCGTCAAGTATCAGAAAGTGAAACAGCAGCCTAGTGGAGCTTCCTTTGGGCTTCAACAGTTCTAGAACCGATAACACACCAGATATGATGCTGTACAAGCAAGCTACAGACAGTGCTACCACGTAATATCTGTCTCATGATGAAAATGACAATCTTATACTAATTAACTAACGATACTAATCAATTAGGACCAGGGATGTAAACAAGCCAAGCTATGCTTACGCTCAGCACATTTATCTAAACACACTAAAATGTTAGATTGAGCCTGGTTAGTAAAAAGCTTGAGGAGGGTAGTTTATTTTTAAAAGATTCAAAACTTGATTTTTTTTATACATACTGATCGATACATATAAAAATAAAATAGTACTTTAAACACACATACAATACATATTTTATAAATCACAATATATTATATATATGTGTATGTGTTGTGCTGCATTAAAAGTTGGGTTATAATATATATTTTTTTGAACAACAATTTTTTTACAAATAAATACCATATAACCTTGCATTTGAAAGGATTTGAATCCACACTAATTTTGTGGGGGGGCAAGCACCATAACACTAGATCATTAGGTCTGACATCATTGGTGGTTATAATTTCTATATATTAATTGTTTTGCTTTAGTTTAAACGAGCCAAACGAGCGAGCGTCCCATGGCGAGCAGACTCGACTCGTTTACAAACCAAACTAATTTTTAAGCAAGTTTTTTCGATGGAGCCTGGAGCTGTGAGCTTTTTGAACAACACTATTAATTGGCATACTGTTTTTTTCTCTCAAAACAACTATTACTTACATTAAAGCTGGTGATTGATGGAATTTTGCAGCCATGGGTATTGCCATGCCAGGTGCAAAAGGTATGAGCTTGGTTTGTTTAGACGTGACCACAACAATGATACCAATCAAGGAAGTTGCAAACAACATGACCCTCAACACGACATCAACCGCCACATGGTTCTTGACATCACCTGTACCGGTACTACCCTTGTAATCTGGTTCTGGCGACTTCACCGATATGGTAGAATGCGGTGGAATAACGGATGCCATGGCTTCTTGAATGTCAAATACAGAAAACTGATTGTGTTGTGTTTGCAACACCAGCATACATTTATACTAGAATTTTTCAACTTCTTTGGCATGATTAGATAGCATGTTCAAAGATGCCCATATAAATTTCCCATTTATTCTACATTTTGACAAGAATGTCGCGTCTAATATGAAGTCAATTAATTTGAATGGATAGAAAGAGTTAGGAAGAAAATCTGAAATAAAAACTATAGACTTCATGTGTTTTTGTCACATATAAAGTTAGTTTTTCTATGATTAAATTAGCCATGAAACATGTTTCTAGCTAACAAATAGTCCTTTACCTTAGTAAAAAAAAAACTATATAATTATTTTAGTGTTTTTTTTGTTGTGAATGGACAATGCTTACTCACTCTACACTAAATTAAATCCTAAATTACTTCTTGCTTGAGATTGAACCCAATACCTCCGTTAAGAGACAATAGTTACTACCAAATTATTTCAGTTAATCCCAGTAATTTAGTTATATATATATATATATGTGTGTGTGTGTGGACAATTACCGTCAATCTCATATATTATTACAACACATTTTCATTGCACAATGTGCTAAATGTATCCCCTCCACGTGGGTTTTACTAAATCTAACTCTCTTCCCCTACTAAATTAGTCATATCATCTCTCCACTTTTACTAATACAGAGTGTGTAAAGCATGTATGGGATACGTTTAGACTTAGTTGAAAACTTTTTTTTTCATAATTAAGTAATTTATCTTGCTTAAATTAATGTAAATCTTTCCCACTCTTCATTTTCTCTAGCTTTGAAACCACTTGGGAATTAACCAAGATTGCATGCCTAGTTGGGGATGAAAGCGATCAATATGATAATAAGCTCGTGGGATTCGGTCGCGACTTGGAGTAAAACTATTTTCTTATCACAAATTTGGACTATGAAACCATAACATATATGTGAGCTTCCTTGTAACCGTGATGAAACACTCGATGCTTTTCAAATCTTTTAAAAACCCATTGGGTACATTTTTTATTTGTGTTTGTTTTTCTAACTAAGCAAGCCCTCTGATTTTGATGTTGCTGAAAAGGGACCATGGAGACACTTAATCTATTACAAGAGCTCTTGCCAAAACACGGAGAAAAAGATGTTCAAAGAAAAGTGGGCGACTGAGCGGAATTGGGGGCTCATCATTAGCCGATGTTGCCCAAAGCTTCATGCTCAAAACAATGGTCCTAAAACATATATAAGTGGCAGAATCAGCACTTTTTATTAAGGGCTTATGATCTAACTTATGTATTATTAAAAAAAACTCATACTTTATATATAAAATCCAGACAAATTCAAGTGATTCAAGTACAGCGAACCCTTTTTACCCCTCTGGTTCATCCCGTTGCTCAAACGTACAGTTGTTTTTCCTTGTATGGCATGGCATGGGGCTGTTACCAGTCGAACAAATTCAACCTTTTGAGATTCAACAGCGAAAGATGATAGATAACAAAAGGTCTCCTAACTAATGGACGGATGAAACGTACAATAAAGATGCTTCCTAAAAATGACAACATAGCGTGGAAAATTGCAAATGAAGGGCTCCTAACTAATGTCACTCATGATAAACGTGGTATAAGGTCTCATGACATTTGGATCCCTGGCTGTACGTAAACCCACAAACACAATATCCTCTAGAAACAGACAAACTAAGGATTAGTTCAAGAAACAGACAAACTAAGGATTAGTAAATGAAATCCAGAAAATAGATAAAGCAAGTGGCATGCTGCCCATTCTAAACTAAGGGGTTGATATGATTTTTTTATTTCCCTATCATCGTTATACATGAAGGTTGTGTTTCTTTTTATAAAAAAATTTGCGTAGGTTTTTCTGTCTGCGTCACGCATACCACGCTCAGACATTGACATCTGTAAACTGTTTGTTTTTCCAAAACGTTTCGTGAAAAAAATGTCTGCACACGCTCTTCTTATTGCAGGCTTTACTCAACCACTTTTAAGATCTTCTAAGGTCTGCCAAGTGTTAAACACCACCACCCACCAACCACCACCGTCTACCACCACCGTTCCACGTCCACGTCACCACACCACCACCACCCACCGTCCACGTCCACCTCCCTCCACCACCGTCCACCACTCACCACCGTCCACCCCCCACAACCACCACCGTCCGTACACCACCACCAGTTTATTTTAGAAGTCTACGTACGTTAAAAAAACCAGTATTCTTCTTGTAGACTGTAGAGGTTTGGTCCACCTCTTCTTCTAGAGATGTCTGCAGATATGGTCTGAAACTGAAGACATTTTACCTCTTAAAAAAACTGCACCTAAGTGTTTGATTATAGACTTTGTTCAAAGTTGAACGTTTTATTTTTTTCATTTCTAATTCTTTAATACAACAAACGTCATTTTGTTTGTCTTTGATCTTTTGGTCTTTATGTAGTAGAATTTTATATTTTGTTGACTTCTGATATTAGTCAATGATCAGCAATTTAATTAATTATCTGGTTTTATACATAATCTTACAAACTCTAGACCTACAATTCACTTCTCGTTTCTCAATTCTCGTATATGAAAACAAATAAAAGGTAATGGGTTACGTACTACTAAATATTACTTAATACTACTAGTTACGTGACCTTTTTAACCACTCGCTACTAAATACTAAAATTCTTGACAAGCCCTTCAAACTGACTTTGGTTTCTATTTGATATTTAGCACAAAACAAAAGGAAAAGAACCACTATGATAAGTTGGTTCTTGATGTGTTGTAAAATACATGCTTTTATCTTGTATATTTTGTATAATTTCATATTAATTAGAGTTGTTTTATCGGGTTTTAGTGTATATTTGATTGGGTGGTACCGCGAGCAGTGGGGAAACCCTCCAGGCAACTCAAGAAGCGAGAACGAGTCAAAACGATGAAGAAACAAGCAACCGTGACTTAAATATAAAATCCAAGGGCCAAACTTGCAAATCCTGAAAGTTCTAGGGGGTTGGCGTATCACGAGCAGTGAGGTAACCCACCAGGCAACTCGCTAGGGTTTTAAAAATCCACAAATTTCTAAAATACCCTTAATGAATCCTCAATATTACCCATAATGCCACCACCACTTTTATTGGTTTTAGGCGCCTAATGGTATGCGAGCCCAGGCCCAACTCGATGTCGCGATGCGCCTGACGAGTCCAGATCGGCCCAACATCGTGAAACATGTATTCTATTCAAAATATGACACGGAATTGCTGAAATCTCCGTATATAAACATAATACAATCCTCTGGAAACATTCTTAGCTACTATTTCCGAAGATTTAAGGCAGATTGAAGGCTGGAACGAAGATTGGAAGGTAACGGCTTGAAGATTGGTTTACTAAACTGTTAGATATTAAACGTTAAACTCATTCTTTTCGGTTTTGATCATGTGTAAACAACTGTTATTTATCCTTGAGACCTGGTGGAGATAGAGTATTGATTTGTCTAGTTCTTTAGCATACATGTTTTGGTGAGATCGGGAGGAGATCCATGCTAGCAGCCTTTAGATCCTAGCAATCCAAGTTAAAACCTTAGATGGATGGATAAATACCCTTTTCATCTTCGGGTAAATTGTGATTAGTGAGACCGGAAGGAGATCTAGTATTGGGTACCTTAGCATATTAGTAGGTGAAATCGAGAGGTGAACCGAAACCATAAATTCGTGATCTTTAAACGCCAATTTTGGGTTTGTCGGGTAGTATTAATGAGACCGGGAGGAGATCTAGTGTGTCTTAGCAAAACCTTGTTTGACGTATCTTTAGAAAAACGGTTAAAACCGAATATCTAATTCCGAGAGTGTGTGAGTTTACTAGTAGATCCCACGCCTAGTTAGTTGTTTTTCCTCATCTGATTTCAACCCACTTTACTTCGTCTTAGTATTCACGCTAGGTTATTAGTTTTAATTAGTAGTTAATAATTAATTAAAACCCTAAAAGTATTTTCAAATTGACTTTTATTCGACGATAGTTGTTTATTGAGAGTGCTCGCATAGAGTCCCTAGGATCATTATCTGGTCTTACCGGTGGGGGTGTGAATCTCTGACACGACTTGAAAACCCGACACGAACCTAACACAAAATTCCGGGTTTGGGTTTAGTCTAATTTGGTCAGTTTTAGGTTGAACCTCGCGAACCCGTTTAGCTTAATGGGTCGGGTTCAGGTTGAATCTGTCAGGTTGGCGGGTTAACCCATTTGACCAATTTATATTATATCTTATTTTTTAAAATGTATTTTTATGTTATAAGTTAAATTGGTTGGGTATTTTCTGCGATAACTATAACTTAAAAGAAAATTTAACATAAGATTTTATAAATAACATGCAATTATTTTACATACATTTGTATTTTTTGTTATAAAAATTAATTTTAATATATTAATATGCAAAAGAAAATAAAAAAATATATAAAAAGTTCGGGTCAAACGGGTCTGTTCGGGTCAACCCGTGAATATTTGGGTCGTGTTTAGGTTTAGGTGTTTGACATGATTTTCGGGTTCGGGTCAGGTTAGACCTGCCAACCCGTGAACACGGCCCGTTTAACACCCCTACTTACCAGGTATACTACATTGCGATCGGTACACTTGACGTGTGTGTGGTTAGTTGTTGAGTCCGATTATTAAAGCATGCTTAATTATTTTTTTAATACACTTTTCACACATCAGTTCCAGTTCAATTCCAGTTCTTGTAATGAAGGCGGAAATGTAAATGATCTTGTAGTTGAGATGTCGATGTTTCTTCTTCTTCTTCTACGTTGCAGATTAATGCTACCTTTTGTGGTTTCCATGCCATATAATAATATGCCTATTTTTACAATACTCATACTCTAGACCAATGTTAGGCTAGAGGGTGATGGTATGTGATGTAAAATGAGTATATATATGTATCTCTTTTTCATTTCTTAACACAATTACATAAAGTTTATATGAAAACAACTAAAGACTAAAGAGTAACCACTAATAAATAACACTTAATAATGCTAATTATATGTCTTTTTAAGTTAGTTTACTACTCACTACTAATGACTCCTTAATCATCTTAATAACTTATGTTGTGAGTTTGTTATTAGCTTAGTGGTCTTTGTTTTAATCTATGTCGTTTATATGTTACAAGATTTTGACCAATAAAGTGTGTTTAGTTACGAATTTTATGACTAGTTTATTACTTTTGGTCGCTAATTAATAGTTGGTAACTAGGATATATTATCGCGATGGAAATTGTGATGAGATGTAAATCGTAAAGAACAACTTTTAAAGTATAAACTTTGATGACGTATGATGATTTTTCAAGACCTTTATATACTTTGTGTGGATGTTCATAAAAGATGATTATAATATTCATATGTTAACGTACCTTTATAATATTCATATTTAATATAACACCCTAAGTAAATTCTAGATCCATTATAGAACCTCCGGTAGTAAGCTTCTAACATAATGTTTAACTTTTGATCACTTTTGATCTCTGATTCACTTTTAAAAACTACGAAACATTTTGTTTTACTGACTTGTATGTTTACATTTAAGTATATTTCTAATATGACTACTCCGTGATTTCATAACTTGGCCTACACCTAGAAATTAATTTTCATATTTGTTACAATTTTTGTATAACGAGTTTTTATGACTCGTGCGTTACGACGAGCCGTTAAACCAAAAAAAGACATAGTAACGGTAAACCATGCACGCTCGTTGTGGATTGTTAACTCGTCAAATTAAGATCAAACGTCAAACATTATCGCGAAAATGAATAACTAATTCGAAATGATAATAAAACCAAAGTAATATATAAACAGAATAATATGTATAAATGTACAAGAAAGTAAAACTAATATTATATATAAATGATATTTAAACAAAGTAAAACTAAAACAATATAAAAGTACTTGATGCCTTTGTATATGTTTAAACAAAGTAAAACTAAAACATTATATGTTGAAACAAAGAAGATTTAAAATAATTTAATATATATATATAACTGTTATTATATTATATATTAACAGAAAATTATATATATAATTGAAAAGTGGGTTAAAATAGTGGTTTTATTTTTATAATAATATATATGACTTTTATTATTTTATTATTTAATATTATAATAGTTTATTATTATATTTATTTTAAATTTAACATATTTTTTTCCTTTTTTCAAACCATATTTACTTTCTCATTTGTTTTTTGTTATTAATAATTCTTTTTTATTTTTTTAAATTGTATTTCCTTTATCAATTAATTTGATATCCCTTTAATAACTTTAGCTCGTTAATTTTTTTCCTCTCGACATTATGGTCTAAGTTTTTCTAAAAGCAAATGTGTATTTAAAATAGAGTATTTATTTGGTATCGTAAAATGGTACGATTATGAACTAAACCGATTCTAATGGTTTAGCTTTCTAAACAACATTTATTTTCAAATAACATTTATTTTACATTATCATTTGTTTCAAATTATCATTTGTTTTGTTTCGCCGTAACGCGTGAGGTCAACAAGTATAATTGGAAAGTGATCATTGAATATAATTTGTTTTTCATAATAATATATAGTTTTTTTCTATACTTTTATCAGTATTACAATAGATTAGTATTATACCTTAAAACAAATTTCTTTAATTTTAATCTTTAATTTTTTTTAATATTATTGATATTGTCTGAACAATATCAGTAACGTACCGTATAACATCGGTATGATTTTTTTTATTATAACTGTTATCATATGCTTATTATTATGTAGAATTCGATAAAAGTTCTATTCGAACGAGCCATATATAGTTGATTTTTTTATCATCACAAACCAAACATATACAGACCAAACAACATTGGTTACGGTATCGTATTCGTTTTTATAGTTTTCTTGACGTGGCTCTATAAAATTCATTGAACACAAAATTATATACCAAATAAAATATTTTTTTTGGTATCGTAAGCTATATCGAGTGTCTGTATGATACCGGTATCGTAACGAACCGATACCTACCGAACAACACTGGTACGAGTATAGGAATTCGTTTTTGTTGTTTTCAATCGATGTAAAACATGTGTCGACCAGCAACAATTGTTACGTCGAGTGCTATTACGATTACTGTAATGAACCAGACTGATGACCAAAGGCCCGCAGCGAAGCGTACGAGTATAATATAAAGCAAGCAAACCATACAGTAAACTTACAAAAGCATGTAATGATATTGCAGAAAGTACATAAATTAATTTAAAACAATATAATAGTACTTGATGCCTCTATTAGAGCTTTTGATTTCTTTTAATTCGAATTAAGAAACGTTCTTGAGTGTCAAATGGGTTTTTCTCCACTATCTCCTTTCCTCAACCAAACCTATCCCCACCATCTGTCCATCTTCCACCACCTTCAACACAAAAACGATTGAACGATATCAGGGTCTGGAAAAAAAACACCGCTACCACCATCTCCTTTCGTCATCGTCGCGCAACACCATCACCACTTCCGACCACCGCCAATCACCACCACAACCTACTTTATCTCTTTAAAAACCCAAACCCACCACCTCCGACAACCATCAACGCATGACGGCCGTAGTCACCACGACAACCATCCCAACCACTCACTACATCTCCGAGCACCATCACTCTCAATCTTCTTTCTCTCTCTCTTTAAAAACCAACTCTACCTCCCTTACCATCCTATGGTAGCCGGTGGTGGTGGTAAAATCTATTCTAACAAAAATAAAAAAATAAAATAAAATTGGTGGATGTTGGGTGGAGTTGTCTAGTCTAGACTATGGCAAGAGACAGAGAAGTGTGTGGTTGATTGATAAGTGATAACCAATCAAAAGCAAGAAAAGTGGAAAAATTGAACAACATAGATGTGAGAGCAAAGAATTTTACTAAATAATAGAAGGAAGGAAAATTATATGTTTGATCACTAGTTAAACTTACTTGACTTCGTACTTAGTAAGATATATTTAATTTTATTTTATTTTTTAAATGGCGAAAGCTCCCTCTCTCCACCTAACTTCTAAAATAGCTTTGTATTCTAGGGTTTTGCGGGTACTTTTTACATGACACATTTTCATTTTCATGTGTAATCTTAGTTATCGCGCTGGTACTTGACGTGCAAAGTTATCGCGTTGGTACTTGACGTGCAAAAAGTCTTGTTTTCGCGTAGTAGATGGTCACAAACAGTAGACTTATCACACAAACAGTTACACGAGAGGTATGTATGATATGCAAAATGTAGTAGTGTGCAAATATAGCTAGCGAAATTTTGATTGTGAGTGAAAGCTCTGCCCACACGAAAGGTGACTTTTCGCATGGGGACATCTTGCGCGAAAAGCCTATCATTTCGCATTGTTTTTGAGGTACAAAAGCTGACATAGTTTCATATGAATATTTGATCAATGAACTAAGTGCTCAAGGGTCCGATTGTACATTAGAATCAATAAAAAAGCTAACTTTCAAGTGAGTAAAAGTGGTAATTCTGTGAATATGTGCTTTAATAGTTATTTAAAATCTGCTTTGTGGCATAGTAGGTTGGGACATCCTTCTGATCAGGTTCTAGCTGTGTTAAAAACAAAACTGGATGTAAAAATTATTGAATATGAGCCTTGTGAGATATGTCATAGGGCTAAACAAATTAGAGTACCGTTTTCATTAAGTGAACATAAAACCAAAACTATAGGGGATTTAGTTTATTTAGATTTATGGGGTCCTTACAAGGTTCCAAGTTATGAAGGTTTTAAGTACTTTCTTACAATTGTAGATGCTTTTTTAAGAACACTAGTAAAATTACCTCCGTTGGTAGCATTTCGGTTCATGACATTATCAATACGATTAAGCTTTCGTTGCGATAGAAATTCAGTTAGTAGCAGTTCCGTTCATGATATCATCTATACGATTAAGCTCGTGTTGCGGCGCAATCTCCGCTCATAACTTTATTTTTTGAGATTAATGATTTACATAACTTGAAGAAGGTATTTAGAACTTATTGCATTTTATTCATTTATCACAAATAAACAATTATGTAAATGATTTTGATAATAATATAGATATACAAATTGAGTGTTCATGAAATTCCATGACCACTGTCGTGGCCACCGCCAGTACCACCTCTATACTCCATATCCACCTCACGGTTGTCTCTTATGAAAAGCCGCAACCCACCACAATCGCAAACCACCACAACCAACCAAATGTTGGCCCTACTCGCCTAACACATCTATGCGCCGTCTGTTGTCCACATATTTGGAAATACCACCACCACTGTGCCACCCTCTCTTCCGCTGACCTCCCTACGGCGGCTATGAAGTAAGCTCAGGTGGTTCCGGTCACCACCCCAGCGACACAGCCGCCCGGTAACCGCCAGCCACGACACAACACCGGCGATTGGTTCCGGTCACTGAAACGGCAACGACAGAAGCCGCGTCGTTGCTCCGTGTCCGCTTACCGCCGGAGAGTAAGCCGTATTTAGTTCGTCATAGTTTCAGTTCCAAAATCAAAATAGTAAACAAACAAACCATGTATAGAAAAGTTAAAATATAAAGATCAAATTACATAAACGAACAGTTGCTGTAATTTGAAGGTAAAATCAGATTCTTTGGCGTTGTTTATCACGATTCTGTCTTTCTTCTCTCTTTAGTTTCATATGTATTGTGTTTTTGTTTCAAGTTGCATTCTATCGATTGCTTTAATTTGAACTGTCCAGAAACAGGGGTCTTCGATTAAAGCTTCGATTTTCTTAACCATCGAGGATCTAGTGATTAAAAGGAGGGAGTAAAGAATGAATGTGAAATGGTTCAAGAGGGAGATAGAGATAGATGATTTAAATGGAGAGGGAAGGAGATGAGGAGTGAAAAGTTATAAGAAGGCAGAAAAGTCATGAGTCATGACAAATAGTTAAGACATGTGTAAAGTAAAAGGTAATCTGGCAAATAAAAGATAACCCAAAGACACCTAGAGTATCTAATACAAAATAGCTACAGTGTTTTACACACACAAACACATGTTTAGAATTTAACATATATTATAACTATGGTGTTATTTTTTGGCAAACAAAACAGAAGTTGTTGAAAATTTTAAAAACTTTTATGAGTTGATTCATACACAATTTAAGAAAAAAATAAAAGTTTTGAGAAGTGATAATGGAACTGAGTTTGTAAATACCCAAATGAAAATGTTTTGTGAGTCTAAAGGAATGTTACACCAGACCTCATGTTCCTATACACCACAACAAAATGGTGTTGTGGAAAGGAAACATAGACATCTTTTGAACACAGCTAGAGCTCTGATGTTTCAAGGAGGTTTGTCACTTAAATTCTGATCAGATTGTGTGCTAACTGTTGTTTACTTAATCAACAGGTTACCCTTTTTTGTGTTAGGTGGTAGAAGTCCTTATGAAATAGTGTTTGGTTTTGAACCCTCATTACATCATTTAAGGAACTTTAGTTGTCTTTGTTTTAGTACCATATTGACGGAAACAGATAAGTTTGCTTATCACGCTGATAAGTGTGTACTTATTGGTTATTCAAATGTTAAAAAAAGGGGTATAAATTGTGGAATCTAGATAATAAGGTGTTTTATTCCAGAGATGTTAAGTTTTATGAAAATGTGTTTCCTTTAAAAGTTAAACAAGGTTCACAAGAAGTAAATTTGCATGATAATACTTTATCACATTGTCACACCCCGGATTTCCAACCGAAATCCATACACCGGTGGGCCAGGGTGGGGAATATCGTGACGTCAGTTGATAACATCATTGTCAATTAAACACGGCACAACGGAAGTCTTGGAGTAAAATTACTATTACAAACCAGATGTTCGAAATACAAAATAATATACAGGTTCGTAATAGAAGATCCACATGCGGATCGTAAATTGTACAAGGAAAGAATATAAAACAGACTTTGGGTAGATCTAGGATTTGCAAGAACCACTATCACAACGAGCACTTCCAGACTATTTTCGTATTGTACCTGCAAGCTTAGTCTTTTGAAAGTACGTCAGTTTTCGCTGGTAAATACACCCAACTGACTCATTTTAAAATTATTTCAAAAATGTTTTAAGTGCATATCAGCACAATATCTTTTTATAACTTGGGAAAGTTGACCGTCCAACCTTGTTAACAGATTTACATGTTGTCCATACATACGGGTCCCGGTACGGAGACCGAGACATGATTAACGTACACACCACTTTGGACTTACGAATGAGTCAATTCTTCCCAACCTTGTGGGAATGCATTTTTTAGCGTCTATCGGGTGAATGCCTACACCCGCGCTAAGGTCGTGGCCATTTCTATTGTAATGAGTCGAGGATATCCAGGACACGGTAGTTAACCCCCCGATGTTTAAGTTATCAAACAAAACTGATTAAACAAAATATGCGGATTTACTAGCCGCACCCGGCATTCGATTGATCCCATTTCCGACCAAGCGGTATAATTTACCGTAACCCAAGCCCGTATAGGGGATATGAGTCGAGAGTATTTACCTGAGCTAGTCTTCTTTTAATTTAATAACTCAGCCGTACACAAAAGTACTAAGTGCAGATAGCATTTACCAGCAAGTCTCTAGTCTGGATTATGGCATAAACTAACCAATTAAATACTAACGGTCTTATTTAAGTTATGGACTTAGACCGTGTAGTGTACAGGATCAAGACGTATAACGCTTGATAAACGGTGATTGGATAGAATGTGGTTTAATCCCAACAAGTACCTTGACTTATGTAATATGGATAAACTATAAACATTCTGGATTTTGAGACTTAAATGACAAGGTTAAACCCGTTTCGGTTAATTTCCGTAAACTAATTACATATACTTAACTGTACGCATATCAGTGATATCGGGTAACCGGATAAGTTATGGACAAGTTTTATATGCCATTATATTTTAAATAAGTTGTAATATCAGTAGGATATGAACTTTTATGCCCGTTATGGTTTTAAATTGAAACTATGCCTCATAAGGGCGTTTCGGTAATTTCATACCGTATAAAAGGAACTTGAATATAATTTAATTTTATAACTATAAGTATTCTAGAAAAATAACTTGTTCATGATATAATATCAGTAAGATATTAATTATATGTATAATTTATCTTTTATGACCAAACTATGCACCGAAGGGCATTTTGGTCATTTTACACATAGTTTATAAATTATTTGAGATTCTGAGATTATAACATGTACCTACTGTAAAAAATGTTTAAAATAAGTTGACGATCACTTAGCCATGTTCGTTACGAACAATGGCTGGACCATAATTATTTGATATTCTGAGTTTCAAACTTCGCGACTTTCGGTTGCGAACCGACCCAAGAACTGAAATTGACGAGCCGAACATGTTCTTACATTTTCTAATAATTATTACAACTTTTTAAAGTGTCAAAACAGGTTTCATAACACATATAAGATCAATTTATGATTTTTCCAAAAAATAACTTCTTTGACTTTTTAATATTATAACTTTGACCCGTCAATTGGTCTAGCAGACGTGATCTTAAGGAGGTGCCCTTTATAGGAACTAACACCTACCCTATTACGATCACTTAGCCATGTTCGTTACGAACAATGGCTGGACCATAATGGTCTTAAACGAAAGTCAAAGCGTTTTTCGTAAAACTCTTGACTTTGGCTATAAAAGCCTATAAACGAAAATGCATAAGTAAGGAACACTTACAAAAGGTTCCTAGGATGCAATAGAACTTAGTTAGATGCTCCTTTCAGTTAGAAACTTCCAGAAGAGGGAGAAGAGTTGAAAATGAGAAGGTGCAAGTTCAAAGGTTGAACCTTTGCACCTATTTATAGTTGGAGAGCTTGAAGGAGGTGATGCCAGGTGCTAAGGGGTGTAAGAGGGAGCTTACAAGTGTACAAAACGTGGCATAGCAGTTTGAGAATCCATAGTTTCGAGCAAATTGGTTTTTGTCACTTTGTGTGGTGGCCAAGGAAACTTTCTGCAGACACAGGGGCGCGAGAGGCCAGGCCTTAGCCTCTCGCGCCCCGCGAGCGCCTTATGTCAGGTTTCAAAATTTGCCACATTTAGCCCCTCAACTTAGTAAACCCCTTTAAACCTTCTAAAACACCTTTTTAGCACTTTTAGCCCTCCGTAGCCAATACTTGGCCTACCCGGGATTATGCCCGGACATTATCGAGCTCTCGGTTCGTTAAAAGGTCACTCAGAGGTATAAATTAACATGTTGACACTTTTAATCCCTCCGTTATCCAACTTTCACATATTTACCGAATTGAACCCTCTCGTCCAACAAATGGCACGTATGAGAGTTAGGACTTCGTAAAGGATCACTTAAAGGCTCATTATAAGTATGTTGACTCCGATGTCACTTAGAGACTGGGCATGTTGACATATCAGTCACTCAGATGCCAAGTTTTAAGCATGTTGACATATCAGTCATTCAGAGGCTAATGATTTAAGCATGTTGACAAATCAGTCACTCAGAGGCTGTTATTTATGCATGTTGACATCGGGCAGTCACTCAGAGGTTTAGTTTGATCATGTTGACGCCTTTAGTCCTTATTAGTCTTTTAATAGACTAAATTTAAAATACAACACGTGTCATTATATTATTAGATACGATTTTACAGGGTGTTAAACACATATAAACTTTTTTGATAAATATGAAATAATGTCAACTGAGGTTCCATTAATACCCAATGATGAAGAGGGTACAACTGGTTCTGATGATCTCTACAGTGATGATCAGCAGCCATTGTCACCCTCTACATCTTCCACTGCCGAAACTGTTGAAAATGTTCAACATGAAGTGACTGGGAGCTAGGTAGTAGTTATAGGGGTAACAATGGCGGGGCAGAGGACACTGTAGGATCACATGTTGAGACCAACCCATTTGAGGGTAAATCAGTTAGAAAATCCACTAGAAATGTACATTTACCAAAGAAGTTTGATGAGTTTGTAGTTAAAGGAAAGGTTAAGTATGGAATATAAAAAACTGTTAACTATTCACATTTGCCTGTTGATAATTTTTGTTTTGTTGCTTCTTTAAATAAAGTTGTTGAACCAATGTCTTATAATGAGGCTGCTAAAGATGCTAGATGGGTAGAGGCAATGAATGATGAGATGGAGGCTTTGTATAGAAATAACACTTGGGTTTTAGTTGATCTCCCTAAAGGGAGAAAGCCTATAGGTTGTAAATGGGTATATAAAATTAAATACAAAGCTAATGGGGAAGTAGAAAGGTATAAAGCCAGATTAGTGGCAAAAGGCTTTAATCAAAGAGAGGGTAGTGAAACATTTTCACCAGTTGTGAAAATCGTTACTGTGAGAATTGTCTTGAAGCTTGCAATTAATAATAGTTGGCCATTATATCAAATGGATATAAATAATGCATATATGGTACTTTAAGTGAGGATGTTTTTATGACATTGCCTGAAAGTTATTTTTCAAATGATAACTCTAAAGTATGTAAATTAATCAAGTCTTTATATGGTTTAAAACAAGCTCCAAGACAATGGAATGAGAAATTAACATCTGTGTGTTAATTTCTCTGGGGTTTGTTCAAAGTATATGTGATTATTCCCTATTTGTATTGAGTAAACAAAGTGTGTTTGTTGTTTTACTAGTGTATGTTGATGATACAGTCATAACATGAAACATAAAAGTGAAATTGAAAATATAAAAAGGTGCTTGAATGAAAACTTTAAAATAAAGGACCTAGGAATACTTAAATACTTTCTAGGAATCGAAGTGTTATATTCTGATAACTGTATCTATCTGTCTCAAAGAAAATATTGTCTTGAATTGCTGAATGAGTTTGGATATTTTAGGTTGCAAACCAGTTGCAATACCAATTGAACAAAGTTTTCTTGTTACAAGTAAATGTAACAAGAAACAGAAAACACTAGAGAACATAAATGGATATCAAAGGCTGATTGGAAAATTAATATATATGTCTTTAACTAGACCAGATAAGCTATGCAGTACAGTTCTTAAGTCAATGTATGCACAGCCCTAGCTAAATACATCTTGATATTGCATTGAGGCTGTTAAGATATTTAAAACAGTCTTCTGGAAGTGGTCTAAGTTTTAAAAGGTCTGACAACATGATTATATTAGGGTTTGTTGATTCTGATTAGGCAAAGTGTTTGGACCAGAAGGTCGGTTACTGGGTAGGTATTTTCTTAGATAATACACTTGTTTCTTAGAAAAGTAAGAAACAATGTATTGTAGCTACATCCACAGCAGAAGCTGAGTATAGAACAATGTGCTCAGCTACTTGTGAAATTATGTGGATTTTAAATGTGTTGACTGAATTAAAAATAAGTCAAACACTACCAATCAAATTATATTGTAATAGCAAGTCTGCTATCTCAATATCTCAAAATCCAGTTTTTCATGAAAGAATAAAGCATTTCGAGTTAGATTTACATTTTCTAAGAGAGAAAATTGCAGCAGGAATTATTGTTCCTGAAAAGGTAACCACAGAAATGCAAGTTGCAGATATATTTACTAAAGGACTAAATGTGACTCAACACAAAGTTTTTTGTGAAAAACTGGGCTTACATAACATGTTTGCTACATGAATTATGGGGGCATGTTAAATTAAAGAGTAGCAATATGGTAATTCATGTTGCAACATTTGGTAGTTGAGTTTGTTTAACGGTTGTTAGGCTGGATGTGTTTGTTACAAGTTGTTATAACTAAATAAGGGTTATAAGTGTGCAGGTTAAAAGTTTACTAGTCGAAGTTATAGAAATTAGGATAGCTTATTTATTGTACATCTCTTAAACTATAGTATTTGTGTTGGCCGGTTTAGAATAGTTTGTTTCCCAAAATAGGAAAGTTGTATAAATACATGTTGGGGTCTTAGGTATCATGTACCCTTTAATCGTTTCTTCAAGTTACTCAATAATAAGGGCATCTCCAATTGTTAAATTAAACAATAGCAATATGGTAATTCATGTTGCAACATTTGGTAGTTGAGTTTGTTTAACGGTTGTTAGGCTGGATGTGTTTGTTACAAGTTGTTATAACTAATAAGGGTTATAAGTGTGCAGGTTAAAAGTACAAGGGTATAAATGTTATGTTGCAGGTGTTACTTTGGAGTGCAGGGGTTAAAGAGGTAAATGGTGAAAGTAAAGGGGTTTTCGGTGTAAGTTGGTTCGTATATAAAAGAGTGTGTGCAGAGAAGAAAGTTCAGTTCAGATATTTTTTCTTTGTTCTCTTTCTCCAAGGCGATTAGGGTTTGTACTTCTTGTTTTGGTATTCGTTTGTCTGATAGATCTTGTTCAAGATCTTGTTGTTGTAAGTCGTATAGATCATCTGGTTGTGATCAGTTGATCTTTTACTTTGTTCTGTTGTTACAGATCTCATAGTTTATGAGATCTAGTGTTTGGTTAGGTATTTTTTAAGTTGGTTAAACTAATAAGATTTTAGTCATTTGTTTTGTCGTTATTTCTGGTATGTGTGTTCAGGCTCTTCATTTCATATCATTTTACACCAATACTACATCAGATCCAAAATCCAGACCCACCATAAAAGAATATCTTATCATTTTATGACCTCTACCTCTAAAAACTTACCTTTTTTCGTTGTATAAAAAATGATATCTGACCAATAGACATGATATTTGATATTTTAGTAATATCTTCCGTTGTATAAAAAAATTTGTAAATTGGTCCCACCAGGTGTTTGTTCCAAGAACAGTTGAACATCAAAGAGTAGCTTAATTTATATTAAAATCAGAAGTTATATTATAATCATCAAGTTGAAAAGTGGTGACTCCCGCACCAACTGCATAAAATTAAGTTATATCATGAAACCACGTATAAAAAGTTGACATAATTGTTGTGTTATTACACCACATATACATGACAAAGGCTATTTGTGTTTTTCTAACTAAAAAGTAAATTGTACACAGAGAAACAATTTGACATAACAAGACAATAAAATGAACCTTGAATGAAAATTTTAATTATAAAGATAATTAGATCGTGGGGTGTAGGCTTGGATTAGAGTCGGGGAAGCCAATCAACGCCGCTTTATTTACACCGCGTCAGCGTGGGTAACAGCGTTACCTCGCTGGCGTGGCTATGAAGCCTGGCGTGAGACGTGTTGGGGCGATGATGTGGCTGGCTGGGATGGCTAGCCAAACTTGACTGTTGGGGTACCGTACCCAACGTTATATTATAAAAAAATATATATATATATATCTAAACTTATAATTACTCACCCATTTGTTTAAATTTTTATCACTTCTCTACTTTTCATCTTCTTCTATCTCTATACCTTTTATACATTCAACCCACTTAATCGTCTACAATGCATCCATTTAACTGAAACCTCGACCCGAATAACCCCTTTGCTTTCCAAGAGAGCTCGAACCCTAGCCCGCCACAAAACCACCAACCACCAAACCCGACCCGCGGCCAACCACAAGGTTTTCTATATTCCCCATGTCCCGAGCTATCCGCAATCGCGTCGTATATAGGGAGCGTGTTTACACGAACTTTCCATATGACGATTCATCTATTCCAAATAACCTTTCTCAGCCCGACTCTGTTCCCGAAACACAACCTTAAGACGTTGGTGGTTCGTGGTTCGTCATCCAAACCGGCCAAAAAAAGAAGTCACAGAAAAACGGATGAAGAAAAAGCAATAGCGGCCGCTCAACGAGTACAAAAAAAAGGGACGGCTCAAGAAGAAGCTACTTTGACAAGATGTTATATCGACGAATCGCAAGATTCGATTAAAGGTATTCTATATATAACAATATTTTTTTCGTTTTATTTGATTTTTTATAACGACTAATTTTTTTTTTGGAATACGGAATGCACAACACCGCACAGATTTTTGGGATGCCATCAAAAAATCATTTCATATACAATGCAAAGCAAGGAGGTGTATGATGAAAATGATAGTCTCTCGTCCAAGTGGAGTGACATAAAAAACCACGTCACCTTCTTCAATGGTTGTTTCCATAAGTCGAAGAACTTGCCAAGGAGCGGTGAAACCGAAGCCAATTTTATCCAAAATGCCATGGTCTCGATAGAGATAACAAGAAGTGCGAGTTCAAGTACATGCATTGTTGGAATATATGTAGGTAAGCTTCTAAATGGGCGACAGTCCCTACTTCTAGCGAGTCAACCCCATCCAAAAGGGCAAGCACAACCTCGTCCCAAGCTCAATCCAATGCTCGTGATCAAGAGCTTGATTTAAATTTGGATGATTTTGAGGATTCCCTTTCCCGCCCACCTGTTAGAGACACTTCAAAAAACCGGGCTCAAAAAGGTAGATCGGGCTCGGCGTCGGGTTCGGCCCCTAGTTCGGCTTCGGGTAAAGGGTTGTACACTGACCAGTTGGAAGAAATTTGGACGAAAATTAACACATTCAATTTCATCCAACAACAAAGGTTCGAGGTGAAGAAAAATATCCAAGCGGCTCGAGAAAGAAAGGCATCTCACAAAGAAAAACTTGCGGATATGAATTTTCTCAACATGAACGTCGATCATCTTACCGGCGCGGAATTGGCAACGATGTTGGAGAGGAAAAAAGAGATCTTGAAAAAATATAACATGAATAAATGATGCAACGATGTTGGAGAGAAAAAAAGAGATCTTGAAAAAATATAACATGAATAAATGATGTAGTTTTTAATTTTATTTTTATTTTAATGTAGGTTTTTTTTAATTTTAATGTAGTTCTTTTTTTAATTTTATATAGTTTTTTTAATTAGTTTGTTAATTTAATTAAATGAAATTTTTTTAGTTTTTTTTTTTAAGTAAAAGAAATGACACATGGCTGGCCACGTCAGTCGAAACGACATCACCCCACACCTAAAAAAAGTCACGCCAGCCAAACCTCACCATATAAATCCTACCTTAAACACTTTTCAACCCAAGCCCACCCCATAGTCTTATGAATCATAAATATCAGGTAATTTAATTATAATAAAAGGACAATAAATATTGTTGAAAACATAGATAACACTGACGCGCATTTGAGTGTGAACATATTTACTCAATGAGAAAAGCTTTTGCTTTCACTGATGTTGCTTGTAAAGATGTTTTATTTGTCAACTTCCATGCCCGGAATGCTAGTGTTTGAGGAGACTTTTATTTTGGTTCTTAAATCTTTGGAACTAATTAAAAAAGACGCGTTTTTTGGGTATGTAATAGGGCGAAGATGTATCCTTCTTTGTGGGAGAAATGGGTAAGTTTTGATGTAGCGGACATTATATAAGTCCACAGTGTTGCTTTATTTACTTTTGTTTTCCTTTTCATGCTGGTCTATTGTATCTTCCAGTTTCTTACTGACGCTATATATTTATATATATATAGTTGTAATTCAAAAAAAAAAACCTAAGTGGGAATCATTTCAAGAGTTTGGATAATAGGTTTAAACTCAAAAGTGTTTTATGTATGAGTAAAATGCCAAAAATGTCCCTTAGTTAAGTTCACTTTCGGCATTTCAGTCCAAAATGAAACATTTTTATCTGGATCCTTGAGATTTCATTTTTGTTATCATTATCATCCACTTGTCAAACTAGGTTAGAATTTTCTGTTAACTTCTCCCTTTTTTTTATTGTTTCCTCATTAAATGAGAAAAATGACAAAAAAAATAAGAGAAGTTAACAAAAAAATATTCTAACCCAGTTTGCCAATTGGACGAAAATGACAACAAAGATGAAACCTTAGGGATCCAGATACAAGAGGTTTCATTTTTGAACTGAAGTAGCAAAAGTAGTCTTGGGGACCATTTTGGCATTTTATGTGTGGATAAAAAACAGGTAAACATTTTAGTATGAAGTCGTCGGCACATTTTTTAGTGTTACAAATAAATGGTTTAAATTACATTTATAAGCGCTATTCGTTATGGTTTGAATCAAATTACGGATTTAACATTTGATTCACGATTTTTATGGGTTTAGTACCGCTCGACATAGTTTGTAGTATTTATAATTTATGTGCCATGTAGTCAATGTTTTGTTTGTAACTAGGCCTAGCAATAAAAACCCATTTGGGTTATTTTGGGTCATTTTAAAAATGATGACAAGTATAGTGGGTTGGGAATTAATTAAGGATGGGTCAGGATAGGTTTTAAGATATCTATCCAAAATAATTGTTGGGTCATCGAGTATTGACTTCATAAGAACGAATGATCCCGACAAAATTTCCACTGCACGTACCCGTCACGAAACGCAGGCATAAACCTAGTTTCAAACAAACAAAGAGATAACCCCGATATCGTTATTCAAAACTGATCAACACAATTTCATATATTTGGTCAAAAGGGGAAATTATATAACAAAAAAAAACTATAAACTTAATAATTAATTCCATTTTGCTCTTAATCTTTCTTGTTCTGCATCTTGTCTTTTGCGTGATGTGGAATTGTGCTCTTTTGTCGTTTAGCAAAAATACTAAACTACCTAAATAACCCTTGTTGAGGCAAGGGATTATTTACAAAAGCAAACAATGCTCAAAGTCATTGAACAAAAAATTATGATTCATGGATCAAATTTGTAATTTGATTTAAACCATATCCACGAAAAACATAATTTGCTTTAACTAAAATTTAATATATCAATGTTTTAAAATTCGGTTTTCAGTCGTACTGGGTTGGGTTTAGTAACGGTTCAATCGATTATACCAGGTTATACCCTATGGTTTAACCGGATGACTAGTTAACCTTATAATTCATAAAAATACAATTTCAACTCAATGATCAAAAATCAATTTTATCAACAAAGTTTTATTAGAATAAAAGACTACAATAGATTTATAGCATTGAGTGTTGAATACGTCAAGTTCACGATCACTTAAAAGACGAAAGTCACTATCACTCAAAATTTTAACAAGGGATTAAACCGGTAGGCCGGTATGAACCGGAATTACCGAATTTGACTGGTGGTTCGAAGACTACACCAAAACCCTATCTATACCGGGCTCAACTGTACCGGTACAATAACGATAGCTGGTTTAACTGGTATTACCGACCGGTTCGAACCGGTATTTAAATCATTGATTTATATTGCCTGTTTAGAAATACTTTTATAAATAATAATTCAATTTCTTGGTTAGAGGAAGTCAAACTTTTTTATGTTCTACCTTTTTATTGCAAGTAACACGCACTCTCTAATTAAACTACTAAATCTATACGTTTGTCTACTACGGGACTTGAACCATCATCCGTCAACCTCAGGAGAGGAACACCTTGATACCGCTTGGTTTCAAGCCTTAGGTCTTCAAGTTCTAGCTAACTTGATTTATGAATTAAATATTAACGCACCAATATAGAAACATATCTGAAAATTCATGTACATTGTTGGACCTTGAAAAACTGTATCCTTCTATAGGGTGTTTTTTATTAATATTTTTTAAAATCAAATGTTCCCTATACATATATGAAATGAAGTTGCTTCCTCAAGTCATTGCAGTTTGAAACACGTGTAGAGCTAGATGGTGTTTAATAGGTTTGTTAAGATTTGAGTTTAAAATAATTTATTGATTTATTGGTTTTCTAAAAAGATCAAAAAGTTAAAAAAATGTTTGATATTGAAATAAGTGTTTTTTATTTTGATTTTTTTTACATAAATTATTAATGTACTCCGCTCTTTTAAATACCAATCAAACATGAAAATTTATCCGATCCTTTTTATTCATTTTACATGTATAAATAAGTTAAAAACAACTGCTTATTTGCAATCCCCAACACCCTCTAACTCTTTAGACAGATATTTTCTGTAAATTGGGATATTCAACGAGTGAGTTTTCTTGCATATATAATTATATATCCTATCAATTGTAGACTGGTAAGTATAAGAATTATGGTATAATCTCTTCTTTTAAATATTATGGTTTTATTTTTTGTGTGTGAGAACACACATCATTCATTCATACAGAGACTTTATTTGAGTACTCCATCGTGACAACTGACACGTACAAGAACGCTTAACGGTCATCACAAGGAACCGTGCTTGTTTACATTTGTTTATCATATATTCAACTAGAAATATCTTTAAGTGGGATTAAATATACCAAGAATCATATTGCAATGGTGGTCTTCAACGGTGTAGATTTATGAGATATTTATTAAACTTATATATTATATTCCTTGAGTTTTATACATACCCTAGTGAGATTTCTTCTAAGATAGAAATTCGGTTTCAGTTGCTAATAATTTGATTTGTGACGTGATTGTTACGAATATCAGTACCCAGTATAATCTACGGTAGCAAATTTGTATACAACTCCGTTTAAATAAATTTATATATGCATACAGTTGTATTCATTTTTTTAAAGTTAACGAACGCAAATTATTAAAGAAAAAATCAAATGAAATAAAACCTAAATGGGTTAAAAAATAAATACAATTTAAGGTATAAATGATGAGATTAAAACTTATAAAAAAATATTTTATAATAACGTTACTATATATTCATAGTCCATTCGAATTATTATGAGGAATAAGTGAAGATAAAAATAACTAAGAGATTTTCACCTCATGTTGCAGAGGAAACCTCTATATTATTTTACTACGTTAAAAATTTATTTATTATACGAGTTGATTAAACAAGATATTAAATTGCTAAATATTAACCACGGAAATATTGATCATTCGCCACCACTCTTACCGCAATCTTTATTTATTATTTATTCAATACATATAGTATTAACAATTTTAAAGCATCTATCTAATACAAAATATTTACTAAACAAATGTAAAGTACAAATAGTATCTACTATATATCGTCGTCAGTAATTGGAATGCGTAATTATAGTTTGCATAAATTACCGATCCATGCACGTGCGAATGCCATTTAGGGTAAAAAAAGTACCTTATTTTACTAAACATAAATGTAAAGTAAAAAAATATATATATAAATCTAATGTTCATCGTTATGTTAGTTGATATGCATAGTTATATTATGCGTTATGTTAGTTGATATGCATAGTTATATTATGCTATAGTTACAAATCAAAACACGTACGAAAGTCGTTTACAATACCCTAAATACTTTATTTTGAAAAATATCCATTGTCAAGAAGATTTACATCATAATGATCTAAAAAGACATAACTATGTATTTAGAATTTAAAAGAAAAAAACTAACAAAAGTTTTTGAGAAAAATCAAAATAAATGTTGAAAAATTGATATTAGCAGTTTTAAATCAGTTACCTAACAAAAATACATATGCTAAACATAAACATAAGATACAAAAAATGTGCCAAATTTTAAAATTACATCATTTTCTTCCCTGTCATTTTCAAAACGTATCACTTCAGTCCAAAAAACCAACCTAATTAAAAAATTGGGATAACTAAGTTTTGAAGAACTTCCGGTCAGAAGGTATAAGAGATTCAAAAACAGACAAACAAACCAAAAAACTCTCCTCTTTAGTTTCGATGAACTTCTACAAGAATCTACTAATACTTATTGAGATTCCTACTAATATTAAGCTCGTTACAAGTTGAAAATGCCGGTGTCGAAAATCGTCAAATATGGATACTGGTATCGATACCAAAAACGTTTGATACGGTATGTTACGGTGCCAGTATTTGAAAATGAAATTCTGTGAAGTACTGTCACCGACACCGAAAACACAAAAAGTCGAGAAATAATTCAACATCGGTACCCGGTACTAAATGCTCATTCTTAACTGTGTGTGTACAATAAATTAATAATAATAATAAGTTTAAAAAAATAGGAGTTATATACCATTTACGTCCCTGGGCTAACTGAGTTAACCGGGTTTTTTAACTGGATTAGTTTTTTGACTGAAATGGCACGTTTCAGAATGTCAGGAAGGAAAATGATGCAAATTTAAAATTCGGTCTGAAATGACAAAAGTGGACAAACCACAGATACGTTAATGACACTTAACTCTAACTATATACATACATAAAGTGAAAAAAATAAATAAACAACCAAGCTGCCACTATTCATGCGAGTTCACAATTGGCAGGTGACAACCACTATTCACGTGAGTTCACAATTGTTATTGATATGGCGACTATTCATGCGAGTTCACAATTGACAGGTGACAGCCACTATTCATATGAGTTCTCAATTATTGTCACCACTATTCATGTGAGTCCCCAATTGTTATTGATATGACAATTGGCAGGTGACAGCCACTTATTGTCACCACTATTCATGTGAGTTCCCAATTGTTATTGATGCGACAATTGGTAGGTGACAGACACTATTCATGTGAGTTCCCAATTATTGTCACCACTATTCATGTGAGTTCCCAATTGTCAGGCTGCCACTATTCATGCGAGCTCACAATTGGCAGGTGACAACCACTATTCATGTGAGTTCACAATTGTTATTGATATGGCCACTATTCATGCGAGTTCACAATTGGCAAGTGACAGCCACTATTCATATGAGTTCTCAATTATTGTCACCACTATTCATGTGAGTCCCCAATTGTTATTGATATGACAATTGGCAGGTGACAGCCACTTATTGTTACCACTATTCATGTGAGTTCCCAATTGTTATTGATGCGACAATTGGTAGGTGACATGCACTATTCATGTGAGTTGCCAATTGTTATTGATATGAATATGAATATGAATATAAATATGAATTGTTATTGATATGAATATGGATATGGATATAATATAATGTATAAATGTTCATGTTTCCTGATTCGCTTGAAAAATAGTTTAAAAATACTGCTTTGAATCAATTCGTATAACTTTCATCATTTCATGTCAAGATTAGTTTGTTTGTTTGTTTAAGTTGAGTAAGTCATTTAAGAAAACCGACCTTTAACCTTATATAAGCAAGAAAACCCACCATCTCTTTTTGTTGTTATATATCTACGTAAGAGATTATTTTTTTGTTATTATATCTGCCCATATGTTTAAAAGAAATACAAATCCTCCAGAACTGAAAAATACACAGTGCTAGCTCCTAAAGCCACCTGTTGACTTGTTATTTATTTGAGCTTAGTTCGAGCTATAATTTAAGCTCATTAAGAGTTTCGAGCCGAGCCAAGCCAACTCGCTTAACTTTACAACTGAGCTGAAACTTGCTTGATTCAACTTGCTCATTAACCAACCCTGATAGCTATCAACCAACCCTAAAAAAGGAATAAATGTTCTAAAATCGCTGATTAATCCCCCGTCAAATAAACTCATCATCATCATACTCAGTAAATCTCACCGATAGCAAAGCTAAGGTAGGGTCTGAGGATGGTAAGATATAGAAGACCTTACCTCTACCCCGTGAATATAAACTAAAAGGTTAAATTGCAATTAATTATATGATTTTCTTACTAATTCATCGTAAACAAAAAAGCTAAACTATTTAAATGGAGACAAGGCAATGGTAAGGTGTTCCGAGCTACGATGAGGAAGAAAGAGCAGTGCCAACCATCGCTGGTGGACCAAGAGACCCATAAGACGACCAGTTCAATGTCCGATGCGGTTCTAACATCACAAGAAACTTCAACATGGGATACTCGTTATTGGGTGCTCTATCCATACTCATTTGTAGTTCTCTCTTCTCATAAGTTTCTCTTTAACATGATCCCATATACTAACTAATACAATAACAAAACATAAAGAATAATAAAACTTTGTATACATATACCCATTGAAAGTTTTTATCGGGTCTCCAGTCTAAACGGTCAGGTTCTAAAACGGGGCTTTTAGTATTGACCCGAACCACATAACAAGTCAACAAACCCAATCCAGTTCAGCTGACTTTTTACAAAGGGTTTTGACTCTATTTCACACTGTTAAAAGTTGAGCAACAACTCTTGTACATCTATGCAGATACATATATCCATTTGTGTACATCACTCATCACACAAGAACCCTCTATGACATAACCTCCAGAGCCTCTCTTGTTTGCCCAAGTACATTGAATACGGTTGCGGCTATATGCGACGGAGTCAACCCCGCTTCCGCTAGCTGGTCATCCGGTGCACCATGGTCAATGTAACGGTCTGGAAGCACCAGGGGTCTCCACTGCATACACCACATCAAAATTATTCAACTTCTTTTCACATGTTTTTATACAATTTGTCATATGTTACGATAAATGAATAACTTACCTTGAGTTTTCCATCAAGAAGACCATCTAGTGCCATGAAATGAGCAACGTGTGAACCGAACCCGCCGATCGATCCTTCTTCGACCGTGATCAAGACCTCGTGTGACTTTGCGAGTGCCCGGATGAGATTATGGTCCAACGGTTTGCAGAAACGAGCATCGGCAACGGTTATGCTTAAGCCTCGTTCTTTTACTAACCCGGCTGCAGCCAAGCAGCTTTGAACTGCTGTCCCGTACCCTAGAAGTGCAACTCGTTCTCCTTCGATCATTATTCGACCTTTTCCAATCTATTAACAGAAAATTTTAATCATTTGTTGTAACGATCAGTATGGCAAAATGGTAATTTTAAGTTAAACTGTTTGAAGTACCTCGAGAGGAACACCTTTGTTGCCAGGTGGCAACGGAATGCCTATCCCGTTTCCACGTGGATAACGGAAGCAGCTCGGTCTGTCATCAATGGCGGCGGCGGTTGCCACCATATGAAAAAGCTCAGCCTCGTCAGAAGGAGCCATGACCACCATGTTCGGAAGGCACGCCATGTAAGTGACATCAAACGAGCCCGAATGTGTTGGGCCATCTGCACCAACAAGCCCAGCCCGATCCATCGCAAACCTCACAGGCAACTTCTGCAAGTCTACATCATGCACTACCTGATCATAACCCCTTTGCAGGAATGATGAGTATATTGCACAAAATGGCTTAAGGCCTTCACACGCCAAACCCGCAGCAAAAGTAACCGCGTGTTGTTCAGCAATCCCGACATCAAAACACCGACTAGGGAATCTGCGATGGAATAGATTCATCCCAGTCCCACCACCCATCGCAGCATGGATACCCACAATTTGTTTATCCGCCTCAGCTTCAGCGATCAGTGCCTCTGCAAAGTAAGTCGTGTAAGACTGAGTTGGCGCACTTGACTTGAATTGTTTCCCTGTTGCCGGGTCAAACTTTGCCACACCTGCATTGACCAAATTAACGTGTAAGTCGACTTTTACGGAGTGTTTGAACGCGCATTTTAAAAGAACGTTAGAAACGGATTATTTACCATGGTACTTATCAGCGGCTTTTTCAGCATACGGATATCCTCTACCTTTCTCTGTAATAACATGAATCAAAACCGGACCCGTTGTTTTAGTACTCTTAACCTCTTTAAGAATCGCAACAAGATCATCGATGCTATGACCATCAACGGGCCCGATGTAATATAAACCAAGTTCTTCAAACAGGGTCGACCCGGAACCACTAATCATACCACGGGCATATTCATCAACTTTAGCAGCAAGTTCATGCATCGGCCCACCAATTTGTTTGGTAACTTCTTTGGCAACTTCACGCAGTTCTCTAAGAGGACGGTTAGATTGTAACCTACTAAGAGCACTGCTTAAAGCTCCAACGGGAGGTATAGGCCCGTCAAGTGTTGCAGTTGGTAACGAGACTTGTTTATTGTCGTTAAGGATGACGATCATATCTGAATCTAGATAACCCGCATTGTTCATGGCTTCGTAAGCTTGACCTGCGGTCATCGCACCGTCTCCTATAATAGCTACTACGTCGTTTGTTCCTCCTTTTAAATCCCTTCCCACAGCCATACCTGTTCGTTAACAATTTACAAATGGAAAGATAAATCAATTAGGTAAAACATAAAGAAACCAAAGTTAAAATAAAGAAAGATACAAATTTTAAACCAAAAGACCGTTAAGGGGTCATTTGGATCATTGGATGTCCGTTTCGGATGTGATTACGTTCAGTCAATCAATTGTAATAAAAAGAAAGATATCTAAAACACTATTTCCATTACCCGTTTTGTTATTAAACATCACTTACACCAATATCGCATTAAACAAGTGGCAGACCGTAAATTTTAACAAGTACCTAACCCTGCAGAAATGGTGGTTGAACTATGCCCCGTGCCAAAACAATCATGCTCGCTTTCAGACCGTTTAGTGAAACCCGCCAGCCCGTTTGTCTGTCTAATGGTATGCATTCGGTCTCTTCTTCCGGTCAATATTTTATGCGGGTAAGACTACAAAAACATAAATTAATCCAATTCAAATTCAAAGTTTCAATCACAATCATCTTTCATATTCAATAATCATTAATCCATGATCCTATAATAGTATAATCTCAACCTGATGACCAACATCCCAAAGTATCTTATCTTGTGGCGTATTGAACACGTAATGAAGCGCCACTGTAAGCTCCACCACACCAAGACTTGAACCCAAATGACCACCGGTTTTCGATACATTAAAGATGACATCAGACCTAAGCTCATCAGCTAATTGCTTCAGTTCCTACATCAAATAACAACAAAAAAGCAACAAACTTTAATCCAAATTAGGTATCTTTACACATGCCAGCTACATACATGACTCAAAACGCATGCACATATGCTTTGACTTTTCAGTCAAAGTCAAACCAACCATAGATCCAAACCCAAAATTAGAATCACAACTAAAAAATTTACACATCTTTTCACTCAAATCCAGCAAACGATCTTGTAAAACAAAAAGTATGTGCAAACAATTTACCTTAATGGAGAGATTCTTCATATGAATTGGGTAATTTATGGTGTCCAAAAGTGGAGTAGGAGGTCTCTGTGAGTGATACTCACCTCTTTCAGACAGTGTAGCTTGAACCACACCTGATCTTTTACTCAACTATTCGCAAACATCCAAACATTCAAACCCAATAAAATCCAACCTTTAACTCATCAAACAAAAGTTACAAAATTAAGAAACTGAAACCCATCGAACCTGATTAAAGGGTTTGTGCGAGCAAGATTGACCCTGATGCAGATCTTTACCAAAGAAACAATGTTGAACCGTGTGAGGATTAATCGACCGGTGGTTGACTGGAAATGCAAACCCACAAAGCGCCATGGTGGGAATGTTGGATTTAAAGAAAATTTGGGAATGTGGGTGGTGATCAGAGGTGGGGTTGCGGTGGATTGGAGCGGTGGTTTAGGGTGGTGGTGAATTTGGGTTGGGTTGGGTTGGGGAAAGTGCGAAAGTTGTGATTCTTGTAAGAAGACAAGTTGGGGTGATGAAATCTTGTGGTGTTTGTGATTGGTCCACGTCATTGGAAATCACATTGTATGGATAGCATTAGCAACTATGAAATGATAATGGTGGAACTCCCACTAGTACAAAATAATAACTTATACTATATTATTTAGAGTGCTTTAAGTGTCCTCTTGACATTTGGATTATGAAGTGTTTTTACTTTTTAGTGATTATGAATAATTTCTAAGATAAGAAGATGTGTGATTAAGGTTTTTAGCAAACACAGACAACGTGGAGAGAGCAGTCGTGGTATAGACAATACCTGAGAGACGAAAGATATTGTTGTTTGTGAGAGGGGATTAGAAGAAAATGTATTGCTATTCGTGAATGATAACTATAGTATATGCATTGCTGAGAGAGAAAAAAATGTGTGAATAAGATTTTTAGCAAACGCAGAGGACGTGGAGAGAGAAGTTGTTGCATAGATGATACTTGAGAGAGAAAGATATTGCTGTTTGTGAGAGGGAATTAGAAGAAAATGTATAATGATAAGAAAGAAATTGTTGATTCGTTTAAGAGGAGAGCAGGCAGGCTAACGTGGAGGTGTTAGTGACCTCCCACATTGCTCTAAATGAGATTTAAAATATGTTATAAGTGGCTTTATTGAAATTGAATTTTATCAAAGGTCGAAACAAACAATCATTGAATATAAATTAAATTTGATTCCGACTCCATGTGCGAGTTTTATTTTGGAAACTGAATTTTACCAATGATCGAAATAAACAATCGTTAAATATATATTAATTTTGATTCCGACTCCATGTGCGAGTTTTATTTTGAAAACTGAATTTTATCAATGATCGAAACAAACAATCGTTAAATATATACATATTAAATTTGATTCCGAGTTCATGTTTTCGATGTTTGGTATCTAGTTTTGCACACTTTTACTAACCACCCACGATTTAAACTACTTAAATTTGGTATGAAAAAAGCCAAAATAGACTAGATATTTGTTTTGTATTCTTTAATTACATTTCACATATTCGTTTAAAGGTACTTTAACAAACATAGAAATATCATAGCAAATATTGCAATTCTAGTAGATATTAAAATAGCATAAAAGATAATGTATAATATCTTACCTATTTCCTGATAATGTTAAATAAGGACCTTAGTTCTTAAGAATAACAAACAAATAAATAAATTTATTTATCATGGGACACTAGGGTGCTATTTTGCGCCCGGCCTACGTGTATCAATATGTTACATGCAATGTTTTTCATTTTTAATCATATAATTGTTGGGTTGATATTTGTTATTTATGATTGTAATTTAATAGTTATATCAACTAGAATAATACGTAAATTTTGTTTGACTTATATTTTCGGTGCAGTTTATAAAGATGTCTAATTAAAAGTGATTGTATATTGAACATGTACCTACAGGTAGTTGTGCAGTTTTTAAAGATTTCTAATTAAAAGTGGTTGTATATTGAACATTTCGCTATATTTGTATTTCTATACTTAAATCATTTAGTTAAAGATGTAGGTTTTTATGATTATTTTTATACCATATATTTGTTTATGCTTTTGGACATAGATAAACGTTTTAAATAGAGATGTCAAATGTTTGAATTGAGTTTGTTTAACTGTACGGGTTTCACTATTTTTGCATGTCTTTAAAGACTATATTAATGGTTAATTAGGGCCGGCTCAACCTTTTTAAAGTCTCAAAACGACTTTGAAATTGAGACCCTTTTTAATGTTCTCTAACATGGATGGGTCGAGTCAGGTGACGGGTCATAACAGGTTCTGATTATAATTTGAGTTATTAACAAAGAGCATGTCTTTAGACAATTAGCAACATCAAAAAGATAATTTTTGTAGCAACGTCATTATAAATCTGAAACAAAAAGCTTCTAATTTTTTTTTTCTAAAGCAACCATTGTACCTTGATCAAGCATCAACCGAGTAGAAAAAAAACAAAGCAGAAACTAAAATTAAAGCTTTGATTTATATTATAAATGTGTGTCATTGGTTATTTAGACCAATAAAAAGTTTTGGGTTTTTTTATTAGTGGAGGTTGTTCAGTGCCCCATCTTTGACTATAAATATTAAATAAAACCACAAGACCAGATTATGTGCCAATAATTTAACTTCGAGAAAAAGAATGAAACGTTGCTTAAGTTGGAGTCGACCCGAGTCCCACAAAGTAATAGGGGCGTTCAATTGTTCAAAACAGTAAGCCACACCATACATACATATATACATATACATACATATATATACATATATATATGTACGTATTAAATGAGGTTAGAGGCCCTAAACCCAAGCCTTGATTTGAATAACATATGAGCAGGCAGACCCTGGAACCCGTTCAATTGTGAGTTTGCCACACAAGGTTTGTACTTCTCAAGTCCACTTTTCGGTTATGTTTAATTGAATGGGTGCGAACTACTCTTTCATTTCTTTAGAGCTCTATTACCGATTAACTAATAGGGTACCACAAAAGTGTTTGTACTTCTCGAGTCCACTAATGGGAGTTAGAGCCACTTCGTGTGATAAGTATACAACAAGACACGGAATGATAAACTGATCTCCGCTTACGTTGCCGAGGATGTCGCAAACTGTTCTAGCATAACGACCAAATCATCCTCATCTGCAAGGCACATGCCATAGTTGACTGAAAATTTTAACCAGGCTAGAGCCAAATGACATAGGGTGTAATGGTTTTTGTAAAGAAGTGATTGTGACTATAATTATTGAAGTTAAAAAGCATTCATTGCAATTCAATATAAACATAAAAGATGAAAAGTGTAATTTACCATCATACTTAACTCGATATTTGTTATATTCGTTTAAAGATACTTTAACAAACATAGGAACATCATAGGCAAATATTGCAATTCTGGTATTAAAATAGTATAAAAGATATGTATAGTATCTTACCAATATTTTAATAAAGTTAAACAAGGACATTAGTTCTTAGGAAAAACAAATAAATAAATTTATCATGGGACACTAGGGGTGCTATTTTGCCCCCGACCTACGTGTATTAATACGTTACATGCAATGTTTTTCATGTTTAATCATATGATAATTGTTAACTTGTATTTGTTTATACTTTTGGGCATAAATAAAGGTTTTGAATAGCATGCTATGAGGTGTCAAATGTTTGAAGATCATATCTATTCAGTTATGTTCAATTGTATGGGTTCCATTACTCTTATAGACTATATTAACAATTTGAAGATCTTTATAGACTATATTAACAGTTAATTTTGAGTGTACCACAAAAGTGTTTATACTTCTCGGGTCTACTAATCGGAGTTAGTGCCACTCCCCTGATAAGCATACAGCACAACACAATGACAAATTGATCTTCACTTGCGTTGCCAAAATTTCAACTTATGTCCCTCACTTTTAGAAATTATGAATATCGCCGTTTACTTTTTGCTCGATACATCACACATTTGGTCATGAGATTAATATTTTTAAATGATTCTTTTGAATTGCGTATATTGGTTATTACAACCTTGTTGTTAAGTCGTGTAAAATTACAATTTAATTTTTTCACTTAAAAAATAAGTAAAAAAACACTCCGCCCCTTCTGTTCTTCACAAGTCACCGACCTCGCCTTCCATTTATCGTCTTAGACAGCCTGTAACCACTTTGGGCACCCCATCTAGGTCATCGTCTCGGCCACACCATGAAGCACTTACAAAATGAACGTGTTTTAGTATTTTGTTGAAGATGTAAATAAAAAGCTACAAAAATTTCAAACAAGTAGCCTTCGGCTTCTTATTCATCCATATTATAAAAAAGAAAAGAAAAAAAAAAACAAGTAACCAAAATCCAAGAAAATATAAAATTTGACACGCAACAATCTTGGTCCATTTATCATTTCAAAACTCGATACTTACATTATCCCCACCCATTTTGACACATTACGTGGATCCAATCTATTCGATTTCTATCCACTTTACTCCATAACTCTTTCAACTTTACCTTCACCTCATACATATCAGTATATGTTATTATTATATTATATTACTTTACATTTTTTATTTTATGTATGTGTTTTTAGTCATGAAAAGGTAAAAAAACGCGTTGATATTTTCGTAATTATTTTCTCGTATAAAAATTATCAAAATTACTCTACAAATGATCTTATAGAGTAATTTTGATCTTGTGGGGTAATTTTGTAAAATGACCTTGTTGGGGAATTTTGATCTTGCAAGGTAATTTTGTAGAGTATTATAATTACTCTATAAATGATCTTGTATGTTAATTTTGATCGTGTAGGGTAATTTTGTAAAGCATTATAATTAGTTTACAAATGATCTTGTAGGATAATTTTGATCTTGTGGGGTAGTTTTAATCTTCTAAGGTAATTTTGTAAAGTATTATAATTAATCCACAAATAATCTTGTAGTGTAATTATGAAAATATCACCGTGTTTTTATTACATTTTCATGTCTTTCATACATTTTGTACAAAAAGACTATTTGTACAGATGCTTTACCCTATATTTGATATCTTGACCTTTAGTGGTATTTTAAAGAAAAAATATAGACCAAATAATAAAAACCAATCCAACAGAATTGTATATTAATTTATTTATTGTATAGTAATTTATTTGGTTTAAAATCTTGCTAAGGTTTAGACAATTCAAACTCATAGATTAAGGATTAAAATCTGATCAAGTTTAGTTAGTTAAATCAAATTAAACTAGTCCATCCAAATTAACGCCTTGATTACTAAAACCGAGAATATTTTCAGAAATAGATATTCATAGAAAAGCTAGGAGTTATGATAGAATAAGGAATTTGAGGAAACCAACCCCCCCCCCCCCCCCCCCCCCTCAATTACAAACTAACAAAATACGTGGTTTTTAAGACCAACTGTAATGACTCGTGGTTGGGCCAACTACGAGGCTGCCATAAAGTCATCACCCCCTTCAACTCGTTAAATGCAATTTTTGACTGTTCTTTGTTGTTCAGGCTACGAGTTAAAGTGTAACAACCCAACGTAACCGCATCATTACATTGTCTGCTTTGGCATGGACGAACTATCGCCACACGGATTTAAAGCACGTCATGATAATGAAAGTATCAAGCCTCTTCTAAGGAAGCATTCGTTCTCATTCACAACGAATATGGAACGTCACAGAAAAAGAGAGAGTGATTGGTTGGTTGGATGGGAGAGAGTGAATGAGTGTGCAGGTGATATCGGTTGATATAGTAATTATTGAAAGGTATAAACCACTACACCATTTAACCTAATAACAGATCTTGATAATATGAACGACATGTGATAAAAAATAGGATTTCACTTATCTTAACACTACTTATGGTCTATGTGGTCTACGGTGTGAAGTTAATCAAGCACATGTCTATTTACAGCCCATCCCTTTCCTTGCTACCAGTAAGGTTTTATCATTTATGTAATGACGGTTTGAAAAAAACCAACTGTCATCTAATCATTCACGGGTTTTTTTTTTCTAAATTGATTGTTGGTTTTTCTTTTCATATGCTTTGTCAAACATTATTAAATTGATGGTTGGTTTTTTTTCATATGCTTTGTCAAACATTATTTTCACTGACGATTTATGTCCTTGGTGTCCAATTTAATATTCTTTTCTAATTTTCATTATATAAGAAATTGATTTAATTAAATTACCAAATGTAAAGTTCATTCATAACTATGAATGTTTAATGCAAATAATATATTTGAGTTGCTTTTTGAACATTTTCTTTATACCTCATGTATCTTTTTTAAAGCTTAATTACATCGTTTTAGGTCAAATTCCTTCTCAACCTATAACATAAAACTTGATAACCAACTCTTAGAAGAATTAAATAGAATTAAATAGCAATTTATGAATCTTGTATTGGTTCTCCCCCCCCCCCCCCCCCCCCCCACCCCCCCAACCCAACACACACACACAAAAAAAACACACTCCACAAAGAGAATTTATGCTACACTGAAATGAGAATATAGGAATCTTAAAAAAATGGCAGGAGTAATGATGTGAGACAATGATCTATACCAATGAAGAATTGAAGATCATCACGACATGCTACGTTATCAGTCGCATTCATATGTCTAACATTTCAGATTTCCGTTATGTGATCTTGAAAATATTTTTATTTTATAAAATATTGATAATTTCTAATTATAACTAGTGGGTTACACCCGCACTCTGCGGCGGGATGACCCAATTTTTAATGTTAACGTAGACGCAATAGTAAAAATAAAGTTAATAGCAGGATTCGTTTGATATTGATTGGGTTTATTAAGATACCCACAATTACCGAAAGAAAAAAAGTCAAAATACGACCAAAAATACCGAGATGTGTTTACATAGATCGAAACAATAAAAATGAATATCAATTTCAGTATTGACGTTGTTCGGTCAGTATTAGACCGTTCGTTTTGTTACATGTACAACATCAGGTTCGATTAAAACTTAAAAAAAGAAAAAATAGAAAAGAAAAAGGCAAGATGAAAAAAAATCAGAAAGACAAAAATCACAAAAGTACAAATATTACTGTAACTAAAAATTTCATAAATTATATATATAATAATGTGTTGACATGAATTCAATTCAATATTTTGAAATCAAGGCGAAAATGTTAAATTATTAAACTAAGTGTTAGATCACATAGTATAGGCGCTCGAAAATGGCGTTGTTGCTGCTCAACGCCATTCACACCATCCCATCCACGGCGTTATTGATTGGTCGGGGGAATCTCCACCGGCGTGGAGGAGATTTTGCAGTCGATGTGGCATGTGGTTAATGGACGTGAATGTTAGCCGTTTAACCCCAACGGTTAACTTTTATTTTTTTTTTTAAATTACCTTTTTTTAAGAATTCTAATGTCACACTATAAAATACAACCAACTTCGTCACTAAAATTTATATAAACTCCACCACTTCTTAATTTTTATACATACTCCACCATTTCAACGACGTTCCGCTTCACCCAAATAAATCGAGGATGGCAGCCGTATGTGGACCGAAGAAGAGGATATTGCACTTTACGAGTCGTGGGTCCAAGCTTTGAGCCACCACACGAAGGGTAGTCCCTCGAGTGGTCCTTTTTGGACGACAACACTTTCAAGCCTATACGAATGAGAACAACTAAACCGTCGAATCCCTCGTGTCTCGTTTTAGACGACCCGCCTTGATTGCGAAAGAGTCGAGAGGATCCACACCGCCGTGGAGCTCGAGGGTGGTGATCTTGGAGAGTGCGAGATCATTCAAGTGGTTCTCATCAACTTTAGGCATGTGCACCATCGTGAATTCAAACTCTGCTCGGCGTAGGAAATCAATAGATTTTTTATTTAAATTATGAGTTTTTTAGTTTCGTATTTTTATTTTATGTAATGTTTTTAAAACTTATGTAATGTTTCTTTTATTTTATCTATTTGTTTAATTACTAGTAATGTTTTTATAACTATATAATACATTTTATATAATTTTAATTATAAAATAATACAAAAGATGTGTGACACGTGTCGAAAAAGCCATATTTCCATGTCCCAGGCCACACCGTCCGTTTTAACACCACGCCCAGTTCGGACACGTAATCAATATGCCGCATAATACCTATCTTCAAAGCTCTTCACATCATGTGGTCTTAGAATTGTATATATTGGATTATTGAGTCTACAGTCCAATTAAATGTAGTTAAAGACGTGATAAGTTGCCATGGGGGCAGACTTCAATTCTATGGAGGTTGGGGGAGGCCCTTAGTCGGTTTGCCATAATAACTAAAAACATAGGAAGATATTGGGTGGGGGCATGTTCCACGACTTAACAACAAGAAAGAAGTCTTCAGTGGAGAATTTGAGACCAAAAGGTTTGTAATCTAGCGATATTAAGATGTGTATTAAAGTGTTTCTGTTTAAGTAATTGAAGGTTCTAGACACTGATATAGATTAAGAAATAGGTTAAACTGTTAAAGACTGTATCAATAAAAAGACGAAGAATTGAGACTCAAAACAAGTGAACCAAACCCTTTTCTATATTCTTATTTTTAAGTAATAGGAAACAAGACTATTTGTATGACTTCTTGTGATCTTCTTTACAATTACAGGAACTCTTTAGTGGGTTTGAAACCCATTTAGGAACTTAAGAATTAAGATTGTTTATAGCATCCGTAAGCTCATGATCATCATCAATGATGATCAGGTTGGACACAAATGATTTTGATTATTAAGATTTGTGGGAAAACAAAATATAATCACCACTTGAGGATCCCAGCTTCAAAGGTAAGAATCTAAAAACTTTTTCAGAGGCATTATAGGGGCGTGAAGGTTTGATAACGCCGTCTTTATGGGCGTGATAGGGGCATGGGTGTTTCTAGTATAATGTCAAATTAGGAGAAAATAATTGGAAAGTAATGATTGAAAAACGTTAAGGGGCATTAACCATTACACATTTTTTAAAAGAGCACTATCATGCTGATATGACAAAAAATGCCCTTTATGATACGTTAACCATTATACATGATCTTAACCTTAAGGAACAAAACATTATAAGCAGACCAAGACCAAACTTTTGTTTACTATATGCAATATCTTTTAGGAGCAAAACATCATAAGCAAACTCATAGCCGCCTCAAAACTTTCTAAGACCTAAAGTGGATTTTTTTAACCGGACTTTTTCGTAATTCTTTTTCTTAGGATCCTAACATGTGGAGATATGATAACATACATTTTTGTATATGGATTCAAAAGGCACGTAATCACTCATATTAGAGTTGGAGTGAGTTACAATAAAAAAAATTTTTTAGGTAAACTGATTCTTTGCTTTACATATTAAAACCTGAAAAATTAAACGAAATTAAACCTTAAATCACATATTCATATCTAATTTGTGAAAACAAATAACAAACACAAAGATTAATAACAACTTTAACAAAACATTAGAGAGATGGAGAACTATAAGGGAGTTTGTGATCAAAGAGAAAGAATCGAATGCAAACTTAACATGGTTAAACCCTAAAATAACTAGAGGCCCCGAAATTATCTATATCTTAAAAACAAATGTCAGTGGCTATTACTCCATCCCCACTTTTTCATGAAAAAACAAGCCCACCACCAACACTGCACCATGATATTTTTAACCCCTGTTCCATACAAAATGATTACTTCACCCCCTAACTTTACAAAATGACATTTTTAGCCCCTACTTTATTTTACTGGCACCTTTTATACTTTCAAAGTTTATACTTTTAACCCTCTTTGCTCTTCCTTTTGCATTTTTACCCAAAGTTTCACCACATTGCAATTTTAGTTCATTGGCTTTTCAAAAGTCAACATTTAATACCTTGAGTTTCTAATATTGCAACTTTACTCATGTACCATCTATAAAATGCGTTTTAACATATAATTTCTTTTTTAAAGTACTAATTTGTCGTTAACTTCCTTAAGTTTTAAAAGATTTGACTTTACACCTTTTGTTCCTTTACTTGAAAAAGAACAAGTTTTTACGTGCGAATTTTTATGTACGTGTTGGTATAAATTCGAGTTGATCTACGTTTAGTCATAATTTTCTTTAATGATTTTCGTTCGCTAATTTCTTTTTGAAAGAACTAATTTGTCGTCAACCTTTTTGAGTTTCAAAAGTTTCAACTTTGTCCTTTTTCCTTTACTTGAATAAACTAATTTTTTTTACTTGCAAATTTTTATGTACGTATCGCTATAAATTCGAGTTATCGTACGTTTAGGCGAAAATATTTCTCGGGAAAAGAGTCACTGCAAGTATAATACGTTTTCTTTACATACCAAACTGAACGCCGTTTAATATAATACAGTTTCATTCGACGACATAAATTCGAGTTACTCTACGTTTGGTGTTTTCTATTTTTAAAGCTATAATAAACCTCTTTTAATTGTTGCGCATCGGACACGGGTCACATAACACTTGCACTAATCCATTCAATGTTTGCAATGTACCCGTGCTGACACACACATGGATCTATTTACTAGGTTAGCTTTTTTTTATTTGTAGTCAAGCTGTCACGGTTAGACACAATTATTTATTATTTATTTAATATATTATCCAGAGCATTAACAAAAGTATGAATAATTTCGAAAAAGATAACAAGTTGAAGACTCTGAAAACGCACTCAAAAGCCTTAAACTAGTTTTGTGCAAAATTCTTTGTTACAACCTAAATAAGAGAAATCAATTCAAAAGGCTAGTCTGGTAGGTGAAGGAGTCAATTTAATCATTTAACCACACATTTTTTTCTCATACAACTAGTAAGGGACAAGCCTCATAACTTGTGATGGTTTCAGTTGTAACATTCGAACCTCCTTAAGGGCCAACTTCCGTATTGGTCATGACTGGTCCCTCCAGGCAATCACTCCGTGGGTCACAAGCCTAAGTTTGGCTCTAATGCCACTGATACAATCCAAACATGAGAATTTATCCCAAAATACTAATATAGTAGATGAAAAAGTTTATTTAATTGATAGGTTGCCCGTACAACTAATATTGTAACAAAATCAGGTACGTAGAATAGTTTTGACATGTAACACTCTAGATAGAGACATTTAAAACTAGTTTTCATGGGTTCAAGAATCAAGAGCCTCAATAATAGTATGTCTTAAGACAAAAAAGAAAAGTTAAAAAAAAAAGATTCATTAGTTGCAACTTGTAAATAAAGTGGTTTATTATTTGGGGAACGAAGGGCTGCGAGCACCAAAGTTCAAAACTTGAAGGACCTGCAAACAAATTACCCGTCACTAATAAACGACAAATCCCAATCATCAAATTCATTTTCCAAAACACAACACTTGATTTCATTTCAACCCTGTAATCAAAATCCCTAAAACCGTTGCAATTTTCTCATAATGGGTGCTCTCAATCACGCCAACAACCCGCATTCTCACCCTCTTCAACTTCCATAAACCTTTTGTAAGTTCACATTCTTCGATTTGATCAATTCTTGATGGCAATGTTGTAAAGAATTTGAAAAATCTTTGCTTTTGATCTTGTGGGTATGTAATGTGACATTTTGTGGCATTTTACAGGTGATTTGAGGGTGTCTGTCTCAATGGTATGCTCTCTTGCAGGTGGGCATGTGACAACCCTTCTGGAAGGAGGGAGTACATCACAGATAATGGCAGGTGGAATCACATTGTTATTATTATAATCATTGTAATTTATATTATTATTTTTTGGTTAGGGTTAAATGGATAATGTTGTTAAGATGTATGTGGTATGCATACTTGATGGTAGTTATAGTTTTAGAAATGGGTGAGGTTTGAATTTAGGGGAGTGGTTAAAATGATGGCGTGGCAAGTGTCTCGTTAGAGAATGGTCTAGCTTGGTGGTTATATAGTTTTGGACGGGCTAGTTTGGCCACGAAACGATGGGGAAACGGGACGGTTTGGTACTTAAATACTTTTTTTTAAACGGACTCGTAGTAAGTAAAAGTGTCACAAAAGCAGGAAATAGATCACCGTGTGACGTGATGTTTAGTAAAAGGCGAAATAATAGTTCACTTTGTGCTCATTGTGTGGCTGCGTATAATTACTGGGTCGGGACATTATTAAGTATAATTATCAAGTCAGACCACCAACTTATAAATTGGTATTATACTATTATATGTCTTTTACAATTAGTATTATATTTTTATCTTTTGAATATCCCATAAATTCTCCTATGATTATGTTTATTATTTTTTGTTTGCCTATGATGGTTAAGTGAATGTGACTATGTGAGCATATTAAGCAAAAGCATTGATGTGTTCCAATCATAGTTGTTAATGGCGAATAGCGACAAATAGCGATAAGGTACCTATATGCTACATAGTGAATAATGATAAATAGCGGGCGGCTATTTTATAAATAGCGATAAACTAGGAAAAAAATTTATATGTATATTATATCAAAATACCCTTGTATATATGCTATTTTACAGGTATATTTAAAAAAAACCTAAAATCCAGCTATTTTATAGCTATATTTAATTAATATTTATATTAAAATAAATAAATAAATAAATTGTCGCTATTATCGCTATCTATGCTACAACCCTAATAGCGAGCCTAGACCTATACGCTACGTAGCACGCTATAGCGATGGCTACGCTCGCTATTGACAACTATGGTTCCAATGTGTTACTAAATGTTTGACAAATGCCATTGTTAATTTACAATTTTGTCTTAGATTGATGGTCAATTATGTCTCATCTTTCATTGACAAGTATGATAAACAAGTGTCATTGTTTATTTCCTGCTTAATCTATGACAGAGGATGCAGGGTGTTGGAAGTTAGCGGCTCAGTACATTCATAGAGAATTTAAAGAGGCGGATGAAGTAAATTTGCTTGATGAAGAAGGTAAATTATCTGATTCGTTATTTGAAGTTTGAAAAATAATTCATGTAAGTCTTCTTATCCAAAGTTTGTGAGTAACGGGGCCGTTGTTGGTAGCAAAAACCACTCTTATTGAGTGGACACGACGGGCGGGTTGAGAACCATTGAAAACAATTTGGGGTTAAAATGGGTCATTTTTAAATTTAATACTGGCTGAAACAGTTTGGGTTGGGTTGACCTGCATACACACGTTTTTCATTTTTTATAAATAATGAATGCATAAGTTAAAATTGCAAGAACAATCTTATTATAATGATAATCTTAATCCTTGAATATAACAATTTAGCTAAAGTTGCATTTTTTATAGAACAATCTTATAGCTATGTTTTTATGATTGTATATGTATTTTCTAATATAGTAATCAAACAGTCTTATAACTATGATGGCTAATATATTAAAAACATAGCTATAATAAAATTTTTAAATAGACTCATGGTAACTTTCAACCTGTTGACCCAGACCTCTTAGGTATGTTTTTTTTATTTATCCACTTGACATAAAACACAACCTTAATTAACACACAAGTGAGGAGTACACCATATGAAATGAGCACCCTAAGGCGATTATGGTCGATTACCTTATTAACTAAGAACACCTACTTTTATATGTTGTTTAAAAGTATTTACAAACTTTCAATATTTTGTATACTCACTATCTGTGTCATTGTCATGTGGCACTGCAGATATGGACGTATTTGGTTTGAGGCCTATGGTGGATCCTTTAGTCTTGGTGAATTTTCAGACAAGTTTGGTTTTGTTTTTGTGTTCTTGTTAAGAATTATTTTAATATTATTTTTATATTTTATCAAATGTCAATTTGCAGGTTTCTTGCAATTCTTGCAAGAAACCAGTGAAGGTTAGCCAATATGCAAATCATGCAGGTAATAAAATATTTGTAATTTTCTATGGTTGCACCTTGGTTATGATTACCAACTTAATTTTACGAAGTTTTTTTTTTCGTCTCCAACTTTAACAGAGATTTGCAAGTCATTAAGCTCGCTAGTAGACTGTACAACAGAGACTGAAGTTGCAGTGAAAAAGAAACCTCCAAGGAAGGAGAAGAAGAAGTTACAAATTAGTATCTCTAGTATCCTTGTAAATTTATTTTCATTTGTTGCACGTGTTTCCTTAAGTTGCGTTTGTCGATCTTAACTAGAATATAGCACGAGTTGCATCAGGTGGTAAGCCTGAACGATGTGCAATAGCTAATACCGTTGCTTCAAATTCGCATGTCAATGAACAAATCCTAAAGGAGACTTCATATTCTAGAAAACCAAAAGGTATCTTCTTTTGAAATGCACATCTTTTTATCTTTTATTTTTCATATATAATGTTCAAATGATATTCTAGAATGTGCAACACATAATCAAAACTCATTATTCAGGCGAAGAGTGCCTAAACGAATCAAAGGCAAGAAGCTTGAAGAACGTTGATAGTGTCAACATCCATCAAACACCTACAAAACTCAATGACCACCATTTACAGGCCAAAGGTAATTCATCCACTCGTTACTAATAAGAATATTGTTAGTGAATTTAATGAATTAAATTATGGTGGAACAGGAATGTTGAATGTTCTAGCTCCACTTGCAACCAAGATTTTCTATTCTCAAAGAAATCAACGACTTAGATCTGCGATAAGCCACATGTATTACAGATCAGCATCATCATCTACACTACATGATCATGACTTGGGCTATATGCAATTTTCAGAAATCGATGACCAACGTGAAAAGGTATGCATAATCATATGATTTTCTTTCGTCATTTTGTGCATATCGACTCAATTTTGACCTATTTATAATTTTATATAAAACATCTATTCGATTTGTATTTAACTGATTACTGGTCACATGGCAAACGGGTCAAATTTTAATAATAAGTTAGATAAAAATGAAACCGCTTGAACATATTATATGAGTCAAAAGTTGCCTAACGTGTATTGAAACGTTTAGAAAGTCCTAAATCATTATTCATAAAAAACATATATAATTCTATATGTGAATTTAACATGTGATTTTTTTGTCATTGCAGGATGGCCATTAGGACAATGCAGCAGCAATGTTCCGGTTGTACAGCCACTGAAGAAATTTTTGGTAGCCGAGGTGATTTTTTAGTAAATATATTTCTGAACTTGAACCATTTTTCTTTGTTCTGTTTCATGTGATTCTAGTTCACATGCTAAACTATGGAAACAAAGTTTCATATCTAGGATGGCATTGAGACCGGTTCAAACTAGGGTTTGTCGACGTTTAAATCCTAGTATAGTATTGTTTTCCAGTCATTTGTTTAAATGCCAAATGCAAATTTAGTTCCGGTTCAGTTGTATGATGCCTTTTTGTTGCGATACTGATGTACATAAACCCTAAAGAATATTATCATGTACTTAATCAAGATTTTACAATGTTGAATTATCAATTTGGTTTCTGCAATACTGATGTACATAACACTAAAGAAGATTATTCGACACAAGTTTTGCAGAAAATCTTTGCAATTACTTCACGTCCATTTCTGTTGACCGTTTATAAAACCCTGCATTGACTGTAGTGTTGCTAAAGATGATGCTGCTAACGATCGCATACGGTCTCACATGATCCACCTTCTTAGAAGGTGTTAAAAATGGGCTGCGGGTTGTAACCCACGAAGTTCCCAAAGAGGGTTTCAGCATTCTCTTTGCGATTTCTCATCATGTTTTCATCATCACATTGGAGTTCTCCTGCACCATGATCAACATTGTTCGTGATTTGATCATGGTGATATGGATATCAAAGCTCACCATCGGGGGTTATTATTGTTACTTCCCGATTGACAAAAAAAAAACTGTTTGGTTGGTCGGAGATCAATGACATTTACATTTGGGTGGTGTTTAGCATTGGGGTGATGTAAAGGAAAAATTTCCAGAATACACATATGACCACAAATTATCCCAAAATAAACATTGACTTTTCATAATCATGAAAATGACCACCACAAACCGTGCCCCAGCGCACTCCAGATGAACTCTCCACTGGCTTGGCAAGTGTGCTATCTGTGTAAAGATGACCTTGGAAAGTATGATTTGTGCGAGAACGTCCTCCACGTGGCAACAAAAGTTTTGGCGTTCTCGCCCACTCGCCCCGCCCGATAAAAGGTTATGGTGGAAACGCACAGATTTCTTTGTGTGGCCCACCTACGGTTTGTTAACTAATAAAAGTTTAAGAACTTTGTGCCTCTCCGCCGAAACATATTGTCCGGCGGGGTGGGAACACCGGAAATTTTGTTGCCACGTCACGTGGAGGGTGTTGTCGCATGTGTTATACTTTCCAAGGTGTCTTCGTACATATGGCACACATGTCAAGTGAGAGGAGTCCACGTGGGGTTGCTGGCGCACAGACTCATGTGTCGCGTTTGGTGCATATTTTTTTAGTGATTATTTTCAGGGATATGTAAAGTCGATGTTTATTTTGGAGTAATATGATGGTCTCATGTTCATTTGAGAATTCCGGTGATGGAAATATAGTCCAAGTAATCGTTCGACATGTTACTCTTGAAAGAAAACAACTGATCCTAAATAATAAAAGAAATTTTTATTTTTATTAGGTGTGTATAAGACATTAAATGTTTTTGACTAATATACCTCTTCTCTTCCCTTCTCCGTTGACCTCACTTCTTGTAAGTTGTAACCTGAACCCCAAAAGCTCCGGACATGGTTACCTTAGTTATTTGCTAACCAGATAAGTGTTTATATTAAGTATGCCTTTCAAAAAAAACTTTAAAAACTATTAATAACCTTTGGGTCCACCTAATAAATTAATATTACTTTATTAGCAATTAAGAATATCCACGTCATGAAAGTGTAGACAAAATCTGCAATGTCGATTCTAAGATGCGTAAGAATTGCTCCCATAAAATGGGCACGAGAAACGCTATTTTCCATTATTTGTGGAGGAACTATATGCCAAACAAAAAAAATATATATATATATATATATATCAAATATAATTATTTAATATATTATAAAATATACGTGATAACTTTTTTTTTCTTTTTTTAGTATCCAGATTTTGGCATTAGAAATATGTTATCCACAAGCAGGCTGGTGAAAGGGCCCAGATGGGGCCATTTGAAATTTTTCTAGGCCACAATTTCATGTACCAACACTACAAAAGTAACCAAAACGACATATATGATTATTTTGGTCCTATTGAAGGTTGGAAATTCACTTTAACCCCCCGGATATTTCATCCACTTTTATTTCGATCTTTTTATTGACTTGTTTTGATTATTACAAGAGTTTATTTTAGAGAAGACTATATGAAGTTAAATGAATGAATGACTTAGTTTGATATACTAAGAAAGAAAAGTGGTAACTCTTGGTGATTTAAGTGTCATTTTAGTTTAGCTAGATTTACTTAAACTAAAGTGGAACTATGAAAACACCAACACAAGTTAGAATGTGTGGATTAAAAGTTTATTCAAGGTCGTTTTGATTTCTCGCACCTAGGAACTCATGGGTTCATTCATCATGGAGGTTCGTCGGGGGGGGGGGGGGGTGTTACCTTATTAAAAAAAAAAGACATTGTAAATTGTCTTGGATTTAAAAGGTTGTTAAAAAGTTGTATAGAATTTGATCGTTTGTCGTAACCGATCAGCAGTAATAATTGATCACCATTAATAATTGTGACAGTATAACTAATCATCACTAGTTTTTTTTAACGGCTAAACCTGCAAAACAATAGGAATTAAATTTCTGATCTACTATCCTAAACTATTTCTAATTTATCAATACCATTAGGTTGTTCTTTTGTGGATAACTGGACATTAGTAGTAAGTTGATCCATTAGCTGTAAATATGAAAATTGAAATGTTGGTCCAGCAGGAATTAGTCATCATATACGGATATCCATGTCCCTACCTCAAAAGTGGGAAAATTGGTGGCTCACGCAGTTTGCAACTTTCATTGACTATTATGGGCTACCCATGCTTCCACGTCATTCAACTTCAGCAACCACCATGCAAACTTTCCTCCTTCCTATTGGTCCACAATCTTCTGACATGGATTATTTTGATAGTTACAACTTAAAACGTAAAAAAAAATCAGATTAGATGAATAACTTATTTAATTACCAAGTAAAAATAAATAAAAATACTTATAACTAACGAAACGAATCTAAAAACTTAAACTACTGATCGCTACTATAAACGATTTATTAGGTTTCCTTCTGAAATGGTGTATAGACAGTATTGTCTAGTGGAGATGGATATGATTAGATTATTCCGCTGGTAGCACGATAATACTCCAATAGTCCGTCAATAATCTAAATTTATCGTTCACAAAAAAACTTAAACTACTTAACCCATCGTCATATTATATTATATTATAATACATATACTATACAAATACTTTAAACAAAAATAAAAAATACCAAAATTTCGAGAAAAAAAAAAATATCAAATTTGAAAATGTCATAATAAAAGATAAAAGGCGAAAAAATGATTAGTCGACGACCACGTGAAAGTAAACACAAATAACTGTGCGGCTCAAACTTCTGCATCTCTGAGAGCACGACACGTGTCACCACACAGCTCCAACTTTCCTTCTACCCCTATATATCCATTTTCTTTCTCCACCAAATCATCTTAAACCCTTAATTCACCTTATCCATAACCATTTCTTTTTCCAACTAAGCTTCTAATCTTCTAAAAAATGTCGTTGGTCAGATGTTCTCCGACAGTTTTTCCGACCACCCGAACAGGTTTGTGTCAGTTCGGAACTAACAATAATGTTCCTATGACGATTATTTGTTCATCAAACTTGCAAAAGGGTTTTGGTCAGGTGACCAGGTGCTCTAATGTTCCTGTTAGGGTTGCTTCTTGTTCTCAAGCTGTTGCATCCACCAAAGGTTCTCCGGATCTCACCGGTTCGGATCATGTAAGTAATTGTTATTCTTTCGGTTTTGGTAGATAAGTGACGCAGAGCGGAAACAAGAATAAAGGAAAACATATAATGATTTTCGAATAAAGTTAGTTGATATATTTCTGAATGAAAGAATAAAACTGACTTCCAAATTTTCTAATGTACAAACTAACTCATAATTAATTAAGACTGAAAATAAAGACGTAAATTAGGCTAATCAATAGATAACGCGTTGAGGCTATATAGGGAAATGTTTGAACCAGTAGCCGGTTAACATTATACCGATTAATAACCGGTTCTGGTTTCGGTTAATTAACCAGTTTCATGACCCCCTTTTTGATGTATGGATGTTTGTTGAATATGCAGAAAGATGGTGTGAAGTTATACGTTGGATTGCTACTAAATTCCATATCTGAATGCAATGCAATAAACCATTCAAGAGCAATAGCAGCAGGGCTCAGGGCCTTAAAGTTATTAGGAGTCGAAGGCGTAGAGCTTCCGATTTGGTGGGGAGTAGCGGAGAAAGAAGCCATGGGGAAGTACGAATGGACCGGCTACCTCACACTTGTAGACATGATTCAAAAATCGGGTCTTAAACTCCATGTGACACTATGTTTCCACGCCTCGAAAGAAGAAGACATTCAACTACCTAAATGGGTTTCTGAAGTCGGTGAATCTAAACCGGATATCTTCTTCGCTGATCGGTCAGGGAAGCGTTATAAACATTGTTTGTCTTTCAGTGTTGACACTCTTCCAGTTTTTGATGGTAAAACCGCAATGGAAGTTTATCAAGGATTCATCGAGAGCTTCAAGACGTCTTTTGCTCCGTTCATGGACTCCACAATCACCGTAAGAACTAAAACAAGTTCTCTTCTTTTACTGTTATAACTGGCATTTGAAATTTGACCGGTACTGATTGTCTGATTGATGATTTTACAGGGTGTGACGATTGGTATGGGACCCGATGGTGAGCTTCGATACCCGTCTCACCATGATCAAGTCAACAACAATGTTAACCATGGTGCAGGGGAGTTTCAGTGTTATGATGAAAACATGATGCAAAGTCTCAAAGAGAATGCTGAAAATGCTGGAAACCCTCTCTGGGGACTTTGTGGGCCACATGATGCACCAACTTACAACCAGCAGCCCATTATGAACACCTTCTTTAAAGAAGGTGGATCATGGGAGACTGCTTATGGTGATTTCTTTCTTTCATGGTATTCAACGCAACTCGTATCTCATGCTGACCGTATGCTATCGTTAGCAGCATCATCTTTTAACAACACTACAGTTAAGGTGTCAGGTAAATTGCCGCTGGTTCCTTCATGGTATAGAAGCAGATCTCATCCCGCAGAGGTCACTGCAGGGTTTTATAACACGGTTAACAGAAACGGATATGAAGAAATTGCAAACGTTTTCTGTAAAAACTCGTGTAGAATGATCTTGCCGGGAATGGATCTGTTGGATGAACAACAGCCGAATGAATCCTTTCAAGCCCCGAACGACTTCTTGTGGACATTAAAGAGGCTTGCAGAAACAACGGTGTTAAGGTCTGCGGTCAAAACTTGAATGTTGCGGGCACCACTATAAGTTTTGAACAAATTAAAAAGAATTTGGCGGGTGAGAATGGAATTGAATTGTTTCTCTACCAGAGAATGGGTGGAGAGTTTTTTTCGCCGGAAAACTTCCCTATGTTTACGGCGTTTGTTAGGAGTTTAAGTCAATTGGAAGTTGATTCAGATGATTTGGGTGTAAATGGAGAAGGTGCTTTACTTGTAACCGGTAGGACCAGAAAATTGCAAGCGGTATAGAGTTGCGAACTGCGGTCATCTTCTTTGAAAACTTGTACATTTGTATGCAAATCATGATTCAATATTCTTGTCTATATGTTGACAACCAAATCGAGAATTCAACATTTGTAAAATCTTTTTGTTGGGAATGTGAATCATGATGCAGTGTTTGCATCCCCACCCCCTTTTGCTTCGTTATCTACACAAAACTACAAAAGCACGTATTCAATACATGACCAATTTTACGTAGAGAATTGGATAAGCACTTGTATGTAGTGTTAAGCAGATATAGCAAGCGAGGAAAATAGGCGGTTATATTATATTGTTATATAACCATCTTATGTATCACAGTTAAAAAACATGGAACATAAATAGCTTGTTTTTCCTCGGCATTCTACGTCATGAAACCAATTCTACATAACAATGTGTGTTCGATACAAAACCAATTTTACGTAGAAAACTGAATTATGCACTTGTATGTACTGTTGACCAGATATAATGAGCGAGAAAGATAGGCGGTTATATTATACAATTTACATAAACATGTTATGTATCACACTTAAAAAATACATGGAACATAAATAGCATGCTTTTCCTCTGCATTCTACATCATGAAACCAATTCTACACAATAGCGTGTCTTCAATACAAAACCAATTTTACGTAGATAATTGAATTATGCACTTGTATGTAGTGTTGACCATATATAATGAGCGATGAAGAAAGGCGGTTATATTATACGGTTACACAACCATCTTACGAATACACGACAGCGCGTGTTCAATACAAAACCAAACTTTAAGTAGAGAATTGAATTACGTACTTATATATAGTGTTGACCAGATGTAATGATCGAGGAAGATATGCGGTTATATTATTTAGTTACATCTTATGTATCACAATTAAAAAAACCACATATTTTTCCTCTGCATTCTACATCATGAAACCACTTCTACAATCTACATTTAATGAAACTAATTTCTACATCTGGTGCTTATAGCATGCAAATGGGTCAACAATAGCGTGATAAAAGTACGTTGCAATTAATATAGTCGAAGGTGTGATCGATTGTTCAATGGTTGTATGTTTATTACACCTAACAAGAGTTCTTCGACACAAAAAGGCAAAAAAAAAAGATGAAACATTTACAGTACTCAAAAGAGGAGCTTCTCATCATCCCATGAGATAATAATCAAACAAGAAACACAAATAACAAAATACTTTACCTCTGCATTCTACATGTAAAAAAGGGTATCCAGTCATCTCGTTCGTCCATCACTATTTGCAGCCTTTTGTATCAAGTGGTTTTGACCTTTGACCAAACAACAAGTCTAGTTATTCTTTGAAGATGAATCATGATGTTTCTTTATGCGTGAACGGCCCCCCGTAGGAGCGGGCTCAGCCAAAGGACCAGACCATGTCTGGATTGGTTGTTTGGCGTATGAAAAATTGGAACTGAATGGGACATCGGGCGGGTCAAAAGTCGGATCCATATGATGCGATGAACCCAATGGGTAACCCAGTGTGCCATCCTGGTGAGGTGGAGGAAATTTCTCACTTTTGCTTTTTGCATTTGCGTGTGTAATTAAGCGTCGTCTCTGCAAAATAACACATTCAAGATATGATTAATTTAAGAAAATGAGACAAACATACATTTATATAACGGTAAAAGTAGTTTCGTAATTCGCATACATCAATGTTTACTTGGAGCTCAGCATTGGCTTCGGGAGCAGGCATAGCCTTTGCATGTCTTTCACGCGTGCGACTCTTCTTCGCTCCATCAGCATTGCTTCTACCAGCAGCTCTCAATCTACCAAAATAATATTCAACTAACTAATTAATTACTTTTTTTTATTTTTTATGGCTTGTTGGATGCTTTTACATAGGCTTGTAAACGAACCGAACGTTCATGAACAGTTCGTGAACTTGTTTGGCGGGAAGTTCGTTAATATCGTTCATTTAATAAACAAACGAACATGAACACAATGTTTTGTTCATTTAATAAAATGAACGAACCTGAAACGTTCATTTATGTTCATGAACAACGTTTATGTTCGTTCATTTGTGTTCATTTATGTCCGTTTATTTACATTTGTCTATATTTGTTCGTTTCAATTTAATACATAAGTAGTTATATTTATTTAGATATTAAGCATATAATGAACTTACTAACTACTTATATAAATATAACAAATTGGTAATTGGGTTTTCTAGTAATAAAAAAAGGTTTTTTCAATGGAATTTATCGTAATTAATCCCTAATTTATGTAAAAAATTACTTTATGATCGTTTATTTTTAGTCAATTGTGTTCATTTATGTTTCTTCAATTATGTTCATTTGTGTTGTTTATTGTTTGTTTATGTTCGTTTACCTTCATGAACTGTTTGTTTAGGTTTTAAATGAACGAACATAAACGAATACAAACACAAACATGCCCATTTTCTTAATAAACGAACATGAACAAAAAAAGTGTTTGATCATATGTTCGTGTTCGGTTAAAGTTAAATGAACAAACACGAACATGTCTCTGTTCGTGTTCGTTCGGTTCATTTACAGGCCTACTTTTACATTACCTTCTAGCTTCTTCATCACGTAATTTTGCATCCATCTCCTTGGTAGGTGGATATTTAGGAAGGCTTGAAGGATCACACGCATAAGGCTTTGTCGTAAAGAACTGTATAAAAATAAATTATGTTACATTTGTTTCAAGAATTCAAATTGATAATTAATGAAAATCTCTTACTTCACTTCTCAAAGCAGCTGTTGCAGTTTGACGATCTGCAGGATCAATTGCAAGAAGGGTATCAATCAATGGCAATGATGACGGTGGGAAATTTATAAACGTTTCTGCTATGCATCTTTTATACGCCTGTTGCGGCTTAAAAATGGTGGCATGTGGCAACTTTGACTTTTTCCAATATTCGTCAGAAGGTGAACCACATAGCTTAAAAATCTTGTGAAGCTGCTCTACCTGATTGCAAAAAATATGAATGACAAAAAAAACTCAAAAACCACAAGTTAAAAGAAATTCAAAAAATTGCAATTTACGTCCTTTAAGTTTGTAAAATATAAGATGAATGATCAATAAGCCCTCATTTGAGTGTCACATGACTTGACTTAACGTTAAAATGTAAATGGGTTAAAGCAAAAGGACATCACCTGTTTAGAATCTAAAACATAAAGGACATTTGCTGTAATTTCGTTAGTTAAAGGACAACACCTGAAATTTGGTTGGAACTTACAGTACGTAAAATGCAATTTACTCAAGATATTAAGTGAAAATGACCATTATGCCCTCGAGTGAGTGGCACGTGTTAAGATTTAACAAAAAAATAACTCGGTTAGGGCAAAAGGACACCGCCTGATGAGAAACAATAACATAAAGGACATCCAGTGTAATTTTGTGAGTTAAATGACAGCGCCTGCAATTAAGCTCAAACTTAAAGGACGTAAATTGCAATTTACTCAAAAAAAAATTGAATTACCTCTGTACGACCAGGCATAATAGGCTTTCCGGCCAATAACTCTGCTAAAATGCACCCTGCGCTCCATAAGTCAACACCTACACCATAATCAGTGGCTCCAAGAAGCAGCTCGGGTGGTCGGTACCATAACGTAACCACCCGACTAGTCATCGGCTGCTTATGGTTAGGATCAAAAAACGACGCCAGCCCAAAATCAGCTATTTTCAAACCCCCACCATTATTAAGTAAAAGATTTGATCCTTTTATATCCCGATGCAACACATGTCGATTGTGACAATGTTCTAGCCCAGATAACAATTGATGCATGTAACACTTGACCTTAAATATTCATAAAAGTTTTACACATAAAAAAAATATCCATTACATAATTTTGAAAAAAAATATATTATTAACTGACCTGAGGTTCTGTGAACTTGATTGTAGGACTAGCAGCAAGTCCAGCTAAATCGTGTTCCATGTATTCGAAAACGAGATATAAACTACAAGACATTCTTGATGTCACCAGGCCTTCCAGTTTTACAACATTTGGATGATCTAAACGGCGTAATATTAGAATCTCTCGGGCCATAAATTTTACACTTTCGGGCTCTAAATTGTCAAACCGAACCTTTTTTAATGCAACTATTTTTCCTGTCATGGTGTCTTTAGCTTTGTACACGTTGCTGTACGTCCCTTGCCCAATCTAAACATCACAATTTACAAACAGCACATTAATATTATTTGATTATTACAACGGTAAACAACTGTAAAAGTAAGGTACTGCATTGTTAACTGAATCTTGTAATTACAATAGAGGGGGAACTCTCAATATATACTATGCAGTTAATGCGGTAAAATATCGGATATTGGTCAAGGACCGATATTTCAGATATTGGTTATTGCGGTGGGATATCGGTAATTTTAATATCATGCAGAATTTATATATATAGCAATTTAACACTAACAATTCAGTATACTCTCCTACCATTAACAAATTAACCTTTTGCAACTTGCAAAACACATAACAATTGTTGCAAGCAAGAACTGATTAAGACTTAAAACAATAATCTAATAGCAACAATAAGAAGAAAGACGAATCACGAATGGTAGAACTGAGAAGAAAGGTACTAATATAGGAAATATCGGTGATATATAGGTCAAATATCGGCGATAATATCGGTACCGATATCTGACACCGATATTTTACATGGGGACCAATAACCGATATATTACCGATATTACTGCATAGCGTCAAACAAGTGTAAAAGTAAGGGACTGCGCTTTAGCTGAATCTTGTAATTACAATGGAAGAAAGAAACAAAAACAAACCCTAGAAAACCCTAACTCGAGCCCGTGGGCTAAAGACAAATAAACCATAATTATGCGATACTAATAATCTAATATCCATATTTAGCAACAACAAAAGCACATCCAAACACACCCAAATTCTTGTGTCACCCGCCAGATCATTTTTACACAAATCACAATATCAAACAAGTGACGTAACATTAACATAAGCATATACAAAAACCGAAAACAGTCACAAGTACTTACCTTGTTGATTTTCTCAAAAGTATCCGCCCGCCGAGGGATCCAACCATTGATCGCCTCACCAGCAACAGCCGAAAGCCAGGCAGGCCAACCGGCAGCCACCTGTTCACCATGAATATTCTTACTAGGATTGCTCAACCTAGGGTTCGGTTTCGACCGCCTTCTCTCACCTCTAGGCCTCACACTCCCATCTTTTCCCACCTTTTCAACCACCCCATTTTGCGGTTCACCACCGGGTCCATCGCCATTGTTTCCGCCATCAACGTTTGCCGCCGAAGCCCTCTCTCTCCTCCCAGACTCGACATTTGCAGCCCTATCTCTCTCTCTTCTTTTATCAGCTACAAGTTCAGAACTTGGTGGCCCAGAAGATGAAATCTCTTTCCCAAACACACAACCCATCTATAATCCCAAACTTTATAAACCCTAACCCTCATTTCTCATGGCATTTCCAGTTAGTTTCAGCTCACACACACCTGAAAAAACAAAAATATATATGTATATATGTATATCAAATCAAGAAACACAAAAAACCAATGATTTGGGGGAAAAATTACCAACAACAGAGTGGAATTCAGGAGCAATAAATGAAGAATAATAATGGGGTTTTGGTAAAGATGATGAAGAACAAAGCTTTATTTCTCTTTTTTGCCCAATAAAGCAGGGGCAGCAATGATTCAGAGGGTCAAACATGAACAAAAACAAAAGGGGAATAAATAAAACAAGAAACTTTAATTTGTGCTTTATGAAACAAGGTTGATTGAAGATCTAAAAGAGGGGGTTGTTTGTAACTTACTGATGAGTGAATCTGTAGAAACAGATGTTGATCTGCTGCTGCTGCACAATCACTCAAATCGGAATATGCGGTTTTTCAAGATTTCTTCTGTAAAGTTTCTTCACCAACCCTGTAAAAAAACTTGAAATAATACCTAAACCCTCCACCTTTTTTAGTCTCCATTTTACCTGAATTATTTTTCTTTCTATAAAAAAAATTATTGAAAACATGAAGGGATGAAAAAAAAATAGTTAGATGGGTATATTTAAAACCTGAAACATCTAGATCGGGTATATTCGAAACTTGATAAGTATAAAGTCGGGTATAGGATTGGAAAAAAAATACTTTACAGGTATTAGACGGGTATAGGATTAGGTGACACGAAAAACTATATATTTATGAAATAATAGATTTTAATAATCCTAATTATTAGTCATTGGCCGGCAACAGTCCTAACTTCAAAAATAACCAGTGATGGTCCTACCTTTTCAGATATTGTAAACTAATGGAACTTTACTAAACCGAAAATAATAAAGGGACAAAAAGAAATTAAGGTTCTATTAGTAAAGCTCCATTAGTTTACAATATCTGAAAAGGTGGGACCAATCACTAGTTATTTTTTAAGTTAGAACCGTTGCCGACAAATGGCTAATAGTTTGAATTATTAAATTTCAATATTTCTATATTTATTTACCCGAACCATATACCTGAAATATACCTATAAAAACTATTTATTTTTATTTGTTTTTTCCCTAACTCTTATTTTGTAAAACTTTTTTTCAAATAGCTTCATTACTTGATAAATAAACGTTTTCTTTTGAGATACATATATCTTTATGATATTATTTATGCTTATATGTTACAAAATCAAAACTGTCTTTTAAAATTTATATCATTTTAATCATTATATATATTTTTATAACTTTTATAATGATTATAACAATTATAGTTGTAAGAAAAAAAATATGTATTTGGAAATCCTTTAGCATTTTTTTAGAAAACTAACAGGCATACCTAATTTCCGCGAGTATACCCAATATTCAACATATACCTGACGGGTATTGCGCTAGGTATGAGACATTATTTTATAACCAAATATTGAAATATTAATACCCAACCCAAATCCAACCTATTATCATCCCTAAACATTGTACGTAAATAAGTTTTATCAAACACTACAACACTATTACTATTATTATTATTACTATTACTATTACTATTACTATTACTATTATTATAAAAGTTTATACTTTTTAAGATATTTAGACAAATGTTACATATATAAGTTCTAATAGTATAGAAAAAAATTACTAAATAATAATTAAGTTGTTATGAATGTATCCATTATGTGGTGACTTTCCACATGTATAACCCCTATCTATGAATGCATCCATTATGTAGTGACTTTCCACATGTATAACCCATTTCTCTTATTTACTATTGTACTAATGTGAGTGCCTATATATAATGGCATTTGTATATGATATTAGATGAATAAATAAGAATTCTCCATGTTCTTTTCTCTACATGATTTCATAGTCTAGCTCTCATGTTTATATATAAAATATATATTATTATATATTAGTTGCTAATAGACCGTTGTTTCACAACACGTTATCAGCACGAACGTGCTCTATGTGTTATGCCACCTTGGTATCCCTTTTTCCTTGTCTTTGATGTGCATTATTTCCAACCTAACTCAATCTCGCACGTTAAGAAAGCAACCCAATAATTATGCAACTATCTCTACTAATAAAGGTATGATTCTTCGTATGTATTTATTATTTATATTATATTTGATGATGATAAATCATATTAAACTTTGAACATTATTAAATATACATTACATATAACTATTATAAATGTCATTATGATATCTTGTTATTATGATTGACTCTTATTAATATTTTTTTCATTTGCTTTTAGATTATTATATATATATATTAGCATGTTGGTATTCATAAGGATTTAGATGTTACATCATAAATTATGACGTTAAATTTGACTAATTCATCTTTTTTCTAATACTCAATTAATTGAATAAATATAGTTTTCGTTGACGACGACGATATTACGAATATTTATTTTATTTTTCTCTTTTACAAATGATCCCTTCTATTATTCTAAATTGGCTGGATTATCATTTAGTTAGTTAATTTAATATATGTTGTTTAGGACTCTTACAATCTAGTGATGCTCATCTACATATTCTTTGAGCCACCATAATAATATATTTATGCTTCTTTATTAACCTTGTTAAGTTGTAAATAAAATTGTTGAATTATTTTGATTTGAGAAAGTTAATTTGCAATCCAGAGAATATTATATGTGCTTTTAGAATCCATGAAAAACAATTAAATTCAATATTCAATATTAAAAAGTATAGAACTCAATATTTATGGACTAAACAATACAATTGTATTAGGTATATATGCTTGTATTGTTGGTAATATATACATGATGTATGTACTAGATTTTCATTTTGTATAGTTTATAATTTAAATAGATATGAATTTTGTAATTAATTGTTTTCATTAGTCATTGTTAATACATAGCATGCCAAAAGACTTTTACATAATTAGATATAAATGAGTTATGTGAGTAAACATCAATTGATTTAGTTTTAAATAAACTATACAGCTTAAATGCAATATATTATTATTATTATTATTATTATTATTATTATTATTATTGTTATAACATGATTATGCAAGTATCGTTTGGTACTTATACTAAGGTTAATGCTATAACAAATTTTGCATATAAGAAATTCATATAATAGATTAATATTGCTAGATATCATTAGTTGTTTTTAGAGAAACATTTTCTAGCGATGTCGATACCTCTCATGCATTCATTATGCCATGTCATAATGTTTAACAATTTATTTGCATATTAACTATTACTATTGCTAGTATAAAATAGTGACTATTGCTATTGCTTCATATGTACTATTTATAGATTGCTTATATAATGTCATCAGTTGTTTAAATATCAATATTTGAGAAGAAAAAAATGAGTATGTTATGTAATTCATCAGTATTACAGTTTTCAAATAAAAATTTCAAATACAAGTAATAAATGATATGAGAACTTGAAAGACATATATGTTTAAGTTTTAAAGTAAGTGTTCAAAATATATAAGATATTATGTTTGGTTATACCATAATAAGTTATTACATAAATTATATGCGTTTGTTTATTAGTGATAAAAAGGTTACCTATTTTATAAAGGCCATCATAAGTTGTTTTTATATGATGACATGCTATAAGGTCATGTATTATATGATTGTTGCTATCTATACCTTGTATTCTACATGCTATCATTTCTTTGCATTGATAATACCGAAAAGAATGACTAAACCGAAGTTGTGGTTTATTGTCATTCTCATGAAAAAGTAGAAATATGGTTCGATTTGACACCCAAAGTGTTATACTCCTTGTATCTCATTAGCAAGTATAAAAGAAATATTATATGACTCGGACATATAATTACTTCTCAATTGATGTTATACGAAAAGAAGTTTATTTATAAGGGAAATCGGATAAAACAAACTTTGTTTGTCAAACCTCAAATATACTCTTGAAGTAGCAATATCATTTAAAGGGTATAAACGGTTTGAAACGACTGTATATCTATATGTTCGAGAAAATAATGGAAAACCGTAAAAATTGTATGGTTTTACTCTGATGCATGAAATGAATATATATTGATCATTGGCATCATTGAGAAAGTTGTAATCATGAGATTGATCATTAGAAGTGCAACAATCATCATGTTAATAAGAGATCAAACTATCAGAAATTATAAGATAGTCAAGCTAATAATGAGATCGAATATAAGTATTATAATGATAGTCATGATGGGATCGACAACCAAAAGTGGTAAACTAGTGATTACATAACACGATGGTTTGAACTTTGAAGTTATAATACATTCTTTCATATCTTATGTTTTGTATTACATATGTGCAAGTAATACATATACAATATCATTAACCATAAGTTTATGGATCTTAATTTTATGTTGGTGTGACTGGTTAAACCACACCGAGCCAATAATGATGTGAAACTTAATGAATAACCTGAAGATTATTTATGATAATTAAACATGTCATAGTTCCTCTCAACAAAAGTTAATTATTTACCAACCAAAGTAGGGTGTGAATCCCTAAAATATTATGGAATGAATGAAGGATGTAGATATCCAAACATGATACCATTTAGTGTTTTTAAATCGATGCATCGTCTAAATGGTCATCAAATTTACAACTTGAAGTTGTGTGTAGCTTAGCTAATGAGATAACAAGCATATTATTCCATATTATCATATTTATGGTGGTTATAACATTGAATTTAGTATCCATGTTACTAATGATTATTGGAATAAGCATTGAACTTTCTAAATGCTTAAGACACAAATTGCTTTTGTTGAAGACGATGATCAAACGTCTACAAATTGATTGCAAAGCCAATAATCAAGAGAGCAAAAGTTCATATTTGAGCACATGTGATTTTACACGCGGTAACATTATTTCACATCAAGCCAACATGTTGTAATAGTTTCTCCCCATTATAGTTGGTTTTGGTCAGGAACCAAATATTTCCATCAAACTTTTTATTGTGCGGTATACATTGGAATTGATCCACCACAATGCACAAAGATTGAAACTCAAATAATGTTGGGAATATATGTTGGATGAAAATACTATTTATGATTACATACTTAGAGCAATTAACGAGAGATTTATTTATGGCTCGTTAAATCTTACTTTAAGTAAATTAACATTTTCAACGTTAGGGGAGATTAATGGCTGTTGAAAAAGGAATGGGTATGCATGAATTATCATTGATCCTCAGACTAAATTTGTGAACGAGAAGTTCAAAAGATAATTCGTTACCTAGATTAAAGAATCAATCACCAGACATGTTCACTGATATAAATACAATGACTAAGTAAGTCACGTAGTCAACTGCTAATGCTCCAATTAAGTAATTGTCCTAGTAGGGCAAACCATATATTAATGAATCTATTGCACGCCTGAAGCTTGGTAGACTAGTCGATTCCAAGAAAATAAAAATTCCTTGAAAAATTGGGGCAAGTAATGAAGAAGATGGTCAAGTCGAGGTTATAGTAAAAAAAAGGTTTCTTGAAGAGACATTAGATATGATAGTTTTGGAAGAACCTCCGGTACTTGAAAATGAAGAGCTCTTAGTAAATTATATCATGTCTAGGAGTGTATGGAATCTAAACAAAATCGACGTCGTTATACTTTTGTATATATAGCGCTTGAAAAGATGAAATGATGAGGATCAAGATTTAAATCTGCCTATGAATAATTACAAAAAAATGATTGGCCAAAATGGAACGACACAAATGAGGCATAGTTGAATTCTCTATTGAAATGGAAAGCTTACGGGCCAGTAGTCCATAAAAAAGTTGTAAAATATATTTAATATAATTAGGTCTTTATGTGGATCAACAATTGATGGCACAAGGATTTCGCAAAGACCTATGATTAATTATGAGGAGACGTATTCTCCAGTGGTGGATGCAATAGTTTTCCAGTATTTAATTAGTCTGGTAATATAAAGAGAGAATTGATATGCGTCTTATAAATGTTATGTATCGTTTAGATACTAAAGTTTACATGCAAGTCTTTGAAGGATTTAAAAATTATATAATTCATGTAAAGTAAGTTCTCAAGAACAATATGTTCGTTGTATACAGATTCATTTCTGAATATGATTGAACTCCTGATGAGTTTCTTAAAGCAATTGAGTTCTTTAAAGGTGAATCAAAACATCTTAACGATGTATTTCTTGTGCACCAATAAACATACATTGAAAACTTGTACCCAATGATTGTGATATCTCAATAAATAGTGTACACGCACGGTACAATATGGATTTTGGAGATAAAAGCAAGTGTTATGACACTTTTACATGATATAGATATCTATGTGTTAAATGGGCAAATTATATAGCAAAACTCCTGAAGAGTGAAAACACATGCATATATGGATAAGATGGAACGAATTCCCTCATGGATTGATAATGCTGGAAGCATTGATGTCAAAACCTCAAGAACATACTATATGAAGTTGACAAAATATGTGTGGACCAGAATAGTCGAGTCAAATATGATATAATTGACTCACCAGTGAGCTCGAAAACCAAAAATACATATGGTGAAGTTGGTCCATTTGTTTTCATTAAAAGAACGATATGAGGTTTACAAGTATTCCAATATACGTTGATGATGTCATTGAATCTCCCGAAGAAAAAAAAAGAGCTCAAATATTCAAGCAAAAATTTGCAAATGAAATATAATATTGCAAATTTATGGCTCGATACGTAGGACACACGTTTATATTATAATCCATCAATCATAATACATGTAATGCCTCGTATTTTATATATAAATATATATAAAAAAATAATAATATATAAAATAATAATAATAAATAAAATACGGCGTTACGCGACTTTTTTTATATATTCGGGCTCTGAAACGCTAAAACACGTTAGCAGACTTTAGGCCCAACCCCCCACACTTAACCCTACCTATAAATATCCCTTATAACCCTCACCACATATCAAAACCCTAGTCTCAGCCTTATCAGCCGCCACCCCCTTACTCTCCAGAATTTCTGGCGACCGGAGCCGCTTTTCCGGCGGGTCTCCGACTCCGCAATCCCGGCGAACCACCACAACCTCCCTCTACCTCCCTCCTTCTCCGTCTCACGCAAACCCTCACACCACTCAGCTCTCTCTCCCCTTTCCGGTGCCGGCGAAGCCGGTGGAAACCGGCAGACCCCCCTCCTCGCAACACACCTCCACTTCCACCCTCGGGCCTCCTCCCTCTCTGCGATGGTGCCGCCGGCCACCAATCAGGTGGCGGCGCAACAGGGATCGATGGCAGCAGCGGCAGTTTAGCAGCGGTGGTATAGCAACGTCGGTAGAGGGCTGCAACAATGGGTGCTCGCAGTTGGTTTGTTCAAGTCGGTCGTTCGTCTGCGTTGGGGGTCGACGATTATAGGCGGCGTTTAGCGCGGCAGCATGCCGTTTGGGATTCAGGCAGTCCCGGTTCAGCTCAAGTCCATCATTTCGTTATCGGTTCAGGTTAGATCTCGACTCGGTTCGCTCGATTCACTTCTCTTGTTTCAGTTTTGGTTCAAATACGTGTCGGGAAGTCATGCTCTAACTTTCTAATTTGGATTTTGGTCTCGGTTCAGATTCGACTCACGTTCAGCTTCGAGTTTGGTTAACGCAAGTCAAACAGTCAACGTGGTCAACTGCGGTCAGCGGGGTAAACACGAGAACCGTTATGTTTTTTTACGCGTATATCAGTTTTATTATTTCAGTAATTAAATATTGTCTAATCGCGAAACCAAACTTTTTGTAACTTGTAACAAAATGTAGATATCTATAAATATATTGTACTGTTTAGGGTGCGTTTTGTAACTTTATCGACAACTTGTGTTGTCGGGATTCGTCAAAAAACAAGAGGAAACTCTGCCCGATTTTCGTCAAAATATATATATGTAACACTTTCCGACAACTATATTTCGCTACGACAACATATAAATATATATATAGATACATGTATATATACATACTACACTTTTTGACAAAATACATTTATATATTTATTAACCTTTCGACAAAAATATATTTATTTTTCTTTCGACCAAAAAAAATATATTTACTATACTTTCGACAATATAAATACCTAAATGCTTTTCGTCAAATATAAAGCTATATACATGTATACATACATATACATATACCTATAGATACCCTAAAGTCTAACTCATGAATAAAAGCGTGTCGGATTCAACTAGTTCCTATAACAAAAAGTATAGGGGGAATATATTTATTATTGTTGGACAACGCATCTATAACCCATATGTTAAGTTTAAAGTCGAAATAGTTACTTAAACCACGTTACATGTATGTGTATGTATACATATATATATATACACGCACATCCTAAGTCCGATTCAATCGTCCATCATAATTTCGATTACTCATACACCTTCGTTGTCATATAAGGTGACCTCGATGTTCCATCCTTCAACTCATCAACTCGTCCTGGAATTTCAAAGAGACTTAGCAATTTTGTGAGTATACTCGAACCCATTTTACTTTTAAACACTTTTGGTTGCAACATGTATTCTACATCAAAACACGAAACACTTGAAACTATTTGAATCACTCTCTATCCATATTTGAACATGAAACTACATGATGCTTGTTAATCTCGTATGTTATGTTAAACTTTTGTGTCTATATGCTCATTAACTTCGTACAAGCCTACCTTAACAATTATAGCGCTATAGGAGTAATGCACCGCCTACTAGTCTCGGGGTATTGTTAAGTTAAACTATTTACCTCCCGTTATTCTTTGGGATAGGCTATTTTAACGCATTGTATTCTTGGTTTGAACATATATTTGACACCGTTTCAACTACTAGTAACTTGCATATTGAGATTCATGTTGGATACGAGCCGTTAGACAACTTTAAACTATTTATGCTATGTATCAAAACTTGTATACTCGCATTTGCTTTTGCATTGAACTCTATTTTAATACATGTTGCAGGTTCGTTAGACAAGATGATGTTAAGCGAAGAAACAAGATTTAAGTGGACTTAGAAACACACTTAGATTAAACTATTTTGTTGTATATTCATGTCGTTTATGTTGACCTCTTGTATTATACTTAGAAATTTATGAAATTCAATTTAATTCACATTGTCACATAGTGTTATGATGTTTTGAGCAATTTGTTCGTCTCATCCCGATGTTTCCGCCATCGGTTGGGGTGTGACAATACATCTAGAAAATGTTGGACATTTTCATATGGACAAAGCTTTTGGTGTAAGTACATTTAATGATTTCAAATATTTGATATAGATAAAAATAACTTTTTTCATCTTCTATCAAAGAAGCAAAGATCATTGGTCATGAAGTACCATAATTCAATACAATTGATATATACTTGTAGTATACACAACATATACCATTAAATTCATTGGCAAGATTTAACTCGTGTACGACGACGAGATAGTGAAATGAGTAAAACATTTATTTTCTATACCCTTAAGGTACGAAAGGTATGGGTTCATATTTTACTAACCCATCAACAAGTTTGGTTAGTTTTGTAAATGCAGGGATTATAACAAAACACATTAATGGATCTTATGGTATCTACTTACAAGAGGAGGTAATTAAAGTTTTACATGAAGATCATACATCAAGTTCATTAATTGATTGCACATAAGCGATAAATCACCCACTACAAAAGTTTTTCAACAACTTTCATAGAAGATTGGCACTTGTTACTTGAAATGATACATATTATATTGAGGGGGAGACAATACGCGTTGCACTCTTTTTCCCTTAGCTGAGGTTTTGTCCCATTGGGTTTTCCTAGCAAGGTTTTTAATGAGGCAACATCATTAAGCGTATTAAAGAATAGTATTCCATCGTGTGGATAGTCAAGGGGGAGTGTTATGAATGTATCCATTATGTAGTGACTTTCCACATGTATAACCCTTATCTATGAATGCATCCATTATATAGTGACTTTCCACATGTATAACCTCTTTCTCTTATTTACTATTGTACTAATGTGAGTGCCTATATATAATGACATTTGTATATGATATTAGATGAATGAATAAGAATTCTTCATGTTCTATTCTCTACATGATTTCATAGTCTAGCTTTCATGTTTATATATATATATATATATATTAGTTGCTAATAGACAGTTGTTTCACAACATAAGTTTCATAATTGTTTAACTTTTAAATTGAAAAATAAAATATGCACTAAAAGTTAACAGAGATTTATATATTTCAATTTTTTTCAGTAATTTTAAGTTTTCTAACATTTGAAAGATAATAAATTAAGTTTTTCTAACATTTGTAAAAGATAATACACAAGATTAGAGCACTAAAGATAGTTACGAACTTTAAATGAATAAAAAATTATTGAGTAATCTTAGTGAAACACTTGCTAACTATTGTGTAAAGTTATAACACAATATGATTTAAGTCAATTTTTTATTTATAGTAATATATTTTACATTAAATATACATATATTTTGCATTACAATTAGGCTTTAATAATTCAATTATAGCCTATTTGTCCATGATAATCCACACTACAATGTTAATAATGAGAGTCTTAATTTTCACTTTCGTTGTCTAGGACAACTCCATTCTTAACGGAAAAATAATTGTGTTTGCCCCTATATACAATTAACTGATTTTTGTTGGTGGGTCATTTTCGCTTTGTTAGGGCAATGATGATGGAAACGACTTTGCATGGATATGAGGTTTGTTTTCACCATGGTGGGGCAATCGTCATGGTGATGTGAGAGCACTTGTTTTTGTATCGCAATCGGTCAATACAATGCCTTGGTGAATGTCTTATCTGCCTTTCATTGTTTCCATATCTTTGCCTCTTTGATGTGATGGAAATTGTTTCAATATCTTTGCCTCTTGAATGGTGATGGAACTCATGAGACAAAACGATACTCATTTTGTTATATTAAGGTTGTGAAAGATAGTTATCTTGATTGACTTTTCGTGTGTGTCATTTACACTATAATGGAGGCAATGATGATAATTTGGGTTCTGAATGGATATCCGGTTCATTCTCACCTTTGCGTGGTTATAAAATTTATAATTATCATAAGACTGATCTAATCTCATTTTATATTATTGATGTAATATTTTATATTTAATTAATCACACAACCGATTTCATGGACCCAGTCATAATACATGCCTTCACGTCATGATGGTAATGTGAGCGTGCTTGGTTTCATTTCACAGTCGGTCAATGTGTTGCCATAGTGGATGAATTCTATGCCTTTGATTGTTTTCATATATGAGCCTCTTTGTAGTTTTATTTCGTGTTTGCATGATCCATTGTATACGAGCATTTACCTGGCGATGTTTTGATGTCTAATGTATGTGTTTAGTTAGTGATTTTTAGTCGGTATTTTGAACACGTTTATCAAAGTTAAATTTGTAAAAAATGATTTTTATTAGACTAAATACATACAATAGGCACTGAACCTATCGTCTACAGTATAATTTCATAAGAACTAAGTATCGTCGAGGATACGCTTCCTGTACACAACCTTCAATTTTGACCAATTTTATTTATAGATGGATTAGTAGGCTAAATAGTAATAAATGGACTATTGGATAAATCTTGCTTATTTAATATATTATATTCTATTAGTGCGGAAGAATTTATAGTTCATCTTATTTATCTTATAATAAAGATGGAAAAAGGCTCATGTAATCTTGTCATAACACATTGATGGACTAGTTTGAAGTTGCCGACTTTATATACTCTTCATTCGACCATCCCTAATCTTTTTACTAGTGAACAATATGTTACAACAAACTGGCTTTAAGGTCATTTTGGTTTTATTATCTTTTTGTAACTTTATTAGCTTGTGTTATTTCAAGCTTAAATTGTGGATTCTAGTTAGGATTTTTTAAGTACCGAGGCGATTAACTTACAAATTAATTAAGTTACCAAATCAACAAAATAGATCATCCTTTGGTCTTGCTACCTTGCGCACCTCTGTAACCGTGATCCCTTTTCGGGTCCAACAGGAACAAGGACATAAGTACTTTGTAGCAATCTCATTTGTTTCACTACCTTGTCAGATTACCCAACCCCCATTGTTTAACTTTTCTTAACCTTTACCCCAAACAATCTAGTGCATTACCAGAAGCCTCCCTAATGTAACACCCTGTAAAAACCATCAATAGTATAGTGACACGTGTTGTATTTTTAAATATGGTCTGTTAAAGACCAATAAGGACCAAAGGCGTCAACATGCTCAATCTGAGCCTCTGAGTGACGACCCGATGTCAACATGCATAAATAACAGCCTCTGAGTGACTGATATGTCAACATGCTTAAATCATTAGCCTCTAAGTGACTGATACGTTAACATCTTGAAATTTGGCCTCTGAGTGACTGATATGTCAACATGCCAGCCTCTGAGTGACATCGGGATCAACATGCTTACCATAAGCCTCTGAGTGATCCTTTGTGAAGTCCTAAACTCTCATGTGTGCCATTTGTTGGACGAGAGAGTTCAATTTTGTAAATATGTGAAAGTTGGATAATGGGGGGATTAAAAGTGTCAACTTGTTAATTTATACCTCTGAGTGACCTTTTAACGAACCTAGAGCTCGACAATGTCCGGGCGTAATCCCGGGTATGCCAAGTATTGGCTACGGAGGGCTAAAAGTGCCAAAAAGGTGTTTAAAAAGGTTTTTAGAAGCTTTAATAAGTTAAGGGGTTAAAAGTGTCAAACTTTGAAAGTAGCCTTGGGGCGGTTGCGGGCCGCGAGAACAGGTATGCTGCAGAAAGTTTTGTTTGGTCTCCAAGCAAAACTCCAAAACCATTAATTCGAAACTATAGCTTCTCTAAACTGCTATGCCACGTTTTGGGACACTTGTAAGCTTCTTCTTACACTCCTAAACACCTAGCTTCAAGTGCTTCATTCCAACTTGCACCTTTCTAAATCATAACTCTTCTCCCTCCTCTGGAAGTTACTAGCTGAAAGGAGCATCCAACTTAGTTCTCTTGCATTGTAGGAACCTCTTGTATGTGTTCCTTACTCTTGCATTTTCGTTTATAGGCTTTTATTGTCACACCCTGACCCGCAGTGGAAATGGTAGTCGGGGCATGATTGGGTTTTTATCAAAGCTCATGACATTACTATAAAGTTTCATATTTATTATTTCTATTTAAAGAAGAAATTTCAATAAACATACAAGCACAACATGTTCAAATACATTTTTCATGACTTCTTTATTTTTCTTCTAAGGCAATTTCCTATGTGTTCCTTGCTTCAACCTGTCCACCTGTATCATGTGTAAAAATATGGTTTTGGGCCAACAAAAGTTGACGAGTGAATCTTATTTAAATATTTGAAAGAATTAGTTATATTGGTTATTTGAATAAAAATGTGCATAACCAAATATGAGTATACGTATATGTAAATTAAACCACAAAACACATAATATCAATTAATGCACATACACGCATACCAAATGATGAACAATGAGATCAAGGTTCAATCAAACGGAGCCGATCTAATGAGGCACCTGATGCTCAACTCGTCTCCAACGAGGAACTGATAGGCCTAATGAATGATTTGCACGCAACTTGACAAAAATGTAAACTCGCAATACAACAATCAACATTTACATCACACGATAGTTCATATAATGGTAATAGCACAAGGGTTTGAATAAACGAAATGTATAAATGATACATGATACACCCCAAAACATGAATAAAAAAAAGGGGAAGTTTGTAAGAATTCACTCACAGTGGGTGCGTTCCTTGATGATAATAAATGCGCACGAATGGAGGATTCGATCGACGAACGATTACTAACCTAAAATAATATCACGATAATTCGATAAATATAACAAATTAATATTTTATTTAATCCTTTTTGTTAGATTTTTAGGTTATTTTTGGTGGTTTTTATGGAGGTTTTATAACCTTCGAAATTGTATTATTAAGTATTTTTAGTAACTTTTTAACTAAAAGAAATATATATATAAGTAAAATAAAATAAATAAAATAGTATTAAAAAAATACTGTCAGGTCTGACAGGGGGGGAAGACCTGACCGGTTTTTATGGTGGAATTAGACGCGTGGGGTGAGATTCGAACTCTAGACCTCTCAGTTGCGTGCACGCAGCTCTTCCAACTGAGCTACGTGTCTAACCCGTTAGGATTCTATTTTTATTTATTCTTATACAGTTATTAGGTTCATTCATAATCATTAATTTTAAAAAGATTTTTAATTGGTCGAACCGGTTGGGAGGAGTCGGCCTCGAACTCGAGACCTTGACGTTATATTGCACCCATCCCAACCAACTGGGCTGGGTGTCTAACCCGTTAAAACTTGGTTTTTAATTATACTTATACACTAATTATGTTTATACAGAAATGATAGATTTTAAAAAGGTTTTAAAGTGGTCAGGCCGAGTGTGTGCTTGGATTCGAACCAGCGATCCCGGGTTTGGTTTGCACCCGGACAACCAGTTGGGCTGGGTGCTTAACCCGATTGTACTCCTAATTATAATATATATATATATACGTACAGCACTTCATCTTCTTCGTTTAATATTAAACCCAGTACTTACCCGCCTGAATAAGCTTTGATTAAATCCGACTTTGCTAATACTAACAAGTGTATAAAATGAGTAAATTGGTAACTTAAAGGACACGAAGGATAACTACCGTATGGACAGATCCGGCGGCGATCTTGGCTCCGACGATGTGAAGTATTCCGGCGTGTCAAGACTCCTGGTGACAGGGCGATTTGAGGGCGGCCACGACGCCATTTCGATGAACGAAGAAGGTGTGAGCTAGAAGTGGCCATTAGCAGAGGTATTTATAGGGGATTTGAGGGTTCGGTTTCTATGATTTGGTTTTTGGATTGATTGATAGCGCGTCCAAAATTGAAGAAATTGCCAAAAATACAGTTGAACAGTTGTCGTGATTGAGGGAAAACGCGTGATTTGGCGAGACCTCCGGCAAGGAGGATCGTTGAAGTTGCAGGTTTCCTCTTAACTTAAATATATAAGTATATTGATATGCTAACAATACACAACTTATGTGTGTAGTGTAGTGGTGAGGAGTGCGTGTGGAAGCCCGGGAGACCCGGGTTCGACCCCGGTTTCCCCTTTTTGTGGTTTTCTTTTTTTTCCCCATTTTAGCTATGTATATTAAATTATTTATTAATTATAAATGTTTAATATTTAATTGATTATCTATTTTATTATTTCATTAAGATATTTTTTTTAAATATTTATTAATTATATATATATATATATATATATATATATATATTATATATATATATATATTATATATATATTAAATTCTAACAAAATGCTATAAGTACACTTGATTAATAAAATTTGGGGCGGGTTTTTGAAACCCGATTTACAAAAATGTTACATTTATAGCCAAAAGTCAAGCGTTTTCGTAAAACGCTTTAACTTTCGGTTAAGACCATTATGGTCCAGCCATTGTTCGAAATGAATATGGCTAAGTGATCGTAATAAGGTAGGTGTTAGTCCCTATAAAAGGCACCTCCTGAAGATCACGTTTGCTAGACCAATTGACGGGGTCAAAGTTATGAAAATAAAAAGTCAAACATGCCATTTTTCAGAAAAATCATAAATTGATCTTATATATGTTATGAAACCTGTTTTGACACTTAAACAAGTTGGTAATAATTAGTAGAACATGTTCGGCTCGTCAATTTCAGTTCTAGGGTCGGTTCGCAACCGAAAGTCGCGAAGTTTGACTTCTGCTTTGACTTTCAATTCTGACCCGATTTAGATTAGTTATTTACTGATCTAAAGTTGCATTACGATCGTAATATAATGTAGCATAACCCTCTGAGTTTATATTACATGATCATAATCAGAATCCAAGTTTGTGCGCAAATTCCATAATTATGCCATTTTTTACCAAAATGCCATTTTTGAACAAAACAAGGTTTTAAATGATAATGAACTTGAAAATGAGTTTCCTACTGGTGTAATATTATAAGTAGGATTATTTGGGATGTTAAACCAAGTTATAAACTGAGTTTTCAAACAGGTCCTTAAACTATGTCGATAAATGACGGTTTTAGCCCTTGTGGCTCACAAAATGATTTTTAATCAATCTTTTCAGGATAAATCATTTACCTACTGATGTGTTATATTAAATAACATATTTTAAACATTTGAATCTGACCCTAATGTCAGTTTTCGTAAACATCGCTTAAAAACATCATTTTACGACATAAGCGCCGTTTCGGCGCATAGTATGGTTTTAAACCAGATTATTGACCAAGACCTGATACCTACTGATTTTAAAACTTATTTTAAACATATTTACAGTGGTACTGTTATAAACTCAGAATCCCAAATGATTTATAAACTATGTGTAAAATGACCAAAATGCCCCTTCGGTGCATAGTTTGGTCATAAAAGGTAAAATACACATATAATTGGTATCCTACTGATATTATATCATAAATAAAGTATTTTTCCAGAATACTTATAATTATAACATTAAATTATATCCAAGTTCCTTTTATATGGTATGAAATTACCAAAACGCCCTTATGAGGCATAGTTTCGTTTTAAAACCATAACGAGCATACAATTTGATATCTTACTGGTATCTTAACTTATTTAAATTATAATGGCATATAGAACTTGTCCATGACTTATCCGGTTACCCGATATTGCTAATATGCGCACGGTTACGTATATGTAACTATTTTACGGATTTAACCGAAGCGGGTTTAACCTTGTCATTTAAGCCTCAAAATCCAGAATGTTAACAGTTTACCCATATTAAACAAGTCAAGGTACTTGTTAGGATTAAACTACATTCTATCCAATCATCGTTTAATCTAGCGTCATACGTTTTGATCAAGTACGCTAGTCGGTCTAAGTCTATGACTTAAATAAAGACGTTAGTATTTAATTGGTTTAGTTTATGCCATAATCCAGACTAGAGACTTGCCGGTAAATGCTATCTGCACTTAGTCCTTTTGTGTACAGCTGAGTTATTAAAAATTAAAAGAAAACTTGCTCAGGTAAATACTCTCGACTTATTTCCCCTATACGGGCTTGGGTTACGGTAAATTATTACCGCTTGGTCGGAAATGGGATTCAATCGAACGCCGGTTCGGAGATAATAAATCCGCATATTCTGTTTTAATCAGTTTTTTCTGATAATTTAAACATCGGGGGTTAACTACCGTGTCCTGAATATCCTCGGCTCATTACAATAGAAATGGCCACGACCTTAGCGCGGATGTAGGCATACACCCGGTAGACGCTCAATTATGCATTCCCACAAGGTTGGGAGGAATTGACTCCTTCGTGAGTCCAAAGTGGTGTGTACGTTAATTGTGTCTCGGTCTCCGTACCGAGCCCCGTATGTATGACAAAGATGTAAATCTGTTAACAAGGTTGAACGGTCAATTAACCCAAGTTATAAAAAGATTTTGTGCTGATACGCACTTAAAACATTTTTGAAATGTTTTCAAAATGAGTCAGTTGGGTGTATTTACCAGCGAAAGCTCACGTATTTTCAAAAGACTAATCTGCAGGTACAATACAAAAATAGGCCGGAAGTGCTCGGTAGTGATAGAGGATCTTGCAAATCCTAAATCTGCCCAAAGTCTGTTTTATATTCTTTCCATGTACAATTTATGATCCGCCTGTGGATCTTCTATTACGAGCCTGTATATTATTTTGTATTTTCGAACATTCGGTTTGTAATAGTAATTTTACTCCAAGACTTCCGTTGTACCGTGTTTAATTGACTATAATGATTATCAACTGACGTCACGATACTCCCCACCCGGGCCCCCCGGTGTATGAATTTCGGGGTTGGAAATCCGGGGTGTGACACCTAAGGATCTTGATGTAATATCAAATGTGTTTTATTACCCTCCAAGATCTGGTTCAATACTAGAAAACCCCTAGTAAGATATGGTTCAATACAAGAAACTTACATTGGATCTGACTAAGGGTACCGAAAGTCATACGCACACCCGGTTAAGTTAAGTTACGTTAATTAATTTAGTCAAATTAAGTTGTTATGTTAATTTGCTTTATGAGCCAAATGATCCTGTCACAAAAGATAATAAACCACGAATTCGTAAAAGATAAACCCACTTAAAGTGAAACACTAGATTAAATGAGTTTAACTAACCCAAAAGGAAACAAAAAGATTACAACCATATGAAGATCTTAACACTTTTACCTATGGTGACTACCAACATGATCAAGCTCAAGCTTAAGTGTGTGTAAAGTGTTCCTTAACCCTCATTTATTACATTTATTACTTTCAGTTAGAAAAAAGCCTTCCCTAAGAATCAATCTCTATTTTCCAAGCAAAAAGGCTTTGGAAGAATCAAAGGAATGGCACACTTAGGCATCAATGCACTGTAAGGCATCGCCCCAGATGATTGGGGGTTGTCTCTGTGTTATAGTGTTGTTGGCGATTGATATAGGGTATGCGTGTCATTTTTGTCGTAGATTTTTCAAGAAGTTGTCCTTTTTTGTCGTAGATTCTTCCAGCAGCTTTCCTTTTTGTTAGGTTCATGTACATGCACATGCATGCCCAAGCTATACACGATCATGCATAGGGATAGGTGTCAAGATAGGCACAGGTGTACCCAGCTGGTGTACTTTTTGTATGTGTATCTAGTTGGTGTACTTTTTGTCTGAAATTTGTCTTTGTCTGATTTGTCTTTTCTAGGAGGCATGATCGTGCACCATAGTGTGCATGAGCGTGCATGTCTTGTCCACCAAGTTTCCTGCTATTCCAAAAGGTTGTCTTAAGACAACATGGCCATGCATTAGTATACGCATGCGTGTGCATGTTGTAAACTTGAATTTTTCTTCTGTGTTTCATTTTTTTTATTTTCCAGACCTTAAAGTCCTATTAAAAAATGAACGATTTAGGTAGTGTTTGCTCATCATAAACCCTCAAAGTACATAAGAATGGGGGTAAATATACATATAAAACGTGCACAAATGATGACACATCAATGTCTTTGATGTATGTTTCACTTGAAGATGTACTGGCATTTGAGATTGTGAGTATAAAAAGGATTTCATATGTGAGTGTTTTCCACATACATACATACATTAGCTATTAATCGGCAACTATTGTTTGTGTCTTAATTGTCACACCCCGACCCGCAGCGGAAAAGGTGACCGGGGCATGATTGGGTTATCATCAAAGCTCATGACATTTATTATACGTTTCATATTCATTAATACACTTTAATGGAAATCTACAATAAATGATACAACATGTTCTAGCTATCAGTCTAAGCTTCTTGGTTCTCTTCTAAGGCATATCCTATGTTTTCCTTGCTTCAACCTGTTCACCTGTATCATGTGTAAAAAGGTTTTTGGATCAACATAATGTTGGCGAGTGAATCCTATGGAAAAACATTTGAACAAGTTTATCCAATTGATTATAAATAATGTGCATACCACATATGAGTAAATGTAGATGTAAATTTATTCACACAACACATAATATTGAATATTGAACACACATACACCAAATGATTGTTTTGAGGCACGCGTTGTTCGACTCGTCTCCCACGAGGAACTGATGGGCCTAATGCATGAGTTTTGAGGCACGCGTTGTTCTTACGAACTGATGGGCCTAATGAATGAGTTTTAAGGCACGCGTTGTTCAACTCGTCTCCCACGAGGAACTGATGGGCCTAAATAATTTGCATACAACTTTGACAATATGTAATACATCACAAACAACAATAGTTACATTCTAGTTTAAATCATATAATGGTATAGCACGAGTTTGCATAAGAGAATTAGTTTAAGCGACACATGATACACCCCAAAACATGAATAAAAAGGGGAGTTTGTAAGAATTCACTCACATTGGGTGCGTTCGGTTGATGATGTTGAGTGCACGCGAAGTGGTTTTAACCACGAGTGAAATTAACCTAGATAAATAGCATTTTAGTTCGGTAAGTAACGGATTTTATTAATCTATTTTAGTAGGATTGTTGGGTGTATTTTTGTGAGTTTGAGGCTATTTTCTAACCTTAAAAATGTTATTTTTAAGTATTTTTAATTGATTTTTAATTAAAATAATTAAATAAAAATAATAAAAAAAATATTTGATTTTTGCTACAGTTGACTTTGACCGTTGACTTTGACTGCCTGTTGACCGGTTCGAAGGCGTTTTGTTGTGCGCTGGGTGAGGCTCGAACCCGAGACCTCTCGTACGCGTGCACGCAGCTCTACCAACTGAGCTACGTGTCTAACCCGTCATATATCCGATTTTAATTATATATATATTAATTAGATTTTAAACAGAAATCCTTTATTTTAAAAATGAATTAAATCCCGAGAACCGGTGCGCTCCACAGGTCTCGAACCCGGGACCTGTGGGTTAGCGGACACACAGTCCACCGCTGGACTGTGTGTCTCACTTGGTTATAACTCGGTTATCAATATACTTAACATATATCTAAATCAATCCGGTTCAGTTTTGCGGAAAAAGGAATTTTTATTAAGGCAGCGTGTGAGGGACAATACTCGAACTCGAGACCTTAGCTTCAAAGTGCACACAGTCCACCGCTGGACTGTGTGTCTAACCCGGTAAATAACTAGATTTTAATTATACTTAACTATTACCGAAACTTCGTCTTCTTTACTGGTTTCCACCGGAAGTGACGACTGTCTGATTCGAAGTATTGATTCAGTTTTCTTTAGCGATTAATGATCAATTACAGACGAGATAAAAGTAAAAAGGAAAGGAATTAGGCGTGAAAAGTACCGACTGGTTCTCCTCTGTTTTCCGGCAGAACTCCGGCGACAGCAAGCTCTTCCGGCGACGAGTGTCTTGAAGCAGAGAATCTTCAGAAAGCTTACAAAGGGTGTGGGTGACTTCGGTATAAGTTTAGGGGGTTCAGTGAAGCTCAGAGATTAAAAACTCGGTTTTCCGGCGACGTAATAAATATTTCCGGCGAGTGAGTTTTCGCCGAGAAAGGGTGCGATTTGAGTGTGAAAGGTTTCTGGCGAGTTGTGGGTGAATTTATAGGGTAGTATCGAGATGTATGGGGTCTGAATTTGGTCTCAATTCGAAGTCAGCCGTTCTCCGGCGGTTATGGCTGATGTCGCGGGTTCAGACGTCGGTTATAACCGTTGTGAGAGTTAAGTCTTCGGTTAAATTGAGCGGAAACGTATAATAACGGCGAAGTCGTCGGGATTTCCGACGACTGCTAATTGGGCGCAAATTGACGAATTTGACTTCCGAACTTGAATATTTGAATTAATTGTTTCTTGTTATTAACATAAAATCAAAGCGGCGGAGCGGTTGATTGGCTGAGTGATAAGTTGTTGTTGAGCCGGTTACAGACCCGAGTTCGAAACCCGGCATGAGTAAAACATTTTTATTTTGTTATTTTTGACAGTTTTTCAAAAACTAATTATATATCCCCGCATAATAATTGATTACGTATCGTTTAAAATTATTTTGGGCATTTAATTCTCAACGAAAATTTTAACTGACTGTTCGGTTGATAAACGGAGCGGGTTTGGTAAATCCGTTTTTTGACGGATGTTACAGTATCCCCTGCTTTTTAGAAATTTCGTCCCGAAATTTAAATAGTGATATATTTGACTAAAAGAATGATGGTGTTTAGTTTGACAGTTACATACTTAGAAGAAATAAGGGTTTAGGTTTTTGTTTGAGGCGGTAACGTTCCTTGTAAAGGTTAAGTATCCTAATACAGGAATCGCTTTTTGTTGCCTACTGTATAAGTATTGTTAAGCAGGAATGATTCGCTAAAATGATATCATGCATAAGAGTTTAGATATGTTTGGAAAAGTATGGTTATATCCTAAGGCAAAACTTCCAATACTACAATCTACACAAATAACCACAACAACTAATAATTGAATCCACATTCTGATAGTATATATGTTTGAATGGTGATAGTTCCTCTCTCGTTTGTTATGATGGAGAGGTTAGTCTATGTAGAAATGGATCACAATCCAATTTCTTTAAATAGTGAGATGATATAAATGTAACACAAATTTCAACCAAGGCAACACTAAATCCTACATGGAACTTCTCATAACCGCCTGATAACGCCTCTGATCCTTTGGCAAGAATACTTATATATAGGAAGTACCAGCGGCGTATCCACCATATTCTTGTCAAATTTTCATTGGTTTTATCAGTGAATTATGATTAGTCCTATAACTCTACAACCAATACATCAAACATAAAAATACTGAAATGAAATATATCTGTGCGATCAAGGCTCAATCAAACGGAGCCGATCGTATTGTATGTACTGAAATTGAAATGTCTGTGCGCTCAAGGCTCAATCAAACGGAGCCGAACGTATTGAATGTATTGAAAATGAAATTGTCTGTGTGCTCAGGGCTCAATCAAACGGAGCCGAGCTTATTGCATGTATTGAAAATGAATAACTTAATCACACAAACAACCTATGCATGGAACCTCTCATAACCGCCTGATAATGCCTCCGATCATTTGACAAGAATACTTATATATAGGAAGTACCAGCGGCGTATCCACCATATTCTTGTCAAATTTTCATTGACTTTATCCGCAAGTTATGATTAGTTCTATGCGACTCTACAACATAAACAAACACAACAACCAGCGCTTGAGTCTTAATTCTAATAGTATCCGTGTTTGACAATACCTCTCTCGTTTAATATGATGGAGAGGTTAGTCTATGTAGAAGTGAGACACAACTCAACTTCTTTAAATGATGAAACTGAGATATGTCGTGAAGTATGATGACATGAATATTAAATCAATGAGTATAAAACAAACTGAACTAGTAATTTGCATTAAAATTCTTGGATAAAATTCCAATTGGGATACGTGAAAATTGAGATAACATAAAGAAAAACATAAAAACTAAGTGGTTGGAGTTGAATCTTGATTCTTGGTGAGAGAAGGCTAGTTAAGTGGTTGGTTTGGACCGTTAATATCTTCAACAGGATTGGTGTTGATGTTATAAACTCTTCCTCTTGCTGGCGGTGGAGCTGGGTTTGCTTGGTTTGCTTGGTTAACTGGGTTTGCTTGAGCTTGGGCGTTTATGATGTTAACCAAACGAGGGCACGTGTTTCTAAAATGGGTAGGGTCGCCACAATTGAAACAGGCTCGAACATATGGGTACATGGGGTTTTGAGGTTGTTGATATGTTTGGATCATGGGTTGAGTAGGGGTTGAGGTTTGGTTTGAGCGGTGCGGCAAGCTTTGCTCAAATGACCGTAGCGTCCACAATTCACACATAGTCGACAGGTTGAGGTAGATGGATGTTGATAGAAACAGGTGTTGCATTGAGGGTGAGGTCCAATGTAAGGTTTCTTATTTGGGTAAGTTGAGTTGGGTGCTACTTGAGCGTTTGGGATAGTTTGAGGAGGTACAACTTGTGAAGCTGGTTGGTTGCGTTGGGTGACGGCGAAAATTTGCCCATCTCGTTTTCTCTTAAAAATAGGTGGTGTGGAGGATTCGGTTCGGGTGGAGTTTGAGGTTTCGGTTGATGCTTTATCCTTCTTCTTCTCCTCTTTGAAATCTTTGTTTCGGATTCGGTTCTCAGTGAGCGCGGTTGCTAGCTCCATTGCTGCTTCCAAAGTTGCAGGCGAGGTACTTATTACAGAGTTTTGAATCTTTGATGGAAGACCACGAATGTAGTGCTCGATCAAACGGTAGAGGGGAGTAAACAAATTGGGAACCATTTGATTTAACTCAAGGAATCTCTTGTTGTATGTGGTGTGGTCGCCTTCCTTTTGTTTCAAAGCATGGAACTCATCCTCCAATTTCTTGATTTCACTTCTTGGGCAAAACCGTCTTGTCATGATTCCCTTCAACTCTTCCCAAGTCAAGATCATAGTTTCTTCAACACCTCGTTTGGTCTTCTCTGTATTCCACCATGTGAGTGCTGTTCCAAGTAAACGACCGGTGGCATAACGCACTTTGTGATCATCGGGGCATTCGCAATTTAGAAAAGTGTTCTCCATTTCTTCGAACCAGTGGAGGAGAGCGGTGACACCTTCAGTACCTTCGTACTTTGGAGGATCGCAGGATTTGAAATGTTTGTAGGTGCATTTAGTGACTGAAGGATTGATAGTGTTTTGATCTTCTTGTTGGGTTGGGTTAACGGAATTAGTGGTAAGGGCTTGTTGAACTTGAACTACGATGTTGGGTATTACGGTCGCCATTTGCTGAGCGATTTGGGCAGCCATGCGTTCACGGGCTTTTCCTGCTCTCATTTTCCTACGAGCGAGGCTAGAAGACATCTACAAGGAATACATATCAAGAATATGAGTTGGATGCCTTTGGAATCGTGGGTCGTGTTTGGAAATGAACGTTCATAAAATAAATATAGAAAATAACTCTACTACATCCATAGGATGTCTTGGGTTTTGCTCGTAATTGGGCCTTGCATGCCGCCATACTTCACCTTCGTAATCACGTGGGCCCCCATGATTACCGGGTTTTTCATATGGTTCGCATGTGTTAGCCTGGTTACGTACACTAAAACCCGGAGAAAATCGAGAAATATGTAACGTATGATATTCGGAATGTGCCCAGGCATGGACACGGTGACATCTCAAAGTGAGGTTAGTTCGAACAACGTTTGGTGTGGCATGCTTTGGCCTAATAGGTCCGTCGTACTCTCATCGTTAGTCCCCAGGTAGGCAAACTGGTCCATTATTTTGGATTTATACGAATGCCAACCTAGACAGGACGTCCCGACTACCGGTACTTGTACCCTTCCGGTTACTACATGCCCGTCGCAGAACTTACTTTGATGGGATTTGAAAATTGCAACAAAATCCTTGAATAATGAGAGTATGAAAATGAATTGAATATATGAACATTGATATATGTATAACGAATACGTATATAAGCATGTATGTTTGACTGTAATATGAAACAAATAAATATCACAAGTTTGTATGTAACCACCTAATCAATTAAAATTTAGGCAGACTATAGTATAGGCTCTAAGGGTCTAATAACCTATCCTATATCCCTATAGTCATGGCTCTGATACCAATCTGTCACACCCCGACCCGCAGCGGAAAAGGTGACCGGGGCATGATTGGGTTATCATTAAAGCTCATGACATTTATTATACGTTTCATATTCATTAATACAATTTAATGGAAATCTACAATAAATGATACAACATGTTCTAACTATCAGTCTAAGCTTCTTGGTTCTCTTCTAAGGCATATCCTATGTTTTCCTTGCTTCAACCTGTTCACCTGTATCATGTGTAAAAAGGTTTTTGGATCAACATAATGTTGGCGAGTGAATCCTATGGAAAAACATTTGAACAAGTTTATCCAATTGATTATAAATAATGTGCATACCACATATGAGTAAATGTAGATGTAAATTTATTCACACAACACATAATATTGAATATTGAACACACATACACCAAATGATTGTTTTGAGGCACGCGTTGTTCGACTCGTCTCCCACGAGGAACTGATGGGCCTAATGAATGAGTTTTGAGGCACGCGTTGTTCCACGAACTGATGGGCCTAATGAATGAGTTTTGAGGCACGCGTTGTTCTTACGAACTGATGGGCCTAATGAATGAGTTTTGAGGCACGCGTTGTTCTTACGAACTGATGGGCCTAATGCATGAGTTTTGAGGCACGCTTTGTTCTTACGAACTGATGGGCCTAATGAATGAGTTTTAAGGCACGCGTTGTTCAACTCGTCTCCCACGAGGAACTGATGGGCCTAAATAATTTGCATACAACTTTGACAATATGTAATACATCACAAACAACAATAGTTACATTCTAGTTTAAATCATATAATGGTATAGCACGAGTTTGCATAAGAGAATTAGTTTAAGCGACACATGATACACCCCAAAACATGAATAAAAAGGGGAGTTTGTAAGAATTCACTCACATTGGGTGCGTTCGGTTGATGATGTTGAGTGCACGCGAAGTGGTTTTAACCACGAGTGAAATTAACCTAGATAAATAGCATTTTAGTTCGGTAAGTAACGGATTTTATTAATCTATTTTAGTAGGATTGTTGGGTGTATTTTTGTGAGTTTGAGGCTATTTTCTAACCTTAAAAATGTTATTTTTAAGTATTTTTAATTGATTTTTAATTAAAATAATTAAATAAAAATAATAAAAAAAATATTTGATTTTTGCTACAGTTGACTTTGACCGTTGACTTTGACTGCCTGTTGACCGGTTCGAAGGCGTTTTGTTGTGCGCTGGGTGAGGCTCGAACCCGAGACCTCTCATACGCGTGCACGCAGCTCTACCAACTGAGCTACGTGTCTAACCCGTCATATATCCGATTTTAATTATATATATATATTAATTAGATTTTAAACAGAAATCCTTTATTTTAAAAATGAATTAAATCCCGAGAACCGGTGCGCTCCACAGGTCTCGAACCCGGGACCTGTGGGCTAGCGGACACACAGTCCACCGCTGGACTGTGTGTCTCACTTGGTTATAAACTCGGTTATCAATATACTTAACATATATCTAAATCAATCCGGTTCAGTTTTGCGGAAAAAGGAATTTTTATTAAGGCAGCGTGTGAGGGACAATACTCGAACTCGAGACCTTAGCTTCAAAGTGCACACAGTCCACCGCTGGACTGTGTGTCTAACCCGGTAAATAACTGGATTTTAATTATACTTAACTATTACCGAAACTTCGTCTTCTTCACTGGTTTCCACCGGAAGTGACGACTGTCTGATTCGAAGTATTGATTCAGTTTTCTTTAGCGATTAATGATCAATTACAGACGAGATAAAAGTAAAAAGGAAAGGAATTAGGCGTGAAAAGTACCGACTGGTTCTCCTCTGTTTTCCGGCAGAACTCCGGCGACAGCAAGCTCTTCCGGCGACGAGTGTCTTGAAGCAGAGAATCTTCAGAAAGCTTACAAAGGGTGTGGGTGACTTCGGTATAAGTTTAGGGGGTTCAGTGAAGCTCAGAGATTAAAAACTCGGTTTTCCGGCGACGTAATAAATATTTCCGGCGAGTGAGTTTTCGCCGAGAAAGGGTGCGATTTGAGTGTGAAAGGTTTCTGGCGAGTTGTGGGTGAATTTATAGGGTAGTATCGAGATGTATGGGGTCTGAATTTGGTCTCAATTCGAAGTCAGCCGTTCTCCGGCGGTTATGGCTGATGTCGCGGGTTCAGACGTCGGTTATAACCGTTGTGAGAGTTAAGTCTTCGGTTAAATTGAGCGGAAACGTATAATAACGGCGAAGTCGTCGGGATTTCCGACGACTGCTAATTGGGCGCAAATTGACGAATTTGACTTCCGAACTTGAATATTTGAATTAATTGTTTCTTGTTATTAACATAAAATCAAAGCGGCGGAGCGGTTGATTGGCTGAGTGATAAGTTGTTGTTGAGCCGGTTACAGACCCGAGTTCGAAACCCGGCATGAGTAAAACATTTTTATTTTGTTATTTTTGACAGTTTTTCAAAAACTAATTATATATCCCCGCATAATAATTGATTACGTATCGTTTAAAATTATTTTGGGCATTTAATTCTCAACGAAAATTTTAACTGACTGTTCGGTTGATAAACGGAGCGGGTTTGGTAAATCCGTTTTTGACGGATGTTACATTAATGGTACTATAGCACAGTTTTCCTTCATTTTGCCACGTAGTCTTAATTGTGTGTGGCTTATTGGAACTATAGCAATACATGTGTTGTTGCAAAGGTGTCTTAAATTGTGATGGGGGTTTTCTGTTACTGCAAGATTGTTATCTAAATGACTTTTTGTATGTGTGTCATTTGCGTTCTAGAGGAGATTGTGATGATAAATTTAGATTACGATTGACATGAGATTTGTTTTCATCTTGGCTACGCAACCACGATGCTTACTTTCGCATAACAACCGGTCATGGTTGGTTGATGTGCTCTCTATTTTTGATTGTTTTCATATCTGAGGCTCTTTGTATGGTGGGAGTCAATTGAGAATGCAAAACACTATTCTGATAACTATCATAAAATATTCATAATGTTTTATTAAGGTTGCGCAAGATTATTTTTTTGATAAACTTTCGCATATGTGTCGTTTGCGTTGTCGAGGAGGCTTTCATTTTATATTCAAATAGATATGAGGGGTTTTCCTCTTGACTCACCGCAACCGGTCTATATACTTTCACAATGGATGTTTAATTGTACACATTACTATGCTTTGTGTGTGCAGTCATCATTGCAGATATACCTTAATATTATGTATCTTGGCAAGGCATTGGGTGTTACTACTAGTGTGGTCCTTATTTTGAGGCTATGACGACAAAATTTTTGTATGCTACAAAATGAGTTGAGGTTGTCGTATGATTGGCAACCGGTTATTGTTTTGCTAAGTCTGGGCCTAATCATCTTTACATTCATTTATTTAAGTATGAAATCATGGCTAGAATTTTTGTTCGTTGGCCCGGTTTAGCCTATTTTGTTAGCTTTGTTCTCAACTTTTTGCATATACTTGCAAAAAATAGGAACAAAATTGAACGTTCGAGGCAAATTAAATGCATGCATGTTGGATATATGATTGCCTTGGCTTGGTGCTTGAGCTTTGTTTTGCATAAAACCCCTTTATGAACTCTCACAACTGCATGCATTGGCTAAGGGAAATGCAAGGTATGATGAGGAAGTTCATAAATAAGTTGATTCATCGTCATATTATTCATGAATTTCCCTTAGCCACAGTTATTATTGCTTATCCAATTGTGTGAGGTTCAACGACTTTCATCTCTTCTGATGTCGATGTCTACGCTTGTTAGTGGACCTGTAAGGTATTTCCATTTATTATGGACTACACTTTCAAATACAAACAACTACTTGCATCCAATGGTTGTTTAATAGTACACATTATTACGCTTTGTGTATGCAACCACGATAGATATACCTGTATCTTGGCAAGGCATTGGGTGTTATTGTTAGTGTTGTCCCAATTTCAAGGCTATGATGATAAACATTTCGTATGCTACAAAACAAGTTGAGGTGGTCATATGATTGGCAACCGATTATTGTTATGCTATATCCGAGCCTCATCATCGTCCTGTTCATTTATCTGAGTATGAAGTCATGACAGATATACTTAGTATTTTGAAATTGAGATGGCAGGGTGTTGAATGTTGTTGTCATGGCTAGAATTTTTGTTTGTTATCCTGGTTTAAGCTATTTTGTTAGCTCTGGTATAAGCTACTCCTGTGTTCTAACTTTTTGTATATAGTTGCAGATATTTGAATGAAATCGAAAAGGCGAATCAAATGTGTTTGCTATCCATGAGTTTCTGTTGTGTCCGCGAAATGAATGAAAGATAGGTTATAATTGCAAGGAGACTCAAGGTCTTGAAAGAGGGGTTTCAAAACTTTTCGCTCAGCAGTGGAGAGTATGTAGTTGTATAGAAACTTTTTTGGCTATATACGTTTTCGATCCCCCGTTTTATAAATTTTTATTGGGTATCTACGTTTTTTACCCCCCGGTCGGAAATCTTAAGCTTCACCAGTGGTGGAGTAAAAAAAATGTACCCGTATTGACATGTTACACAACCGTTGACCTGCTTATCACTAATACTTTATCATTTTGATTTCTCAGAAACGAAGTAGCATAAAACAAAGATATTTAAAGTCATATTTAGAATTGACATTGACATACTTGAATAGAAGGAAAACCAAACACTGAAACAAGTGGACCTAACAAGGCTGACTTTTCAAAAGCAAAAGGGTCAAAAATCAACCACTAGCCCAGACCATTTACACATTGTGCGGGTCCTTCTCGGGTTAACCCACAAAACAAAGTTGAATTTACCCGATTACCCGAATCATCAGACACTTTCCAGCTTTGAATTTGGCAGCAATTTGCCCAAATTATTCCTTAAAATCGTACTACATATGTCAAAACATACATTCAGAATTGACCACTGAAAAAACATAAAGTGGGGGCTCAAAAAACATATAGAATATGTACCGCAAAGACCAGCCATGTCACCCTCCACAAAATAACAAATGATATTAAAGTATATAAATAAATATAAATTAACAATCTACAGAAATTTCATTCCATTATATATATATATAACATGTGTGGGTAGCTTTTTGTTTGGTTATTTCTCTTGTGTGTACGTTAATGGCTTAACTGTTAGCATTGCTATTTATACTCTTTAATTTTATAAAAACTTTATAAAATATTATTTTAATCTCCATCGAGTTTTATGTACTTATATTTATGTACGTTTTCAGTTGTTCTACATTTTGACATAAATTTTATTCGGAAACAAATCAGGTAAAATATAATACGTGTTCACTAGGCGGTATAAACTCGAGTTACTTTACATTTCGTCGTCGTCGCAACGTGTGTACCATTTTTTAACTAATAAGCACTATTTTCTTATGTGCTTATTTTTAATTACATTTTAGTATAAGTTAAAGTTGGTTCACGTTTTGATGTAAATTTTTCTCAGTAACGAGTCAGGTCAAATATAATATAATATAATATAATATAATACGCTTTCGTACTTATTATTATGTGAGTTTTCACTCGGTCTATGTTTTGACATAATTTTTGTTCAAAAACGAATTGGGTAAAATATTTGAGGGTATAAATTCGAGTTACTTTTAGTTTTGATCCAATCACAATGCGCAGCAGGTCAAAATAGTAGTTAAATTAAATTAATATTTAGTGTGGTGATAAACAATGATTTACTAATAGTTTTATCATTATCAAAATTGTTTATGTTTTTTATTATTTTAATTTTATAACTAAATTTTAGCATATTTTGTTTTTCCTTTATAAGTTTTAGGTTATGATCTACTATAAAATCCAAGTACGTTGTTGCCACATGTCGATTTTCATCTACGTCTATATATAATTTTTTTCGAAATCTGGTCGCGAGTAGTAATGTACAAGTAATAGAAGCACAAACTTACATGTTATCAAAGCTACCTCACATTTAGTTTGTTTTATATAAATTGACGTTTACCATTTTCGTTATTCTAATAACATAATGTAATGCTTTAAAAAAATCAAAATATACCATTGTGACATGCTTAATTTTATCTACTTTTTGACAAAAGATTTGTTCAAAATCAATATAATTTTTTTTTCGAAATCCGGTCGTGAGTAGTAATGTACAAGTAATAGAAGCACAAACTTACATGTTATCAAAGCTACCTCACATTTAGTTTGTTTTATATAAATTGACGTTTACCATTTTCGTTATTCTAATAACATAATGTAATGCTTTAAAAAAATCAAAATATACCATTGTGACATGCTTAATTTTATCTACTTTTTGACAAAAGATTTGTTCAAAATCAAACATATCAAATATGATTGAGTTATTATTTATTTCTCATGATGAACCGAATTGACACCATCCGAACAACTTCGGTAGTATTCAGTTTATGGTTTTTGGGTATATCGCAACTATATTTAATTTGGGTTTTCTCTTTCGATTGCTATATATGTAAAAATTTTATCATTTAGGTTGACTAGAATATTCACGAACCGGTGACGGATCCATGATTTATTTTCTGGGGTTGTTCGGGGGGATTTGACCAAATTTTTAAAGGGAGCAATTAAGATTTTTACCTAAAAATTACACCAAATTTTTTGTAAGATGGCCCCCAAAGCATTGAGTGTGTAGATCCGTCCACGCGAGGAACTACCAGTAAGAAATAAAAGAAATAAGAACACAATAGTAAATGTCTTTATTATAGCTAAGGATCTGGTGACAAGTCATTATCGTCTGAATCTTTAGGCTTTAGAGGGCCTTGGCCTTCAAGGAACTTTTATCATCACCAAGAAGCTCACCAGTTGGTTGCTTTGCTTTACACAAGTTTTATTAGATGAAAGATATTTCCTTCTCTAGCTAACATTTCTGTGAAAATTAAAAATTATTATATTGTTGTATAAAATATGTAAGAAAAATTTTTTTATTATTAAGTTAAAATATATTGAATATTCTTTGGTTTCTTTCGTATAATCAAGCTTTCTTTTTGAACAACAAGAAACGACGTGCCAATCACCGTGACACCGGGCGTTGTGGCTAAGGTCGGCTGCTCGACCGCCGCCAGCCCCTTGGCTCTCCCAGGTGCGCGGAAACCCGACCTCCACCCGCCCGAAGGCATGACAGTGGAATAATCGGTAAAACATCGCCTACCATCCAAGTCGAACCGGCGCCACCCGTTTTCCTCTTCATCTTGCAGAAAATAATGAGGATGGGAATCGAACATGGGTCACAAAAAACACTAATTCTTCTCCAACCACTACATGATTCACATATAATCAGGCATTTAAATCAGCCTCTTAGGGGTTAAGACTTGAGAGTAAAAACTATTTTAATAGGATGCCTGTGACGTCTATTTTATGGAGATATTCAACTATGAGTTTAAATAAGATGTATAAGATAGAGAACTAAGATGTCAAAATGGAGCTGGCCTATTACAATGTGCAAAGTAGATATCAATCACCATATGTTTTGTGCATTTGTTGTCCCTAGCTAGCTACTTGAAAGGCAATAGTAGACAATAGTGGTGCAGTGTAAAGAAAATGAAACATAAGAAGCTGATATTGAAACATTAATAATATCGAAAGTGGATGATAAAATATAGTTGCAACAGTGACCATAAATATTCCATATATAGAATATGCTTTAGAGCAGTATAATCATGCATATTATGAGCCTTTATAATTGAATTTTCATGATCCAACATGAATAAAAAACTCATGTAAGTTTTAATAGTCGTGATTCAATTAGTTCTGTCATAGACATAGTAGAGGTGTAGAGGTGGTGATGGTCCTACCCACCATAACCATCACAACCCTCCACTGTCATTGCCACATCACCCTCTCCTCCATCACCAACCTATGTGGTGTGGTGTGGTGATGGTCTTCCCCGCCCAAACCACCTCTTTAACCCCCACCTGCAAACCACCGTCCAAACCAATCCTCCATCTCCGTTCAAGTCGTAGAGAGAGGTACGGGAGAGAGAGAGGGAGAGAGAGAGAGCGATGAGAGGTAAAAAAAATCAAAAAGAGTAGGTCCGTGGGAGCCATGGCAACGGCCACGTTCATGACACACCAGCCCCGTGGAGAGTGGTGTTCGCGTGCCTCCACCGTCCTTGTCACCATACCCTCCCATGCTCCCCACACCTAGAAGAGAAAAAACTTCCCCAAACAAAAGTTAATAATGTAATATTGTGGGCCTAAAACAAAGGCTTACGAGTTGGTCATGGGGTGTTTTTAATGGTAAGCTTTGGTGTATTTGACACCAATGTTTGTATATTTTTCTACCTTTAAAAAAGGAACCTAAACTTTAGTCCATTAGGATACCATGAAGCATGTCTATATCTATGTAACTTTATATACTAACACGAAGAATATTATCAACACGAAGAGCGAACTACTCGTGGAGTTACGTGGGTATCCTCCCAGTAAACTCAAGTGTCATTTCCAACAAAAACCAAGGTAAATGACCTACATTCGCACATCCTAAATCGATTTAATGATATACAAAACAAAAAAGCCTTAACTTGATCAACATTTAACACGTTACAAACACCATGACTTCTAAACAATCATCGTTGCAAAAAAACGACTTTTCTTTACAATCAAATTGAAATCTTAGTTGGAAAAAATTGGCACATAACAGTTACAAAGTCGGAATAGTTTTCTGGCAATATGTACTATGTATAGGTACAACAAACACTATAATTTTTTTTTTCTTTACCATGGATTAGCTTCATTCACTAGAAGCAGTTTTTAGTTGATCATCTACTTCTACTGTAGAAGTAAGCGGGCGGATTGGCTTCTTGAACTGCACCAAGATCATGGTCATGTTGTCACATCCCTCTCCCATAGATGTCGATGGTGCCAAACATCTATCAAACACTTTCTCGCATATGGTTGAAAGTTTATTTTCCTGCAAAAGTTTTACGGTTATAACTTCACAGTTTATAACTGTAACAATGTCAAAGCAGTTAATGTGGTAAAACATCGGATATCGGTCAACGGCCGATATTTGAGATACAGGTTATCTCGGTGAGATATTGGTGGGATATCGGTAATTTTAGTATCATGCAGATTGCAGAATTTATATATATAGCAATCTAACACTAACAATTTAGTGATATATTGGTTATCTCCGTCAAATATCGGTTATATCGATCAATATCACCGATAGTATCGGTACCAACATTTGACACCAATAACCAATAAATCACCGATATTAACTGCATAGGTCAAAACACGAGATTTAAGAGTTAAGACCATATTTTAAAGGGGTGTTTGGATGAGTGTTTTGAAAGAAATTATGGTATATTGAATAATCAGATCAAGATAATTAGATGTAATTTAAAGGGCAACATGAGTTATCTCAAACTTACTGATATCAATTGTTCATGAATAAAATCTACCAACTGTTGGCTTGACATGCAATCCCTAAACATATGAAAGTAAAAAAATGTAGCAGCGATCCAAAACATTAAGAGTAATTGCATGGCGTATATTATAATGCCATTTCATATAATATCTTACCAGATACCATCACACGCCAACACAATAAACTCATCGTCATCGCATAGCTCAAGCTAACAAAAAATAAAAATGCATGTCAAATAAAAAATAATCCAAAAAAAATTTAATATTTAGTGTGCAGAGGAACTTACAGTGTTGACGTCGGGATTAGCCGTTACCATCTGTTTTTCAGGTGACAAAAACTTGTTCTGTTTAAATTCCATATCACCTGCACAACCGTCGCTACATCATTAAAAAATGATAATAAGATGAACCAATCTCTCTCTCTCACACACACACATAGGCCTGTAAACGAACTGAATGTTCATGAACTGTTCGTGAACTTGTTCGGTGGGAAGTCCGTTTATTTAATAAATGAACGAACATCGTGTTTTGTTCGTTTATTTACATTTGTTTATATTCATTAATTTATCTTTGTTCGTTATGCTCGTTTCAATTTAATACATAAGTAGTTATATTTATATAAATATTAAAAATAAAAGGAACTTTCTAGTAATAACTAATAGAAATGGGTTTTCCAACGGAATTTATGGTAATTAATCACTAATTTTTATTAAAAAACCATAGTTTATGTTCATTTACGTTTAGTCAATTATGTTCATTTGTGTTCATTTATGTTTGTTCAACTATGTTATATTGTTCGTTCATTTATAAACGGAGACGAACATGACCGTTTTCTTAATAAACGAACATGAACAAAAAAATGTGTTCGGTTATATGTTCGTGTTCGTTCAGTTCATTTACAGGCTTACTCACACACACACACAAAATGGTCACATGGTCAAAATAGATAGAATACCAATAGCCCTTGTAAGATTGAGACTGCCATTAACTCGTCCTGCATGAATAAATCCACCTGCTTTCAATATCCTATCCCTCTCAACCTCGAGCCCAGGCTTGTGATCTCTAGAAAGATTGTATGCCTGTAAAAATAGAAACAACAATGAGTAAATATTTACTTTTAATCTACTAATAGCATACACGATATTTGAAGTAGACAAAAGTAAGAATAATCTTTTTGATTAATAATACTATTACCTCTCCCTTTCTAGAAATTACACAACGAGAATCGCCAGCGTTTGCAACAATGAGTTGATCGTTCCTCATGATTGCAACACATGCTGTACATCCAGATGTCGGTCCTGCGAAATCGGAATGAGGCCCCTGTGAGGAATCAAAGAATTCAACGACAGTCCACGTTAAACCAGTAATAATAGAAGTAAAAGAAATATTAATTAAATACAATTATTAAGATATTAGTACCTCCTCAAAAGCCCAGTCATCAACCTTATTACTTGCTTCACCTCTCGGAGACCAAATGAGACCCTCAATCACGCCTGTGAACTTGTTGAATTTATCTCCTAAAATAGATAATTCCCTCCATCCCCTTTGTCCACGCATCATTTCGTCCATTCTGCATCACACAAAAAGATTAAGTTACAAGCTATAACCACATACATACACCAAACGAATCATAATATATTTACAACGTATTTAAAAGAACCTGATAAATGACTTTTGAACAGAAGTTTCAATATCACCAGTAGAATAAGCTTCATGCTTGACCACTTGTCGATGAAGATACTTGGCACAAAACTTAGCCACAGCTTTACCTGAGGTCGAACACGAACATTAAAGCTTTATAACATTAAACACATTCAATATTTGTGAACATATAACTAACACATGATCTAACACAGAACTTGAAAACGTTTCAAACTATTAGTACACACCTCCATGGCCATCATATACACCAAAGAAAGATGTAGTGGGGTCAAGATCAGGAATTGCAGCATGCTACAAACCACAACCGAAAAGCCAATTTAAAAACAACCAACATACATACTTATAGTAACACTTTCTTTTCGGTTTCAACAATGTAAACATTCAGAATTAACATGAACTTGTAACTAAAACAAGTATTATTGTTAATGTTGAAATCATTATCTACTCACAGAATCTTCCATCGTTGCACGCCACCCTTGCATCGACGATAAACCGTACCGAACCCTCTCATTCTCACCGTCTTCAGACTGCTTATCTGTTTTAGGAGTACTGAGATATGTACCCATCTTTTACCTAAAATCACAACACACTAGAGTTAATATAATAAAGATCAATCTAAAGATGCTTCAACACAAACAATGATCAATTAACTGCAGACATTCTTGTTTCCATTAACAACAAAAACAAACAACTCAATTACCAAAAAAAAAAGTCAAACACGTCAACAAATTAATAGTTTCATATATGAAAATTTAAATATACAAATTTGGTGATCAAATCATGAAAAACAAAAAACCCCCAAATTTCTATTTAAACCTAATTAACAAAATTCAAATTCAGAATTCGAAGAAGATCGGTTGAATATTAACGGTATATATATCTGAAACAAGATCGTGCTAGTTGAACTGATCCAGAGTAATTAAAGAACAAGCTATAGTGACAGTTTAGGATATGAACCTACTGAGATTGGATTGAAGTTGAAGAATATTAAAAACGCAGATGGAGTGAAAGTTGAAAAAAAAAAACAAATTAAATGAAAAGGAAGAAATGAAGGAAAGGTACAACGAGTGTTGAAAAGTTGGTGGTACGGCTGGCGTGATGGGAGTCACATTTCTAGCTATCCACGGGAACCATTTTCCGGTTGACTTGGGGTCAAACTTTCAATCCACCAGCCATGGTTAAGGTCAAGTGAACCATGGGCTTGGATAGAGGCGTACAAATCGGTTTTTTTTTAATAACTGGTTTCTGTTTTTAATCAAACCGATTTTTTATATCAAAAACAAAAACCGATTTTTTTTATAATCGGTTTCGTTTACTAACCGGTTATTTTAAGTCAAAACAATAATCGGTCCAACCTGTTAGGGTCGATTTTTAACCGGTTTATTAAAAAAAACCCCGGTTTTTTACCGGTTTAAACCTGCTTTTTATAACCGGTTTCGGTTTTAAAACCGGTTTCGAAGCTCAAGATCCCTAACCGGTCTATAACCGCCGGTTCGGTTTTTAAAACCGGTTATAGAAAAACCGGTTAAAAAAAACCGGTTTCGGTTTTTTTCGGTTTCAGTTCTAAAATCGGTTTTTTTGTACACCTCTAGGCTGGGACAGGCAGACTTGGGGTTTGGATAGAGAAATTTATAAATTTTGTAAGATTTAAAAAAAAAAGTGTATAGGTTTTAAAATTTTGTACCAATAGTTTTTGTTGTATTTATTTGTACAATATAAAACTGAATTAGTTTATTAAAATAAGTAGTTTGATTGTAAAAGAAATGTAAAACAAAGGTAACGATATTTTGTGATGAATGACTTAAAGTTTGTGGGTGGGATTTTGAAGGTGTTGCTGACGTATAAGTTGTTTAGATGTTTTTTTTATAAGTAACATGTTGGCTTAAATTAGACCATATAATTCAATAGTTTAATTCAACTAGCTTTTGAGTAAACTACTTGTCCATCCTCAACATATTTGGTCGAATTTAATCTTTTTGAATACATCATTTACAACTAGCGCGGTTCACGAGCCAATCTGATCCAAGTCAGGTCAAACTTGGTTTAGTTTGGCTCGAATTTAAAATTAAATATTAATACACAGCTTTAAAAATTCAATAGTCAAAGATATAATTCAAATATCCAAAATAAGTTCGACCTTCTATGTTACTAGCCAAAGTCAATTCAATCAAGAAGAAATAAGTTTCAAATTTTAACGAAATATAATATAAGTTTATTGGCATCCTAATCAACCCCCAAACTTGTTATAGATATCTAACTGCACTCCTAAATATCTGCTAATACAAACCAAATTGCTATAATATATTATATGTATATTAAAATAAAACATATTAAAAGTAAGATAATCTGAGCTAAGCCAAGTCGAACTAACAAGCGAGCTAACTGAGCCAATTTGTCTTGTTACGAGTCGAGCTAGGATCACTTTCTAACTGATTCGAGCCGGCTCGACTCACTTTCTAACCGAGCCATATCGAACATGGCTTTTACGAGCTAAATCCTAACGAGTTTCAAACAAACTCCAAGCCGCAAGCTTTTTAAACAATCCTATAATTATAATTACAACTACCCATGCATAAACAACTACAACATACACAAAAACATTTTCATCACCTAGAGCGCATCACACCATTTTCGTCCCTACACTTAGATCTTAAACAATTATTTACTTTCTATGAGTCTCTAGCAACATTGCATAATTAGTCAAAGCCGATGTTGTTATTTATCCTTAATTGGTTTTGTATTGTTGGGATTTTATAAATCAACGGATAATCAGAGAGGCATTTAATCACTTTCAGATCAAATTACTTTGGTGATTCTTCTGAATAATTCAATCGGATACAACTCTGAATTCGAGAACACAACTTAGGATGTGTGTATTGCAAAATCCGTATGAACCAGAGAATTCTATGACCAAAACCAACTATAATTTTTAGGGTTAGGGATGAATAACTGTCATTAGGCAGTTATCTTATTTTAAATAATAAAATGTCTCTAAAATTGCCATTATTTTTCATTTAAAAAGTAAAGGTATTCTCGGGAAAATAAACTTTTTGATGCAATTTCTAGTAAAGCAATTTAATTAAAACACTACCCCATCCAAGGGCTGACACCTCTTAGAACCTGCTCGTAGGGGCATTGTCCCCTTGGAACCCCTCATTCAGGGGCTGCGTATAAACACTCGGAGTTATAACCTCTTGAACAAGCGTGCACTCTCACACTTCCTAACTTGTTCAATATAAATTATAATTACCTTGCTCACCTAATTTCCCGATTACACTAACATGTGTAATCCTTTAACTTTTGTTGATAATGTATTTTTATGTTACATATGTTATTTTTCTATTAATAGATATACATATATTACTAATTGACTGAATCAGTCATTAATTATTAACTAACTGTGTTGGATAACGGCTAACAGCTTTGAGTAATTATGTTGACTTAAGTGCTTATCTATTCAAACAAACAGCAACAGATAAATAAGATAATTATTCATTTTGTCAATTATATAAAAAAAAAAACAAATCAAACTATCATTATATTTTAAGCTAAACTAATATATTACATTACAATTGTTATAAATATACATTATTGTGGTTATCAATTCCTAATATAGTTTATGTTTCTTCTTTAAGTTTTGTACTCCTATTTATACCCTATTGTATCTCATTGTAAACAGACTTCAATCAATGAAATGTTAAATATCTTCTCCCTATTATTTTCTTCTTTTTTATTAGGCAAGTTTTACAAAACGTTATCAGCACAAAAGTACGCTCTTTTTCTCTAATAAAATCCTAATCCTTTCTCAACGAGTTTGATTTCAACAAATTGATTTGTCATGATTAGCAACCTTACAAAATTCAGTAAATGTTTAGAACCCGTGGCTGACTGATGTGCTTTGATTCTAAAATAAAGGGATCCAATACGCTGGTTATCACTATTCTCTATTTTCTATTGCTTGATAATGAAATCAATTGCAATTATTTAATTGATAACGCATTATGATATTGGACATTTAATACTTGTCTCAAATAGATAATTAATATTATTAATAGCTTTGCAATCTAAAAGTATAAAATTGTTACAAATAAACTATATTATGGTGACTATCCACATTCTAACCCTCATCTTTGTGTCTTTTATCTTAATGTAAGAACACTATATATACAGGTTCTTTGTATTGCATGTTTACAACTCAATGAATTATAATTATCTATTCTATCTTCTCTATGTGTTCCTTTGATACTTGTTTTTATGTTCATATATTAGTCGCTAGTATGCCGTTGTTTCACAACACTTTATCAGCACGAAAGTGCTTTTTATCCAAAACCGTGTTTTTTAAACCAATGTCGGCCATTTTTTTGAAACCGCCATCGCTCTACTTTGGTCGACAACTACCAACCAATGAAAGAACTTATATCTCCGGGTTAAATTGCTTCGGATGTCAAGCTCTCTTACAGATTTGCTTTCCGCCGGATTCATAATGTATCATGGATTCGAAAGGTGACCTTTATACAAAAGTGTTACATTGTTTTGATCTGCAATGCTAGGAAGATCTATTCCCCACCAATATTTTATATTAAGTTATTTATAATAGTTTTACACTATCACTCTATATATCATTTATTTTCTATTGGGTTACGTTAGTAGTAAGAAACAAAAAGTTAACTGATCCACTTCTTAAAAATATTAATAAGGTTTTTATTAAAAAAAGTAATGTTTTTGAATAAATCTATATATGAGTTTTAATAATAAGTACATGAAACTGTTTGGGTTTGAAATTGTTATGAACTTGTCAATTGTATATACTACAACATCGATTGATATAGATTTGTAATTATATTAACTGTACAATTATTTAATTGATATCTAACAAGCATGCTTATTATTAATAATCTTTGTATTACGATGTAGATATGATATGTATTATGGTATGTATATTGAATATTATCATATGTGGAGGATGTTGATATTCCTAAGGTTTGTCAAAGTAAAGGTTTATCTATTATTTGAGAACATTGTTAGGATATACTTGTTTATCTGTTAATAACATATTCCTTTAGTGTTAGTCTTTTTTCACATCCGTTTACAGTAGTATTATATGGATCATAATAGAAGGTATGATGCATTTAGATTTAGTTTATGCTTATTTTCGTGTATATAGATGATTAACCGGTAGTATTTTACTAAAGTAAATATAGTATATAGTAGAAGTATTGCGAATCTTGTGATCCTAATAAATCTAATACGTTAGATGATTAAAAGGTTTATTGTCCACATGTTTTAGAGTTAATAAAATGCATTTGTCTTCACAATACAATAATAGTATGCATCTGTAAGATGGTGTCGACTAGATGCACAGTCTTTGCAGTATATTTTCTATATATATGGTTATTTTGATTGCTTATTGAAATGAAATTCACAAGTTTTTCCTACCATATGTTATTAAAATACCATAAGGACTTGATGAAGATTTTTGGTTATTTTTCAAATTAAAGTGAAAATATTATACAAGATATACTTTTGGCTAGGTATACACTTGTACCGTGATAGGTGAATTCATACAATATTAGATAACTTATTCGTGATGCGTTGTTACCTATAGACAAATTTGTTCGCAAGATAATTGTGTTAAATGGTGGCATCTTTTTCTAATCATACTTATACCAACCATATAATTATTGTTATTGCTATTATTGTCTTGATCATATATAAGTGTATTCGTTTGGGTGAATTTAATTGAATGGAATAAGTTAGTATGATCAAAATTCATGCTTAGTAGTTTTGAAATTTGTTTACGAATACAATAGGGGAACTTTAAAATTTTGAAACAGTATTAATGGAGTAAGAAGAAAAAAAGGTAAAGACAAAAGATTAAAAGTTGTCAAAGAAGATAAAAGGACATGTTGTTTAGTTATTTTTTTGAGTTTTTAGTTGACCTGAATATTATCCCTAACTATGTCTGTCTAGCCACTAATGAGCTTCCATGTAAATTTTCTTTAGTTGAATGAGTAGTTTGATTTATGGTTTACTACACAACTATATAAGTCACTATTTCCTACACATATTTAGTTTCCTATAAACTAGCTATGTGACAAATGCATATTTGTAAATAAATTATTAGATGTTGAGAACTTGAAAGCAACATTTGTTTAAGTTTCAAAGTGACAAATTGATACGTGGTCGGAAACCGATGATGAATCGTATTTAAGTTTATGTTTTTACATGACTTTTGGTTTCGAACGGCCTACTTTTGATTAGAATTGTGTTTGCAGGTCTAACAGAGGTTAAGGAGCTATTTGGGAGCTTTACGAAGTATCGGGGAACGAAGGGGATCAACTGTCACACCCGGATTTTCAACCCAAATCCATACACCGTGGGCCCGAGTGGGGAGTATCGTGACGTCAGTTGATAATCATCATAGTCAATTAAACACGGCACAACGGAAGTCTTGGAGTAAAATTACTATTACAAACCGAATGTTTGAAAATATAAAATAATATACAGGCTTGTAATAGAAGATCCACAGACGGATCATGAATTGTACATGGAAAGAATATAAAACAGACTTTGGGTAGATTTAGGATTTGCAAGATCCTCTATCACTACCGAGCACCTCGGGCCTATTTTCGTATTGTACCTACAGTTTAGTCTTTTGAAATACGTCAGCTTTCGCTGGTAAATACACCCAACCGACTCATTTTGAAAACATTTCAAAAATGTTTTAAGTGCGTATCAGCACAAATTCTTTTTATAACTTGGGTTAATTGACCGTCCAACCTTGTTAACAGATTTACATGTTTGTCATACATACGGGGCCCGGTAAGGAGATCGAGACACAATTAACGTACACACCACTTTGGACTCACGAAGGAGTCAATTCCTCCCAACCTTGTGGGAATGCATAAGTGAGCGTCTATCGGGTGTATGCCTACACCCGCGCTAAGGTCGTGGCCATTTCTATTGTAATGAGTCGAGGATATCCAGGACACGGTAGTTAACCCACGATGTTTAAATTATCAAACAAAACTGATTAAAACAGAATATGCGGATTTACTATCCCGAACCGGCGTTCGATTGAATCCCATTTCCGACCAAGCGGTAATAATTTACTGTAACCCAAGCCCGTATAGGGGAAATAGGTCGAGTGTCTTTACCTGAGCTAGTCTTCTTTAATTTTAATAACTCAGCTGTGCATAAAAGTACTAAGTGCAAATAGCATTTACCGGCAAGTCTCTAGTCTGGATTATGGCATAAACTAACCAATTAAATACTAACGGTCTTATTTAAGTCATTGACTTAGACCGACTAGCGTACTTGATCAAAACGTATGACGCTAGATTAAACGATGATTGGATAGAATGTAGTTTAATCCCAACAAGTATCTTTACTTGTTTAATATGGGTAAACTATTAACATTCTGGATTTTGAGATTAAAATGATAAGGTTAAACCCGTTTCGGTTAATTTCCGTAAACTAGTTACATATGCGTAACTGTGCGCATATTAGCGATATCGGGTAACCGGATAAGTTATGGACAAGTTCTATATGCCATTACATTTTAAATAAGTTAAAATATCAGTAGGATATCAACTTATATGCCCGTTAAGGTTTTAGAACGAAACCATGCCTCATAAGGGCATTTTAGTAATTTCATACCATATAAAAGGAACTTGAATATAGTTTAAGTTTATTATCATCAGTATTTTGGAAAAATAGTTTATTCATGATATAATATCAGTAGGATACCAATTATTTATGTACTTTATCTTTTATGTCCAAACTATGCACTGAAGGGGCATTTTGGTCATTTTACACATAGTTTATAAATTATTTGAGATTCTGAGTTTATAATATGTACCTACTGTAATTATGTTTAAAATAAGTTTTAAAATCAGTAGGTATCAAGTCTTGGTCAATAATATGGTTTAAAACCATACTATGCGCCTGAACGGCACTTATGTCGTAAATGACGTCTTTATGTGATTTTTACGAAAACTGATGTTAAGGTCAGATTAAAATGTCTTAGATATGTTACTTAATATAACATATCAGTAGGTAAAATATTTACTTTGAAAAGATTTGATTAAAACTAGTTTATGAGCCACAAGGGCTAGAATCGCCATAGTTTAAGGATTTGCTTGAAAACTCAGTTTATAACTTGGTTTAACATCCCAAATAATCCTACTTATAATATTACATCAGTAGAAAACTCATTTTCAAGTTCATTACTATTTAAAACTTTGTTTTATGTAAAAAGGGCATTTTGGTAAAAGATGGCATAATTATGAAACTTGCGCATAAACTTGGGTTCTGATTATGATCATGTAATATAACCTCAGAGGGTTATGATACATTATATTACTATCATAATGCAACTTTAGATCAGTAGGTAACTAATCTAAATCGGGTCTGGATCGAAAGTCAAAGCAGAAGTCAAACTTCGCGACTTCCGGTTGCGAACCGACCCTGACCTGAAATTGACGAGCCGAACATGTTCTTACATATTCTAATAATTATTACCAAGTTGTTTAAGTGTCAAAATAGGTTCCATAACATATATAAGATCAATTTATGTTTTTTTTCGAAAAGTGGCTTGTTTGACTTTTTAATAACATAACTTTGACCCGTCAATTGGTCTAGCAAACGTAATCTTCAGGACGTGCCCTTTATAGGGACTAACACCTACCTTATTACAATCACTTAGCCATGTTTATTTCGAACAATGGCTGGACCATAATGGTCTTAACCGAAAGTCAAAGCGTTTTCCGTAAAAGGCTTGACTTTTGGTTATAAAAGCCAATAAACGAAAATGCAAGAGCAAGGAACACTTACAAGAGGTTCCTAGAATGCAAGAGAACTAAGTTGGATGCTCCTTTCGGGTTGGAACTTCCAGAGGAGGGAGAAGAGTGAATAAATGAGAGAGGTACAAGTTGGAATGTGAACTTAAGCACCTATTTATAGTTGGAGAGCTTAAAGGAGGTGAAGCCAGGTATTTGGGGTGTAAGAGAAAGCTTACAAATGTCCTAAAACGTGGCATAGCTGATTACAAGTCCATGGTTTCGAATTAATGGTTTTGTGGAGTTTTGCTTTGCTGCCAAACAACTTTCTGCTGCAATCCATAGTGTGAGTCTCCGGGAATGGTGATCACTTCACCAGATGGGGTCTTAATTTCGATGAGCTTCTTATCCCGGGCAATGCGGGCTTGGTTATGAGATAACCAATCCATGCCTAAGACAACATCGAACCTTGCCAATTTCATTGGCAGAAGAGAGATAGGGATGTAATGATTCTTAATGGTTATAGAGCATCCATCAAGAATGGAAGATGCGGATTCTATCGTTCCATCAGCAAGTTCTATCTCATAAGTTTTATCTAGAGTTCTTATGGGCATGTTTAATAGTTTACTAAACTTATGATTAACAAAAGATCTATCTGCACCCGAATCAAAAAGAACTCTAGCATAAATATCATTAACGGGAAAAGTACCTGTTATGACATTGTCGTCATTAACAGCTTCTCTTGCATTTATTTGAAAGGGACGGGCATTCCCCTTTGGCCTCTCCAGGCTTTGCATCATTACTTTTGGGTTTCTTGGGGCAATTGTAGTTATGTGCCCTTTTTCTTTGCAGTTATAGCAAACTACATGCTTAAGATCCTTGCAATCTAAGGTCTTATGCCCTCTTCTTTTGCAGATACCACAGGGTTTGGTTTGTGGATTTATACTACACTGTCCCCAATGCCTATATTTACAATTCTTGCACAGGTTGTCATTAGAGGCGTGCTGGTTCTTCTTGAACCCAAAATTTCCTTTCTTTTTAAATCTTTGGGAGTTATTATCCTCCCGTTTCCTCTTTCCGTCAGTTTCAGTGCTAACTGACATTTGTCTTACCAAATCAAGGGTGAGAGAAAGAGATAGGTCTACAGCGGACCTATAGGTACTAGGCTGAGCAGCCTTTACCATGCCCTTTATTTCGGGCGCCAACTCATTTATAAAACGCGCAATGCGTTTGGATTCGGGGGTGATTAGATAGGAAACTAACCTAGATAAGGAATTGAAATCAGAGACGTACTTCCGACAGTGTAGGTTTTTTATTGAAAGAGGCAAAAAGTCTGTCTCTAATTTCTCCACCTCATGGGTTGGGCAATAAGTTTCCTTAACAAGGTCCACAAACTTGGACCATCCTAAATTATACAGGTGTACTTTACATGTAGACTGTATCAGGGCTTTCCACCATATTAGGGTATCGGCCTTAAAGGACTGTGATACATACTTGACCACATCCTTATCAGCATAGTTGCTGATATCTACAATCGTCTCCATCTCGTCTAGCCACTTTAGGGCTTCTACAGCTCCTTTCTCCCCGTTAAAGTCTTGGGGCTTACATGAGACGAAATACTTATAGGTGCATCCGTCCTTAGCAGAACGGGACCTTTCTGCAAAATCTAATTTCTTTGGTTCACTCTTCGCATTTAAAGAGTGGACGAAGCTCTCTTTATGAGCTGAAGATGGTGGAATAGTTAAGGGTCTAGAGCGAGTGGCACTCGACTCTTTTAGCCTTTCTATGGCCTTTCCCATGGCCTTTTCGATAGCCGCATCAATCCGAGCTTGAAAATTATCATCATCTATATTTTTGTTTTCAGCTTTGTTAGATTCAACATTCATTTGGCTACTTTGTGCTTCATTTGAATTAGCCATCTTTAAGTCTTGGGTTCTATATACCAATAAAACTTCATTTAGCCATGGTGTATCAACCATATCGGCTTTCAATATTGGATATAACAATCCATTGCTTATACTAGTGTGAATAACATCACAACTCTTAGGCTTATATAACTATATTTGGCCTAGGTCTTAATAGGACCATCATAGGCAATTTACAATTTGGACGTAGTCCATATATCATTGGACAGTGGATCGCATTGTCACAACTGTCAATTGTCATAATTGACAATTATATAGTTCATAGACTTGTCCCTAATGGACATAATAATTGGGTACATTGGCCGGTCACATTGGACATAATATATATATATATATATATATATGGCATATCAGCCTGTCCCATTGGACATAAATTGGGCACATTGGCCTACATCATAGAAGATGTATATGGCATATCAACCTGTCCCGTTGGACATAAATTGGGCACATTAGCCTACATCATATCAGATGTATATGGCATATCAGCCTGTCCTGTTGGACATAAATTGGGCACATTGGCCTACATTATATCAGATGTATATGGCATATCAGTCTGTCCCGTTGGACATAAATTGGACACATTGGCCTACATCATATCAGATGTATATGGCATATCAGCCTGTCCCGTTGGACATATATTGGGCACATTGGCCTACATCATATCAGATGTATATGGCATATCAGCCTGTCCCGTTGGACATAAATTGGGCACATTGGCCTACATCATATCAGATGTATATGGCATATCAGCATGTCCCGTTGGACTGATGGCGAATGTGGTTCCTCAAGCCACACTACCAAGAGTATGAATATTTCTTAAAGTTAACATAAGAGTACCTTAATGATTGATTAATGGTCCAGGTCACCTTCGACCTTAACGACCTTGGAGGTTTGAACCTAGTCCCTTACCTCTGGATAGAAGGATAACTTCCCTTACTATCCTGATAGAAGACCCCTTCGTACTTAACTATCATTTCTTGGCCAACGTGTGGTCTATGCCACTTGGCATCATCAAATCTATTAAGGTCTTTTGGAATTATATACCAGAGCATAAATTTCGAATAAAATCGAGACGCTCATTTTCAAGAGGATGAATACACATATATATAATTCCAAAATACTTCATTAATTTCCAATAGAAATTACAATACTAGAAATTGAAATAAACTGTCCATGCAAGGACTTTAAAGAAACAAAAATGTCCACGCAGGGACTAAAGAAACAAAAATGTCCTCGCAGGGACTACATATAATTAGAAGAGACTTCACTCGTCCTTCTTTCCCTTGACCAACTTGGAGAGTTTCTTGAAGAACTTGTTTGTCTTCTTCTCCGTTTTCTCCGCCTGCTGCTGCATTTCTTTCATTCTTTCTAAGGCCTCATTAATGGCCTCAAGTGGTGGCGGAGGTTGTGGTTGAGGTTATGGCATAACCGGATACCGGTACCCATAAGTTGGATATCCAGTCGGTGGATAAGTAGGTGGGAAAGGATACGGGTAAAGTGCATTGTGCATAACAACTTGCATATAGGGGTCTTGCGACCATGCTTGATAGTCTACCGGTGTAGACGGATTAAAAGGATCATATCCAGATGTGTCTGGATATGTGGGGATTGGGTTAGAATAACCCGATGGTGGTGGTTGAACTGTACGTGTGGGTGTTAGTGTTGGTTCAACCACATGTGAGGTGTTAGAGGGCCCACCCATTTGTGGGTCCTCTTGAATTGTGGGGTAGGAATTGGGAAAAGGTGGCAGCGATCCCGACCTTTGCCCGGCACGTACCGACATACGTGCTCCACGCTTCCTCCTTGATGGTTCAAGTGGTGATTGAGGTTGGTCCACCGGTTCCATGTGGACATCTTCTTGTACAGGAGGCGGTTGAGAGTGATGGGAAGGTGTGTGGGCGAAAGTTATTGGTCCCACTCATTTGGACCTTAGTAGGGCGATCCGACATAAGAGTTCGAATCGCTAGAAATTTTTATGGGATGTGTGTTCGATCCCTATGGCGGCATCTCCGGGTCGGAGTCCTCGTCCATAGGGTTTAGTTGGTCCAACTGATTTTGATCAGCTGGATGCGTATTAAAGTAATGGTTAGGGTTAAATTCTTCATGGTAAGAGTGATGAGAATGGGAATGGTGAGAATGGTAGGAGTGGTGAGAGTGGTAAGAATTTTGGGAATGTGAGGGCGAGTGTCTATTAGAGACAGAACATGTCGCTGGTTGCCAAGGAGACGAATCTCCTGATTCTTGGTAGGCATCTGAGTTGTGAGGTTAAGGGGGAATAGGCCCCGATGGTCCTCCCCTCATTGGACCTTTTCATCTTCCACTTTGTCCTCATACACGTGGCGGCATTTTCCTGTTAGAAATCAATTCAAAAACAATACTAATAACTTAATAATGAAATGAGTAATCCTAGGTCAATGCCTAGACTCGGAAGTCTAAGGAATGTGCTCGTGTAAGTTTGAGATTAAACACAAAAGGATAGTGTTTAATTCTCTTAAACGTTGGCTCTGATACCAACATGTCACACCCCGGATTTTCAACCCAAATCCATACACCGGTGGGCCCGGGTGGGGAGTATCGTGACGTCAGTTGATAATCATCATAGTCAATTAAACATGGCACATCGGAAGTCTTGGAGTAAAATTACTATTACAAACCGAATGTTTGAAAATATAAAATAATATACAAGCTCGTAATAGAAGATCCACAAACGGATCATGAATTGTACATGGAAATAATATAAAACAGGTTTTTGGCAGATTTAGGATTTGCAAGATCCTCTATCACTACTGAGCACCTCCGGCCTATTTTCGTATTGTACCTGCAGTTTAGTCTTTTGAAAATACGTCAGCTTTCGCTGGTAAATACTCCCAACCGACTCATTTTGAAAACATTTCAAATATGTTTTAAGTGCGTATCAGCACAAATTCTTTTTATAACTTGGGTTAATTGACCGTCCAACCTTGTTAACAGATTTACATGTTTGTCATACATATGGGGCCCGGTAAGGAGACCGAGACACAATTAACGTACACACCACTTTGGACTCACAAAGGAGTCAATTCCTCCCAACCTTGTGGGAATGCATAATTGAGCATCTATCGGGTGTATGCCTACACCCGCGCTAAGGTCCTGACCATTTCTATTGTAATGAGTCGAGGATATCCAGGACACGGTAGTTAAAACCTGATGTTTAAATTATCAAACAAAACTGATTAAAACAGAATATGCTGATTTACTATCCCCAAACCGGCGTTCGATTGAATCCCATTTCCGACCAAGCGGTAATAATTTACTGTAACCCAAGCCCGTATAGGGGAAATAGGTCGAGAGTATTTACCTGAGCTAGTCTTCTTTAATTTTAATAACTCATCCGTGCATAAAAGTACTAAGTGCAGATAGCATTTACCGGCAAGTCTCTAGTCTGGATTATGGCATAAACTAACCAATTAAATACAAAAGTCTTATTTAAGTCATTGACTTAGACCGACTAGCGTACTTGATCAAAACGTATGATGCTAGATTAAACGATGATTGGATAGAATGTAGTTTAATCCCAACAAGTATCTTGACTTGTTTAATATGGGTAAACTATTAACATTCTGGATTTTGAGATTAAAATGATAAGGTTAAACCCGTTTCGGTTAATTTGCGTAAACTAGTTACATATGTGTAACTGTGCGCATATTAGCGATATCGAGTAACCGGATAAGTTATGTACAAGTTCTATATGCCATTACATTTTAAATAAGTTAAAATATCAGTAGGATATCAACTTATATGCCCGTTAAGGTTTTAGAACGAAACCATGCCTCATAAGGGCATTTTAGTAATTTCATACCATATAAAAGGAACTTGAATATAGTTTAAGTTTATTATCATCAGTATTTTGGAAAAATAGTTTATTCATGATATAATATCAGTAGGATACCAATTATTTATGTACTTTATCTTTTATGTCCAAACTATGCACTGAAGGGGCATTTTGGTCATTTTACACATAGTTTATAAATTATTTGAGATTCTGAGTTTATAATATGTACCTACTGTAATTATGTTTAAAATAAGTTTTAAAATCAGTAGGTATCAAGTCTTGGTCAATAATATGGTTTAAAACCATACTATGCGCCTGAACGGCACTTATGTCGTAAATGACGTCTTTATGTGATTTTTACGAAAACTGATGTTAAGGTCAGATTAAAATGTCTTAGATATGTTACTTAATATAACATATCAGTAGGTAAAATATTTACTTTGAAAAGATTTGATTAAAACTAGTTTATGAGCCACAAGGGCTAGAATCGCCATAGTTTAAGGATTTGCTTGAAAACTCAGTTTATAACTTGGTTTAACATCCCAAATAATCCTACTTATAATATTACATCAGTAGAAAACTCATTTTCAAGTTCATTACTATTTAAAACTTTGTTTTATGTAAAAAGGGCATTTTGGTAAAAGATGGCATAATTATGAAACTTGCGCATAAACTTGGATTCTGATTATGATCATGTAATATAACCTCAGAGGGTTATGATACATTATATTATATTACTATCATAATGCAACTTTAGATCAGTAGGTAACTAATCTAAATCGGGTCTGGATCGAAAGTCAAAGCAGAAGTCAAACTTCGCGACTTCCGGTTGCGAACCGACCCTGACCTGAAATTGACGAGCCGAACATGTTCTTACATATTCTAATAATTATTACCAAGTTGTTTAAGTGTCAAAACAGGTTCCATAACATATATAAGATCAATTTATGATTTTTTTCGAAAAGTGGCTTGTTTGACTTTTTAATAACATAACTTTGACCCGTAAATTGGTCTAGCAAACGTAATCTTCAGGAGGTGCCCTTTATAGGGACTAACACCTACCTTATTACAATCACTTAGCCATGTTTATTTCGAACAATGGCTGGACCATAATGGTCTTAACCGAAAGTCAAAGCGTTTTCCGTAAAAGGCTTGACTTTTGGTTATAAAAGCCAATAAACGAAAATGCAAGAGCAAGGAACACTTACAAGAGGTTCCTAGAATGCAAGAGAACTAAGTTGGATGCTCCTTTCGGGTTGGAACTTCCAGAGGAGGGAGAAGAGTGAATAAATGAGAGAGGTGCAAGTTGGAATGTGAACTTAAGCACCTATTTATAGTTGGAGAGCTCAAAGGAGGTGAAGCCAAGTGTTTAGGGGTGTAAGAGGAAGCTTACAAGTGTCCCAAAACGTGGCATAGCTGATTACAAGTCCATGGTTACGAATTAATGGTTTTGTGGAGTTTTGCTTGGCTGCCAAACAACTTTCTGCAGCAGAGCCTTTCTCGCGCCCCGCGAGAGACCCAGGCCTGGTCTCTCGCGGCCCAAGACCGCCCCTTGGCCAGTTTCAAAGTTTGACACTTTTAACCCCTTAACTTATTAAAGCTTCTAAAAACCTTTTTAAACACCTTTTTGGTACTTTTTGCCCTCCGTAGCCAATACCTGGCATACCCGGGATTATGCCCGGACATTGTCGAGCTCTCGGTTCGTTAAAAGGTCACTCAGAGGCAAGAGTTAACATGTTGACCCTTTTAATCCCTCCATTATCCAACTTTCACATATTTACAAAATTGAACCCTCTCGTCCAACAAATGGCACGTATGAGAGTTAGGACTTCGCAAAGGATCACTCAGAGGCTTATTATAAGCATGTTGATTCCGATGTCACTCAGAGGCTTATTATAAGCATGTTGATTCCGATGTCACTCAGAGGCTGGGCATGTTGACATATCAGTCACTCAGAGGCAAAAATTCAAGCATGTTGACATATCAGTCACTCAAAGGCTAATGATTTAAGCATGTTGACATATTAGTCACTCAGAGGCTGTTATTTATGCATGTTGACATCGGACCGTCACTCAAAGGCTCAGTTTGAGCATGTTGACGCCTTTAGTCCTTATTGGTCTTTAGCAGACTATGTTTAAAATACCACACGTGTCACTATACTGTTGGACACAATTTTACAGGGTGTTACATCCTCACCCCCTTAAAAAAAATCTCGATCTCGAGATTTTATTCAAAAAGATGGGGGTACTTTTGTCGCATAGTGGACTCAACCTCCCATGTATACTCAGGACCTCTAAAAACGTCCCACTTAACCTTTATTATAGGTATCATTTTTCTTCGGAGCTTCTTAACCTGTCGATCCTCGATCGAAATTGGTTTCTTAATGAACCTCAGGTTTTCATCTATTTGCACATCTTCGTACGACATGCTAGCGACTCATCGGCTAAACATTTCTTAAGGTTAGATATGTGGAATACATCATGGATTCCACTAAGCTCCTCTGGCAACCTGAGCTTATAAGCTACAATGCCGACACATTCGACTATCCCGAAAGGTCCAATATATCTTGGGCTCAATTTGCCCTACTTTTCAAAATGCATCACACCTTTCCAGGGTGATACTTTCAGCATGACTTTGTCCCCTACTTGGAACTGAAGAGGTTTACGCCTCTTGTCAGCATAGCTCTTCTGCCTATCTCTGGCAGCTTTGAGACGATCACGGATTTGCACAATATTTTCTGTGGTCTCCAGGACAATCTCAGGTCCTGATAGTTGGGCTTCCCCAACTTCTGCCCAGCACACGGGCGTTCTACGTTTTCTCCCATATAAGGCCTCAAAAGGAGCTGTCACACCCCGACCCGCAGCGGAATAAGAGTCGGGGCATAATTGGGTTATCACCAAAGCTCATGATGTTTACTAATATGTTTCATATTTATTAAATTCAAAATTACATCCTCAATATTCCAAACAAGTTCATACGATTACAAAGAAAAGTAACTAAATAAACAATCCAAAGTCTAAACCGATTTATTCTTCTAAGCCATCCTATATGTTTCTTGCTGCAACTGGATCACCTGTATCATGTGTAAAAATGGGGGTTTTTGGGTCAACAAAAGTTGGCGAGTGAACCTTGTTAGAAAACATTTATTATTGATTTCTTGTTATATTTAATATGGAAAGATTGTGCAATAATCATATGTGAGCAAATGTAAATAAACATACAATAACAATAACAATAACAATAACAATAATAATAACAAACCACCTTGCATGAGTATATAACATGAATGATAATGTATATGTTGGCAACGTCACGTTCACGCTCATAGGTAATGGGGAACGGACGGCCTATGATGATGTATGTGCGATCAAGGCTCAATCAAACGGAGCCGATCGTATGTTGGCAACGCCTCGTTCACGCTCATAGGTAATGGGGAACGGCTCACGCTCATAGGTAATGGGGAGCGGCGGCCTATGATGTTGTATGTACTGAAAATGATAAATTTAATCTAAACATTAACCACACAAACAGTTGATACAGATTGAATACACATTTGATCATGGATATGATGGTTGCACAAGTGTTTAAATGTAATAAATAATAAGACACATGATACACCCCAAAAACGTGATTAAAACGGGGAATTTGTATAGATTCACTCACATTGGGTGCGTTCGTTTGATGATGTTGAATGCGCACAAGTTTAGAGGATTGATCGACGAGGAATAACTAACCTAAATAATAACGAAAAGGTACGGTAAATAAGTGAATTTTATTAACATTTTAATAGGATTTTTGGATATATTTTTGTGAGTTTAAGACTATTTTCTAACTTTAAAAACATTATTTTTAAGTATTTTTAATTGATTTTTAAATTAAATAAATAAATAAAATATAAAAAAATGTTGACTTTTTGGGTTGACCGTTGACTATTGACTTTGACTTGTTGACCGGTTCGGTCGTGTATTTATTTGCACTGAGTGAGGTTCGAACTTGTGACCTCCCGTACGCGTGCACGCAGCTCTACCAACTGAGCTACGTGTCTAACCCGAAATATTTCTGTTTTTAATTATATTTATATACTATTTAATTTATTCAAAATTCATTTACTTTAAAAAGGATTTTAATTCTATCGAACCGGTGTGCATAACAGGTCTCGAACCCGGGACCTGTTGTTTAACGTTGCACACAGTCCACCGCTGGACTGTGTGTCTAACCTGGTTAAAACACTTGTTTTGTTTCTCTTATATACTAACTGGAAGTCTCCGTATTTGGGTTTTATAAAAAGTCTGAATATTGTGACGAATCGGAATAAGGACAGACTCGAACCCGGTATCCCTATGATTCAAATGCACACAGTCCACCGCTGGACTGTGTGTCTAACCCGAGATATAATCCGATTTATATTAAATTCATACACAGTCTAAACTTCATCTTCTTCGTTAACAACACAGACAACGATTTATTCCACTGTTCTTGTTTAATTCGATTGACGGACATATGACTGATTAAAATGAAATGGATAGGGAAGGTTTTGGGAATGAACGTACCGGAAAGATGACTTTTCTCAGAACTCCGGCAAAGTCGTCGGCTCTGTTTTATGAACTCCGTCTGAGCGGACAAATTAACAGTTTTGATTAACAATTTGTGAAATTGAATGACTAAACAAGAGTTATCAGAAGGTTTAAATGATTATACCGTTTCACAGCGCAATTTAGGAATTTTCAGAAATCTTCCGGCGAGTGTTGATTATCCGATATCATCGTCTGGGATTGATTCTGATTGAAAGGTTTGAGTTAGCAAAAGTCTAACAACAGATAGAAGATGAAAGAATTGAGTTACCATTTTGATGAATGACACGGTTTTCCGGCGAAATTCCGGTGATATCAGATCGCGATTCCGACGATCAGAAAATAGAGCAAAAGTGAAATTGAGAGTTCTGTGGGTGTTTTTGAGTCGCGAGATGATAATATTGATAGAGCAAATCAGGAAGTAATTGATTTCGGTTTTTAACTCCCAAATCATATGAATCGAAACAATAAAGACTGAATTTGATTAAAAACGTGGGTCGTAATGGTTGCATCGGTTATAATCAGATATTCAGGATCACTCAAACGTTTGGGAAGTTGAAAACCGATTACCGGTTTCAGTTTTGGCGCAAACAGATCGATTCACTGGTGAACTTATGTTTTATTTGTTTCCTAGATCACACAAAGACATCAAGTGGCGGAGTGGTTAAGTGTTTGATGTTAAGGTTTTCCGGCTGACCCGGGTTCGAAACCCGACAGCCCCTTTTCATTTTTAATTGCTTTATTTTTATTTTTTAACAATTTTAATTTCCATATTCTAAAATGTTTATTAGTTATGTATTGTTTAAAATTAAAATAAGCATTAAATGAGCAACGAAAATTTGAAACTGATTATTCAATTAATAAACGAAGCGGGTTTTGAAAACCCGTTGGTATTTTTCGCGCATTGAGTCTTCACGTTCCCAAGTAAACTCAGGTCCTCGTTTCGACTCCCAGCGTACCCTTACAATTGGAATACGACTTCGTCTTAAACGTTTTTCTCCGAAGTCCATGATCTCTACTGGTCTTTCAATGAAATGCATAGATTCATCGATCTGAATATCTTCCAGGGGAATATGGAGGTTTTCATCGGCGAGGCACTTCTTTAAGTTTGATACGTGGAATGTGGGGTGAATTCTGTTGAGTTCTTCTGGTAGGTCAAGCTTGTATGCTACAGGTCCTACTCTTTCGAGTATCTTGAAAGGTCCTACGTAGCGTGGTGCTAGCTTGCCCTTCTGGCCAAAACGAACTACTCCCTTCCACGGTGATACTTTTAAAAGTACATGATCACCAATGTTAAACTCCAAAGGCTTTCGTCGTTTGTCTGCATAACTCTTTTGACGACTTTGTGCCGCTAGAAGATTGTTTCGAATTTGATGGATCTTGTCTGTTGGTTCTGGAATTAGTTCTGGACCGGTGATTTGAGCTTCTCCAATTTCGTGCCAACATACTCGAGATCGACACTTACGACCATATAAAGCTTCGAAAGGTGCCATGCCGATACTTGAATGATAGCTGTTGTTGTACGAAAATTCAACTAATGGTAGATGAGCGTCCCACTTTCCCTTGAAGTCTATGGCACATGCTCGAAGCATATCTTCAAGAGTTTGGATGGTGCGTTCAGATTGTCCATCAGTTTGAGGATGATAAGCGGTACTGAGGTCTAATCGTGTACCCAAAGCGGCTTGTACGGCTTGCCATGTTCGTGAAGTGAAACGACCATCACGATCTGAAATAATGCTTAATGGTACACCATGACGGCTTACGATATCGCTGACGTAGATACGAGCTAACTTCTCATTCTTGAAGTCCTCGTGAATCGGAATGAAGTGAGCTGATTTTGTAAGACGATCAATGATTACCCATATAGTGTCATACCCACCAGAAGTGCGAGGTAACCCGGCAATGAAGTCCATGGTTATGTTTTCCCACTTCCATATAGGTATTTCAGGTTGGACTAGAAGTCCTGAGGGTCTTTGATGTTCAGCTTTTACTTTGGAACATGTAAGGCACTTGGAAACAAAAACAGCAATATCCTTTTTCATTCCAGGCCACCAGTAGGTGTATCGAAGGTCTTGATACATCTTGTCGGCTCCTGGGTGTACAGAGTACCGTGTTTTGTGCGCCTCATTCATAAGAAGATCACGAAGGTTATTGTGATCAGGAATCCATATGCGATCTAGATAGTACAGAATACCGTCGGATTTATTTCAATTTTAAGTTCAGCTCCACAAGACAGCTTCTTTCGTACTTCGTTTTCCGTTACTAAAACATGCTGGGCTTCTCGAATTTGTTCTTTGATGTCGGTTATGATTTGCGAACATAGAAGACGAATGGAGTTCGCATAACCCTTTCGACTGAGCGCATCGGCCACCACAATTGCCTTGCCAGGATGATACCGAATTTCACAGTCGTAGTCATTAAGAAGTTCGAACCATCTTCGTTGCCTCATGTTTAACTCCTTTTGGTTGAAGATATGTTGTAGGCTCTTATGGTCAGTGTATATTTCACACTTAGTACCGTAGAGGTAATGTCTCCATATCTTAAGAGCGAACACAACGGCTCCAAGTTCTAGGTCGTGGGTGGTGTAGTTCTTATCATGAGTTTTGAGTTGTCTAGAAGCATAATCTATCACCTTTCCTCTTTGCATTAGAACACAGCCTAGTCCTTGGCTTGACGTGTCGCAATAAACCATGAAGTCATCACAACCTTCAGGAAGAGTGAGAATAGGTGCGTCACAGAGTTTTTGTTTAAGGGTTTGGAAGGCTTCTTTTTGTTTGGGTCCCCATATGAAGGGTTTTCCTTTATGTGTTAAAGCCGTGAGTGGTACAGCGATGCGGGAGAAATTTGCAATGAAACGTCGATAATAACCAGCCAAACCAAGGAATGATCTTACTTCGGTTGGTGTACGTGGCGCTTGCCATTCTTGTACTGCTTTGATCTTTGAGGGGTCGACATGTATTCCCTTGTCATTGACGACATGTCCAAGGAATTGTACCTCTTTTAACCAGAATTCGCATTTGGAGAATTTGGCGTAAGAGCTTTTCATTCCCTAGGAGTGTAAGGATGAGTCGAAGGTGTCGTTCATGATCGGACTTAGACTTTGAGTAAATGAGGATGTCGTCGATGAAGACTATAACAAAGCGATCGAGATAGGGTTTGCAGACTCTGTTCATTAGATCCATGAAGACAGCTGGAGCGTTGGTTAGACCAAATGGCATGACCATGAATTCATAATGACCATAACGAGTTCGGAAGGCGGTCTTTGGGACGTCTTCTTCATGTACTCTGAGTTGATGAAAACCAGAACGAAGGTCGATTTTTGAAAAACAGCTGGCGCCTTGAAGTTGGTCAAGAAGATCATCGATGCGAGGTAATGGGTAACGGTTCTTAACCGTTAACTTGTTGAGTTCTCTGTAGTCGATACACATGCGAAACGTTCCATCTTTCTTCCTCACAAAAAGGACTGGTGCACCCCAAGGCGATGAGCTAGGACGTATGAATCCTTTGTCAGTCAGCTCTTGCAATTGACTGGCTAGCTCTTGCATTTCGGATGGGGCTAACCTATAAGGAGATTTTGCAACTGGTGTAGCTCCAGGTATAATATCAATGCGGAATTCGACTTCTCTCACGGGAGGAAGTCCTGAGATGTCATCAGGAAAAACTTGCGGAAAATCTTTTACTACTGGTATGTCTTCGAGTTTCTTCTCCTTGGTTCCCTTTTTGACGACATGAGTTAGGAATGCGACATAATTCTTGCGGAGATATTTTCGGGCTTGAAGACAGGACATTAATTTGAGTCCTCTCGAAGGGGTTTCTCCAAAGATTCGTAGAGTCTGACCGTTTGTAAGAGGAATGCGAATAAAGTTTTCACGGCATACAACTTCAGCATGATGTTGGCTGAGCCAGTCCATGCCAATTATAATGTCAAAGCTTCCCAACTTCATAGGTATGAGGTCAACTGGAAAATCGTGATCGTTTAGGGTGATAGTACAATTGCGTATAATAGAGTTTAATGAGACCGGTTTTCCGTCAGCAACTTCTGCCGTTATGGATTCCATGAGTTTATCTCGAGTTTGGTTGAGGATGGGTTCAAATTCTAAGGACACAAAACTCTTATCCGCGCCAGTATCAAATAACATGGATGCATAACTACCATTGATGAGAAACGTACCGTTAACCACATTGTTGTCAGCCCTAGCTTGATTGGCGTTGATGTTAAAAGCTCTTCCTCTTGCAGGTGGAGGAGCTTGGTTAGCCTGGTTTTCTGGATTAGCTTGAGCTTGGGCATGGATGATATTCACCAGGCGTGGGCAGGTGTTCCTGAAGTGGTTCGGGTCTCCACAGTTGTAACAAGCCCGCATAGGTTGCACCATGGGATAGTTGGGTTGGTGGTAGGATTGGGCTACATGTTGGGTAGGTGGTAGTAGTAAAGGTTGCTGGGCTTGACCCACTATCTGATGGTGGGTTTGGGTTGAGGGCTGATGGCGGTTCGTTCACTGAAGTATGCGACAGGTTTGAATGGTGTGACCTGCGCGGCCACAGCCGGTACAATGTTGGCAGGGATGATCAGGAAGGTGATGGTATTGGAAACGGTTGCATTTTGGGTATGGGCCGGAGTATGGCTTTTTATATGGTGCAGGTGAAGGGGCAACTTGAGTGATGGGTGCAGCAAGGATAGGGAAATTTGTTTGTGTGACAGCAAAGTTTCTGGTGTTTCGTTTCCTCTTATTAGCAAACTTTGAGGAGGAGGTGGAATGGTTTGAAGTTTGGCCCTCAATGGGGGCTTTCTTTTTCTCGTCCTTAAATTTGCCGTTGCGAATACGATTCTCGGTAAGCTCGGTAGCTAGTTCCATAGCAGCTTCGAGTGTTGCAGGCGAAGTGCTTAGAACCGAGTCTTGAATTTTCGAGGGGAGGCCTCGAATATAGTGTTCGACTAGGCGGTAAAATGGGGTGAACAAGTTAGGGACCATTTGGTTCAACTCTAAAAACCGTTTGTTGTAGGAAGTACGATCTCCCTCCTTTTGCTTCAACGAATGAAATTCATCCTCTAACTTTTTGATCTCGCTTCTTGGACAGAAGTGTCTCGTCATGATTTCCCTTAACTCCTCCCACGTTAAGGCCATTGCATCTTCGATTCCTCTCTTACCCTTTTCAGTATTCCACCAGGTAAGAGCTACTCCAAATAGTCTCCCGGTTGCGTAACGTACCTCGCGATCCTCGGGACAATCGCAATTGAGGAAGGTGGTTTCCATTTCCTCAAACCAGTGGAGGAGAGCAGTGACACCTTCGGTCCCTTCAAATTTCGGGGGATCGCAAGACTTGAAGTGTTTGTATGAGCACTTTTTGGAGGGAGGGTTGTCGACGTTCTGGTCTTCTTGCTGGGGAGGATTGATGGGATTTGCGGCGAGAGCTTGTTTGACTTGAATTACGATGTCAGGAAGCACCGCGGCCATTTGTTTTGCGATTTGGGTGGCCAAGCGCTCGTTTGACCTTCCTGACCTTCTACCCCCATGTTGTTGCCTAGCCGACATCTACAGGAATATACATAAGAAGATTGTGAGTTTAAGGAGTCTTTTTAGGTGTCATGTGTCTTAAAAAAAATAAAATGACATAAACATCAATAATGCAACTACATCCATAGGATGTCTTGGGTTTGCTCATGTTTGGGCCTCCAATGTCCCCCATACCTTCACCTGTATAGTCATGTGGGCCCCCATGACTATTGGCTTAGTAGGATTCACATTGCTATTGGCGGTTTAACACTCGCATCACCCGAATGAAAACCATGAAATATGTTTGCGATATGTATGGTCGGAGGGTGTCCAGGTGTAGACACAATGACAACTCAAAGTGGGGTTAGCTCACACGACGTTTGGTATAGCATGCTTTGGCCTAATAGGTCCTTCGTACTCTCATCGTTAGTCCCCAGGTAGGCAAACTGGTCCTTTATTTTGGATTTATACGAATGCCAAGCCTAGACAGGACGTTCCGACTACCGGTACTTGTACCCTTCCAGTTACTACATGCCCGTCATGAGAACTCACTTTGATGTGATTTGAAAATACAAAATCGTTGCAAAAGTCACGGAAATTGTGTGGTGTGTGCTCTCATGGATATGATATGTTATGAGAATATGATTCATGATAGGCATTGTATAATAATATGTACTTATGAACAAGCTTGCATAACATTGAATGTAACAATAAACATAAAACATATAAACATCATGAATTTTGCATGTAACACACAAACAATTTAAAAATTCTAATCAACTATAGTATAGTCTCTAAGGGTCTAATAACCTATCCTATATCCCTATAGTCATGGCTCTGATACCAATCTGTCACACCCCGACCCGCAGCGGAATAAGAGTCGGGGCATAATTGGGTTATCACCAAAGCTCATGATGTTTACTAATATGTTTCATATTTATTAAATTCAAAATTACATCCTCAATATTCCAAACAAGTTCATACGATTACAAAGAAAAGTAACTAAATAAACAATCCAAAGTCTAAACCGATTTATTCTTCTAAGCCATCCTATATATGTTTCTTGCTGCAACTGGATCACCTGTATCATGTGTAAAAATGAGGGGTTTTGGGTCAACAAAAGTTGGCGAGTGAACCTTGTTAGAAAACATTTATTATTAATTTCTTGTTATATTTAATATGGAAAGATTGTACAATAATCATATGTGAGCAAATGTAAATAAACATACAATAACAATAACAATAACAATAACAAACCACCTTGCATGAGTATATAACATGAATGATAATGTATATGTTGGCAACGTCACGTTCACGCTCATAGGTAATGGGGAACGGACGGCCTATGATGATGTATGTGCGATCAAGGCTCAATCAAACGGAGCCGATCGTATGTTGGCAACGCCTCGTTCACGCTCATAGGTAATGGGGAACGGCTCACGCTCATAGGTAATGGGGAGCGGCGGCCTATGATGTTGTATGTACTGAAAATGATAAATTTAATCTAAACATTAACCACACAAACAGTTGATACAGATTGAATACACATTTGATCATGGATATGATGGATGCACAAGTGTTTAAATGTAATAAATAATAAGACACATGATACACCCCAAAAACGTGATTAAAACGGGGAATTTGTAGAGATTCACTCACATTGGGTGCGTTCGTTTGATGATGTTGAATGCGCACAAGTTTAGAGGATTGATCGACGAGGAATAACTAACCTAAATAATAACGAAAAGGTACGGTAAATAAGTGAATTTTATTAACAATTTTAATAGGATTTTTGGATATATTTTTGTGAGTTTAAGACTATTTTCTAACTTTAAAAACATTATTTTTAAGTATTTTTAATTGATTTTTAAATTAAATAAATAAATAAAATATAAAAAAAATGTTGACTTTTTGGGTTGACCGTTGACTATTGACTTTGACTTGTTGACCGGTTCGGTCGTGTATTTATTTGCACTGAGTGAGGTTCGAACTTGTGACCTCCCGTACGCGTGCACGCAGCTCTACCAACTGAGCTACGTGTCTAACCCGAAATATTTCTGTTTTTAATTATATTTATATACTATTTAATTTATTCAAAATTCATTTACTTTAAAAAGGATTTTAATTCTATCGAACCGGTGTGCATAACAGGTCTCGAACCCGGGACCTGTTGTTTAACGTTGCACACAGTCCACCGCTGGACTGTGTGTCTAACCTGGTTAAAACACTTGTTTTGTTTCTCTTATATACTAACTGGAAGTCTCCGTATTTGGGTTTTATAAAAAGTCTGAATATTGTGACGAATCGGAACAAGGACAGACTCGAACCCGGTAGGGAAGGTTTTTAATTCCACTGTTCTTGTTTAATTCGATTGACGGACATATGACTGATTAAAATGAAATGGATAGGGAAGGTTTTGGGAATGAACGTACCGGAAAGATGACTTTTCTCAGAACTCCGGCAAAGTCGTCGGCTCTGTTTTATGAACTCCGTCTGAGCGGACAAATTAACAGTTTTGATTAACTATTTGTGAAATTGAATGACTAAACAAGAGTTATCAAAAGGTTTAAATGATTATACCGTTTCACAGCGCAATTTAGGAATTTTCAGAAATCTTCCGGCGAGTGTTGATTATCCGATATCGTCGTCTGGGATTGATTCTGATTAAAAGGTTTGAGTTAGCAAAAGTCTAACAACAAATAGAAAATGAAAGAATTGAGAAATTTACCGTTTTGATGAATGACACGGTTTTCCGGCGAAATTCCGGTGATATCAGATAGCGATTCCGACGTTCAGAAAATAGAGCAAAAGTGAAATTGAGAGTTCTGTGGGTGTTTTTGAGTCGCGAGATGATAATATTGATAGAGCAAATCAGGAAGTAATTGATTTCGGTTTTTAACTCCCAAATCATATGAATCGAAACAATAAAGACTGAATTTGATTAAAAACGTGGGTCGTAATGGTTGCATCGGTTATAATAAGATATTCAGGATCACTCAAACGTCTGGGAAGTTGAAAACCGATTACCGGTTTCAGTTTTGGCGCAAACAGATCGATTCACGGGTGAACTTATGTTTTATTTGTTTCCTAGATCACACAAAGACATCAAGTGGCGGAGTGGTTAAGTGTTTGATGTTAAGGTCTTCCGGCTGACCCGGGTTCTAAACCCGGCAGCCCCTTTTCATTTTTAATTGCTTTATTTTTATTTTTTAACAATTTTAATTTCCATATTCTAAAATGTTTATTAGTTATGTATTGTTTAAAATTAAAATAAGCATTAAATGAGCAACGAAAATTTGAAACTGATTATTCGATTAATAAACGAAGCGGGTTTTGAAAACCCGTTTTTCGACGGATGTTATAGGAGCAACCTTGATGCTTGTATGATAGCTATTATTGTAAGAGAATTCTATTAGGGGTAAGTGGTTATCTCAACTTCCACCTAGATCAATCACACATGCCCTAAGAATGTCTTCCAAAGTTTGAATAGTACGATCACTTTGACCATCAGTCTGCGGATGGTAAGCCATACTAAAATTTAATCGTGTGCCTAATGATTGTTGGAAACTTTTCCAAAAGTGAGATGCGTATCTAGTATCTCTGTCAGATACAAGAGATACTGGCACACCATGTAGGGACACAATCTTGTCCACATACAACTTAGCAAATTTGTTTGAATTATACGTTTCTCTAATTGGCAAGAAGTGTGCTGACTTAGTCAGCCTATCCACAATGACCCAGATAGTGTCATTTCCACTTTTGGTCTTAGGTAACTTGGTAATCAAGTTCATAGTTACCATTTCCCATTTCCATGTGGGAATTTCTAATTGTTGTAGAAGTCCTGACGGTTTCTGAAGTTCGGCCTTAACTTGCGAACACGTCTGACACTTAGCTACATAAATGGCTATGGATTTCTTTAAACCCATCCACCAATAATTCTTCTTCAAATCATGATACATCTTGTCACCACCTTGGTAAACTGAGTATCTTGTGTTGTGTGCTTCTTGGAGGATTAGATTTCTAAGTCCTCCAAAGGTTGGAACCCAAATTCTATCGTTGAATCTGAGGATTCCGTCCTTTCCAGGCACTAACTGATCAACAGTTTCGCCTAGTCCCTCATTAGGGATACTAGCCTCTAATAGGGCTCGCTTTTGCGCATCTAATAGCTTCTCACTCAAGCTATTTCCGAGCTCAATGCTCTTGGCGTTAATCCTAATAAGTTTAACCCTTTCCTTGTGACTTAAGGCGTCAACAACTACATTTGCCTTGCCGGGATGGTAGCGAATCTCGCAATCATAATCATTAAGAGTTTCCATCCAACGGCGTTGTCGCATGTTCAATTATTTATGATTGAACAGGTGTTGGAGACTTTTATGGTCTGTGTATATAACACACTTTGTACCATACAAGTAATGTCTCCACAATTTTAGTGCAAATACAACGGCACCCAATTCCAAATCATGGGTGGTGTAATTTCTTTCATGCACCTTTAGTTGTCGTGATGCATAGACGATTACTTTGCCATTTTGCATTAGCACACATCCCATGCCTGTGTGCGAAGCATCACAATAAACAACAAAGTTCTCAATACCCTCAGGTAGAGATAACACTGGAGCATTGCTCAACTTATGTTTTAGAATCTTAAAGGATTCTTGTTGTCTTGGACCCCAAATGAACTTAACATTTTTACGGGTCAGGGTACTCAAAGGAGTGGCTATTATTGAGAAGTTCTCAATAAACCTTCTATCATAATCGGCCAATCCTAGAAAACTACGAATCTACGATGGGGTTTTGGGTACTTCCCAATTCATTATGGCCTCAATTTTGGCGGGATCCACTTGGATACCACGCTCACTTACCATATGTCCAAGAAATTGGACTTCTCTAAGCCAAAATTTACATTTAGAGAACTTTGCATAAAGTTTCTCTTGTCTTAATAATTCTAGGATGCACCGAAGATGTTTCTCATGATCAGCTTGATTACGAGAATAGATAAGTATGTCGTCTATGAAGACAATGACAAACTTATCCAAATACGGTTTGCAGACTCTATTCATGAGACCATGAATGCTGCTGGTGCATTGGTGAGTCCAAAAGGCATCACCAAGAACTTAAAATGACCATAGCGGGTCCTGAAGGCTGTCTTAGGAACTTCCTCACTCCTAACCTTCAGCTGATGATATCCAGATCTCAAATCAATCTTGGAGAAATAAGTAGCCCCTTGAAGTTGGTTGAATAAATCATCGATCCTAGGCAGAGGATATCTATTCTTAATTGTTAACTTGTTCAGCTCCCGGTAATCGATACACATTTGCATCGAACCGTCTTTCTTCTTTACAAAGAGGATAAGAGCTCCCCAAGGCGAGGAACTAGGCTGAAAAAAGCCTTTCTCCAACAGTTCGTCTAGCTGCGTCCTCAATTCCTTCATTTCCGTTGGTCCTAGCCTATATGGAGCTCTAGCCACTGGCGTTGATCCTGGTAGGATATCTATTCTAAACTCCACTTGTCTGTCTGGAGGTAGGCCTAGTAATTCTTCAGGGAAACATCAGGATACTCCGAGATAACTGGTTGATCTTCAAGGTTCGGCTTAGGTTCATTTATGGTTACTTGTGCCAAGTAGATGACACAACCTTTTCTCAAACACTTGGATGCCTTAAATAACGACACCTTGTCCGGCAATCCATAGTGTGAGTCTCCGGGAATGGTGATCACTTCACCAGATGGGGTCTTAATTTCGATGAGCTTCTTATCCCGGGCAATGCGGGCTTGGTTATGAGATAACCAATCCATGCCTAAGACAACATCGAACCTTGCCAATTTCATTGGCAGAAGAGAGATAGGGATGGAATGATTCTTAATGGTTATAGAGCATCCATCAAGAATGGAAGATGCGGATTCTATCGTTCCATCAGCAAGTTCTATCTCATAAGTTTTATCTAGAGTTCTTATGGGCATGTTTAATAGTTTACTAAACTTATGATTAACAAAAGATCTATCTGCACCCGAATCAAAAAGAACTCTAGCATAAATATCATTAATGGGGAAAGTACCTGTTATGACATTGTCATCATTAACAGCTTCTCTTGCATTTATTTGAAAGGGACGGGCATTCCCCTTTGGCCTCTCCAGGCTTTGCATCATTACTTTTGGGTTTCTTGGGGCAATTGTAGTTATGTGCCCTTTTTCTTTGCAGTTATAGCAAACTATATGCTTAAGATCCTTGCAATCTAAGGTCTTATGCCCTCTTCTTTTGCAGATACCACAGGGTTTGGTTTGTGGATTTATACTACACTGTCCCCAATGCCTATATTTACAATTCTTGCACAGGTTGTCATTAAAGGCGTGCTGGTTCTTCTTGAACCCAAAATTTCCTTTCTTTTTAAATCTTTGGGAGTTATTATCCTCCCGTTTCCTCTTTCCGTCAGTTTCAGTGCTAACTGACATTTGTCTTACCAAATCAAGGGTGAGGGAAAGAGATAGGTCTACAGCGGACCTATAGGTACTAGGCTGAGCAGCCTTTACCATGCCCTTTATTTCGGGCGCCAACTCATTTATAAAACGCGCAATGCGTTTGGATTCGGGGGTGATTAGATAGGAAACTAACCTAGATAAGGAATTGAAATCAGAGACGTACTTCCGACAGTGTAGGTTTTTTATTGAAAGAGGCAAAAAGTCTGTCTCTAATTTCTCCACCTCATGGGTTGGGCAATAAGTTTCCTTAACAAGGTCCACAAACTTGGACCATCCTAAATTATACAGGTGTACTTTACATGTAGACTGTATCAGGGCTTTCAACCATATTAGGGTATCGCCCTTAAAGGACTGTGATACATACTTGACCACATCCTTATCAGCATAGTTGCTGATATCTACAATCGTCTCCATCTCGTCTAGCCACTTTAGGGCTTCTACAGCTCCTTTCTCCCCGTTAAAGTCTTGGGGCTTACATGAGACGAAATACTTATAGGTGCATCCGTCCTTAGCAGAACGGGACCTTTCTGCAAAATCTAATTTCTTTGGTTCACTCTTCGCATTTAAAGAGTGGACGAAGCTCTCTTTATGAGCTGAAGATGGTGGAATAGTTAAGGGTCTAGAGCGAGTGGCACTCGACTCTTTTAGCCTTTCTATGGCCTTTCCCATGGCCTTTTCGATAGCCGCATCAATCCGAGCTTGAAAATTATCATCATCTATATTTTTGTTTTCAGCTTTGTTAGATTCAACATTCATTTGGCTACTTTGTGCTTCATTTGAATTAGCCATCTTTAAGTCTTGGGTTCTATATACCAATAAAACTTCATTTAGCCATGGTGTATCAACCATATCGGCTTTCAATATTGGATATAACAATCCATTGCTTATACTAGTGTGAATAACATCACAACTCTTAGGCTTATATAACTATATTTGGCCTAGGTCTTAATAGGACCATCATAGGCAATTTACAATTTGGACGTAGTCCATATATCATTGGACAGTGGATCGAATTGTCACAACTGTCAATTGTCATAATTGACAATTATATAGTTCATAGACTTGTCCCTAATGGACATAATAATTGGGTACATTGGCCGGTCACATTGGACATAATATATATATATATATATATATATATATATATATATATATATATGGCATATCAGCCTGTCCCATTGGACATAAATTGGGCACATTGGCCTACATCATAGAAGATGTATATGGCATATCAACCTGTCCCGTTGGACATAAATTGGGCACATTAGCCTACATCATATCAGATGTATATGGCATATCAGCCTGTCCTGTTGGACATAAATTGGGCACATTGGCCTACATTATATCAGATGTATATGGCATATCAGTCTGTCCCGTTGGACATAAATTGGACACATTGGCCTACATCATATCAGATGTATATGGCATATCAGCCTGTCCCGTTGGACATATATTGGGCACATTGGCCTACATCATATCAGATGTATATGGCATATCAGCCTGTCCCGTTGGACATAAATTGGGCACATTGGCCTACATCATATCAGATGTATATGGCATATCAGCATGTCCCGTTGGACTGATGGCGAATGTGGTTCCTCAAGCCACACTACCAAGAGTATGAATATTTCTTAAAGTTAACATAAGAGTACCTTAATGATTGATTAATGGTCCAGGTCACCTTCGACCTTAACGACCTTGGAGGTTTGAACCTAGTCCCTTACCTCTGGATAGAAGGATAACTTCCCTTACTATCCTGATAGAAGACCCCTTCGTACTTAACTATCATTTCTTGGCCAACGTGTGGTCTATGCCACTTGGCATCATCAAATCTATTAAGGTCTTTTGGAATTATATACCAGAGCATAAATTTCGAATAAAATCGAGACGCTCATTTTCAAGAGGATGAATACACATATATATAATTCCAAAATACTTCATTAATTTCCAATAGAAATTACAATACTAGAAATTGAAATAAACTGTCCATGCAAGGACTTTAAAGAAACAAAAATGTCCACGCAGGGACTAAAGAAACAAAAATGTCCTCGCAGGGACTACATATAATTAGAAGAGACTTCACTCGTCCTTCTTTCCCTTGACCAACTTGGAGAGTTTCTTGAAGAACTTGTTTGTCTTCTTCTCCGTTTTCTCCGCCTGCTGCTGCATTTCTTTCATTCTTTCTAAGGCCTCATTAATGGCCTCAAGTGGTGGCGGAGGTTGTGGTTGAGGTTATGGCATAACCGGATACCGGTACCCATAAGTTGGATATCCAGTCGGTGGATAAGTAGGTGGGAAAGGAGACGGGTAAAGTGCATTGTGCATAACAACTTGCATATAGGGGTCTTGCGACCATGCTTGATAGTCTACCGGTGTAGACGGATTAAAAGGATCATATCCAGATGTGTCTGGATATGTGGGGATTGGGTTAGAATAACCTGATGGTGGTGGTTGAACTGTACGTGTGGGTGTTAGTGTTGGTTCAACTACATGTGAGGTGTTAGAGGGCCCACCCATTTGTGGGTCCTCTTGAATTGTGGGGTAGGAATTGGGAAAAGGTGGCAGCGATCCCGACCTTTGCCCGGCACGTACCGACATACGTGCTCCACGCTTCCTCCTTGGTGGTTCAAGTGGTGATTGAGGTTGGTCCACCGGTTCCATGTGGACATCTTCTTGTACAGGAGGCGGTTGAGAGTGATGGGAAGGTGTGTGGGCGAAAGTTATTGGTCCCACTCATTTGGACCTTAGTAGGGCGATCCGACATAAGAGTTCGAATCGCTAGAAATTTTTATGGGATGTGTGTTCGATCCCTATGGCGGCATCTCCGGGTCGGAGTCCTCGTCCATAGGGTTTAGTTGGTCCAACTGATTTTGATCAGCTGGATGCGTATTAAAGTAATGGTTAGGGTTAAATTCTTCATGGTAAGAGTGATGAGAATGGGAATGGTGAGAATGGTAGGAGTGGTGAGAGTGGTAAGAATTTTGGGAATGTGAGGGCGAGTGTCTATTAGAGACAGAACATGTCGCTGGTTGCCAAGGAGACGAATCTCCTGATTCTTGGTAGGCATCTGAGTTGTGAGGTTAAGGGGGAATAGGCCCCGATGGTCCTCCCCTCATTGGACCTTTTCATCTTCCACTTTGTCCTCATACACGTGGCGGCATTTTCCTGTTAGAAATCAATTCAAAAACAATACTAATAACTTAATAATGAAATGAGTAATCCTAGGTCAATGCCTAGACTCGGAAGTCTAAGGAATGTGCTCGTGTAAGTTTGAGATTAAACACAAAAGGATAGTGTTTAATTCTCTTAAACGTTGGCTCTGATACCAACATGTCACACCCCGGATTTTCAACCCAAATCCATACACCGGTGGGCCCGGGTGGGGAGTATCGTGACGTCAGTTGATAATCATCATAGTCAATTAAACATGGCACATCGGAAGTCTTGGAGTAAAATTACTATTACAAACCGAATGTTTGAAAATATAAAATAATATACAAGCTCGTAATAGAAGATCCACAAACGGATCATGAATTGTACATGGAAATAATATAAAACAGGTTTTTGGCAGATTTAGGATTTGCAAGATCCTCTATCACTACTGAGCACCTCCGGCCTATTTTCGTATTGTACCTGCAGTTTAGTCTTTTGAAAATACGTCAGCTTTCGCTGGTAAATACTCCCAACCGACTCATTTTGAAAACATTTCAAATATGTTTTAAGTGCGTATCAGCACAAATTCTTTTTATAACTTGGGTTAATTGACCGTCCAACCTTGTTAACAGATTTACATGTTTGTCATACATATGGGGCCCGGTAAGGAGACCGAGACACAATTAACGTACACACCACTTTGGACTCACAAAGGAGTCAATTCCTCCCAACCTTGTGGGAATGCATAATTGAGCATCTATCGGGTGTATGCCTACACCCGCGCTAAGGTCCTGACCATTTCTATTGTAATGAGTCGAGGATATCCAGGACACGGTAGTTAAAACCTGATGTTTAAATTATCAAACAAAACTGATTAAAACAGAATATGCTGATTTACTATCCCCAAACCGGCGTTCGATTGAATCCCATTTCCGACCAAGCGGTAATAATTTACTGTAACCCAAGCCCGTATAGGGGAAATAGGTCGAGAGTATTTACCTGAGCTAGTCTTCTTTAATTTTAATAACTCATCCGTGCATAAAAGTACTAAGTGCAGATAGCATTTACCGGCAAGTCTCTAGTCTGGATTATGGCATAAACTAACCAATTAAATACAAAAGTCTTATTTAAGTCATTGACTTAGACCGACTAGCGTACTTGATCAAAACGTATGATGCTAGATTAAACGATGATTGGATAGAATGTAGTTTAATCCCAACAAGTATCTTGACTTGTTTAATATGGGTAAACTATTAACATTCTGGATTTTGAGATTAAAATGATAAGGTTAAACCCGTTTCGGTTAATTTGCGTAAACTAGTTACATATGCGTAACTGTGCGCATATTAGCGATATCGAGTAACCGGATAAGTTATGTACAAGTTCTATATGCCATTACATTTTAAATAAGTTAAAATATCAGTAGGATATCAACTTATATGCCCGTTAAGGTTTTAGAACGAAACCATGCCTCATAAGGGCATTTTAGTAATTTCATACCATATAAAAGGAACTTGAATATAGTTTAAGTTTATTATCATCAGTATTTTGGAAAAATAGTTTATTCATGATATAATATCAGTAGGATACCAATTATTTATGTACTTTATCTTTTATGTCCAAACTATGCACTGAAGGGGCATTTTGGTCATTTTACACATAGTTTATAAATTATTTGAGATTCTGAGTTTATAATATGTACCTACTGTAATTATGTTTAAAATAAGTTTTAAAATCAGTAGGTATCAAGTCTTGGTCAATAATATGGTTTAAAACCATACTATGCGCCTGAACGGCACTTATGTCGTAAATGACGTCTTTATGTGATTTTTACGAAAACTGATGTTAAGGTCAGATTAAAATGTCTTAGATATGTTACTTAATATAACATATCAGTAGGTAAAATATTTACTTTGAAAAGATTTGATTAAAACTAGTTTATGAGCCACAAGGGCTAGAATCGCCATAGTTTAAGGATTTGCTTGAAAACTCAGTTTATAACTTGGTTTAACATCCCAAATAATCCTACTTATAATATTACATCAGTAGAAAACTCATTTTCAAGTTCATTACTATTTAAAACTTTGTTTTATGTAAAAAGGGCATTTTGGTAAAAGATGGCATAATTATGAAACTTGCGCATAAACTTGGATTCTGATTATGATCATGTAATATAACCTCAGAGGGTTATGATACATTATATTATATTACTATCATAATGCAACTTTAGATCAGTAGGTAACTAATCTAAATCGGGTCTGGATCGAAAGTCAAAGCAGAAGTCAAACTTCGCGACTTCCGGTTGCGAACCGACCCTGACCTGAAATTGACGAGCCGAACATGTTCTTACATATTCTAATAATTATTACCAAGTTGTTTAAGTGTCAAAACAGGTTCCATAACATATATAAGATCAATTTATGATTTTTTTCGAAAAGTGGCTTGTTTGACTTTTTAATAACATAACTTTGACCCGTAAATTGGTCTAGCAAACGTAATCTTCAGGAGGTGCCCTTTATAGGGACTAACACCTACCTTATTACAATCACTTAGCCATGTTTATTTCGAACAATGGCTGGACCATAATGGTCTTAACCGAAAGTCAAAGCGTTTTCCGTAAAAGGCTTGACTTTTGGTTATAAAAGCCAATAAACGAAAATGCAAGAGCAAGGAACACTTACAAGAGGTTCCTAGAATGCAAGAGAACTAAGTTGGATGCTCCTTTCGGGTTGGAACTTCCAGAGGAGGGAGAAGAGTGAATAAATGAGAGAGGTACAAGTTGGAATGTGAACTTAAGCACCTATTTATAGTTGGAGAGCTTAAAGGAGGTGAAGCCAGGTATTTGGGGTGTAAGAGAAAGCTTACAAATGTCCTAAAACGTGGCATAGCTGATTACAAGTCCATGGTTTCGAATTAATGGTTTTGTGGAGTTTTTGCTTTGCTGCCAAACAACTTTCTGCTGCAGAGCCTTTCTCGCGCCCCGCGAGAGACCCAGGCCTGGTCTCTCGCGGCCCGCGACCGCCCCTTGGCAAGTTTCAAAGTTTGACACTTTTAACCACTTAACTTATTAAAGCTTCTATAAACCTTTTTAAACACCTTTTTGGTACTTTAAGCCCTCCGTAGCCAATACCTGGCATACCCGGGATTATGCCCGGACATTGTCGAGCTCTCAGTTCATTAAAAGGTCACTCAGAGGCAAGAATTAACATGTTAACACTTTTAATCCTCAATTATCCAACTTTCACATATTTACAAAATTGAACCCTCTCGTCCAACAAGTGGCACGTATGAGAGTTAGGACTTTGCAAAGGATCACTCAGAGGCTTATTATAAGCATGTTGATTCTGATGTCACTCAGAGGCTGGGCATGTTGACATATCAGTCACTCAGAGGCCAAATTTCAAGCATGTTGACATATCAGTCACTCAAAGGCTAATGATTTAAGCATGTTGACATATCAGTCACTCAGAGGTTGTTATTTATGCATGTTGACATCGGACCGTCACTCAGAGGCTCAGTTTGAGCATGTTGACGCCTTTAGTCCTTATTGTCTTTAACAGACTATATTTAAAATACCACACGTGTCACTATACTATTGGACACGATTTTACAGGGTGTTACATCAATCGGGAATTGGAAATGAAGAAAATGGAAACCAAGAGTTGGGCTTAGCGTCGCCGACGCCTACATGGGCCGTCGGCGACGCCCCTTGGTTATTCGCGTCAGCCAGAAACTCGCGTAGACAACCTATTAAGGCGTCGGCAGAAAACGGAAAATCTAGAGGGCGTAGCCGACGCCCTCCAGAAAGTGCTATCGCTGAAATTCAATTTTGAACGGGTTTTAACTTGTGTTTGACCATTTTTTGGAGGAGTTATGAATTCCTTAAGCCTAGAACTTGTTCTTGGTGCCTAGCAACCACCAACTATCATCTTCAACCCCATTTATTCCATCTAATCATCCAAATTCATCATCTTCCATCCTAACCCTAGATTTCCACCCTCACCATCATCATCAATCCATTGACCTAATCATCCACCATAAACCCTACCCTTCACCATACTCAATCTCAAGGTTCAAGATGTTCGTGATTAAGCTTCACTTTTTCGTTGATCAAGTTCCGTTCACCATGAGCGGCTAATTCTCGAGGGTTTCACCCCGATGTAGGTTTTGTAAGTTCTAGGGTTTAACATTGTTTTGAGTTTTGATTTGTGACAAATTGTAATTTGATTTGAAAACCTATGATAATTGTCTCGCATTGGTATTGTATTTGTGAATTGTCGAATGAGTTATGAAATTTGACTTTGCAAAATGTTTATGTGCGATTATGCCTTGTCTAGGTTAGAATTTACATGTTCTTGGTAATGAAGTGCATTGTAGTCCGTTATCTATAACGTCGAAATCTTTTGGCACCTAAATCACGCAACACTAAACTCGTTGATCATTGTCACAATTGAATTGAAACTAAAACGTGTAGGAACCCTAGGATTTGCATTACCAAACTGGGTGTGAACCTTGTTCTCAAATAATTGTTTTAATCAAGTAATTAGTTTTCCGTGCAATTGTTCAATTTAGTAACTAAGTAGTCAAATCAATTTTGTCGGATCATTTCGACATCCATTCAAACAAACCAATTATTTAAACAATCAAAATAGCAAGCTTCATAACAGTGACACTTTTACTTAAAATCAATCACATCCATTCGCAAACCACAAACTCTTCGTGGTTCGACCCCTTACTACCACTAACACATTGTTAAGGGTAATTAGGTCATATAAATATTATCTTTAACCGGGGCGCGACACTCCGATCAAATTTTGGTACCGTTGCCAGGGAGTTCGTGCGCTTTGCATTTGGATTTGTTTGATTGTGTGATTAACTGTTTAAAGTGCTTGTTTCTTTATATCGTCTTTGCTTTTGTGTTACGCGGGTGTGTTACTTGTGCAGGATACAGGTAGTGCATGCATACACGGAATTCTGGGAGGACCTCGCCGTTAGTGTTCGAACCGGAGATCGAGCGAATCGTTAGAAGAAATTTAGCCAATCGGTTAGAGGCAACCCTTGTCTCTAATCCACCCAACACCAACTCACCACCTACACCATCCTTTGGACCCATTCCAATGGATCCACAAAACTCCAACCAACCCAACAATCCGAACCAATATTACGATTACCAATCCCAAAACCAAAACACCTAAAACCATCAATCGGGGGTGGTAACAACTCGAGACCACCAACACCACCATTCCAAATTCGTAGCCGAAACCAAAACACTCGCCAACGTACACCCACACCTCCACCTCCAAACCAAAACCGACAAAACCCATTACCACCTAATCTCAACAACCGAAATGTTAACGCCAACCATGGAGTTAACCAGAATCGTGGCATTCCCACGAATGAAGCCCAATTTCTCAATCTTGATAATTTGAGAAACAATATTCCCGATGATGCACCATATAGCGTTCTCGGTTATCAATCACCGGAACATGTGAGTATTCATTCGGAATACTCGGACGATGGAGGGAATTATAATGAACGGTTTGAAGATGAAGCATGGGGGAATGGTAATGAGGAGAATTTTTATCATGCTCGGGGTTTTGATTATGAAGATGTCGGCTATCAAAATGTCAACTATGTGGGGAATGATGAAGGTTATGGGTACGAATATGGTCGAAATGACGGTTACGAAAACAACCGTCAACCACGAAACAATTTAAGGAACTAGAATAACGGGAACTACAATAACAATCAAAATGTTAATCGTAACCGGATTCCACAATTTGTGGGCGGTGGTAATCAAGGAGGTGATAGGGGTGGTGATAGAAGAGGTAACCAAAGACCGGGGAATCAAGAGGTTAACTGTCCATGTCGTCAACCACAACAACAAGAACCCCGAGGAGTGAATGGTTGGTTTCGACTGGTGGTCACCGAACATGATTCACCTATTGTGCCTACACATCGAGGGAGGCGATCATTTGAAAGCAAGCCAAACTACATCAACATCCTACCTCACTTTAATGGTAGGGCACATGATGAACCGTATACCCACTTGGCGGAATTTTCTGCCATTTGTAGTACTATTGGTGTCACACCCCGAACCGCTGCGGAATAAAAGTCGGGGCATGATTGGGTTATCACCAAAGCTCATGATATTTACTAATAAGTTTCATATTTATTAAATTCAAATTTACTTCAAATATCCAGCACAAATACCATACAAACACAAACATTAAACCAATGATTGTTCCAAACGAAATAAATTATTTTTCTAAGGCCATCCTATGTGTTTCTTTCCTCCACTTGTTCACCTGTATCATGCGTAAAACAGAAAGTTTGGGTCAACAAAAGTTGGCGAGTGAACCTTAATAAAACACTTAAGTAATTATATTGTTGTTTAAAGAGAATTGTGCTTGAATCATATGTTAACAGATGTATATATATAACCAATCACAAACCACACTGAATGAACACATGACATGATGTATGATGTAATTGAGATCAAGGCTCAATCAAACGGAGCCGATCTAATGAGGCACCTGATGCTCAACCCGTATCCCACGAGGAATTGATGGGCCTAATGAAATGATTGCACTGAAATGATGAAATGTAACCACATATAAACTATACACATTTGATCACGAAATGATATTAGCACAAGTGTTAAATAAAAAGAAATTGTACGACACATGATACACCCCAAAACATGATTAAAATGGGGAATTTGTAGAGATTCACTCACATTGGGTGCGTCTTCTTGAGTGGTAATGAGAGTGCACGAGTTGTGGGTTTAACCGGCGAAGGAGTACTAACTCGTGTTGAAGAACACTTTAGGAAATCAAGATAGGAGGCTTCAAAAAGTTGGAAACAAGCTCCAAGAAGGATAGAAAGAAGAACTTCACACTTTGCTTTGAAGTGTTTTTGAAGTGGTGTGAAAAAAATGGAAGAATCATGGGGTATTTATAGTATTTTAGGATTAAGGAGGTGATGACAAGTGTCCTCAAGTGTAGATTAGTGTCTTAACATGTGTCAACACCATATTAAGTGTGGCAAAGTGAGTGCTAGGTGTCAAAAATTAGAGATAGGTGGCAAACTTGGTGAAGAAGCAAAAATATTTATTATTTTTTGACATTTTTGGCCCATGGACTTGTATTTTCACTTGTTTGCCATTTTAACCCTGTTAACCTAATATTTAGGTTATATAAAGGTTTTAAGACATGTGTAACTTGGATTATGCCTTAAGCAATATTAAAGAAGAAAATAACCGAACGCCATAAATTCATTTACTTGATTGATAGTTTGGGGCGGGTTTTCGAAACCCGATTTACACAAATGTTACAGTATCCCCTACTTTTAGAAATTTCATTTCGAAATTTAAGTAGTAGTTGTAACCGGAAAAAGGTGTGAGTATTTCTCGCGCATTGTGTCTTCACGTTCCCAAGTGAACTCGGGGCCTCGTTTAACTCCCAACGCATACTGACGATTGGAATACGACTTCGCCTTAAACGCTTCTCACCGAAATCCATGATTTCTACTGGTTTTTCAATGAAGTGCATTGATTCATCGACTTGAATGTCTTCTAGATGGACCATGAAAGGTACTACGTAACGTGGTGCTAGCTTGCCCTTTTGACCAAAATGAACCACTACCTTCCACGGTGATACTTTCAAAAGTACTTGGTCACCAACACAAAACTCCAAGGGCTTTCATCGTTTGTCAGCATAACTCTTTTGACGACTTCGAGCCGCTAGAAGATTGTTTCGAATTTGCAAGATTTTGTTGGTTGTTTCTTGAATCAACTCGGGTCCGGTGATTTGCGCTTCACCAATTTCGTGCCAACATACTGGGGATCGGCATTTACGACCATATAAGGCTTCAAAGGGAGCCATACCGATACTTGAATGTTAGCTATTGTTGTATGAAAATTCGACTAGCGGTAGATGAGCGTCCCAATTCCCTTTGAAGTCGATGGCACATGCTCGAAGCATGTCTTCAAGGGTTTGGATGGTGCGCTCAGATTGACCGTTAGTTTGAGGATGGAAGGCGGTGCTGAGGTCTAAACGTGTACCAAAAGCGGATTGTACGACCCGCCATGTTCGTGACGTGAAACGACCATCACGGTCTAAAATGATGCTTAACGGTACATCATGACGGCTTACGATCTCGCTGATGTAGATATGAGCTAATTTCTCGTTCTTAAAGTCCTCGCGAATTGGAATGAAGTGAGCTGATTTTGTAAGACGATCAATGATTACCCATATGGTGTCATACCCACTGGAGGTGCGAGGTAACCCGGTAATGAAGTCCATGGTTATGTTTTCCACTTCCATACATGTATCTCGGGTTGGACAAGAAGTCCTGAAGGTCTTTGATGTTCAGCTTTCACTTTGGAGCATGTAAGGCACTTGGAAACAAAAACAGCGATATCCTTCTTCATGTCAGGCCACCAGTAGGTGTATTGTAGGTCTTGATACATCTTGTCGGCTCCTGGATGAACAGAGTATCGTGTTTTGTGGGCCTCATTCATGAGGAAATCATGAAGGTTGTCGCGATCGGAATCCAAATACGGTTTAAATAGTACAGAATACCATCGGATTTGGTTTCGATTTTGAGTTCGGCTCCACACGACAACTTATCGCGTACGTCATTTTCCGATACAGAAATATGTTGAGCTGACCGTATTCGATATTTGATGTCGATTACAATTTGCGAACATAGAAGATGAATGGAATTCACACAACCCTTTCGACTGAGTGCATCAGCCACAACGTTCGCCTTGCCCGGATGATATCGAATCTCACAGTCATAATCATTGAGGAGTTCAACCCATCTTCGTTGCCTCATGTTCAACTCTTTTTGATTGAAGATATGTTGGAGACTCTCGTGGTCAGTGTATATTTCATACTTGGTACCATAGAGATAATGTCTCCATATCTTGAGAGCGAACACGACGGCTCCAAGTTCCAGGTCGTGGGTGGTGTAATTCTTCTCATGTACTTTGAGTTGCCTAGAGGCATAGGCTATCACCTTTCCTCTTTGCATCAGTACACAACCTAGACCTTGCCCTGACGCGTCGCAATAAACCACAAAGTCTTCGCAACCCTCAGGGAGTATAAGGATAGGTGCGTCACAAAGCTTTTGCTTTAAAGTTTGGAAGGCCTCCTCTTGCTTGGGACCCCAAATGAAGGGTTTTCCCTTGTGAGTCAAGGCCGTGAGTGGAACGGCGAAAAGAGAAAAATTGGCAATGAAGCGTCGATAATATCCAGCCAAGCCAAGAAATTACCTAACTTCGGTAGGAGTGCGTGGCGCTTGCCATTCTGTACTGCCTTGATTTTTGAAGCGTCGACATGAATCCCTTTGTCATTAACTACATGACCAAGAAATTGTACCTATTTCAACCAGAATTCACATTTTGAAAACTTAGCATAAAGCTTTTTAGTCTTCAAAAGTGTAAGGATAAGCCGAAGATGTCGCTCATGATCGGATTTTGACTTGGAGTAGATAAGGATGTCATCAATGAAGACTATGACAAAACGGTCAAGATAGGGTTTGCATACCCTATTCATCAAATCCATGAAGACAGCGGGGGCGTTGGTTAACCCGAAAGGCATAACCATGAACTCGTAATGACCATAACGAGTTCGAAAGGCAGTTTTTGGAATATCTTCTTCGCGCACCCTAAGCTGATGATAACCAGAACGAAGGTCGATTTTGGAAAAATAGGTGGCACCTTGAAGTTGGTCTAGCAGGTCATCATACGAGGCAAAGGATAGCGGTTTTTAACAGTCAACTTATTGAGTTCTCTATAGTCAATGCACATGCGAAAAGTTTCATCCTTCTTCTTCACAAAAAGAACAGGTGCACCCCAAGGCGACAAGCTAGGACGTATGAATCCTTTGTCAGTCAGCTCTTGGAGCTGACTGGCCAGCTCTTGCATTTCCGATGGGGCTAACCTATAAGGAGATTTACGACTGGTGTAGCACCAGGTACAAGATTGATTCGAAATTCAACTTCTCGCACAGGAGGAAGTCCTGAAACGTCGTCGGGAAATACTTGAGGGAATTCTTTCACGATTGGAATATCTTCAAGCTTCCGTTCTTTGCCTTCCTTCTTGACGATGTGAGCTAGAAACGCGACATAATCCTTGCGAAGATATCTTCGAGCTTGAAGGCATGACATCAATTTGAGCATTTTCGAAGGAGTTTCTCTAAAGATACGTAGTGTCTGACTGTCGGTGAGAGGAATACGAATGAACTTCTCATGGCACACCACTTCGGCGTGATGCTGGCTGAGCCAGTCCATACCAATGATAACATCGAAACTTCCCAATTTCATAGGGATGAGGTTAATCAAGAAATCGTGATCGTTTAGAGTAAGAGTACAATCACGTATAATAGAATTTAATGAAATGGATTCTCCGTCAGAACTTCCACCGTGATTGATTCAGCGAGACTAGCACGCGGTAAGTCGAGAATAGATTCGAATTCTAGAGATACAAAGCTCTTATCCGCACCAGTATCGAATAATATGGATGCATAACTACCATTTACGAGAAACGTACCCTTGACCACATTGTTGTCAGCCCTTGCTTGGTTGGCGTTGATATTGAAAGCCCTTCCTCTGGCAGGTGGAGGAGCTTGGTTAGCTTGGTTCACCGGGTTTGCATGGGCTTGGGCATTGATGATGTTTACCATGCGTGGGCAAGTATTTCTAAAGTGGTTTGGGTCCCCACAGTTAAAACAGGCTCTTATGGGTTGCATCATGAGGTAGTTGGGTTGGTATTAAGGTTGGGCTATGGGTCGGGCAGGTGGTAGAAGTAAGGGTTGTTGGGCTTGGCTCACCATTTGGTTTTGGGTTTGGGTTGGAGGCTGATTGCGGTTTGATCGTTGGTGTACGGCAAGTTTGGATAGTGTGACCTGCACGACCACAACTTGTGCAATGTTGGCAAGGGTTCTCAGGAGGGTGATGGTATTGGCAACGGTTACACTTTGGGTGTGGGCCAGTGTATGGCCTTTTTGAATGGTGCGGCTGGAGGGGCGACTTGGGTGATTAGAGCAGCAGTGATGGGAGAGTTGGTTTGGGTGACGGCGAAGTTCTTGCCATTTCGCTTCCTCTTAAGTGTCTAGCAGACATCTATAAGAATATATGTAGGGAGATTGTGAGTTTGAGAATTTTCTAGGTGTCATGTGTCGTAAAAAGAATGAAAACAACATTTATAAATAACTGAAAATAACTTAAATACATCCATAGGATGTCTTGGGCTTGCTCATGTTTGGGCCTCCAAATATCTCCATAGCATAGCCTGTATAGTCATGTGGGCCCCCATGACTATTGGGCTTAGTAGGGTTCACATTGGTGTCGGCTGGTTAACACTCGCATCACCCGAATGAAAACCGTAAAACATGATTGCGAGATGTAAGGTCGGAGGGTGTCCAGGTGTAGACACAATGACAGCTCAAAGTGGGGTTAGTTCACACGGCGTTTGGTATAGCATGCTTTGGCCTAATAGGTCCTTCGTACTCTCATCGTTAGTCCCCATGTAGGCAAACTGGTCCTTTATTTTGGATTTATATGAATGCCAAGCCTAGACAGGACGTTCCGACTACCGGTACTCGTACCCTTCCAGTTACTACATGCCCGTCGTGAAAACTCACTTTGATGTGATTTGAAAAATATGAAAACATTGCAAAAATCTTTGGAAAGAAATCATGGAAATTGTGAAATCGTGAGGTGTGTGCTTTCATAGATATAATATGTTATGAGGATATGAACTATGATGAGCATTGCATATTAACATGTACTTGCGAGAGTGCTTGCATAATATTATGCGTGAAAATAAACATGAAACATATAAACATCATGAATTTTGCATGTAACACATAAACAATTAAAATCTAATCAACTATAGTATAGGCTCTAAGGGTCTAACAACCTATCCTATGTCCCTATAGTTACAAGCTCTGATACCAATCTGTCACATCCCGACCCGCAACGGAATAAAAGTCGGGGCATGATTGGGTTATCACCAAAGCTCATGATATTTACTAATAAGTTTCATATTTATTAAATTCAAATTTACTTCAAATATCCAGCACAAAATACACAAACACAAACATTAAACCAATGATTGTTCCAAACGAAATAAATTATTTTTCTAAGGCCATCCTATGTGTTTCTTTCCTCCACTTGTTCACCTGTATCATGCGTAAAACAGAAAGTTTGGGTCAACAAAAGTTGGCGAGTGAACCTTAATAAAACATTTAAGTAATTTATATTGTTGTTTAAATAAAATTTTGCATGAATCATATGTGAACAGATGTGTATATATAACCAATCACAAACCATACTGAATGAACACATGACATGATGTATGATGTAATTGAGATCAAGTCTCAATCAAACGGAGCCGATCTAATGAGGAACCTGATGCTCAACCCGTATCTCACGAGGAACTGATGGGCCTAATGAAATGATTGCACTGAAATGATGAAATGTAACCACATATAAACCACATAACAACTATACACATTTGATCACGAAATGATATTAGCACAAGTGTTAAATAAAAAGAAATTGTACGACACATGATACACCCCAAAACATGATTAAAACGGGGAATTTGTAGAGATTCACTCACATTGGGTGCGTATTCTAAATTGGTAATGAGAGTGCACGAGTTGTGGGTTTAACCGGCGAAGGAGTACTAACTCGTGTTGAAGAACACTTTAGGGATTCAAGATAGGAGGCTTCAAAAAGTTGGAAAAAAGCTCCAAGAAGGATAGAAAGAAGAACTCACACTTTGCTTTGAAGTGTTTTTGAAGTGGTGTGAAAAAAAATGGAAGAATCATGGGGTATTTATAGTATTTTAGGATTAAGGAGGTGATGACAAGTGTCCTCAAGTGTAACATGTGTCAACACCATAATAAGTGTGGCAAAGTGAGTGCTAGGTGTCAAAAATTAGAGATAAGTGGCAAACTTGGTGAAGAAGCAAAAATATTTATTATTTTTTGACATTTTTGGCCCTTGGACTTGTATTTTCACTTGTTTGCCATTTTAACCCCTTTAACCTAATATTTAGGTTATATAAAGGTTTTAAGACATGTGTAACTTGGATTATGCCCGAAAATGTCGTGGATGTCGGTTCGTTCGGTTGTACGGTTACGCGTTTCGCAAAATAAGTAAAAAACATTAATATTTATGTTAATTCATTAAGGTTATTGTAACATCCGTCAAAAACCGGGTTAACCAAACCCGCTTCATTTATTAACCGAACATCCAGTTAAAATTTTTGTTGCGTATTTAATACTCAAATTTATTTTATACGATACATAATTAATAAATATATTATAATTTAAAATTTATAATTTAAAATTTATTATAAATAATGAAATAAAAATAAATTGCTGATGCCGGGTTTCGAACCCGGGTCAGCCGGGTAGAACTTCAAAGACTTAACTCACACACATCCAACCACTCCGCCACTTGTGTTATTTGATGATATATCGAAACAATTAATACATATAACAAAACTCGAAATCAAATCCAGTCAACAGCGCGCCCATTTCGCAGTCGCCGGAAATCCCGACGACTTCGCCCATTATTGACGGTTTCTATTGACTTAACGGATGATTTAATCTCGACGTCGGTTATAACCGATGTCTAATCCCGCGACATAAGTCATAACCGTCGGAGAGAAGCTGACCAACGAATCAAGACAGAAATCGGACCAAATTCATCGAAATTCTTTCCTATAAATATACACCCAAGTCTCTGGAAATCATTTCGCTCAAAATCGCACCATTTCTCGAATCAATTTCACTCGCCGGAAATATCCTGCCATCACCGGACTTTCGCCGGAAAACCGAGACTCACATCAACACGGTAAATACCTCGACTCTTTCTGTTTCAATCCATTGTTAGACTATTACTAACATCAATCCATCACCCAGAATCAATCCCAGACGACGTTGCCGAATATTCTGCTTTCGCCGGAAAATTTCTGGAATTTCCAGAATCACGCTGTGAATCGGTATAATCACCTAAACCTTCTGTTAATCATTGTTTAGTAACTCAATTTCACATCTAATCAATCAAAACTGCTAATCGATTCGAACAGACGAAGTTCACAAAACAGAGCAGACGATCCTTGCCGGAGTTCTGAGAAAGACATCTGTTCGGTACATTCATTTTCCAAAACTCTCTCTTTTTCATCGCATTACAATCGCTTATAAAGTTCGTTAATTGAATTTAACAAGAAACAGTTGAATAACCGTTGTCTGTGTTTTGAATGAAGAAGATGAATTTGAACTAGTGTATAAGATTAATTAAAATCAGTATAATAAACGGGTTAGACACACAGTCCAGCGGTGGACTGTGTGCAAACAATGAACACACGTCTCGAGTTCGATCCCTATCACGACCCTATCCTCGGAAATAAAAATGTTTTTTTTTTAAACCGAACCGGGTTAACTCACTGTAAGATGTTAAGTATAATAAAAATCAGTATATTAACCAGGTTAGACACACAGTCCAGCGGTGGACTGTGTGCAACACTAAATCACAGGTCCCGGGTTCGAGACCTGTTGACGGCACCGATTCGATATAATTTAAATCTTTTTGAAATAAATGAATTCTGATTAAATTAAATAGTGTATAAATATAATTAGAAACAGAAATATTTCGGGTAAGACACGTAGCTCAGTTGGTAGAGCTGCGTGCACGCGTACGGGAGGTCACGGGTTCGAGTCTCACCCAGCGCATACATACACACGGTCCGACCGGTCAACTGGTCAACGGTCAACTGGTCAAAAAGTCAAAAAATTTTATTTTCTTTTATTTATTTATTTTATTCAAAAATCAATTAAAAATACTTAAAAATAATATTTTTAAAGTTAGAAAATTTCCTTGAACTCACAAAAATAAACCTAACAATCCCATTAAGAACACTAATTGAAAATACTAATCTCAAATAAGAGTTTATTTATTTATCGAACTGTTATGTTATTATTTAGGTTAGTTCCCTTGTCGATTAAATCCGAATTCGTGCGCATTCATCATCAATCCAAGAAACGCACCCACTGTGAGTGAATTCTTACAAATTCCCCTTTTTATTCATGTTTTGGGGTGTATCATGTGTCGCTTAAACTAATTCGCTTATTCAAACTCGTGCTATACCATATTATGATCTAAACTTAGAATGTAAATATTGTTTGTTGTTATGTATTACGTATTGTCAAGTTGTATGCAAACTATTTGTTAGGCCCATCAGTTCCTCGTGGGAGACGAGTTGAACAACGCGTGCCTTAAAACTCATTCATTAGGCCCATCAGTTCGTAGAACAACGCGTGCCTCAAAACTCATTCATTAGGCCCATCAGTTCCTCGTGGGAGACGAGTTGAACAACGCGTGCCTCAAAACAATCAATTGTTGTATGTGTGTGCAATATTTATTATTATGTGTATTGTGAATAAATTTACATCTACATTTACTCATATGTGGTTATGCACTTTATTTTATAATCAATACAATAAACTCGTTTTAAATGTTTTTCATAGGATTTACTCGCCAACTTTTTGTTGATCCAAAAACCATTTTTACACATGATACAGGTGGACAGGATGAAGCAAGGAAAACATAGGAAAAGTGCCTTAGAAGAAAAATAATGAAGGCTGGAAAGATGTATAGAACATGTTGTACTAGTATGATTTGATTGTATGATCTTCTTTAAAATTGTAATAATAAATATGAAACATTATAATAAATGTCATGAGCTTTGATGAAAACCCAATCATGCCCCGATCACCTTTTTCGATGCGGGTTGGGGTGTGACAGTTATTTCCATTATTATTATTTTTTTATATAAGAAATATTTTAATACCTTAAGCAATATTAAAGAAGAAAATAACCGAACGCCATAAATTCATATACTTGATTGATAGTTTGGGGCGGGTTTTCGAAACCCGATTTACACAAATGTTACAATTGGGGGCCACAACTTTGAGATTGAAGAAGTGAAGTTGAGACTCTTTCAGTTTTCGTTGAAAGACAAAGCAAAACAGTGGTTCCTCATGCTTCCGGGCAATAGTATTCGCACTTGGGCAGAAATGCAACAAGTGTTTCTTGACGAATACTATTCGATAGCAAAGACCGACAATGCAAGGGATGAGATTCGGTCGTTTCAACAATTTCGGGTGAGTTGTTAAAAAGCATCCGATCTCAAGGTCTTGGCCCAACCGCGATGCTAGTTCTAAGGATCGGATTGAAACATTAGAACGGGAGTTAGCACGCATGAAGAAGAAAGACGTGGGGGCTGTGAAATTCGCCGTTTGTGAAGATTGTGGGGACATTGGTCATCGGACCGAGGAGTGCCAAGTTAATATGGCACAAGCCACCAAGGAGGTGAATCAAGTGTTTGGGGAGCGGAAGCAATTTGCTATGAACTCCAACACTTATCATTCGGGTTTAAGGAACCATCCTAATTTTAGGTATGGTGATGCCTCGAATCAAATAAACCCGAATTTTCAGTCGGGTAACCAAGGTGGATCGTCATTTCAAAACCGCCTAAGTGGTAACCAAGGGGGTTACCAACGGTCCAACTACAACCAAGGAAGTAACCAAGGATACAACAACCGTGATAACAACAACTATCAAAGGGGTTATAACCAAGGTGGACATGGTGGTGGTAATTTGAATTTTCAATCGGGTACTGATGACCCATTTAACTCCAAGCTTGACGCGATCATGAGCGCGATTAGAGACTCGAACCAAGAGATCAATACAGAGATGAAGAAGGAGTTTGAGGTGCGAGACAAGTCGCACAAGGCATTGGAAAAGCAAGTGGGTCAACTTGCTGAAGAAATGGCCCAAATAAGAGGAAGTGGAAGACGACTCCCAAGTGACACCACAATGAACCCGAAGCATCAAAGTTCAATCACGAATAATGTGAGGAATGTGCACATTAGCACAGTAAGTCTTCTTTCAAATAATGAGGTTTATAGTGTCGAAAGCATTCCACCATTTTGATGGTTTAGTGGAAGATGTAGGCGATGAGTCGGGAAGTAAAAATGAGCAGGAAACGATTTCACAAATTATAAGCGAAAAAGTAACTAAAAATTCTTTTTGTGAAAGTTGTTTAAATGAATTGCATGCTAGGGCCGATGATATGGGTGTGGAGTTTAATACCATCCCATACCCGTTGGCTCTATTAAAACCAATTAGTGCATCAAGGTTTGAAAAACGGTGCCCACCAAAGGACGAAAGGTGGGAAAATTTTAAACAAGCAAAAATTAATTTGCCGTTACTTGATGACATCAAAAAGGTCCCGGCTCATGTCGAATTCTTGAAAGAGTTAAGCACTGAAAAACGACACAACAAACTACCTGAACCGGTTGATTTCATATCTCATGTTAGTGTCGTTTTATCGAGTGCCATCCCCCAAAAAGCTCAAGATCCGGGAGGCCCTTTGATTCAAATCCAAATTGGTAAATTTAAAATTAAGAGGGCGCTCCTAGATCTTGGAGCTTGTGTGAGTATCTTGCCTGGGAGTCTATACGACCAATATGATTTCGGTCCTTTGAAAATGTTTGACACCCCCATGGTGTTGGCCGATCAGATTCCCACACATCCAAGGGGGATGGTGGAAGATGTGATAGTGAAGGTTTAAGATTGCTATTACCCAGTTGACTTTTTGGTAGTTAACTATGTTGGGTGTGTTGAGGACACACAACTGATAGTCATACTGGGTAGACCGTTCCTGGAAACTGCTAATGCTATAATAAATTGTACAATGGGAATGGTAAGCATGAAAATTGGGGACCGAGAACTAAATATGAATGTTTTTCCTAAATTACTAACCCGCTAAGTGAGGATAAGTGTCCTAAGGTGGAGATGAATCCAAACAAAAAGATATGTGCTATGGTTGGTAGGTTTGGAGAATCGAAAAAGAAACCGGTTAAGAAGAAGAAGGTGAAGAAGTCACCTCAAGAGAAGAAGGCAGATGAAGAATTAAGGAAGTTTGGCCCATTTGGAAATAAATGGTATGAGTCATCGGTCGGTGATGTGGAAGAGTTCGTGGGCGACAAACACTCCGTTCGACCACCATGAGGTGGTATGTTATTTGTTGTTGTATATTCTTGTGTAAATTTTATTTTGTGTTTCGTTTCTTGTAGTAATTAAATGAACTTTGTGGCTGTGTTCCCTAGATAACCCTCACGAGACCTACTCGTCCTTCCGAGCTATCGGAAGGTTTAAAAGGGCTTGTTGCATACGCTAAATGCAACCGTGATTCCTACGAAAGTGAGTTTAGGTTGTTGTAAATTATTTTCCACAAGAAAATTAAAGATGAATAAAATTATATGACTTGGTAATTATTTTAATAAAAATGGTAGAACTAAGTGACTAACAAATTTTTAATGGTTATGAGAAGCTTGCTTCTACACGAAGGTTGAAATTTGTAGGTAAACTATGTTCGCGAGATGACCATTTTTATTGAATATGAAGAGCACACGAGGAATGAGCAAAAACCAGGTGCATACGTATCTTTTTAGCTTGATTTTCAGTTAGTAATAAAGGGTTGTATTTTGTATTTTATTTTCCGGGGTGAAAATTTGGGAAGGTTAGCTGTGTCACATCCCTTGTGCGTTCTAAAAGCTCTATTCCTACACATTGAGGACAATGTTGACCTCAAGTGTGGGAATGGAGAGAAAAAGTTTTTTGATTTTGACCCGTTCATTTAAACACTACACATTGAGGACAATGTTGACCTCAAGTGTGGGGATGGGGGAAAATTCAAAATGTCTTTGTTTGAAGCAATCTAAGAAGCACAAGTAACTAAGTTAAGGAGGGATGGCATAACCCATGTGGTCTCTTGTCATAGTCAAGTTCAAATTATAACATGACGGGTATTTAGCGGGTGGTTATTTGGGAATAATCCGCCTAAGAAACTTGTGCTTTGTACATATCGCATACCATACCCTTTGTACGTGAGATTTTGAGCCACTTTATACATCATACATGAATATATTTCTTTGGTTGAGTGGACCCTTAGTCGCGTATTGTAGAACTTGCAACTTTTGATACGTTTGAGACCAAGACCGAATACAACCACAAGAATGATTAAGGAGTTAGGTAAACCTTTTCCTTTTACACCATTTATATATCCTTACCTGAAATTAATCCTTTAGCGCCAACTTTGAGCTTAAACCTTTCATTTGACCAACTCATTTAGCCTTTGACCGTGTAGCCTTTTTATTTTTAACCCGTGGTGTTGAAAATTCGATTTTAGGTTTAGTTAAAAAAAAGAAAAGAAATTGATGAAAAATCGTTGAGAAAAGAAAAAAAAATATATGTTTTGATAGTTTGTTGAATAAAAGGCGAAAGTTTTTTCCTCTTAGTTGTTTATTCGTAGTAGTTGTTGATAGAATAGTTGTGTTGTAATAAAAATCGAGTTTTCATCACCTTAGCCACTTTCAAAATATCCTATTTCAAGCCCTTAGCCTAGCCCCGTTACAACCCATCAAAGACCTTTTGACTTGTGCTTAGTGTTTGTGTTCGATGGTGGAGAATGATTGAGTTGTAAGCCTATACGGTATGTGTTCTAATCGGGTTGCGTGATTACATTAAAAGTGCTAATGCATCATCTATTAGCCAATTTTAAACCGAGTGTAGAGAACATTGTGAGAAGTATGTATGATTTGTGAGTTTCAAGGGTGGGTTGATCTTGGATAATTATCTTTATGTGATTAATCACTTTACTGCTAAATGTTTGAAAAATTGTTAAGATTTTGAACCGGGCATGACAATAGACCTTAGCTTACTTCTCAAGAATGGGAAGTGTGTTTCTCGTTCGACCCACGAGAAAGTGAAAAATAGATTTGCTTGAGGGCAAGCAAAAGACAAGTATGAGGATGTGATATGTGGTCGAAAACCGATGATGAATCATATTTAAGTTCATGTTTTTACGTGACTTTTGGTTTCGAATGGCCTACTTTTGATTAGAATTGTGTTTTGCAGGTCTAACGGAGTTTAAGGAGCTATTCGGGAGCTTTACGAAGCATCCGGGAGCGAACGGGATTAACCGGGAATTGGAAATGAAGAAAATGGAAACCAATAGTTGGGCTTAGCTTCGCCGACGCCCAAATGGGCCGTCGGCGACGCCCCTTGGTTATTCGCATCGGCAAGAAACTCGCGTAGACAGCCTATTAAGGCGTCGCAGAAAATGGAAAATCTAGAGGGCGTCGCCGACGCCCTCCAGAAAGTGCTATCGCTAAAATTCAATTTTGAACGGGTTTTAACTTATGTTTGACCATTTTTTGGAGGAGTTACGAATTCCTTGAGCCTAGCACTTGTTCTTGGAGCCTAGCAACCACCAACTATCATCTTCAACCCTATTGATTCCATCTAATCATCCAAATTCATCATCTTCCGTCCTAACCCTAGCTTTCCACCGTCACCATCATCATCAATCCATTGACCTAATCATCCACCATAGACCCTACCCTTCACCATACTCAATCTCAAGGTTCAAGATGTTCGTGATTAAGCTTCAATCTTTCGTTGTTCAAGTTTCGTTCACCATGAGCGGCTAATTCTCGAGGGTTTCACCCCGATGTAGGTTTTTGTAAGTTCTAGGGTTTAACATTGTTTTGAGTTTTGATTTGTGACAAATTGTAATTTTATTTGAAAACCTATGATAATTGTCTCGCATTGGTATTGTATTTGTGAATTTTCGAATGAGTTATGAAATTTGACTTTGCAAAATGTTTATGTGCGATTATGCCTTGTCTAGGTTAGAATTTACATGTTCTTGGTAATGAAGTGCATTGTAGTCTGTTATCTATAATGTCAATAGCTTTTGGCACCTAAACCACGCAACACTAAACTCGTTGATCATTGTCACAATTGAATTGAAACTAAAACGTGTAGGAACCCTAGGATTTGCATTACCGAACCGGGTGTGAACCTTGTTCTCAAATAATTGTTTTAATCAAGTAATTAGTTTTCCGTGCAATTGTTCAATTTAGTAATTAAGTAGTCAAATCAATTTTGTCGGATCATTTCGACATCCATTCAAACAAACCAATTATTTAAACAATCAAAATAGCAAGCTTCATAACAGTGACACTATTACTTAAAATCAATCACATCCATTCGCAAACCACAAACTCTTCGTGATTCGAACCCTTACTACCACTAACACATTGTTAAGGGTAATTAGGGCATATAAATATTATCTTTAACCGGGGCGCGACACTCTGATCAAATTTTGGCGCCGTTGCCAGGGAGTTCATGCGCTTTGCGTTTGGATTTGTTTGATTGTGTATTCTATATGCTATCACTTCATTGCAACGATAATATCGAATAGAACGACTAAACCAAAGTTGTGGTTTATCGTCATTCTCATGAAAAAGTGGAAATATGCTTCGATTTGTCACCCAAAGTGTCATACTCCTTGTATCTCATTATCAAGTATAAAAGAAATATTATATGACTCGGACATATAGTTACTTCTCAATTGATGTTATACGAAGAGAAGTTCATTTATAAGGGAAAACGGATGAAACAAATTTTGTTTGTCAAACCTCAAATATACTCCTGAAGTAGCAATATCATTTAAAGGGTATGAACGGTTTGAAACGACTGTATATCTATATGTTCGAGAAAACAATGGAAAACCATAAAAATTGTATGGTTTTACTCGGATTCATGAAGTGAATATATATTGATCATTGTAATCATGGGCATCATTGAGAAAATTGTAATGATGATCATATTAATAATGAGATTGACCATTAGAAGTGCAACAATCATCATGTTAATAAGAGATCAAACTATCAGAAATTATAAGATAGCCAAGCTAATAATGAGATCGAATATCAGCATTATAATGATAGTCATGATGAGATCGACCACCAAAAGTGGTAAACTAGTGATTACATAACACGATGGTTTGAACTTTGAAGTTATAATACATTCTTTCATATCTTATGGTTTGTATTACATACGTGCAAGTAATACATATACAATATCATAAACCATAAGTTTATGGATCTTAATTATATGTTGGCGTGACCGGTTAGACCACACCGAGCCAATGAGGATGTGAAACTTAATGAATAACCAGAAGATTCTTCATGATAATTAACCATGTCATAGTTGCTCTCAACAAAAGCTAATTATTACCAACCAAAGTAGGGTATGAATTCCTAAATATTATGGAATGAACGAAGGATGTAATATCCAAACATGATACTGTTTAGTGTTTTAAATAGATGCATCGTCTAAATGATCATCAAATTTACAACTTTAAGTTGTGTGTAGCTTAGCTAATAAGATAGCAAGCATATTATTCCATATTATCATATTTATGGTGGTTATAACATTGAATTTAATTTCCTTGTTATTAATGATTATTGGAATAAGTATTGAACTTTCTCAATGCTTAAGACACAAATTGCTTTTGTTGAAGACGATGATCAAACGTCTACAAATTGATTGCAAAGCCAATAATCAAGAGAGCAAAAGTTCATATTTGAGCACATGTGATTTTACATGCGGTAACATTATTTCATATCAAGCCAACATGTTGTAACAGTTTCTCCCCATTATAGTTGGTTTTGGTCAGGAACCAAATATTTCCCATCAAACTTTTTGTTGTGCGGTATACATTGGAATTGATCCACCACAACGCATAAAGATTGAAACTCAAAGAATGTTGGGAATATATGTTGGGTGAAAATACTATTTTTTATTACATACTTAGAGCAATTAACGAGAGATTTATTTATGGCTTGTTAGATCTTCTTTAAGTAAATTAACATTCCCAACATTAGAGGGAGATTAATGGCAGTTGGAAAAGGAATGAGTATGCATGAATTATCATTGATCCTCAGACTAAATTAGGTGAACAAGAAGTTCAAAAGATAATTCATTTACCTAGATTAGAGAATTAATTACCAGACATGTTCAATGAACTAAAAACAGTGACTAAGTAAGTCACATAGTCAACTGCTACTGCTCCAATTAAGATAAGTGTCCTAGAAGGACAAACCATATATTAATGAGTCTATTGCACGTCTGAAGCGTGGTAGACTAGTCGATTTCAAGAAAATAAAAATTCCTCGAAAAATTGGAGCAAGTAATGAAGAAGATGGTCAAGTCGAGGTTATAGTAAAAAAAAGGTCTCTTGAAGACACATTAGACATGATGGTTCTGGAAGAACCTCAGGTACCTGAGAATAAAGAGCTCTTAGTAAATTATATCATGTCTAGAAGTGTATGGAATAAAAAAATTGACGTCATTATACTTTTGTACATATAGCGCTTGAAATGATGAAATAACGAGGATCATGATTTAAGATCTACCTAAGAATGAAAACATATACAGGATTGGCCAAAATGGAAAGACGCAACTAAGCCAGAATTCAATTCTCTAATGAAATGGAAAGTTTCTGGACCAACAGTCCGTACAACTGAAGTTGTAAAATATGTTGGATACAAATAGGTCTTTTATGCGATTCATGTGAAATCAAATTAAGTGAAATAAGGCAAAATTGGTGGCACAAAGATTTTCGCAAAGACTCATGATTGATTATAAAGATGCACACTTTCTAGTGGTGGAGACAATGACTTTTTGATATTTTATTCGTCTGGTAATATAAAGAAAGAATTGATATGCGTCTTATGAATTTTATGTATCACGTGATACTGAAAGTTTACATAAAAGTCCCTAAAGGATTTAAATTTTCAAACTCATGTAAAGTAAGTTCTCGAGAAGACTATGATTCAGATTTGCATACATTATGGATATTATATATAGGCTAACTATAATTACAACTCTTGATGAGTTTATTAAAGCAGTCGAGTACTTAAAAGGTAATATTAAAACATCTTAAGGATGTAATTCTTGTGCACCAATAAACATACATAGAAAACTTGTACCCGGTGATTATAATATCTCAATGTACAACGTAAGCATGGTGTAGTATGGATTTTATCAATATGCAAGTGTTCAAGACATCTTTGCATATGATATAAAATCAATAAGAAAGTTTACGTGATGAAACTCCTAAAGAGTGTATGCACATACATAATTATTCAAAGTAGAAAGAAGTATGTGAATGATTATAAATGCCTAAAGCTCAAAACGTTGGCAATGTATCTTTATAAAGTGAAGAAAGGATTTATATGGACTAATATAGTAGAGTCGAATGTGGTATAATCGACTTGCTGCTAAGCTTAAAAAAGGAGAAATACATATGGTATAGTTGGTCCATTTGTTCTCATTAAAAGAACAATATGATGTTTACAAATATTATTGTATATGTTGATAATGCCATTAAAGATGGCATATCAAAATCGGCTCAAATATTTAAACTAAGAATTTGCAAATTAAAGATGGTGGCAAATTTATGGCTCAATATGTAGAATATGCATTTGTATTATTATCCATCAATCATAATACATCTAGAAGATGATCGACATTTTCATATGCACAAAGTTTATGGTATAAGTGCAGTTAATGATGTCCAAATAGTTGATATAGAAAATGACTCTTATCATCTCTAATCAAATAAGCATATATCCTTGGTCTAGAAGTACCATAGTTAAATTTGAATTATATTAATATATCTTGCTAGTATATATACATGAGCATATGTCAGGAAATTCATTAACAAGATATAACTCGTGTACAGTGAAGAGATAATATAATGTAATGTAATGTAATGGGAAACATTTATTTTTATACCCTTAAAGTATAAAAGATATGGATTCATATTTTCCTAACATATCAACAAGTTTGGTTAGTTTGTAAATACAGAGAATGTAGCAAAGCACATTCATGGATCTTATGCTATCTACTTACAAGAGAAAGTAATTAAAGTTTCACATGAAGATCATACATCAATGTTCATTGAAGGATTTCCCATTAATGGATCAAGCGACATATCAAGCCCGACACGAGCCACTTATAGGATACATATAAAAATGGGGGGGGGGGGGGCATTATACAAGTTACACTCTTTTTCCTTTAACCAAGTTTTATCCCAATGGGTTTTCTTAGCAAGGTTTTTAATGAGGCAACATACCTCGTCCAAAATTATCAGGGGGAGAAAATACGCGTTGCACTCTTTTTCCCTTAGCTTAGGTTTTGTCCCACTGGGTTTTTCTAGCAAGGTTTTTAACGAGGCACCACCACTAAGCGTATAATATATTATTTTCTTTTATCACATAGATAGTCAAGGGGGAGTGTTGTAAATAAACTATATTATGCTGACTATCCACATTCTAACTCCCGTCTCTTCGTGTCTTTTATATTAATGTAAGAACACTATATATAGAGGTTCTTTGTATTGAATGTTTGCAACTCAATGAATTATAATTATCTATTATATCTTTCTCTATGTGTTCCTTTAATACTTGTTTGTATGTTCATATACTAGTTGCTAGTAGACCGTTGTTTCACAACAAAAACAAGTTTTTTCCTTAATTGTTGATAAAAACAATTTTAAATTTACCTTGTATGTATCGGGATAATTCAATAATATTTTACGGTCTGATTTTTGTAAGTCCTTTATACCAATAAAGTACTCGCGCCTTTAATTTTATCAGTTATATAATTATTATTATTATAATTGATAAAATGAATAGCTAATATGTTATTTAGATAATCTTGGTTATTTGATAGTTATTTTAAATAGGTGACTTGTCCTTTTAAATATCACTGAAAGTTTTTAACCAATGTAAAGTTTAAAAATAAAAATGTTCGATTAAATCTTAAAAAACTATGGATGAACTAATCTTTAAACAGGAGAAAATTGGGCTAACCCTATTAGTTTTTCTCCTTTTGGAAACCACAGCCACAGTTAATATTTTCATAGTTTGAATATAATGAAATAATAATGTGATGTTTTCTTTATATAGAAAATAGTGTTTTAATCATTGGAATTTATTTTGATTTTTATGCATACTTTATATGATCATATTAAAGGGTTTAGATTATAATCACTTTTGATAACACTTGTGTTCTATCATTTTTGTAACTCCAAATTAATAATGGCATCCAGTTTTACACAAACTCGAGTTACAAAACTTTTAAATGAACTTGAAGTTCCTAAAAAAAGTCTTATTATATATATATATATATATATATATATATATATATATATATATATATATATATATATGAAATTAGAAGTTCTTAGAGTCATCTATATAGTTTGTTAGATAGTTTGTGTGTTGAATACTATTTTTTTGTTTTATGAATTTGAGAATATGTATATGTGCATGGATTTTGTTTATTGTTCGAGCGATTATGGTTTAGTCAATGAAGCTATAAATAACAACAAAATTTATCATAATAGAAAAAGATAGCTTATTTACAAGTAATAGATGATTACATGTTATTTATTAACATATTATATAGAGACTTGATAAAGAGATTTGTTTATGTTTCAAATTAGAGTATGATAATTGCATATAACAGTTACTGTTGATTAGTTATACCATCAGATTTTAATATATAAATAATATATGTTTGTTTATAAGTGATACATAAAAGAAAATCTTATTTATATGAAATCTTATTATAACTCGTTTTACACAATGACATGTTATAATAACCATATATTGTATGATTTGATTTTATGACACGCTTTGTATTCTATATGCTATTATTCATTTATTGATGCTATTTTTATACGTATATACTTCATATGTATATATATAGCTTACTCATGTATGTGTTAATTAGGTTTTTAACATCAGAATTTGTGAATAAAAATAGTACGCCATGTAATCCGTCACTATTGCAATGTTTAGGGCATTATAATAATGAATGTGTTACTGGTTTTATGTAATGGTATTGGCCGTATTGCTATAACCTTAGAAATTATATAATTTGATGTTGTGTTATATGTCATTAATTATTTATACAAATAGCCATTTAATAAGGCAATTGTAAGCGAATAGTTATATTTTATCATCAATCTCATAATCTCATGAAAGAGTATACGTATGCTTATATTAGACATCCGAAGTGTCATAGTTCTTGAATTTCATTATGAAGCTATAAATGATTATAAGATTTTAGACTGATAAAATAAATTATATGACTCACATATGTAATTACTTCTCAACTAATGTTATGTGAAGAGAATATTATTTATATGGAAAAACTGGATAAAAATTTTTCATTTATCACACGTGAGATATACACATAAAATAGCAATATTATTAAGAGAGTATAAAAAGATTAACATGATTTATCTGTGTGGCCAAGTAAATAACAGAAAGCTATAAAGCTTGTTCTGGTTATCTCATTCCCTGAAGTGGATGTCATTACATATTGGTCATTGTAAAAGTAGGGATCATGGACCTAATTGAAAAGGCTGTCATGATAAGATCGACCATTAAAAATTTTAATGAAATTCATGTTAATAATGAGATGGACTATCAAAAGTGGAAAACTAATGAGTGATTATATAACATGATGATTTGAACTTTGAAGTTATAATACATTCTCTCATGCATGTCTTACGTTTTTTATTACATACGTACAAGTAATACGTATAATATCTAACATGTTTAATCCTTAACTTTTGTTTATCATGTATTTTTTATGTTATATATGTTATTTTTCTATTAATAGATATACATATATTAACATTGAACTAATTGACTGAATCAGTAATTAATTATTAACTAACTGTGTTGGCTAACGGCTAACAGCTTTGAGTAATTATGTTGACTTAAGTGCTTATCTATTCAAACAAACAGGAACAGATAAATAAAATAATTATTCGTTATTCATTTTGTCAATTGTATAATAAATAAAATAGTTTTAGTTTATAATACTATTTTTAATTTAGCATAAAAAGTACACATCTTTACTATGCTTGAAAGAAGAAGTTCAAACTCACCGAAGATCTCGGCATTTTCTAAAAACATTTACTTTAGTATTGAATTGATGTATATATGTTTAAATTTGGGGAAAGGGGTAACTTAAATTAATGGTGTAAAGTAATAGTATCATTTACCTTTAGAGTTAAATGCTTGGTTGGTCCCTGTGGTTTGCAAATCTTGCAGACTTGGTCTCAGTGGTTCACTAATTACACACTTGGTCCCAGTAGTTTCAAATTTTGCACTCGGGTGGTCCTTACCACTAACCTTTGTTAGATTTCTCAGTTAAGTATATGCAAAATTACTATTATACCCCTCGTCTTCTTCATCCTTTCTCTGCTACCACCTGCAACTACTCTGCTACCACCACCCTCACCCTCGCCGCCTTTCACCGCCATACCACTCAGCCATACCCTCGCCGCCTTTCACCGCCATCTTCCCCATTGCCACAACCATCCACCAGATTCTCATTCAAAGTATCCGACATGTTCCCAATACTCGCCGGCAGACACCCGTGAAACTTATTATTCGCCAAAACAATAACTGAAACCGGCGAGTTACCGAAGTTATCCGGTAACTCGAACTTAAACCGGTTGTGGTTAATAAAAATAGCATCCAAATCTTTAGAGTTAAATTCTTTAGGCACATTACCTTCAAACTCGTTAAACCGGAGATCTAAAAACTTTAATTTAGGTAATTTAAGCACAACGCGAGGGAATATTTCGGCAAACCTGTTGTTGCTGATGTCAAGCTCAAACAGAATCTTCAAATTCTTAAACTTTTTCGGAATTGTCCCGCAAAACCGGTTCGAGTTTATGTGAAACAACGCCAGATCGGTTAACAGACCGAGCTCCTCCGGTAGGTAACCAGCAATGTCGCTGTGGTTGAGGTCTATTCCGGCGAGGAAACGTGTCGCCACTGGTCGGAGTAGACCCATCGGTTTGGTTTGTAACCGTAATGTGACGACAGTAATCCAACGGTTTTCTTCGTTCCGTTAACTGAGAATCTGGTGGATGGTTGTGGCAATGGGGAAGATGGCGGTGAAAGGCGGCGAGGGTATGGCTGAGTGGTATGGCGGTGAAAGGCGGCGAGGGTGAGGGTGGTGGTAGCAGAGTAGTTGCAGGTGGTAGCAGAGAAAGGATGAAGAAGACGAGGGGTATAATAGTAATTTTGCATATACTTAACTGAGAAATCTAACAAAGGTTAGTGGTAAGGACCACCCGAGTGCAAAATTTGAAACTACTGGGACCAAGTGTGTAATTAGTGAACCACTGGGACCAAGTCTGCAAGATTTGCAAACCACAGGGACCAACCAAGCATTTAACTCTTTACCTTTATAAAAAAATATAGTTACCTTTTGTTGGTTTGGAGAGTTCCCTTTCCATAGGTATCAATACAAACTTAATAGTTAAAACTTAGACCGTTAATTTTACGAGTTTTTAAATTTTTTTGGGTTTTGGTACATGATGAGAGTAAAAACTTCACGTCTTTGATTTGTGATTTGTGAATCGAAAGATTTTGCACTTGAAATAGAAAAGGTAAATCCAGATGTTCCATCTCTTCCAACCGTGTAGAACGCAAGGTGAACATGTTGCAGACAATAAAGAACTATCGTTTTGATTGTCAAAGTGAATCCATCTATATATTCATCCCATAATTTGATATGTTCATATATATGAGATGAAAGCAAACATATTAAAATTTGGGCTTCTAAAAACTTGACACCACTAAATGATTTAGCGGATAAGAGTATTGAAAACGTAATATGGGAGTGGGCCGGATGAGCGACCGCCCAGAGTCCGACTCTCACAGGGTTGGGGGATTATATATATACGGTCACCCACACACATTAAGAAAAACCTATATATTTACTTTTAACTTGGTTCTGTCAACTTTAATACTTGAAGCTTAAACCATTATAAAAGAACTAAATTTTAAACCCAAACTAATGGCTCACTTAGTTTTAAATATTTGAAAATTAATTCACTTTAAAAGGCCCAAATTTCAAACCCAAATTAAATATATGATTCACTTAAGTAAGTAAGTTCGATTATTTTGCTACGCTACTTTTGTTTTGTTTTTTTATGACAATTATCGGCGTATTATGCTTTTCTTATATAAGATTTATGAGTGGATATTGAGGGGGGTAGTTTTTTTTTCCTTTATCTCGCCAAGAGCCCATAGTCTATTTAACATTCTTGGGGACAATCTTGATTATAAGTTTAAATATTGATATTTATTGTATTTTCGAAAGAATGCCTGAAATTTAGTTCTTTATTAGTCACTGAATAGGACGAGCCGTCTATACATCATTCATCCAGTTTGATAAATTCATTTATAAACTTTTAAAGTTATAGACTTTAACCTCGAATAGACAAAGTTGCTTCTATTCAAGGTATAAGCATGGTAAATATGATACTAAGCAAGGCAAAACAGGTGTCCAGTCAAAACGAGTTATGAGAAAGATAGGCTTGACGCAAAACGGGTCATTTTAAAAAAAAAAGTATCAGATCGGCTCGGGTGAAAACTTGTTCTAATCGAAATGGACGTGGTTTATTAGTCGTTTTAGAAAGAAGAAAAAAAGTATCAAAATTGATCTAAGAGCTATATTGGTTTATTAGTCGTTTTGGAAAGAAGAAAAAAAGTATCAAAATTGATCTAAGAGCTATATTTTTCATGGTGGCTAGTAATGATGGGTAGGGGTCGCGGCAATAGCGAAAACTGTGGAGGTGCGGAAGCAGCGGCAGCAATGGGTGGTGATGGCGTCGGCCATGGCGATGGAGTTGGCAACCAAGGTGGAGGAGACGGCAACACCAATGTAGGAGGTGAAAGCAGTGTTGTCTGTGACGAGGAGATAGTGGCAAACAATGGTCATATGTGGTGTTTAACTATTTGGAATCGAGTGAAGTTAGCATGTTTAGACCCATTGTATAGTTTAAGCAGGCACAAATTAACAAGTATATGAACCTTTTACCCAAAATCTCATTATATGAATAATAGGCCTTGATTATCACACCCCTACGTGAGCTAAATAAATTGATGCCGTGGAAAGTTGTTCACTTTTATATTTGATATATACATCTAAATCATCTTATTCAGATATCCAAATATTATTGTAGAAAGATAAGATTATTTATATAATCATAATCAACCCAATGAAAGTTTTTAGATTTTGCTAATGCGTGTAGATCAACCCAAAATCCTTTTTAATCTTATATAAAGCTAAGATGATAGATTGATAGATAACACATTCATACTTTAATCAAATAGATAAAGATACTAATCTAGAAAACGAACATAAATATCGCTTTGTTTGGATTTACATTCCCATAAATAATTAACGTTCCAAATCATGTGACGATCAAATCGACATGTGCACGTGCTCCATCTAATTTTTGCGTTGACGTTCTCTATTGGTTATAGCAACTTTAGTTATTATGTTTTAATTGTAAAAATGTGTAAATCGTTGATCCCATGAATTTATTTAGTTTTTAATTTTGTTGATCAATGATCATATGCATACCAAAACTAATTTATCCAAGTCAATATCTATGCATACTTATAATATAGATATCCTGTAAAATGACTGCCTGGGACATCTTAACTTTTTCCCTCTAGGGTAGCATGTTTGAAAGCTATATTTAAGCAGAATGATTACAGCATATTCAAATTAAAACTATAATCAGAGTATGAAAAGTAAACTTAACTGAAAACTTGTCATCAAAATGTAGAGATCTTATATGACAAAACATTGATTGAATTTAGCATCTCTTGAGTTTGCTTAAAAAGACAGACTTGAATGAGCATTATGACAGGTCAACGGGCCAGACTTATTAAGAGTGGAGCAACATACATGAATATTCCCGTCAGTTTAACGGGCAAGCTTTCTCAAACTGCTGCTGCTCTTTGCGACATAATTCAAATTCATCAGTATTGTAGTACATGCAACCGGCATAAGCATCCATCTCTTTTGTGCACTTTTGATGGATATCTTTCAACCTGCATGGGAACCAAGTTTTTTTAGAGTTTTCTACTAAGTTATTGAAACTTTATTAAAATACAAATTAAGAAACTAATTTTCAATAAGAAAGCTAGTAATTGTTTCACTAGGCCGGTTGCCATGTCCAATCCACGAATGCGGTCAGATCTTGTGGCAAGTTCGACCCAATTACTATGAATGGATTAATATTATGATTTTCTCTAAGAAAATAAACTAAGCTTATATGGAAATGGGTCAAAACTCGCCCAAAGTGTACTCTTACTACATAAATCATTTTATGCAAAAGATTAGATTACTACTGATATAACTTTTTCAAGCATATCTGAAACATAAGTTATTGCAAAAAAAGAAGTAAACATATTGCACAAAAAGTATTTCGGGCCCAAAAAATCATCCATTTTGACACATTACCCGACCTGCCCCTCTTACCACCTCTAGTTCGTTGTACACTTCACCTAATTAATGTTGGCGGGCATACTAAATTTCATAAGAGGGTACTATATTGCTACCAAGGAAATATTATTGACAAAGCTGTTCACATCATTTATAGATGTTTCCAACTTGTCACATAGAGAATACATCTAAGATCGTTGTAGTGGTTAATAGTTCCGTCAACATATCTTCAAACTAATTTCATGAACAAACCCAAACTGGCACAACAGTTGGGCACTTTTAAGAAGTTCCTGCTCCATTTGCTCATGGAAAGACTAAAATGGATGCCTCAATGATCACCATACATATCGATTTTCACCGAAGATTCTTAGTTGGAAACTCCTTTTGAAAAAAAAAATCTTTAGGCATTAAATCCTTTTGTATCGTCAGTAGTCACGAGTACTGGCTATTGACTATATCATCATACCAAGATTATCTGTTTTCCATTTGTCCTCAGAAAAAAAATATGCGTTCACTCACGGTCATCCAAACACTTCCAAGGCTTAAGAAAAACAAGAAAACTAGACCACGGAGTCTATTTCAAACCCACATCCTAGATGAAAAAATTTGGACGACTCCTGCTGACTACAAACTCAGGGTTTTGTTGCATATGTAACCCCTCCTCAAGATTTGCATTACAAATGCATTCGTATTATCTAGTTGAAGTAAAAGCCAGAGTGATGAATCGGGTGAATACAGACTAACAAGATGAATGAAAGTCACATTGCTCTTCTATGTATAACAATATCCTTTACCTACCAATCGGACTCTAAATTGAGCAAGTAATCCATGTGGGTCTAGTTTGGAAAGCATACAATCGTTTGCAAGTTGCAACCAACGATACCCTTGCCACTGAAAGATCTACTAATTTCCATGCTCCATTCTTCTTTAGGTCTGACATTTCCTTTATATATAGCCTTAGAAACAGTTCAAAGAAAATGAAAATGTTCATGGCTGTGATACAAACACAATGACATGAATAAAAGGTGTAACAAAGATCAGAAGATACGGATATGAAGTGTGGATGTATTTGCTCATTTGACATGACTCAGAGTACAGGGTAGATATGACCATATGGAGTGAGTGTTGGCCCTTGGGTTTTAGCTTCTTAAGATTATCCAACTTAAAGGGTGATCTAAACTAACTGAAACATGTTGTAGGTTACCACGGCTGACCAATACATCCCATGTTACTCATGGCCGACAGGCCCGACACCAATTGTCTAAGCTCCTAATGAAGTGATGATCCATAGAAATTTCCTAAAGATCAATCAAGCTTATTAGACTAGAAATATAATTATTATATCTAGAAGGTATCCAAGTGTAGTATTATTCTTCATATATAAAGCCCTTGTGTACCCTATTTGACACACAATCAACACATAAATTAATACACAACACTTCTTGATTCAAGTAAGCTCAACGGAGAAGAAAGGCGAAAAGAAAATTTGAATAAAGATTATGAAGAACATTATCATTATCATTATAATTTAGGAGTCAATGATGACTCACGGAAACTAATATATGATGATGGATATTATGAAAAGCTAGTCTACAAAAAGAAAAGCAACAATTTTGATAAAATATTCGTTAAAAGAAATGCTATACACAATACCACACCAATACAGTAATGACGAAAACTTAAGGAAATTGTGTTCATGTTTTGGGTTGCAAACATACTTACAATGTTGCAAGATGCCAAAATCAGCATGGAATATTTTCCTTTTCGTATGGAATCACATTCATTGTAGTGGATGATAAAAGCATACCACAAAATCTAAACGCTAGAGGATTGTAAAAATAATGAAAGAACAAGGGAAAATAAGGACTGGAAAGTGGAAAAGCATCAACAAAATTGGCACTGTTCGTATTTTCTTATGGGAACACAAAAACCAGCTTGATCTTAAATAAGGGATACTAGATAACGCAGAATTAACATTAGTACACCTTATAGATGATGCTGGTAAGCTATATTCTAGAATTCTAAAAAGTATAATCAATTACAGCCAAAAACAGCTGAGGCTTATGTCAGCTTTGTGCCTAACTGCAATTATGGCTACCCTCCCAAAAGCAAAGAAATTCTTTTCCCTTTAAAATTCACCAAGTACAATACAACAATTCCAGAGCTAAACTTCAAAACAGCTTTTACTTCATCATAGAACTAGATCAACTTCAGACCATCTCCTTTACGTGTGTGTGGCTGTGTGCATATAGATATGTGAGACCAAGTTGTAGGTTAATGGTATAAAATTCTCAATGTCTAAAGCAACATCATATTATCATGTCTCACCTTTTCAATAGTCAAATAGATAAATGAAAAGAATTGTACACTTACAAGGACATAACATATAGTCCAAATACTAAAGACTGATTCAGACCAGGCTCGTTAGTTCTCATCGTTGGAGTACCAATCATGACTATAGCTATTCACTTGCATATACCGTATAACATACTGGAATCTGGATCCTAGTTGATCTGACAGCATATAGATATGCTTACTGAATTCGTGTGGCTATTTGTTTTTACAGATTGATAGATATCAAGTGTGACCACCACCCAGAGATTGCTAAAAATTACAACTGAATCCACTTAGGACACTTCTATCAGCCACTGTGCACAAATACAGCATTGGCTCGAGGACAAACAACTTGCAAACAAACCAAACCAGAAAAAACTAGAAAGCTACCAATGACAAAAGAATTAGTGACAGAGTAACATAATAAAATAGAAACAGATCTAACATCATAAAACATGTAGACAAAAATTCAAAGACACAGGCCCATCCAAAGTTCATCTCAAGTGTAGAAAATGTAAGCCCCGAAAACAAAGCCCGTACCATACACATTTGTACCCCTCCACCTAAAAGTCCTTAACTTTAATCCTACGTCTCCACGAACCCCTATCCTCCCAAATCATATCCTCAAAAAGGTGCAACTATCAAATCATGCCTAAATAAGGCCTACTAAATAATTCAGTGTTTTTTCTCTCTTACATTACAACTTAAATGCTATTGGAGGGCAACATTCTTTGAATATATGAAGTGACACATAGAATTTTGACACTCAAAACCTAATGAACAACAACAGAATCAAACCAACTTCATAACATACAATCTGTTTCTATTTCCAGAGCAAAATCACCAATCAAAATATCAAACTTCAGAGATAAAAAGATGCACACTTACAATGACAATACACAACGGGTCACTTGTCTGCCTTTTTCAAGACATTTCTCAGGGTTAGGATCATCCTTCTTGCACTTAAGAAAGGCAACATTTTCGCCTCTGCATCTAATCGCGATGTGCTTCGACGCCGACATTAGCACCGCCGATGTCGGAACAGGTTCTCCGGCAGCCTCTACTGAACTCGCCATCACAAATTGATCTGAATCTCAATCCTGATCAAACGACAAACCTATTTCAACACACATATAAGTTTGGAGTGAGATCAGATCGAAATTAACAGGAAAATAGACGATAATTTGAAGTAAAATAACATGTAAATGTAGATGTTATTGTTGAATTAGGGTTTACATACCTTGGTTCTTGAGTTTTGACCGGAAGTTGATGAACAGATTCGGTTGGGTTCAGGGTAGCTGACAATGGGTGTGTTTTGAGTATGTTACAAAAGATGTCCTATACTATGTCTTAACATGCAATATAGCCCCCAAAGTTTTTTTTATTTTTAAAATCGATAACATACCGCACCGTGTACTTGTTATACGGACATATAAGCATGGTTTACAGGTGTATAGCATGTGTATACGGCTATATGGCAATTGAGAGTGGGTATATTCAATAAAAAAGAGGAGGTAGGGTGCATTTAGCGGTAATCATTTAACTGGTATCTTTTTTTTTTGGAAAACGTAAGTCAAACTAACAAGCATTCTATAAATAGTTGGAAATGACCAAACTGCTTAAACCAAAGCAAATCAATCGATTCGACTGGTGTTAGGTTTATACAATTCGGTTCAGGGTATGAAAAACAAAGTTTAACGGTTATGTTCACAGTATGAAACTTCTAACTGGTTTTTTTTAACTTAATTGGGTTTTTCTTTTCTATTTTCATAGTATAATATTGTTGAACTACAATTATCAATTTTATAAATTTTAATACAACTAAATATTCGAAAATTAAAAAGTTGCCTTTATTTTTATAAAACGTAACAACATACATTTATTAAATTTCCATCGATGGAATATAACAGAAATGTGACATTTGATTGTTGACATATGATATGCTTGATATTGTCCAATTCCCGCTGTTTTAATATGTTTTTGTTGTGATTTCACAACGTTTCGATGCTAAGTTTATTAATTGATGAATTGTAGGAAATTGTGGAAAAACAAGTGATTTACGCGAGGAAACGATGAATTCGTAAGGATGAAAGACTTCATGGAAAGGCGGGCCGAAGAACCAAAGAAAAAAAGAAATCCATGTTATACCCCATATGGACCCGCAAAGAGAAGTGCATGCAATTCGTATTAGGGCTTACAATGCAAACTGGTTCCTAGGATGTATTGCAGACCGTATAAACTAATGCATACGACTCACATGGCTTAAATAAGTATTGTTTTATCCTTTTCTGATGCGCTGCAGATCGCAAAGGGAGTTGTATGCGGTCCACGATAAGTTTAAATGTCGAAACAGTTGTTTTGACCTATATTAGTTGTAGTTGGAGAGAATCAGATATACACGAATTGAATCGGCTTTTGGATGAGAATGGGAGCTTTTGTGGAGTTTTTGAAGGCTATGGATTCAAGGATTGATGTTGGAATCTACACGGGTTGGTTTATGATCATATTTACGTTTTAAACACTGGAAACATGTTTGGCACCTCTATAAATAGTGTTTTTACATGCTTTCGAAATTTATGTGTGACAACTGGCAAATAACTGGAAATTCCGTACAATGTAATCATTAATTTCATATTATAATCTCATGAATGATTATCGTAATTTAAATTCAAACTGATTCGTACGTTATTAGGACAAGTAAATCTGATTATAACATATACTGCTTTCCGTTACGATAGGAAACAGACCAAAACAATGCCCTAAGAGTGTTGGTAGAAAGTACTGAATGCACTAAATGCGGTGACACTAACCGTGTCGGAAAACCCGCTGAAACGAATCCGAACAAGAAATGAAGGCATGTAAATGCCATACCTGAGTCCATATGCAAATGAAAATACATGTTTGAGAACAACTATTACAATAATACATAACTTTCCGGTATAACGCCTAAATTACAAAATTGACCGTTTCGACCAAAAAGGCGACAATTGGCGATTTGTCCGCGAGACTAATTCGGAGGATTCCGGATGCCAAGATAAGAATAAAACAATGCTAAACATCCAAAAATAATGTGAGAATAGCAAAAATGCACATAACACGTCGTTTCCGGTCATTCGGCAAACAGTGCACAATTCGACCGGAAAGCGGCCGATCGTCGAAACGACGAATATTTTAGTGGCCGATAGCCTCATCCGAGCGTCTAGTGAACTAGTTAAGCATTATTTGGAACTCGGAATCCATTCAACTAACATGAGGTCACGGAAACACAACTTTTGGAAAAGTTCGACGGCGGATCATAAAAGTGCCGATATCGATCGAACGGTCGAACGGAAGACATATCGTGTAACATCCGTCGAAAAACGGGTTTCCAAAACCCGCCTCGTTTATTAATCGAATTGTCAGTTACATTTTTCGTTGATTATTTAATTCTCTTTTTAATTTTAAACAATACATAATTAATAAATATATTAGAATTTATAAACTATAATTCATAAACAATAAAAACGGTCGAAGAAAAAAATAAATGTCGCTGCCGGGTTTCGAACCCGGGTCAGTCGGCTCATTTAACACACAAGCAATTCACCACTCCGCCACTTAATTCTTTTGTGTAATCAAGGAATCAAATAAAACTTAAGTTGCACCCGTGAATTCATCTGTTTGCACCAAAAACTGAAACCGCTCATCGGCTTTCAAACATCTAGGGACTTTTGAGTGATCACGAGTTCCTGAGTATAACCGATAAATCAATGCCAACCCACGTTCTCAATCAATTCAGTCTTCAATGCCTCGATTCATATGATTTTCGAGATTGAAAACCGAAATCATATTACTCCTGTTTTGCTCTAATAATTCCAATGTCTCACATCTCGGAAACAATCGCAACACTCTCAATTTCATTTTTACTCTAACTTCTGTTCGTCGGAATCGTTATCTGCTATCGCCGGACTTTCGCCGGAAAACCGAGACATACATCAAATCGGTAAATTTCTCGATTCTTTCATCTTCTATTCATTGTTAGACTTTTACTAACTCAAATCCTTCAACCAGAATCGGTCCCAGACGACGTTACCGGGTATTCTGCACTCGCCGGAAAATCTCTGAAAATTTCCGAAATCACGCTGTGAATCGGTACAAATATCTAAACCCTCTGATAATCTTTGTTTAGTAACTGAATTTCACAATTAGTTGATCAAAACTGTTAATTTATCCGCTCAGACGGAATTCATAAATCAGAGCCGACGACCCTTGCCGGAGTTCTGAGAAAAACATCCTGTTTGGTACAATTCTGTTCTTTAATCTCATTATCTGATACTTTTCAACCAATTATAAGTTTCGTTAATCAAATTAAACCAGAACAGTCGAATATTGTGGTCTGTATCTTTGAACGAAGAAGATGAAGTCGAACATTATGTATAAGTATAATATAAATTGAATATTAAACCGGGTTAGACACACAGTCCAGCGGTGGACTGTGTGCAAACACACAACGCACTTCACGAGTTCGAATCTTACAAACGCACCGGCTTTCTGAATTAAAACCAATTTTTTTTAAACTGAATCAGAGTAGGTCCCAGGTTGTTTTTAAGAGTAATATAAACTGTAAGTTTAACAGATAAGACATACAGCCCAACTGGTTGGGCTGTGCGCTTACAAACCAAAGGACCCGAGTTCGATCCGGTTTCCCTGCAACCGGTTCAACCATTTAAATTATTTTAATGTAAAACCAAATAAATTAAACATTTAATTAGTATATATATATATAATTAAAACATAGAATATTTCGGGTTAGACACGTAGCTCAGTTGGTAGAGCTGCGTGCACGCGTACGAGAGGTCCCGGGTTCGAACCTCACTCAGCGCACCAATTACCACTGTCCGACCGGTCAACGGTCAACCAAAAATTTTTTATTTTTTTTTATTTATTTATTTAATTTAAAAATCAATTAAAAATACTTAAAAATAATATTTTTAAAGTTAGAAAATGACCTTAAACTCACAAAAAATAAATCTAAAAATCCTATTAAAATTGTTAATAAAATCCACTTATTTACCGAATCATTTCGTTATTATTTTAGGTTAGTTATTTCTCGTCGATCAAATCTCCAAACTCGTGCGCATTCAACATCATCAAACGAACGCACCCAATGTGAGTGAATCTCTACAAATTCCCCGTTTTAATCACATTTTGGGGTGTATCATGTGTCACTTATTATTTATTACATTTAACACTTGTGCATCCATCATATCCATGATCAAATGTGTATCCAATATGTATCAATTATTTGTGTGGTTAATGTTTAGATTAAATTTATCATTTTCAGTACATACATCATCATAGGCTCGTCTGTTCCCCATTACCTATGAGCCGAACTGTTCCCCATTACCTATGAGCGGAACGTGGCATTGCCAACATATGATCGGATCCGTTTGATTGAGCCTTGATCACACATACATCATCATAGGCTCGTCCATTCCCCATTACCTATGAGCGGAACATGACGTTGCCAACATATACATTATCATTCATGTCATATACTCATTCAAGGTGGTTTGTGTTTGTTTGATTATATACGTTTGCTCACATATGATTATTGCACAAGTTTTCCATATTAAATACATTAAGAAATCAATATCAAATGTTTTTAACAAGGTTCACTCGCCAACTTTTGTTGACCCAAAATCTCCCATTTTTACACATGATACAGGTGATCCAGTTGCAGCAAGAAACATATAGGACGGCCTAGAAGAATAGATCAGATTAGGCTTTGGATTGTTTACTTAGTTACTTTTTCCTTGTAATTGTATGAACTTGTTTGGAATATTGAAGTTGTAATTTGAATTTAATAAATATGAAACATTTTAGTAAACATCATGAGCTTTGGTGATAACCCAATTATGCCCCGACTCTTATTCCGCTGCGGGTCGGGGTGTGACAGATTGGTATCAGAGCCATGACTATAGGGATATAGGATAGGTTATTAGACCCTTAGAGCCTATACTATAGTTGATTAGAATTTTAAAATTTTTTATGTGTTACATACATAATTCATGATGTTTATATGCTTTATGTTTATTGTTACATTCAATGTTATGCAAGCATGTTCATAAGTACATATTACTATACAATGCTCATCATGAATCATATCCTCATAACATATCATATCCATGAGAGCACACACCACACAATTTCCATGATTTTTGCAACGATTTTTTTATTTTTTTCAAATCACATCAAAGTGAGTTCTCATGATGGGCATGTAGTAACTGGAAGGGTACAAGTATCGGTAGTCGGAACGTCCTGTCCAGGCTTGGCATTCGTATAAATCCAAAATAAAGGACCAGTTTGCCTACCTGGGGACTAACGATGAGAGTACGAAGGACCTATTAGGCCAAAGCATGCTATATCAAACGTCGTGTGAGCTAACCCCACTTTGAGTTGTCATTGTGTCTACACCTGGACACCCACCTACCATACATCTCGCAAACATATTTCATGGTTTTCATTCGGGTGATGCGAGTGTTAAACCGCCAACACCAATGTGAATCCTACTAAGCCAATAGTCATCGGGGCCCACATGACTATACAGGCGATGGTATGGGGGACATTGGAGGCCCAAACATGAGCAAACCCAAGACATCCGATGGATGTAGTTGCATTATTGATGATTATGTTATTATTTTTTTTAAACGACACATGACACCTAAAAAGACTCCTTAAACTCACAATCTTCTTATGTATGTTCCTGTAGATGTCGGCTAGGCAGCAACGTGGGGGTAGAAGGTCAGGAAGGTCAAACGAACGCTTGGCCACCCAAATCGCAATACAAATGGCCGCGGTGCTTCCTGACATCGTAATTCAAGTCCAACAAGCTCTCGCCGCAAATCCCATCAACCCTCCCCGTCAAGAAGACCAGAACGTCGACAACCCTCCCTCCAAAAAGTGCTCTTACAAACACTTCAAGTCTTGCGATCCCCCGAAATATGAAGGGACCGAAGGTGTCACTGCTCTCCTCCACTGGTTTGAGGAAATGGAGAACACCTTCCTCAATTGCGATTGTCTCGAGGATCGCAAGGTACGTTACGCAACCGGGAGACTGTTTGGAGTAGCTCTTACCTGGTGGAATACAGAAAAAGGTAAGAGAGGAATCGAAGATGCAATGGCCTTAAAATGGGAGGAGTTAAGGGAAATCATGACGAGACGCTTCTGTCCAAGAAGCGAGATCAAAAAGTTAGAGGATGAATTCCACTCGTTAAAGCAAAAGGAAGGAGATCATACTTCCTACAACAAAAGGTTTCTAGAGTTGAACCAAATGATCCCCAACTTGTTCACCCCAGTATACCGCTTAGTCGAACACTATATTCGAGGCCTCCCCTCGAAAATTCAAGACTCAGTTCTAAGCACTTCGCCTGCAACACTTGAAGCCGCTATGGACTTAGCTACCGAGCTTACCGAGAATCGCATCCGAAACGGCAAATTTAAGGACGAGAAAAAGAAAGCCCCCATTGAGGGCCAAACTTCAACCCATTCCACCTCCTCCTCAAAGTTTGCTAGTAAGAGGAAACGAAACGGCAGAAACTTTGCTGTCACACAAACAAACCTCCCTATCACTGCTGCACCCATCACCCAAGTTGCCCCCTCAGCTGCACCATATAAAAAGCCATATTCCGGCCTATACCCAAAATGCAACCGTTGCCAATACCATCACTTTCCCGAGCATCCCTGCCAATGTTGCACCAGCTGTGGCCAGAGTATGGCCTTTTGTATGATGCAGGTGAGGGGGCAACTTGGGTAATGGGTGCAGCAGGGATAGGGAAATTGGTTTGTGTGACAGCGAAGTTTCTGGTGTTACGTTTCCTCTTGTTAGCAAACTTAGAGGAGGAGGTGGAATGGTTTGAAGTTTGCCCTCAACGGGGGCTTTCTTTTTCTCCTCTTTAAATTTACCGTTGCGAATTCGATTCTCGGTCAGTTCAGTAGCTAGTTCCATAGCAGCTTCAAGTGTTGCTGGCGAAGTGCTGAGAACTGAATCTTGAATTTTCGAGGGAAGACCTCGAATATAATGCTCGATTAAGCGGTAAACTGGGGTGAACAAGTTAGGGACCATTTGGTTCAACTCTAAGAACCTCTTGTTGTAGGAAGTATGATCTCCCTCCTTTTGCTTCAAAGAATGAAATTCGTCCTCTAACTTTTTAATCTCACTTCTAGGACAGAATCGCCTCGTCATGATTTCCCTTAACTCCTCCACGTTAAGGCCATAGCATCTTCAATTCCCCTCTTACCCTTTTCAGTATTCCACCAGGTAAGAGCTACCCCAAATAGTCTCCCGGTTGCGTATCGTACCTTGCGATCCTCGGGACAATCGTAGTTGGGGAAGGTGTTTTCCATTTCCTCAAACCAGTGGAGGAGAGCAGTGACACCTTCGGTCCCTTCAAATTTAGGAGGATCGCAAGACTTGAAATGTTTATATGAGTACTTTTTGGTAGGAGGGTTACCGATGTTCTGGTCTTCTTGCTGGGGAGGATTGGTGGGATTTGTGGCGAGAGCTTGTTGTACTTGAACCCCAATGTCAGGAAGCACCGCGGCCATTTGTTTTGCGATTTGAGTGGCCAAGCGTTCGTGAGACCTTCCTGATCTTTTACCCCCTCGTTGTTGTCTAGCCGACATCTACAGGAACATACATAAGAAGATTGTGAGTTTATGGAGTCTTTTTAGGTGTCATGTGTCTTAAAGAAAATGAAAATAACATAAATATCAATAATGCAACTACATCCATAGGATGTCTTGGGTTTGCTCATGTTGGGCCTCAAATGTCCCCCATACCTTCACCTGTATAGTCATGTGGGCCCCCATGACTATTGGCTTGGTAGGATTCACATTAGTATTGGCGGTTTAACACTCGCATTACCCGAATGAAAACCACAAAATATGTTTACGAGATGTATGGTCGGAATGTGTCCAGGTGTAGACACAATGACAACTCAAAGTGGGGTTAGCTCACACGACGTTTGGTATAGCATGCTTTGGCCTAATAGGTACTTCGTACTCTCATCGTTAGTCCCCAGGTAGGCAAACTGGTCCTTTATTTTGGATTTATACGAATGCCAGCCTAGACATGATGTTCCGACTACCGGTACTTGTACCCTTCCAGTTACTACATGCCCGTCATGAGAACTCACTTTGATGTGATTTGAAAATACAAAAATCATTGTAAAAACAATCATGAAAATGATGTGATGTGTGCTTTCATGGATATGATATGTTATGAGAATATGATTCATGATAGGCATTATATACTAATATGTACTTATGAACATGCTTGCATAACATTGAATGTAACATTAAACATAAAACATATAAACATCATGAATTTTGCATGTAACACACAAAAATCTTAAAAATTTCTAATCAACTATAGTATAGGCTCTAAGGGTCTAATAACCTATCCTATATCCCTATAGTCATGGCTCTGATACCAATCTGTCACACCCCGACCCGCAGCGGAATAAGTGTCGGGGCATAATTGGGTTATCACCAAAGCTCATGATATTTACTAATATGTTTCATATTTATTAAAGTCAAAATTACATTCTCAATAATCCAAACATGTCCATACAAATACAAAGAAAAATAACCAACTAAAAATCCAAGCTCTAAACCAGTTTATTCTTCTAAGCCAATCCTATGTGTTTCTTGCTGCGGCTGGATCACCTGCATCATGTGTAAAATGGGGGTTTTTGGGTCAACATAAGTTGGTGAGTGAACCTTGTTAGATAAACATTTATTATTGATTTCTTGTTATTTTTAACATGGAAAAATTGTGCAATAGTCATATGTGAACAAATGTAAATAATCAAACAATAGCAATAACAACCACAAACAGTAACATACAATAACATATGAACTTGCATGAATATATAACATGAATGAAACTGTATATGTTGGCAACGTCACGTTCACGCTCATAATGTAATGGGGAACTGACGGCCTATGATGAATGTCTGTGCGATCAAGGCTCAATCAAACGGAGCCGATCGTATGTTGGCAACGCCAGGTTCACGCTCATAATGTAATGGGGAACTGCTCAACGCTCATAATGTAATGGGGAGCGGCGGCCTATGATATGGCATGTACTGAAAATAATAAATTAAATCTAAACAATAACCACACAAACAGTTGATACAATCTGAATACACATTTGTTCATGATATGATGTATGCACAATGATTTAAATATAATAAATGGTAAGACACATGATACACCCAAAAAACGTGATTAAAACGGGGAATTTGTAGAGATTCACTCACATTGGGTGCGTTCGGTTGGAGATGATGAGATGCGCACGAGTTTGAGGGATTGATCAACGAGAATTAACTAACCTAAATAATAACGGAAGGTATAGTAAATGAGTGGATTTTATTAATAATTTTAATAGGATTTTTAGATATATTTTTGTGAGTTTAAGGCTATTTCCTATCTTTAAAAACATTATTTTTAAGTATTTTTAATTGATTTTTGAATTAAATTAAATAAATAAAAATATAAAAAAATGTTGACTTTTGCGTTGACCATTGACTGTTTGACTGTTTGACCGGTTCTATTGTGTGCATGTATGCGCCGGGCAGGACTCGAACCCGAGACCTCCCGTACGCGTGCACGCAGCTCTACCAACTAAGCTACGTGTCTAACCCGAAATAATTCTGTTTTTAATTATATTTATATACTAATTCAGTTTATTCAAAATTCTTTTATTTTCAAAAAGTGTTTTAAATCATCGAACCGGAGCGTGCAACAGGTCTCGAACCCGGGACCTGTGGGTTAGTGTTGCACACAGTCCACCGCCGGACTGTGTGTCTAACCTGGTTAATATACCGATTTTTATTATACTTAACAACTACCGTGAGTTAATCCGGTTCAGTTAGAAAAATAAAACATCTTTATTACAGAGCATACGTGTGTCAAGGATCGAACTCGCGGCGTGTGATATATGTGTGCACACAGTCCACCGCTGGACTGTGTGTCTAACCCGAGATAATATCCAAATTATATTAAACTTATAATCAACCTAACTTCGTCTTCTTCGTTACAGAATCACAGCCTACGATTACTCTATTGTTTCTTGTTTAATTCGATTGACAAACATTCAAAAGACTAAAATGGAATGGCAGAGACGATTTTGGAAGTAAACATACCGGAGAAACGATTTATCTCAGAATTCCGGCAAGTCGTCGGCTCTGTTTTTTACAGATTTCGTCTGAGCGAACAGAGTAACAATTTTTATTAGTTAAAAGCGAAATTGAAGCACTGAACAAGAATTACCAGGAGGTTTAGAAGGCTATACCGTTTCACAGCGAGATTTGAGAATTTTCAGCAGTTTTCCGGCGATAGTGAATTATCCGATATCGACGTCTGAAATTGATTCCGATTGAAGGGTTTGAGTTAGCAACAGCTTAACAACTGATAGACAATGAAAGAATTGAGAGACTTACTGATTTGATGGAAAACACGGTTTTCCGGCGAAAGTCCGGCGAGTTCAAATAGCTTCTCCGACGAACTGAAAGTATTGCGGAAATGAAATTAAAGGTTTGCAGATGTGTTTGAGTCGCGAGAGGGGACTATGATTGGAGTAATTCAGGAAATGCAAGTTTTCGGTTATTAAAACCGATCAACTCTTGAATTCAAGTCCATTCAAAGCTAAATTGATTGGAGGTGTCGGTGTATCGGTTATAATCTGTAAACCGCGAACAATCAAACGTTTTTGGACGTTTGGTGACCGATTTCGGTTACAGTTAGCGTAACCAGATCGCTTCATGATTGACCATAAAATTTAATTGTTTCCTAGAATTCACAGAAAACATCAAGTGGCGGAGTGGTTATATGTGTGTGTGATAAGTCTTTGAGCTCTTTCCGGCTGACCCGGGTTCGAGTCCCGGCAGCCTATTTTTCATTTTATTTATTTTATTTTTACTTTTTATCAATTATAACTTTTATATTCTTGTTTGTTTATTAATTATGCATCATTAAAAATTAAAATTGACATAATACGCAACGAAACATTTATAACTTGATATTCGATTACAAACGGAGCGGGTTTGGAAAACCCGTTTTTGACAAATGTTACACATCCATGTTATTTGATACTGGCGCGGATAAGAGTTTTGTGTCCTTAGAATTTGAACCCATCCTCAACCAAACTCGTGATAAACTCATGGAATCCATAACGGTAGAAGTTGTTGACGGAAAACCGGTCTCATTAAACTCTATTATACGCAATTGTACTCTCACCCTAAACGATCACGATTTTCCAGTTGACCTCATTCCTATGAAGTTGGGAAGTTTCGACATTATAATTGGTATGGACTGGCTCAGCCAACATCATGCTGAAGTTGTATGCTGCGAAAAGTTTATTCGCATACCTCTCACAAACGGTCAGACTCTACGAATCTTTGGAGAAACCCCTTCGAAAGGACTCAAATTAATGTCCTGTCTTCAATCCCGAAAATATCTCCGCAAGAATTATGTCGCATTCCTAACTCATGTCGTCAAAAAGGGAACCAAGGAGAAGAAACTCGAAGACATCCCAGTAGTAAAAGAATTTCCGCAAGTTTTTCCTGACGACATTTCAGGACTTCCTCCCGTGAGAGAAGTCGAATTCCGCATTGATCTTATACCTGGAGCTACACCGGTTGCAAAATCTCCTTATAGGTTAGCCCCATCCGAAATGCAAGAGCTGGCCAGTCAACTGCAAGAGCTGACTGACAAAGGATTCATACGTCCTAGCTCATCGCCTTGGGGTGCACCTGTCCTTTTTGTGAAGAAGAAAGATGGAACATTTCGCATGTGTATCGACTACAGAGAACTCAACAAGTTAACGGTCAAGAACCGCTACCCATTACCTCGCATCGATGATCTTCTTGACCAACTTCAAGGCGTCGCCTGTTTCTCAAAAATCGACCTTCGTTATGGTTATCATCAACTCAGAGTACATGAAGAAGACGTCCCAAAGACCGCCTTCCGAACTCGTTATGGTCATTACGAATTCATGGTCATGCCATTTGGTTTAACCAACGCTCCAGCAGTATTTATGGATTTAATGAATAGGGTATGCAAACCCTACCTCGACCGCTTTGTCATAGTTTTCATCGACGACATCCTCATCTACTCAAAGTCTAAGTCTGATCATGAACGACACCTTCGACTCATCCTTACACTCTTAAGGACAGAAAAGCTGTACGCTAAGTTCTCGAAATGTGAATTCTGGTTAAGGGAAGTACAATTCCTTGGACACGTCGTCAATGACAAGGGAATTCATGTTGATCCCTCAAAAATCAAGGCAGTACAAGAATGGCAAGCGCCACGTACACCTACCGAAGTAAGATCATTTCTTGGTTTGGCTGGTTATTATCACCGTTTCATTGCAAATTTCTCCCGTATTGCTGTACCACTCACTGCTTTGATTCATAAAGGAAAGCCCTTCATATGGGGACCCAAACAAGAAGAAGTCTTCCAAACTCTAAAGCAAAAACTCTGTGACGCACCTATCCTCACACTTCCTGAGGATTGTGATGACTTCGTGGTTTATTGCGACGCGTCAGGGCAGGGACTAGGCTGTGTACTGATGCAAAGAGGAAAAGTGATAGCTTATGCTTCTAGACAACTCAAAATTCATGAGAAGAACTACACCACCCACGACCTGGAACTTGGAGCCGTTGTGTTCGCTCTTAAGATATGGAGACATTACCTCTACGGTACTAAGTGTGAAATATACACTGACCACAAGAGCCTCCAACATATCTTCAACCAAAAGGAGTTGAACATGAGGCAACGAAGATGGGTCGAACTTCTTAATGACTACGACTGTGAAATTCGGTATCATCCTGGCAAGGCAAACGTGGTGGCCGATGCGCTCAGTCGAAAGGGTTATGCGAACTCCATTCGTCTTCTATGTTCGCAAATCATAACCGACATCAAAGATCAAATCCGAGAAGCCCAACATGTTTCTGTAACAGAAAACGACGTACGCAATGAGCTGTCTTGTGGAGCAGAACTTAAAATCGAAACCAAATCCGACGGTATTCTGTACTATCTAGATCGCATATGGATTCCCGATCACAATAACCTTCGTGACTTCCTTATGAATGAGGCGCACAAAACACGATACTCTGTACACCCAGAAGCCGACAAGATGTATCAAGACCTTCGATACACCTACTGGTGGCCTGGCATGAAAAAGGATATTGCTGTTTTTGTTTCCAAGTGCCTTACCTGTTCTAAAGTAAAAGTTGAACATCAAAGACCTTCAGGACTTCTAGTCCAACCCGAAATACCTGTATGGAAGTGGGAAAACATAACTATGGATTTCATTACCGGGTTACCTCGCGCCTCCAGTGGGTATGACACTATATGGGTAATCATTGATCATCTTACAAAATCAGCTCACTTCATTCCGATTCGCGAGGACTTCAAGAACGAGAAGTTAGCTCGTATCTACATCAGCGAGATCGTAAGCCGTCATGGTGTACCTTTAAGCATCATTTCAGACCGTGATGGTCGTTTCACTTCACGAACATGGCAAGCCGTACAAGCCGCTTTGGGTACACGATTAGACCTAAGTACCGCTTATCATCCTCAAACTGATGGACAATCTGAACGCACCATCCAAACTCTTGAAGATATGCTTCGAGCATGTGTCATAGACTTCAAAGGGAATTGGGACGCTCATCTACCATTAGTTGAATTTTCGTACAACAATAGTTACCACTCAAGTATCGGCATGGCTCCTTTCGAAGCGTTATATGGCCGTAAGTGCCGATCTCCAGTATGTTGGCACGAAATTGGGGAAGCTCAAATCACCGGTCCATAATTGATTCAAGAAACAACAGACAAGATCCATCAAATTCGAAACAATCTTCTAGCAGCACAAAGTCGTCAAAAGAGTTATGCAGACAAACGACGAAAGCCCTTGGAGTTTAACATTGGTGATCATGTACTTTTAAAACTATCACCGTGGAAGGGAGTAATTCGTTTTGGCCAGAAGGGCAAGCTAGCACCACGCTACATAGGACCTTTCAAGATACTCGAAAGAGTAGGACCTGTAGCATACAAGCTTGACTTACCAGAAGAACTCAACAGAATTCATCCCACGTTCCACGTATCAAACTTAAAGAAGTGTCTCGCCGATGAAAACCTCCATATTCCCCTAGAAGATATTCAGATCGATGAATCTATGCACTTCATTGAAAGACCAGTAGAGATCATGGACTTCGGAGAAAAACGTTTAAGACGGAGTCGTATTCCAATTGTTAGGGTACGCTGGTAGTCGAAACGAGGACCTGAGTTTACTGGGGAACGTGAAGACTCAATGCGCGAAAAATACCCGCATCTTTTTCCTGTTACCACTACTACTTAAATTTCAGGACGAAATTTCTAAAAGTAGGGGATACTGTAACATCCGTCGAAAAACGGGTTTCCAAAACCCGCCTCGTTTATTAATCGAATAGTCAGTTACATTTTTCGTTGATTATTTAATGCTCTTTTTAATTTTAAACAATACATAATTAATAAATATATTAGAATTTATAAACTATAATTCATAAACAATAAAAACGGTCGAAGAAAAAAATAAATGTCGCTGCCCGGGTTTCGAACCCGGGTCAGCCGGCTCATTTAACACACAAGCAATTCACCACTCCGCCACTTGATTCTTTTATGTAATCAAGGAATCAAATAAAACTTAAGTTGCACCCGTGAATTCATCTGTTTGCGCCAAAAAGTGAAACCGCTCATCGGCTTTCAAACATCTAGGGACTTTTGAGTGATCGCGAGTTCCTGAGTATAACCGATAAATCAATGCCAACCCACGTTCTCAATCAATTCAGTCTTCAATGCCTCGATTCATATGATTTTCGAGATTGAAAACCGAAATCATATTACTCCTGTTTTGCTCTAATAATTCCAACGTCTCACATCTCGGAAACAATCGCAACACTCTCAATTTCATTTTCACTCTAACTTCTGTTCGTCGGAATCGTTATCTGCTATCGCCGGACTTTCGCCGGAAAACCGAGACATACATCAAATCGGTAAATTTCTCGATTCTTTCATCTTCTATTCATTGTTAGACTTTTACTAACTCAAATCCTTCAACCAGAATCGGTCCCAGACGACGTTACCGGGTATTCTGCACTCGCCGGAAAATCTCTGAAAATTTCCGAAATCACGCTTTGAATCGGTACAAATATCTAAACCCTCTGATAATCTTTGTTTAGTAACTGAATTTCACAATTAGTTGATCAAAACTGTTAATTTATCCGCTCAGACGGAATTCATAAATCAGAGCCGACGACCCTTGCCGGAGTTCTGAGAAAAACATCCTGTTTGGTACAATTCTGTTCTTTAATCTCATTATCTAATACTTTTCAACCAATTATAAGTTTCGTTAATCGAATTAAACCAGAACAGTCAAATATTGTGGTCTGTGTCTTTGAACGAAGAAGATGAAGTCGAACATTATGTATAAGTATAATATAAATTGAATATTAAACCGGGTTAGACACACAGTCCAGCGGTGGACTGTGTGCAAACACACAGCGCACGTCACGAGTTCGAATCTTACAAACGCACCGGCTTTCCGAATTAAAACCAAATTTTTTTTTAAACTGAATCAGAGTAGGTCCCAGGATGTTTTTAAGAGTAATATAAACTGTAAGTTTAACAGATAAGACACATAGCCCAACTGGTTGGGCTGTGCGCTTACAAACCAAAGGACCCGAGTTCGATCCGGTTTCCCTGCAACCGGTTCAACCATTTAAATTATTTTAATATAAAACCAAATAAATTAAACATTTAATTAGTATATATATATAATTAAAACATAGAATATTTCGGGTTAGACACGTAGCTCAGTTGGTAGAGCTGCGTGCACGCGTACGAGAGGTCCCGGGTTCGAACCTCACTCAGCGCACCAATTACCACTGTCCGGCCGGTCAACGGTCAACCAAAAAGTCAAATTTTTTTATTTTTTTATTTTTTTATTTAATTTAAAAATCAATTAAAAATACTTAAAAATAATATTTTTAAAGTTAGAAAATGACCTTAAACTCACAAAAAATAAATCTAAAAATCCTATTAAAATTGTTAATAAAATCCACTTATTTACCGAACCATTTCGTTATTATTTTAGGTTAGTTATTTCTCGTCGATCAAATCTCCAAACTCGTGCGCATTCAACATCATCAAACGAACGCACCCAATGTGAGTGAATCTCTACAAATTCCCCGTTTTAATCACATTTTGGGGTGTATCATGTGTCGCTTATTATTTATTACATTTAAACACTTGTGCATCCATCATATCCATGTTCAAATGTGTATCCAATATGTATCAATTATTTGTGTGGTTAATGTTTAGATTAAATTTATCATTTTCAGTACATACATCATCATAGGCTCGTCTGTTCCCCATTACCTATGAGCGGAACTGTTCCCCATTACCTATGAGCGGAACGTGGCGTTGCCAACATATGATCGGCTCCGTTTGATTGAGCCTTGATCACACATACATCATCATAGCCTCGTCCGTTCCCCATTACCTATGAGCGGAACGTGACGTTGCCAACATATACATTATCATTCATGTCATATACTCATTCAAGGTGGTTTGTATTTGTTTGATTATATACGTTTGCTCACATATGATTATTGTACAATTTTTCCATATTAAATACATTAAGAAATCAATATCAAATGTTTTTAACAAGGTTCACTCGCCAACTTTTGTTGACCCAAAATCCCTCATTTTTACACATGATACACGTGATCCAGTTGCAGCAAGAAACATATAGGACAGCCTAGAAGAATAAATCAGATTAGGCTTTGGATTGTTTACTTAGTTACTTTTTCCTTGTAATTGTATGAACTTGTTTGGAATATTGAAGTTGTAATTTGAATTTAATAAATATGAAACATTTTAGTAAACATCATGAGCTTTGGTGATAACCCAATTATGCCCCGACTCTTATTCCGCTGCGGGTCGGGGTGTGACATATCGGCAACCTATTTCATCATCTATTCATCTAGCGAACTAGTTGTGAATATTTTTGGACCGGAAATGCACTAATTTGACACCATATTAGTGGTGGTAATCAAAATCAAACGCTTCCGGTAATAAATATATAGTTCCGTTTATTAGCGAATACTTCGACGATGAACGATCTAGCGACATATCCGTCATCCGAAACTTATTTTGGAGGATGATGTGGATTAAATGCTATATAATTACACCCTAAACACAAGTATTATGCTTAAGATGCTAGAAGATTTACCCTAATCACCATAATTAACTTAAACACCAAAATATCTTTATTTTCAACATGTGATACAAAAATAATTTACACTTTACCCCCCTCAAATTGACGGTCACAAGTGGGCCCCATGCCCACTTGATTTTGTTGAAAATTAGAGATAGGAAGTATGGTGTTTAGGTGCTTGATAGATTTGATAAATGATGGATATATATATGAGTGATCATGATCTAAGATACATCATTTTCTTCTTCCAAAAAGTAGCAACATTCTTCTTCTTTCTTCCCCCTATCCCACGGCTACCATACATCCACCACACACCACCATTAAGCCACCACAAATCACCACTTTTCATACACTTTGAAGCTTGATCAAGACCTCTAAGGGAGCTTGCATGGATGGAGCTTATTAGGGCCTTCTAAGGAGCTTATTTTCTTCCATAATCTTCAAGAATCTTGTGCACCCATTGTGAGCTAATCTCCTCCATAATCTAACTTATTTTTATGCTTAGACTATTATTGTACAAGTTGATAATCTTGAAAATCAAGAAAAGATACATCAAAAACCCTAAAATACAACATAATATTAACAATAAATATTGATTATTTTGTGTTAATTACATGCTTATATGATTATTAGAATGTATATTGAAGTTGTTTATGTTGATATTATGAGATAAAAGTAAGATGATCTTGCATGATTTAGTATAAAAATAAGGATTTAAACATGATAAGGTTTAAATCTAAACAAGATCATCACTTACATCATCCATGTAAAATACTACAACTTAAATATAATTTTTATACATAAGAATGATTTTTATAAGAAATAAACATATGTATTTAAGTTATAATCACATCAAAAATGGGTAGTAATCAAAGAGTTACATGCATGAACTTATTTAAATAACATACTAAAGTATTGTTGTGAAAAGAATAATAAACACTAAAAACCCTCTTGATTTACAAGGGTTTTTAACCACAAAAATCCATGGATGATGATATGTAGATTATGTTAAATAAGTATTAGATGGGTTGTTGATGATGATTATGAGTTTAAACAGGTTTTAAATACGTTTTTAAAACGTGGAAAACGCCATAGTTTAGGAGAAACTATGGCGAAATTTTCTAAAAATCTAATCGCGATTAAAGCATGATTAGTGGGACTAAACGCGATTAGTAACTTAAAACGTCATTAAGTGGACTCTAATGATGAAGGTTATTCCTAAATAACCAAGTGTTTAAATAAAGTCACAAATATATATTTATAAGAAAAATAAATATTTTACAAATATATATTTTCTTATATGGAAAATAATACAAGTGTTTGTATAAATACATGTTGCTAATAAATAATATGTATACATGTGTGTATTGTATATGTATGTATTAGAAACTTAGGGTATACACTAGAAAAAACCCAATCTTATACAAAATACAAACACTTAAACAATATACCAAGTATTGGTGAGATAATAAATACATTATCACAATGGGTCGAAACAACAAATCGGACAATTAAAACAAATGCGAACAATAGGCGGACATTCAAGATTTCACCTTCAAGTTGACGACAACGGACGATTCTCGACGAAAACAAACATGTCATAGACAACGCTGACGACAAGTCTAAATATATATTTAGGCATTCACATATACGTATATGTTATCGAAATTAAAGAATCCGGAAAGTTAAGTGTATTAAAATGTTAGAAATATTATAAGTAAACACTTATAATAAAATGGGCTTACATATATATACATTTGGGCTAGGCCCAAATTGTAAAAATCATATATTGGGCCAAATTCCATAATAGTTATGAATGAGGCCCAAAACTAATAAAGGCCCAAAAACATATAAAAATACATGGGCTAGGCCCAATGACATAAAAACATGGGCTAGGCCCAAAGATATAAAATACATGGGCTAGGCCCAAAGACATAAATTACATGGGCTAGGCCCAATAACATGTGAAGGACAAGGCCCAGAACGCACATTGTTTGAAAACAATAATATATATATATATATAAGAAATATATATAACGATATTCAACAAACAAACAAACTACCAACACTATAATAATATTATAAGTTGTTCAATCATAACAAGTAAATAAAAAACAAGAATTCAAGATGAACAACGAGTACAAGGTCCATTAAGACCTAGGTGTCTAATGAAACCAATACGCATGTAGGTTACAATACGTTGTGGACACCAAAAGTTAAACAGTACGAGTTAAAGGAACGTAAAAACTGTAGTTTCATGTCCCTCCTTTCAATTATTTCAAGTTTTGTTTTTAAACTATCGAGGGGAAATACATGTTATATCAAAACAGTATGTTAGCTATGGGTTAGCAAATAACAGATTTACTGTGTGTAAGTAGGATGATAACAATAGTAACCATTAATCACTTAGTGACCAATGTGCAAAAGAAGTAGATCTATTGAGTTTGAGACCCGCTCCACTCCTTGTTGGTATACCCTTCGGAGTGCTTTTGTGATCCCAATGATGTCAAAGTAGTCTCGGTTTGGTTAGTTACTTATGGCACTAGTATGTCAGGGTGCTCGCGACACACTGATAGATCCCTAAATTAACTTATTTATGCTAATAACATACTTGGATTTCAATACAAGTTTTCAAGGATGACATTTTGATACGAAAACATTAAACTACATGAACTCGCCAACTTTATGTTGACTTTTTAAAATTACATGTGTTTCAGGACGCAGGACTTGAGCTGGTGATGGAATTTTGGTTTGGGAACTGTCAAGACAACGGTGTATTATCTTTTGGAGGGTTTGCCTTTTATATCCCAACTTCGTTTGGGTATATAGAGGTCAAAACCTCAGCATGAAATTGTGATGAAAATACTATACTATTTTGGAAAAATGTCTTTTAAACTATGTTTGTACGAGTGATCTGAAACTGATAACAATGTGACTTTACCTTTTGATGGTTGTATATATGAAGTGAAACTTATGAATGGCATGCATCGTTGTTAATTTATAATGTTTACTATATTGGATGCAATGATTACCTAATAGTCACACACTTGCGCTTCCGCTACGACCAGGGTGTGACATTATGAGCGACTAAATCTTTTAAGTTGCCAAGGTTTAAATGAACTAGACTCATGTGTTGAATTCATGGCATTGGTTTTGAATGAATTGTGATGACTTGCGTGATTTTGCCATGTTTTTTATTTTGAATATTGTGTGCTAGTGTTGATTGAGCGTTTTAACTTGTTGTTGGTCTAGGCACATAGAGATATCCCCTAGTCTCAAAAACCATTTTAGATCGTTAATCATTAGGTTTTCGGTTTGGTTCATGTCATTATAAATAATATAAGTTTAATGGCTATTAAAATTAATCAACTAAGGTATACATCCTTACTTGAAGATAAAGAGACGAGTTGGGATTTCTAGGTTATTAGTTGGGTGACCGATATCTAGAGTTCGGCTATTTATGTGCATCTAGGGTTTTTCAAGGTTTCAGTAATCAGGATAGAGTTAGCTTCACTGTTGGAGTATTTTGGCACGATAGTTGTCATATGTGTGATAATTGTGAGATTCGATATCTCTAATGAGAGCCAATTCATCTTAGCATTTCGTCACATTGTCCCATTTTCGAGCACAATTTATCATCCTTAATGGGAGGTTCACTAGGTTGGATCCGGGTCTTCATTCATTTGCCAATGTTAGTTACTTTGCATGTGTTTATGGATTCAACACGTAGGTAGCTCATTCTTAACATCTTTGATTGTCAGACCAATTTCCCGTTCTGGTTTTCATTTATTTGCTTTAGTATTTTTTAGTAAAAATCTCAAATTTCGATTATTATATGCTAGAAGTCGATAGAGGTTTAGTACCAAAAGATTGTGTTATAGTTTCCATGGATTGATATTTCGGATTTACTTGCTTTGCTACATTGCGACAGGTTGCACTTGCTGATTGTGCGTGGTTTAACGGTTTTTCCATTTTAAACATGTTTTGAATTTCAAATATACATTTTCACACATCAACACAGTATACAAAAAATAGCACAATGAGTTAATCTCATGTCTACACAGCCAAAACACATTAGGAAATGTACCATTTGACATTATATACATACAAATGCAATGCGATTGCATTTACAGAGTTCAATAAAGCAAACAATGTGGCATAATCACAAACGACATTTATCGTATTTTCAATGAAAGTTACAAGTGATTAACCCGAGTAAAGGTCCTTTTTTGTGCCCAAAAATTTCATCAGCCTTTCGTAAAATGTCCTAAAATAATCACCCTTTCGTAAAATGTCCTAAAATAATCACTTCTAAAACCTAGTACAACTCATGGATTTTTAAGCACTACCATTATAACATCCCGTTGTGTCGAATAGAAATTGGCATTGTAAGAGTCACTTGAATCACTAGCCAATTTTAGGAATAAAAGTTCTTGTCCATGAGGACCCTTTATCATATAAAAATCACAAACTTTGACTTGATAGATAGTTTAAACTTTTGACTATTATCACAACCTCAAATAAAGGAATCTACACATATGTAAGTCTCATGTGTCTGTGATTTCATAACCAATGCATCTTAAATAAGAATCATATTCCATGAATACGATCCAAAAATCATTATCACCGGTTAATCTCCAAAGATAATACATAAATATAGGTTGATGGAATCTTTCTATGAAAGTAAATGTTGTAGGCCAAAAACATGAATGATTCATATTACATGATGATTGATATTAATACTATGTTGATATGAGAATGACAGAATCATTACTAACGTTGTAGTCAACTACTGATCTCGTCGGTTAGCTGTTGACGGAGATCGGAAAACGCTGATTTACGGGCGGAGACACTGGTGAAGAGAGCAATGGAGGTGACATTGCGACCAACATCGAGTTATTGAAATGGATGGGAAGGTAGGTTTTGTCAGTTGTAATTGTTTTTAATAAAAATGGCATTTTAATAGTTAGAGGCTGAGCTGGAATTAAATGAGTTAAGGTGACTTTATATTCTTTTTTTATTTATTTAAAAACTATTGTGTGGTCTGAATTTGATTTTCTTAACAACCACGGTAAATGCCGTTTGTTTGATTGGTTTATCAAGATTTTTTAAAAACAAATCAAGGCATGACACCCATATTTGATATTTTTTTTGTTTGAGAATGTTATCATTAGATATTATAAATATCTTTTTTGTATGAAAGGTTACTTTAAAATGTATTGTTCATAAAAAAAGTCAGCTAATGAAGTCACTTTTAGCAACCTTACTTTCCAATTTAGCAACCTAAATTGACGGTTGAAATGCTGACTAATCTCAACAATTACTTGTTTTTTTAAGGATGGAAATTATATAGTTTTAGCATCGCCTATGGCTTTATAGCCTAGTAGCATCTTCGGGTTGAAATAAGGTTTTGGACTAATAGGTTTTGGGTTTGATTCCTACAAGGAGGGGTTTTCGCATATTTATTGGGTTTCTTTCTAAATTAGTGTATAAACATTATGCTTAGTTAAGATAGATGGTTCCTCCGGTGGTACGATGCTACTCCAATGGTCCGTCAGTGATCCAAATTTGCCGTTAAAAATATATATATATAGTTTTAGCATGTTGTGAGTAGTGAAGACACATTATTTGTTCCAAATAAGATTTTGGAGCTAAAGTACAAATTGTGGTATCTCATAGCTTAACGATGTTATATATGATTTTAAGTATCTTAACTTAGTTTTTTTGGAATAAAATCCACAAATAATAAAACAGACAATCATAGGTTAGTAGGTAATTGACCATAAGCTTCAATATCTATAAAATATTTTAAAATTTTCTGAATACCAGAGAATATACATAAACACAACAATACAACAAAGTTAAAATTCTAGCTAATTTGAGAAATTTTAACTTTATAATATTCAGCTGCTATTTCTTATAAAGTAATTTTGATAATAGCTTGAATATATTGTCTTAAAGTAAAATATAAGATGTTTTTTTTGCTCGGAACGTTAGATTGTTACAATAATAAAAAAAACTATTACAATATGAAGTTCACTTAAATTGCATTTTAATACCATATTAATATAATAATAATATAATTGTTTTGAAGTACCCTTTTTATACAGATCATAAATTGTTGAAATTGCTAGTTACATGAATATTGTTTTATAATTGTTGCTTTTGAAAGGGATAATATAGAAAACTAGATTGTAACATAGTTTAATATTTTACTAAAATATTATTGTTTAAGAATATATTATAAATGATGCGACTGTTTAAAACCCACATTATATTTTAAGCTCAACGTTTATCGTATATGTTTAGCGACCCAAGCAAGCTACAAACACCTTTAAAGGGAATCCAAGTGGATAGTTATAATAAGGTAACCTAGTAATAAAAAAAATTGTATATTTCACCATGTTTAACTTTTATTTTTATATATGGGTCACGAGTATCGAGCTCAGAAGTAATAATTAAAATTTCAAATCTCAATTTAAAAAAAATACATAATGACATTGTTATAACCGTTCTATTTGCTCTTTAATAATAGTAAAATAAAATAATAAATTCTTTTTATGGCCAACAAATACTATAAAATTCAGCCGTCCGAGAAACCTATCGGCGAAAGGCTATCCACGCCCTGCGCACACAACCGACATTAGTGGCTAGGGCTGCCCACCATTTCAGAAGAAACCCACTACCCAAATGTCCACTATAGTAAAACCCCTAACCTAATTGGAAAATATTACTTCAAGTGAGACTCTAATCTATAACCTCTACGTTAGAAGACCATGAGGTGCCTCCTCCCAAACTATTTAATCTAGGACTCATTGGCAATGATGAAATAACAACTAGCAATAATAGCAATAAGCATTCTCAATGAATTCTCTATCCATGTACATATTTTTCACTAAAAACAATTAATTTTTCTCTCTTATTTTAAATTAAATAATATTTTTTATACCTTTATCATTATCTTTTCTCTCTACTTCACTCACATTCATTTCTAAAAATATTAAAAAGTTTACAAGGAATTTTTCTCTTCAGATTTTTTTTCTATACATTTTCTTTTTCCTCCGGTTACAACCATTCAAAAACACTAACAACCATTTTTTATAATATAACTAAGCTTACTCACATAGTTTTAAAATTTTAATCGTGAATGCTATGACTATCATGTAACTAGAGACAACTATAGCATTAATTAGTAATAAATAACCCACAAATATTGATCACATGATATAAATGTGAATCCTACATAAACTGGATGACAGTGGTTATACTTATTATCAAGTATTAACAATAACTTACTCTTTTCATAGCTTGTTCAAAAATTCTATTTTTCACACATATTTTTTAGCATTTACTATAGTTTTTATTTTTTATAGTTTCAGCTTATAGCACTCGTGTTACACGCTTTTGTTAACCACCAAAGAGAGAAAAAAAAAACTTAAATTTTTAACAAACCACATAAAAAATCGTAAAAAAAAAAAAAAAAAAAAGAAGAAAAAGAAAAAGAAAAAGAAAACTTAGCTAAAAGAATTGACATTTCAATATTTCATAGGTAGATAAAGCATGCCACGTTATATTGCATGCACGCGTACACCCACGCGCCTCCACGCGCGTCTAAACCTTCTCACTTTCGTCTCGTAAACGGACCAGACCCGATCTCCCTTCACTCAACTCGTATTTAAACAACTTTTTTTTTAATTTTTTTTTTAAATTATTATAATTTTGTTTTTTACTTTTTTCCTCCACAAAACAAAACCCTCGACTCTTTCAATTCTTTTTCTCCATTTGGGTTCTCTGCAGCTCACGATTCACCCTCAACAACTCGCTTTAAACTCAGGTAAAACCCTGTTCATGCTTCACGTTTTGCATGTTTCATCTCCATAACATAAGAAAGCAACAAACTTTCTTACTCATGATGTTGTTAAGACTCTTCTTGCATCATAAAGCAACCGTCTTGCTTTGTTTCCATGTGGGGTTTGAGTATACATATTTTATTTGGGTTGTGTTGGTTTGAAACGACGATTTAGATGTCGTTTGAGTTGTATGCTGTCTTGTTTGATGGATTCACATTGGGATTTTGTGGTGTGGTACTACCCGAGTTGTTAGATTCTTGTTTTGGGAAACTGTAGTTTGTGGTATGGTTGGATTTGATTGATTGAGGTTAGTGTGGTTGTAGCTGTAAGCAAGTTTCTACATGTTTTGGTCTTGTTTAGCCCTTTAATTTGCTTTAACTTTTTGTTGATCGTTGAAAATGGAGTTACTGTTCGAGTGTTGGTTTGACCCTATGTTGGTTAGTATGATGAGATCACATTAGGATCTTTTAGTTTTGGTAACACAATTTGTTAAAGTTGGTTTCTTTTTTGCTTTGTTGTCGACTGTCGTGTGGATATGTTAGTTTGTCTTGCTTTGTTTTATTGTGGGGTTTGAGCGTACAGATTACATTGCGATTTTGTAGTTTTGTAGTACCTGAGTTGATAGATTGTTGATTTGTTGTGGTATTGGTGTGTATTTTGTTGTACTTTGTGTTGGGAAACCGTTGTTTGTGGTATGATTGAGTTTGATTGATTGAGGTTAATGTGGTTGTTGTTGTACGCAAGTGATTGAGTGTTGGGTTAACCCTATGGTGATCAGTATGATAAATGATGGGATCAGATTGGGATCTTTTGGTACCAGTTTGTTAAAGTTGGTTTCTTTTTCGCTTTGTTGTCGTCTGTCGTGTGGATTTGTTAGTTTGTTTGGAAATTGGGTGTTATTTGGTTTTGGTTCCATTTGGATTAATGTGATGGTTGTTGTAAGTTTTTTTGTATGTTTTCTATGTGTGTTTAAACCTTGTGGTTCATTTTGGGCTGGTTTTTTTATCTGAAAGTACATCTTCATTAATGTTTACAGTAACTAGATAAAAGTGAAGGGCACTTTGGGAAATATTAATGAAATCCCGATATTATGAAAGTCGTAGGTTTGAATTGAAAAAGTTTGCAACTGTTGAAACAGATAGAATATTGTCTTTGTACAGCCTGTGTTCGGTTCTTCTTTCTTCGGTCTTTTATGTTTTAATGAAAGTTATTGTACTTTTTTTGTGTCTGCATACAAATGTGCATGCCATTGACACATATTCTCTTTGAGACTGTTGCAGTTACGGATACAGTTTATTGTTATGTGCATGTTGTGACATGTTCGATTGATTTTTTGTTTAATTTAATATAATGTGCAGATAAGTTGAATCCAAATGGACCACAACGATGATTGCAACAGTGATCCTTCAGAAACTTATGCATACGGTCTCTACGGGCCTTTCGAAAATCTTTATCGTGTCGGTGATGAATACCAGACCAACATCCCACCATTGGTTACAAGCACCGAGTATCTCGGTTCCATCAAGAACCCCTTTATCGAGGACGAAAAACCGAAGGATGGATCACCATTTGATTTCTTAATAGGATTAGATATACCAGTTGTTTGGATCAATCAAGTAAAGATGGAAGATAATATGGATTCAACACCTGATGTTTCACCAGAAATCAAGAGCGTAAAAGTTAATAATGTTCTTGTTCCGGGGTGTGTTTTGGAATCATGGAGTGAAATGGAGAAGGGTAGTTTCGTCCTCGGGTTGTATATTTTCGACAAGGATTTTGTTCGGTTGAAGAGATTTTTGGAGAGCAAAAAGATGGGGGATGTGCTGTCATATTACTATGGTAAATTCTACAGGTCGGATGAATATAAACGATGGTCTGAATGTAGAAAAAGTAGAGGCAAGAGGTGTGTATTGGGGCAAAGATTATTTAGTGGATTGAGACAACAAGAATTTCTTTGTCGTTTGGTTCCCCATGTATCTCAAGAATGTCAGGATTCACTTATGGAGGTACATTAATCAGAAATTATTTTATGATACTTGTTTTACGCGTTCCTTATTTGTTTGTTTGAATTCTGTTTAACTGATTTAGTATAATATGCCTGAAGACTTTTTGATCATGTGATATTTGACCTGTTAGTTCATACGACTTGTTAGTTCATACATGTGTTAGTTACTTCATGTTATTGTTAATGTTTGACACCTGGACTATATTAGGGTTATCTGTTATTAGGGTTAGGCCATTAGCTGAGCCCATTAGAATTAGGGTTATATTTTGTCTATAAATAACTAAGCAGTTAATGCGGTAAAAATCGGATATCGGTCAAGGACCGATATTTGAGATATCGGTTATCGCGGTGGGATATCGGTAATTTTACTATCATACAAAATTTATATATATAGCAATTTAACACTTAACAATTCAGTATATTCTCTTACTATTTGTTAGACTAAGTTATTATTATTTATGTATTGTCTAGGGTACCTAAGTGTAATTAGGTGTTCTATATATTCTGATGTAATCTTCTCATTATTCATTCAATAAACAATTCGTTATCTTTCATAAGTTGATTTGGTATCAGAGCTTATACGCTCTGGGATTCCCTAAACCCTAAAAGCAGCCGCAACCTTCTTCTTCTCTTTTTTATTTTCTCTCCACTGCTGCAGCTATCAACCCTAACCAACCTAACAGCCGATTACCAATCCTGTGGCTGCTATCTTAACAGCCGATTACCAATCCTGTGGCTGCTATCTTAACAGCCGATTACCAATCCTGTGGCTGCCATCTTCCTGCATCGATTAACAAACCTAAGCCGATTATTATGGCTGCCATAACAACCTTTACAAATCAGGAAAAAGCCATCCATAATTCTCACAAGTTTGCTTTCAACCTAAAACCTACAAACTATGGCTACTGGAAACAAATAGTCGAACCCTTCCTTGCCTCTCATAACCTACTCGGTTATGTGGATGGTACCATCCCTTGCCCATCAAAGGATGTTACAACTGGAACAACCACCACTGTTAACCCGAGTTATGCTCCATGGATTGCTAATGATGCTCATGTCCGTATGCTTATTGTCAACACAGTTTCTGAAGAATCTTTTCAGCATGTTCAGGGACACACTTCTCGTGAGGTATGGTTATCACTTGAACGCGCTTATGCACCCGTTTCCTCCTCTCATGAATTTACTCTCAAAAGCCAACTGCTGCGAATCACCATGAAGGGTGATGAAAAACCGGCTACCTATTTGGCCCGGGCTCAAGAGTATGCTACTGCCCTTGCCAACATAGGAGAACCGATGAAGGACAAAGATCTGGTCATGTTAACTGTTACCGGCCTTCGTGAAGAATACAATGGCCTCAAGGCCAACTTATTGGCTCGTTCCCCTCCTGTTACTTTTACTGAACTACACGGGTTACTGAGTGACCATGACTACATGATCACAAAGATCTTGGCCACCAATCAGCAGGTGCCACACGCCTTGTTTGCTGCTGCCACAACTTCACAACAGCCCCTTACGGCTGCTGTCCCAACTCCACCACAGCCAAATATTGATTCTCTACGGCAACAACTTCATAGTCTTCAACTCATGGCTTCTCAGTTGGGATATCAACTTCATCCTGCATCTTCTTCACAACCACAAGCTTACTTTGGGTCTCGATCCTTCAACAACAACAGAGGCAACCGTGGCTCTCGTGGTTCTTCCCGTGGTAACTCTCGTGGTGGCCAAAATAACCGCAATCAGGACAACACTAGCACTCGTCAATTCTCTTGGGCGTCAACACAGAACACAGTCTATGGCCACTGTAACCGTTGTGGCATTGGTCATCTCCCATCTCAATGTCCAAATCAACCGAACCACTCACGTGCAGCACCACAAGCCAACTTTGTTGCTCACTCTGATGTTGCCTCCCAATCAGGATTCACTTGGAAGCCTGACACTGGATGCAATGGACATGCCACTCCAGACTTATCTAGCATTGACAACTCGGAGGCCTACTTTGGTAATGATTCTTTACTTATTGGTGACGGTAACCCACTACCAATTTTTCATATTGGCTCCTCAACTATTTACTCGCCTAACAAAACCTTTAAATTATCTAATATACTTCATGTTCCTGACCTTAAACAAAACCTTTTGTCCGTTCAAAAATTTTGTGTGGATAATGATGTTTTCTTTGAATTTCACTCATCTTATTTTGTTGTGAAGGACGAGTCTACATGCACAACCCTCCTAACGGGTCCTAGTGAACAGGGTTTGTACTCCATTCGTCTTCCTCAGCTCAAGTCTATCCCTAAAGTCGCTTTCACGGCTGTCAAAGCTTCTTCTAGCATTTGGCATCAACGCTTAGGACATCCTCATGCTCAAGTTTTTCGTTCAATTATCTCTCATTGTTCTTTACCTATTACTGACAAGTTTTCAAATACATTATGTACCCCTTGTCAACTAGGCAAGTCGTCAAAATTATCTTTATCAGACTCATCTTTTCGTAGCAAAAATTTGTTGGATCTTGTTTATTGTGATGTTTGGGGGCCGTCCCCCGATCTGTCTGTTGATGGTTATCGTTTCTTTTTGTTATGTGTAGATCACTATTCTAGATACATGTGGTTTTATCCCCTAGCTCAAAAATCAGATGTTTACAATGTGCTAACCAACTTTATTAAACTAGTAGAACGACAATTTAACACCAAACTTAAATGCATTCAATCTGATTGGGGGGGAGAGTTTCGTACGCTTACATCTTTTTGCACCGGTCATGGTATCATTCATCGCCGCTCTTGCCCTCACACAAGTGAGCAAAATGGGATGGTCGAGCGTCGTCATCGGCACGTTGTGGAAACCGGACTTACACTTCTTGCACAGTCCAGTCTTCCCCAACGTTTCTGGCAATTTGCGTTTGAGACAGCCGTTTACTTAGTCAACCGACTTCCCTCCCGTGTCTCCTCTAACAAATCTCCATATGAACATGTATTTCAACGAAAACCTGACTACTCTTTTCTTCGTGTCTTTGGATGCCAATGCTTTCCTTATCTTCGTCCATATAACCGTCACAAAATTGAATTTCGATCCACTCCTTGCGTCTTTCTTGGCTACAGCCCTGTTCATCATGGCTATCGATGCTTTGACCCATCCACCGAACGAATATACATTGCCCGACATGTTCGCTTTAATGAACATGTCTTTCCATATAACAAACCCGTACCTACTCAAACCCCACCACAACCTTCCCCACCCTACGTCTCAATATTTCCTGACCCACCACCCGGTTTTCCAGCTGCACCCACACCACTTACTCCTCCTATACCACCCACAACTGCACCTCCCGAACCTACCCAATCAGACCCACAACTACAAACCGATACCAACACCCCACCTGAACCCTCAACCGAACCCACAGTTCCCACGGTCCAACCCACCCAAGCACCTAGAACTCGACCATCCAACCTTCGTCCAAACCCCAAGCCACCCACTCGTTATAATCCCGCTGCCTATACTGCCACCACTACCCCTACCTTACCCGTTGAGCCCACCTCCTTTACCGTTGCTAATAAGTCTTTAGAATGGCGCCAAGCCATGGCTGAAGAGTTGGATGCGCTACATAGGAATGGGACATGGACGTTAGTTCCCCCTGCCCCTCATACTAACTTGGTTGATTGTAAGTGGGTTTACAGGTTAAAAACATATGCAAATGGGAACATCAGCAGGTACAAGGCACGACTTGTTGCTAAAGGTTTTCACCAGCAAAATGGAGTTGATTATCATGAGACTTTCAGCCCAGTAATCAAACCTGCTACGGTTCGGACTATTTTATCCCTGGCTGTCACCAACAAGTGGATTCTCAGACAATTAGATGTTCAGAATGCTTTTCTGCATGGTGATCTTCAGGAGACAGTTTATATGAGGCAACCTCCTGGTTTTGTTGACCCGACTAGGCCAGCTCATGTGTGCTTATTACACAAGTCTTTGTATGGTCTCAAGCAAGCTCCTCGTGCTTGGTTTACAAAATTATCAACGGCTCTTTACCAATTGGGTTTTCACGGGTCCAAAACTGACCCGTCCCTGTTTATTCTTAACAACAATGGTACTTTGGTTTACCTTCTTGTCTATGTAGATGATATTATCATCACAGGTAATCACTCTGGGGCGTTAATGCTGTTATTGACCGCTTGAGCTCTATGTTTGCAATTAAAGATCTGGGTCCATTACATTATTTTTTGGGTATTGAAGTGGTGCATCATGGTTCGGATCTGGTCCTATCTCAACGAAGATACATTCTTGATATTCTTCATCGTGCAGGTCTTGCAGACTGCAAACCCGTGTCGTCCCCTATGAGTACTTCTCAGGTTTTCTTACCTGATGATAGCCCTTTACTTGATGATCCTTCTAGATACAGGCAGACGGTCGGTGCTCTTCAATATGCAACTTTAACTCGTCCGGACATTGCTTTTACAGTTAACAAGGTTTGTCAATTCATGCATGCTCCTACCGAGAATCATTGGGCTGGTGTGAAACATATTCTGCGTTACTTGAAGGGCACGGCTGATATGGGTCTCTTATTTCGTCACAACACGGGGTCTAGGCTACAAGCCTTTTCTGACTCTCATTGGGCTACTAATCTTCGGGCGTTCTCGGATTCTGATTGGGCTGGTTGCCCTATCGATCGTCGTTCCACGGGGGGATATGCTGTTTATCTGGGTTCTAATCTTATTTCGTGGTCTGCTCGAAAACAACGAACTGTCTCTCGATCTTCAACAGAATCTGAATATAAGGCTATTGCTGATACTGTAGCAGAACTGATTTGGCTGAAATCTCTTCTTCATGAACTCGGTCTGTTTAGCAAGGCACCAACGCTTTGGTGTGATAATCTTGGTGCAACCTATCTCTCTGCTAATCCAGTATTTCATGCTCGTACAAAACATGTTGAAATAGACTATCACTTTGTTCGTGAACAAGTTACTCAAGGGAAGCTGAATGTCAAGTTCATCTCCACTAATGATCAAATTGCTGATGTGTTTACAAAGGCTCTACCTTCACAAAGATTTGAGTTTCTACGGTCCAAGTTGCAGGTCGTTCCCCGCCCTCAACTTGCGGGGGGATGTTAGACTAAGTTATTATTATTTATGTATTGTCTAGGGTACCTAAGTGTAATTAGGTGTTCTATATATTCTGATGTAATCTTCTCATTATTCATTCAATAAACAATTCGTTATCTTTGATAAGTTGATTCTATTAAACAACTTAACCTTTTGCAACTTGCAAAAGACTAACAGTTGTAGCAAGTAGGAACTGATTAAGACTTAAAACACTAACATTTAAGAATTAAGACTTAAAACACTAATAGCAACAATAAGAAGAAAGACGAATGGTAGAACTAAGAAGAAAGGTACTGATATCGGGAAAATCGGTGATGCTTGATGCCTTGAAAGACAATGATCGAATAAAATAGGAGATGCACTTAGACTAGCATAGATCTCTGGTGAACTTTAAATGTTCAAGATACGCGGTGAAAAGCCCATTATAGATTCTAAAAGTTTCAATAAATAAATAGAAAGATGGTGTTACTTATGAAGCATTTGCTTTTCCAATACAAGGATGAAAAAATATTAGCTAACATGAAAAAAACAGATGTGTAAATTAGAAAACAGATCAAACGCATCACTTGCAAAAAAAATCTGGCTTAGAATGGGTCTAAACGGGTGAACAATGGGCTGGTCAAAAGCTCATTTGTGGAGTAAAAGGGGCAGATTAGTCAACTGCTGGCACTTTTAGGGCTCTAAGTCTCTAACCACTACAACAATGCACCCATGACCACCTACCGACCACCGCTGTCCACTATTGCACCAAAAAAAAATCAAAAAGAAAAGAGAGAAGGAAAACAAAAAATAATTGATTTGGAACTCAAATGACCACACAAAATATCGAATGTAACCCTAAAGCAAGAGAAGCCAGACTACGAAAAATTACTTTGTATGTGTGTATATTTATTTGTATATATTCAAAGGTTTGGTCTCTTTTATTATTGAAACCAAAGATCGTATTTTTGTTTTGTAACATCTTTTTCAGGTTTCTAGGACATTTGGAGACTCAAAGATATCACTAGAACAATACGTTACCTCCATAAAAACTTTAATCGGGATGAAACTGTTCATCGATGCAGTGGCAATCGGAAAAGGTAAGCAAGATTTAACAGCAAACGCCATAGAACCCACAAAACAAAACCAAGCAATACACATTCGCCCCGAAATCCCAACCGGAAAAGCTTGTTCCGCACTCACTTCAACAGAAATTATCAAATTCCTTACCGGTGATTATCGGTTAAGCAAAGCGCGATCCAGTGATTTATTCTGGGAAGCGGTTTGGCCCCGATTGCTTGCACGCGGGTGGCACTCAGAACAACCAAACTGGTACAGTTATGCCGTAAACGGGAGGCATTCTTTAGTGTTCTTGATGCCAGGTGTGAAAAAGTTTTCGAGAAAACTAGTCAAAGGGGAAGCGTATTTGGATTCGGTTACCGATGTTTTGAATAAAGTAGCATCTGACCCGCAACTTCTTGAACTTGATAATGAACAAAATGGCGTGAGTGAAATGAAAATCAACGAAAGCGAAGAAGAAGAAGAAGACAAGGAAGAAAATGAGTTTTTCGGGAAACGGAAAAGCCATTGTTATCTTCAACCTCGAGCTCCGAATCTGAATCACGGGAACGTTTTAATGAACTTTACGGTGGTTGATACAAGTTTACGATGTGGAAAAATCTATCGGGTTAGAGAATTGGACGCCATGAAGTTGGGTTTAAGATCGCGTTCTGATGAATTTCGTAGCGAGTTGGTTTCTAGTGATGATTCAGACGGTGAAAACATGTTTCTTCTGGATCGAGAAACGAATGCTAACGGTCAAAAGCCTGCGAAGAAACAGAAAACGTCAGGTGGAATGAAGAGTCTTGAAAAAAAAACATGTGAAGACTGCCAACGGTTCAGATTCGGTCACTATGAAAGCCAAAATGAGCAGGAAATCGAGCCAAGAAAACGCAGGGCATCATGCTAAAAGACGTAGGAGATTAACCGCATGCATTCGTGTAGATTCAAAGGCTGGTTCTAGCTTCGATTCTCAAGTGGGCTCGTCATCTCAGGCTAATAATAATATAATAATATAATAATAATCACAAATTGTCATCCAATTTAAGTTTTACATCAAGATGCAGCTCAATCGACACTGAAGAACAAAATAAGCCTCAATCGATGAACTTAATAGATTTGAATTATCCCCATGTGACCCCTGAATTTGAAAATAGTGAATTTGTGACCGATGTTAAATATGAAAGAAACGAGCCGGGCCCACAGAAACAATCTGAAAATATTGTGAGTCGCAAGGAGCAAGAAAACGGTGGTTCAAGAAGGCAGAGTACGAGAAACAGGCCACCAACGGCTAGAGCGTTAGAAGCTTTTGCTAATGGATTCTTGACTATTAATAGCAGGAAAAAGGGTAGGGAAGAATTAAAGTCGAGAACTTTCAAACATACCGTTGGTGAAGTTGGGGTTATTAGTGAGTGTAGTACAGGTGATGCTTCTTCTGCTGTAAAAGGATACGACGAAAATGTCGAAATTGAGAATTAGTCGAAAACAACATTTGTGTACACGTTGCAGAGTGGGGTAACGCCGTCAAGATTTGATTTTGATGATGACCCATGAAGAGAAATTGGTTTGAGATTTGACCCTGGTTCAGGTTGGATTAGATTTGATTTGATTTGATTATACCGTTGACCTTTTTTTTTTAAATCTTTGACCTATTAAGATATGAATGAGAATCAGGTATATGTAGGTGCACCTTGTCTTGTTGTTCATATCAGTGTTCTGTAACTATTCTGAAGCATGATTGGAATTATTATAAACTGATAATCATGTGGGGAGGAGATTTGACCTTGAATCTTACATTGCATGATGAATTGACTTTGTGAACATCAAGCTAGAAGTGAGTCTAGCAATAATGGATAGGTGAACATAAATATATGGTATTGTGTTGCATTAGGAATTGTTAACTAGAGTTCTCTCTAGTCAACAAATTCTTTAGCCTGGTTTAAACTATAAACCATATTGAAAAGAAGTTTTAATATATGCACATACAATACAAACATGTTTAGGATCTTATGGAAAGCTAACATTTTACTTCAATTTTTTATACCTATTAATGCATATACGTGACTGGGAATCTAGGAGTAGTTTCAAATTTTATTTCTTTTAATCATAAACCCAACTATCATCACCCTTTCATTCATATTCAAGATTTCAATAATATATATTGTTCAACCCCAATTTGTCAAGTGTGTGCGGAAGATTATGTTTAATAAAGAATTTGGCCTTTGTTTAAAACAAAGCTAGAAATAGAAGTTGAAAATGTTTACATACAGTTTGTAGGTTTATACATTGTTGATATACCTGTGGATTACATATAAAAAATAAAGTTACTCAACCTTAATTACATGAAATAACACCCCATTAACGATTTCTACCACAGTCATAACTCATATATTGCTGCTCTATAAACCATTTCATTTTATGTTACTCCACAATCTTGATTACAAGAAGATAATGTCTGTAAGAGATAAGATTAATTGATTCTTTACTCATAGGGATATGATTTATATTTCACAAATTGTCAAAATATAACAATTACACCTCATGATCACACCATGAAAATAATATTGATCAACGATCATTTACATGACTTGATGTCACTCTACACCCTTGATTACGTACATATAACAAATAATGTTGATAAACAATTATCTTGTTAAAAATGATGTTTTCTCGTTCTTGTATAAAACATATGATGCAAGCTTGTCAACACAACCCGACTTTATTGGAATTTATTTTTAGGGAAATATAAAACATAAGCATTTTACTGATAAATTACTATATCATATGTTGAGGTTAAATATACCGTCTCAAACATTTTGCAACAAATGATACAATCTTCTGAGTTAAATGTCAACCATACAATATTATGAACTAATATCATTTTGTGTAATAAGGAGTGTGTACTTGAAATGTACATAGAATCAATATTCAATCAATTACCCAACATATATTACAACCTTTCAAAGGACCGGAACATAGAAAATAAGTGCAAACATTTAACAAGAGTCTTAATTCATAAATTCAAGTAGAGCAACTGGTTGGGCTTTTGTACCAAACTTAAGTTGTCAAAAGGAGACCCGAGTTATAAATCAATGTACAACCATCTAGGGTAGTATCATCTGGCCCTTCAATCCACCTGATGTCAAACGCCTACAACAATAGTATCATTAGGCTCGAAAGTCAATCGCACGACTTGTCCCAAGAGGAAACCACACGACTAGTTTTTTTTTTCTTTTTTCTGAGAGGCTACTATTACATCTACAACAATTTGCTTCTTGGATTGACACTGTCTGCCACCTGTGTGACAGGTGGCTATTGATGTTTTTTTTTTTTTTTTCATTTTGAGTTTTATATTATATAGTTTATTGCGCGAGATAATCACCAAAATCTATGTGGTTTAGTTGGTTTTCGTGCCTACTCACATAATATTGGCAGCTGGCGATTGGATCTTATTTTTTTTGTTTTCGGCTGTGTATTATATTTATTCTTGCTACACGCACTTAGAGGTGTACAATTCGGTTTTTTTCAAAAACCGGTTTCGGTTATTAACCGAACGGTTTTTCTCTTCAAAAAAATAACCGGTTCCGGTTACTAACCGGATTTTTTTTAACTCAAAACAATAATCGGTCCAACTGGTTAGGACCGGTTTTTAACCGGTTTTATGCCAAAAAAACCCAGCTTTTTTCCGGTTTAAACCCGTTATTTATAACCGGTTTCGGTTTTAAAACCGGTGTTGAAGATAAAGATCACTAACCGGTCTATAACCGCTGGTTCGGTTCGGTTTTAAAACCGGTTAAAATAAACCGGTTTCAGTTTTTTTCCGGTTTCAGTTCTAAAACCGGTTTTTATACACATCTACACGCACTATTGCAATGTTTTTCGGTTCAAATCATGATAAAAGTGTCAATTCTAATAGCTTTGTGTACACTGTGGCTATCAAATTGTTTTAGATATTCATCTCAACTAGATTTACATTAATATTAATATTATTATTAAATATTATTATTATTATTATACATATTATACATATGAAAAGCAAGTAATGATGAATAGTATATTTAATTACTTAATTACTATTAATAAGTAATAAGTAATAAGTAACAATTAAATAAATATATATTTTATTAATTTATTAATTATTTATATGTTATTTTCACTCAGATACTTATATATAAATAAATAATAATAAATATATTAATAGAAATTTTATTTTAAATATTTTTTGTTAGTCATTATTATTATTATACATATGAAAAGTAGGTTATCATGAATAGTAAATTTAATTACTTTATTATTAATAAGTAATAAGTAATGAACAATTAAATATATATATTTTTTATTAATTTTATATATATTATTTTCATTCAGATACTTATATATATAAATAAATAATAATAAATATATTAATGGAAAGTTTTATTTTAAATATTTGTTTTATTAATTAGTTATATGTTATTTTCATTGAGATACTTATATATAAAAATAAATAAGTAATATTAAATATATAAATATATTAATAGAAAGTTTTGATAAATAGTAATTGAAAATTATTAAATATTTGTTTTTATTTTATTATATTTTATCTATTCTTCATTTGATTTTTTCGTAATAAATAATTAAGTATTTGTTTCTTTATTTTTTTATCATAGTATTATATTTGGCATTTAATTTGTTTTTATGCATTTATTTTTATTTTTAGTAGTATTTTATCTATTATTCATTTGATTTTTACCAATTTAATTTGTTTTTATACATTTGTTTTTATTTTTAGTAGTATTTTATCTATTATTCATTTGATTTTTCGGTAAAAGATAATACTTGATAATTCTTATGTGTTTGTTTCATTATTTTTAGTGGCATTATATTTAGCATTTAATTTATTTTTGTAATAAATTTTGTTCGTTAACTTTAAAAAAATTGTAATCTGCATTTACGTTTATTTATTTTTTTAACATTCCAAGTTATTTGCCTGCGTATTGTGATGGTACATTATCCCGGGCATTGGATATGTATCGATTCAGTTCGTTACAGTACTTGTATGCTATGCACTCGGTATCGAAATCAACACATGTTTTACATCGTCTAAAACGATAAAAACGGAGGTCGGTACCAACACCGATGGTGCTCGAACAATATCGATCAGTTCAAATTATCACGTATTGATACTGATATTCAATTATCGTCACAGAAAAAGTTGTATAAATAATTTTTATTGAAACCTGAAACCATAAAAATGAATACATATGACAATAGCACCAATGTTGTTTGATACGATACGCTAGTGATTCAATATTAGTTTATTGAAAGAAAAAACAATAAAAAAATTACTGATATCAAACTTATGTTGTTTGTTCGGTTTTCGGTGAAACTACGGTAGCCACAGGATATATCTGTTATCAAACAAGAAACCATAAATAATAATACATATCGGTGCCGATGTTGTAAGTTTGGTACAATATGGTAGCCATACGTTCTTAATTAATTAAAAGCTAAAATATAAAAATAAATATTGGTACTGATACAAATGTTGTTCAATCAGTTTCGGTTTGGATTTGTATGATAGTGACACAATAGTCGTTTTCAATAAAGTTTATATGACAATTTTGAAAAAAAACATAGAAGACAAACCAACCGAACTGATATCAACTGAAACAACATCGGCATCGGTATCGATATTTTTTTACCGTTTTCGATCGATGTAAGGTTTTCTTTTTCATATATTATAGAAAGTGTCGGTACCATAATGAACCGAACAGATACCAACTGAATTCCCGCCGCAAAGCACGAGGTAAAATCACTAGTTATACTTATGAATTTTAACAGTAGATTCCTTTTAACATATTATAATTATAATAATTATAAAAATAAATTATAATATAATATAGTATTTTCTAATACTAACCCATCCACGTTTTCTTGCCCTATCTAGATCTACACATCTTAACCTCAAGTTGTTTACACAATGATAGTTTTCTTCTCCTTTTTTTCATTAATTGTCGTTTTTTGAAAACATAATAACTTGATTATCGACTTCATATATTATTATATTAATTATCATTTTTACAAAACATAATAACTTGATATATTGAAAAATTGGGATCTAAAATCACATTTCAATTAGTTAGCCATAAAAAGCATGATATGGCAACTTTTATTGACAAGCATATTACTTTTTTTATACAAAATAAAATCTCATTTTTTTCATATATAGTTGTGATAAAGTTCAAACGTATTTGAGTATTTATAAAATTTAAAATTGCGACTAAATAATATGTCATGCATACTTTTATAAAACTAATACCTTAACATACATATATACGATATTTAAAAAAACATGCGTGTATTGTTAACTAAAAAGAATATAAAAAAAATTATTTTACTGTTTTTGTGGTTTATGAGATTATTAAAAACATTAATGGGCATGATTAACAATGTGTGTATATAAAGATGTTTAGCGTAAGATGTCATCGCAAACCGAATTGATTTCAACGGATCTATTGTTGGAATTGTTACCGATATTTGTTTTTATGGTTTTCAATTGATGTATCACGTTGTTATGACGAGTGACGGTATACTAATACCGTAATATACCAAACCAATACCAACTGAATTTCCGCCGCAACGCGCGAGGAAATTCTACTGGTTAATATAATTAGTGTGTGTATATATATAATCAATTTTCAATTTCTCTAATTCGTTTTTCTTAACGTAGTATTATACAACCACGTCGCTTTTCGAATATATTTTCATTTATTACGTTTTTCTACATTTAAATTTTTAGAAACAACCCGCTATAACGCTCGGGTAAAAAAGATTATCCCGTCACGTAGCGCAAGTATAAATTCTAGTTGTTAACACAAATCAACTGGAAGGCTCCAACAACAAAAAACATAGGGGCTACCAAACCAACCAGAAGAACCCGAACTTACAAGAACACAACACTACACCATGTATCCCAACATATAAAACCACGCAACTAATGGCTTGTATAAAACCAACTTGAGTATTCACAGAATTGACTTAAGTCCTACCACCTGAGCTAGGATCATTGATTATATCAGTGTCACATCAGTCATTTTTTTGTAAGATGTAAAAAGTAATACATATGGTATTGGTAGGGCGCAAAAAGGCGGTATTGATTATAAAAAAAACGTGATACGGGTAGTATCGGATTCGCGTTGTTATACCACCCATATTAGGCTTGGTGTAGAGAAAACTAGGGTTGGGTTGAAAAGGTTTATGTATCGTCTATCGTCATAGTTCATCAACGTGGATCGCTCGAGAAGCAGTTACGTGGACTCGCTAACCTTCGCGTATGTAAGCAACATATACATGTGACCAACAACACCACGCAAAGTTAAAAAAATGGGTCAGGCATTTCGTCGAGCATCTGGCAGGATCCGTACCCCCTCTTCATCTTCTCAACTCAATAAACCACTTGATCGCACCCAGCCGGCAGTCTCCGTCGATAACAAGCTCCCCATCGATGCTAACGTTGACCCTAGTTCCGGTAAGCGCCTTTCTCATCTCAATTCTCACTTGCTTTATACTGGAATGAATGCACACTTATACATTGCAATCAATTTTGAAAACTTGTGCCTCGCTACATTGACCGCCTGATACTCAACCATAGTAGCATTTTGAATACCTTAGAAGGCGATCTGAATGTGTCATTTGTTATTTGTACCGTACAAAATCTATCATAGAGAATAAGCAATTTTGTTTGGTAGGGTTAAGATTTATGTGAACTATTTAGGGTTGTTCACTCTTTATGATGAAGATTTTGGGGGAAAAACATTAAAGATTGTTATATTTCTGTGTCTCAAACAAATCAGAGTACAACTGTATATATAGAGAGATACAATGGCTAACTCTAAATCTAGGGGAAGGATCAAATACAAAACAATCTTAACCTAGGAAGTGTAGGAAACTGGGTCATACGAACCCCGGTTGACCTCATTCCAGCGGCATTAGAACCGGCTCGCTGAACCTGTTCAAATATATATAGGGTTTAGCTTTAGGGTTTACCTTTAGAGTTTAGTTTTAGGGTTTAGCATTAGTATTGAGGGTTTAGCTTATGTTTTAGCCTTTAGGGTTCGACGTGCTGGTTCCGATGCCGCTGGAATGAGGTCAATTGGAGTTCGTTTGACCCGGCTTCATACACTTCTTAGTATTTAGATATAATGCTCATTGGATGTGCCAAATTAATGATTTGCATGTGCTAAACCTCTTTTGGCTAACATGTGTGTTTAAGTAGATTTTTAAGCAATGAACTCCTATAATGCCCATATCACAAGTTGAGTAGCAGATCTTTACACCTTCGTTTTGATGTTAAAGCTGCATAGTGCAGGGAGATATTTAGTTCAAAGTTTTAAGCTGTCTCTGATGTTTATAAGTGATGAAATTTCGCCATTTTAAGTTGAGTTTTCTCGGGAAGCCTGTAAATTATGGGAGTTAACATGATACATAATAAGCCTCTTTTCGTTGATATGCTCTCATTGATGATTTCTTGCATAATATGCTCAGATGGTCAGCCAAGAATCACTCTTGATGATGTTCCTGAAGAGCGTGATTCTGAATATGATGCTATGCTTAGCAAGATGGTTGGCAGAATTCAAACAAAACCTGGTGGTAAATTGGAGATGGGTGAGGTTAGTTGACCAACTTGTTTGATATATTCATGTAATTATATGTTGCTGTATGTATTATTTGTTTTCATGATAATGTTGTTAAATTGGAAACTTCTGTAGTCTTCAACTTATAGTAACACGAGACTCTTAAAATACATCCAGTCGATGCATAGATTCAGATGATATCAGTAATGGAAACGTGATTAGACAGTAGGAAACTATTTTATAACATGTCTTAGCTTAAATAGTTGGACTTTTGCTGGTATTATATATTAATCATTCATTCTTATTATATTCAGTACAATTTAAACTTTTTTGTATCTTTATTGTAAGAATGACTAGTTTCGATTTCCTTATATAATGACTATAATTCAATGCTGATTGAGTGATATTGTTCTAATAGAATGTAATTACTTTTCCAAGGTATTGTAGTTTTAAAGTTCCATAATTCGATCTTTTCCAAGTGAAAATCCAGTCTCCAAAGTAAACACAAACATCCACTAGAACATCTTTGTTAGCAAGATAATAAGTAATATGAGTACATAAGTAGTTTTTCTTTTCGAAGAGCATATGATATTTTAATATCTAGTGAGAATTATAAACGATTCTGTAGTACTCTTCATACCTTGGTCTTTAAGTAATATTTCTTTCGATATCACTTAAATAATAAGAAAAACTCTCAAATACTATTTGTACAGGCCTTCGTGGTGGATAAGTACAAAAGACCCATGCCAAAATTGAGAAATACAACTTCAGAAACCGGCAGATACGAACAAAGACCCGCTCCCCCAGGAACCCTAAATGTAGCCCAGCTTCGCCACATCATCCTTCTATATCAAGGTAAGGCTGATGATCACAATGGGCCTATGGATGTCAACCAAATAGCAGAAAAATTCAAAGTTGATGTTGCTCAGGTTCAACGGGCCGTGCAGTTTCTTTCTATGCCTCCGGAGTATTTCAATAAACAGAAAAAAGATCCAAGATAACTTACACTTGACCTTATATTAGTTATTGTTATAGCAGCAATGAGTGTGATTTTACAGGGATGACAAACTTTTCTAGACGGTCGACCCGGAACTTGTAGCATTATACTCGGTCGTTGCGGATACATGCATCTTCATATTTTAAATAATTTCTTTTTGAAAAATTTGACGTTCTTGCTACTGTTTGGTTTCTGTAGATCATTTTGAGCATGCTGCGAGGTTTACAGTTAAATAACACATTAGTTGATGATTTATGGTTTCTAGTCTAAATGTGAACCTGTTTGGCTTGATGATTTCTTGGTTCTTTTATTGAAATATATTCATATATACAAAACATATCTACATATGGTAAATGGCGTCCGACATACAATAAGACCATGTGTAGTGGTATTGTGGTTTAAACCACAAGATGCAAGAGAAAGGAGATATCTGAAATTGTAAAAACTGTAAAACAAAACATAACAAATATTAAGAAGTCCAAATGTTGAAAGTGACAACTAGTTCGTTGACCCATCAAGCGGTTCATAGTGCTCTCAACTCTCATTTTGAAAGTGACTACTAGTCCAAATTTTTGTTTAACCTGATTTTTCTCTTATATTGGTGTTCCATAACATGTTTGGTTTGGTTTTAATAAAACTTTTTTTGTTATCGTAAACTATACCGACAACTGGTATCGTACCGAACCAAATTGATACTGATCAAATAACATTTGTACCAATATTCATTTTATAGTTTTTCTATCGATGTAAGACATGTGTCGATGTTCTTTTTGGCATGTCACGACTTTAATTTTTTGGTTATATTGTGTAATTAAACATAATACCGTTGTAAATAAAAAAAATTAGTTTATAAGACCATGTTTCCATGCCCACCCCACATCATCACCTTTAGCGCCCCAACACTACAACATAGGGGTTTGGAAGGGCCTTTAGCCCTTTGATTGTGGAGCGAAGTAGGGTCGTGGGGGTACCATTTTGTTCGTTTTTAATAATATACAACTAATCATATCTAGCCATCTCAACTCCAATACCATATTTCACTAAAGGCCGCATAACACCCCTAGAAGCCCCACCGAGATAGAAAAAAAAAATAATAAGTGCCTACGTGGCAACACTTTCCACCTTAAAAACTCCTTTACCACACATAGTCTAGTACGTACGTGTTTCCCGCTATATCGTCCGGGATAATCTACAAGGTTGGATTGAAATTTTCAACATTGCGAATGAAGTAGCAAGATATGTTAAAATGTCCATATCACCAAAAAATCAAAAACATTTGGGCTTCACCGCTTACGAGATGGTGAAAGAGTTGAAGGAAATGTTTCTAGAACCCAAGCACATGGAAACTCATGAGCTATGGTGGGAGTTTTTCTCTAAATGCTTCGAGAAATATCTTAAACGTGCTTGAAAGCTGAGACGTAGTTAGACTTCAAACCAAAATGACATTGAAATCCGTCACACTAGGAAAATTGTCAATATGTTTGTTGGTTGCATAAATTTAGAGAGAAGTTTGGATGAATGAGGCGAAAGAAAGGCAAAGATCGAAGAACAAGACAAGAATGTTCAAAACAAGGATCAGGTGATACCACATGTTGATGAATTTTGTATGTACATAATGGAAAACATGATGAAAGTGTGTATGTGTTACAACAGAGAGACCAGTAACTGCAACAAACGTTGATCCATACGACATTCTTGTCAGATTTGTTGAGTTCCCGTTTAGGGTATATGTTAATGATGGTGTTATGAGTTCTTGAGAACTTGATTTTGGGAGAGAGTATAAGGGACATAATTCTTAATGTGTGATGTTAATTGTGAAAGTCTAAACCTTTAGCTCTTTATTATTTCATTTATATACACACAAGAGGAAACCCTTTATTAGTTAGTAAGGGTAATTATGTTCTTCAATTATTACCAACTAATATATAATAAGGTGTAATTACTATTTTGATCTATTTATTATATAAATGATTAATAATGACCATATAAATAAATATTATGTTTATATATATAGGGGAGGGTTTAAATGAAAACATTAAATATCGCGAGAACAGTGAGAACGAATGAAAAAAGCACAAGAACTTGGTCGAAAACAATTCAAATTCAAAATTTCTTTTTACACGTATCATTATTATTCGAATACAATGTTAAAAATTAAATTTACGATTCGTAAACAAAAAAAATTTACACATGTGTAAGTTTGTCATTTACACATGTGTAAATTTGTTATATTTACACATGCGTAAAAAATATAGTAAGAGTGATTTTGAGAGGAGAAATGAATTATTTTATGTTATAAATTCTTTTTTTGATGTTGTATTTTAATTACAATGAAGTTTGTATTAAAAAATTCGATTTTGATTGGTTTTTTCATTCGATCTCATGGTTCTCATAATATTTAGCGTTCTCAGGATAACCCTCCCATAATATATATATATATATATATATATATAATCATTATACGGTTCATATGAAATCATAGTGCCCTTCCTATGACACTTCCTTGGTGTTTGCATAGTGTTTTATTTAACCAAGCTTCAACTAATATGTCAATTATGCATTCCACTACTTTTTATATTTAAATTTCATTTTAAAAATTCAATAATAAGCTAAACGAACGACCACTAACATTGAATTTGCGGTGTGTTAATATGAAGCAATTGGACTGAAACGTAAAACATGAAAAATAATAACTAAGTCGATCTTGGACCTGCACGTTATGATGAATTTGTCAAATGGGAAAAATAGACGGCGTAAAAACGTTGAAACACACACGCACGTTGCATCGTGTTAACTCGCAAAACTTAGAACAAAACGTAAAAACGTTGAACCACACACGCACTTTGCACCGTGTTAACTGGCAGAATTTAGAACAAAATGTAAAACGAAAAATTTACGAAATGTGAAAAGTATAAGGAACCAAAATTGAAAATAAAAAGGTTGTAAGGTTAAATAGTAAAAGATGAAAACTTTTTAGATAAAAGTAAAAATTCAAATAATTTGAGTTAAAACCAATTTATCAAATACTTTAGAAATAAAAGTAAAAAAGCAAAATATTTTTGAAACAACTCCTCAAACATTAGGTAGAACCCCCTATAAGTTACTAATTTACAATTATAATATTGAAATATTAGATATTCCTGGGATAAAGCCATATTGATCTATTCTCCCAACCTTTCTAAAGTTCCATGGTTAACACTTATTGTCCTTACCATTCACAAGTGGGTAATACTAGTGCTCATTGGTATCGTGGGTTCCCCTTCCACCATCGTCACAATGCTCAACCGTTTTCGCTATCATCACATAGTCAATCTATGTTAATGAATCATTCTGAAAAGACAAAACAAATGGTGAGCAGCTAATGTTGTTATTATATGTTTCAAGATTTATTGAAAGTCGCGTTCAGTTGTTGTTTACTGTGTATATATGAGTCAAAATATCATAGATAAAGATACGCATGTTACCGATTTACCCAAAGGATAGAGTTGCTGCAACGGGTGAACAGAGATGAAAACTGTCGGAATGGAAAAGATTAGAAAAGAAGTGATACATATAGTTGCCGGAATGGCAAAGATTAAAGAAGAACAAGTGATAGATATAAAATGGAGAAGAAATGGTGGAGGGGTGGTTTATTTATTTATTTTTGTTTTTTTTTTATGAATTGATAGAGGGTTGGTTTATTTATTTATTTATTATTTTAATGAATGTGTGGGTCCAATAAATTTATGTTTTATAAAATTTTTGTGATACTTAATTTATTTTTTTATCAATATTAAAATGGTATTTGGTCATTTTAAGAAATAAATATAAATACTAATAGATGAAAATACATTTGGACACGTGTTATTGTTTGGTGCCTTTTAACCCTTATTTTCCTACTTCTCTATATAATAACTAGCATGGTGCTCACATGATGCGGCGAGGGTGACATTTTGCACTGTGGTACTTGTTTCTGGTAATTTCTTTATTTGTATAATATTTATTGTAGTATCCACCGGCGAATATACGTCATAAATGTAGCTATGGATTAGTCCATTTTGTTGTGTTGTGAATCGGTTGGTTATTATCCCCAATTAAAGCTGAAACCGAAGTCATGGGTTAGTCTTTTTATTAACCAATTGGTTTTTGGTTAATCATTTTGGGTTTATCCAGTTAGATGTTAGATTCACAATTCTTTATTTGGTTTGCTTAATTTGGTTAATAGCAAAACCAAAATTGAGCTAAAACATTTGCTTAGAAATACATGAAATTGAGATATAAATACATAAAATGAAGGTATTAAATATGAAGTACATGAACTAGAGGTATAAAAACTAGAAATATATGAAAAAATAAAGGGTTTGGTTCGGTTAATTTTGGTATTACGTGCGTACAAAAAAACTGACAACCGGTTTTTAATCAATCGATTTTCAGTTAATTCAGTTGTTCATCTGTTTCGGTTCGGTCTTGTCTGAATCTAATTTGGTTTTGGTTAACGATTAGTTATTGCACACTCATAGACACTGTTAACGTATCAATTTATTTAATTAAAAAAACTATAGCTATGCTATACTTAAACTAAAGTGAACAAAGTGATTGTTTTATTTGTGTAATTTAAAAATATATATATATTTACATACAAAAAAATTACAGCCGTCTAAAATTTAGGGTTTTTTTTACATATTTTCTCCTCCTAAGAGGGCGGACATATTACATATTTCCCCAAACAAAAAATTAATTACATATTCCCCTTTCTAACCCATATATATTACATATTTCCCCTTTTTATTAAATTACTCTTATGAAATTACTGTTTTACCCTTAATGAATTTATTAAATGATTATTACATGTTTTCCATTCCAATATCATCAATTACATATTTTCCCAATTCATGTAGTAAATATCATAAAATTTCGTCAAATTTTTCTACAAAACTCAAAACAGTGGAAATATACGCAAACTCAACAATAATGTTTCAACTAAAAAGAACATTCTAAGTGATTTGTTAACCGCTTTAAAACGAACATTGTTGCTAAAACTTGACTTGGAAAATTGTTCATTTGACTTGTAGTTCTTGTTGAAGAACCGATTACCATAACTGATGAAGCATGGGCCTCTTCCTCAATAAACTCTTTAGTGAAACCACCCTGAAACCTTATTAGATAGAAAATCATGGGAAGAATGTAAATAAAAAAATTGTCAAAGTCATGAATATAGTAAACAATTTAATACCAGCAAACTTCTATTTGAACATAATGTAGTAAAGAATGCGATTGAAGTTAAAGTAAAAAACTTCATTCTAGCAAATAAGCTGGTTTAATCTTGCATATTTCCACTGTTTTATTTAATGAATTTATTAAATGATTATTACATGTTTTCCATTCCAATATCATCAATTACATATTTCCCAATTCATGTAGTAAATATCATAAAATTTCATTAAATTTTTCTACAAAACTCAAAACAGTAGAAATATACGCAAACTCAACAATAATGTTTCAACTAAAAAGAACATTCTAAGTGATTTGTTAACCGCTTTAAAACGAACAGTGTTGCTAAAACTTGACTTGAAAAATTGTTTATTTAACTTGTAGTTCTTGTTGAAGAACCGATTACCATAACTGATGAAGCATGGGACTCTTCCTCAATAGAACTCTTTAGTGAAACCACCCTGAAACCTTATTAAATATAGAAAATCATGGGAAGAATGTAAATAAAAAAATTGTCAAAGTCATGAATTATAGTAAACAATATATACCAGCAAACTTCTATTTGAACATAATATAAGTAAAGAATGCGATTGAAGTTAAAGTAAAAAACTTCATTCTAGCAAATAAGCTGGTTTTATCTTGCGTATTTCCACTGTTTATTTAATGAATATATTAAATGATTATTACATGTTTTCCATTCTAATATCATCAATTACATATTTCCCCAATTCATGTAGTAAATATCATAAAATTTCGTCAAATTTTTCTACAAAACTCAAAACAGTGGAAATATACGCAAACTCAACAATAATGTTTCAACTAAAAAGACATTCTAAGTGATTTGTTAACCGCTTTAAAACGAACATTGTTGCTAAAACTTGACTTGGAAAATTGTTCATTTGACTTGTAGTTCTTGTTGAAGAACCGATTACCATAACTGATGAAGCATGGGCCTCTTCCTCAATAGAACTCTTTAGTGAAACCACCCTGAAACCTTATTAAATAGAAAATCATGGGAAGAATGTAAATAAAAAAATTGTCAAAGTCATGAATTATAGTAAACAATTTATACCAGCAAACTTCTATTTGAAAATAATATAGTAAAGAATGCGATTGAAGTTAAAGTAAAAAACTTCATTCTAGCAAATAAGCTGGTTTTATCTTGCATATTTCCAGTGTTATTTAATGAATTTATTAAATGGTTATTACATGTTTTCTATTCCAATATCATCAATTACATATTTCCCCAATTCATGTAGTAAATATCATAAAATTTCGTCAAATTTTTCTACAAAACTCAAAACAGTGGAAATATACGCAAACTCAACAATAATGTTTCAACTAAAAAGAACATTCTAAGTGATTTGTTAACCGCTTTAAAACGAACATTGTTGCTAAAACTTGACTTGGAAAATTGTTCATTTGACTTGTAGTTCTTGTTGAAGAACCGATTACCATAACTGATGAAGCATGGGCCTGTTCCTCAATAGAACTCTTTAGTGAAACCACCCTGAAACATTATTAGATAGAAAATCATGGGAAGAATGTAAATAAAAAAATTGTCAAAGTCATGAATTATAGTAAACAATTTAAAACAGCAAACTTCTATTTGAACATAATATAGTAAAGAATGCGATTGAAGTTAAAGTAAAAAACTTCATTCTAGCAAATAAGCTGGTTTTATCTTGCATATTTCCACTGTTTTATTTAATGAATTTATTAGGTTATTACATGTTTTCTATTCCAATATCATCAATTACATATTTCCCCAATTCATGTAGTAAATATCATAAAATTTCGTCAAATTTTTCTACAAAACTAAAAACAGTGGAAATATACGCAAACTCAACAATAATGTTTCAACTAAAAAGAACATTCTTAGTGATTTGTTAACCGCTTTAAAACGAACATTGTTGCTAAAAACTTGACTTGGAAAATTGTTCATTTGACTTGTAGTTCTTGTTGAAGAACCGATTACCATAACTGATGAAGCATGGGCCTGTTCCTCAATAGAACTCTTTAGTGAAACCACCCTGAAACCTTATTAGATAGAAAATCATGTGAAGAATGTAAATAAAAAAATTGTCAAAGTCATGAATTATAGTAAACAATTTAAAACAGCAAACTTCTATTTGAATATAATATAGTAAAGAATGCGATTGAAGTTAAAGTAAAAAACTTCATTCTAGCAAATAAGCTGGTTTTATCTTGCATATTTCCACTGTTTTATTTAATGAATTTATTAAATGGTTATTACATGTTTTCTATTCCAATATCATCAATTACATATTTCTCCAATTCATGTAGTAAATATCATAAAATTTCGTCAAATTTTTCTACAAAACTCAAAACAGTGGAAATATACGCAAACTCAACAATAATGTTTCAACTAAAAAGAACATTCTAAGTGATTTGTTAACCGCTTTAAAACGAACATTGTTGCTAAAACTTGACTTGGAAAATTGTTCATTTGACTTGTAGTTCTTGTTGAAGAACCGATTACCATAACTGATGAAGCATGGGACTCTTCCTCAATAGAACTCTTTAGTGAAACCACCCTGAAACCTTATTAAATAGAAAATCATGAGAAGAATGTAAATAAAAAAATTGTCAAAGTCATGAATTATAGTAAACAATTATACCAGCAAACTTCTATTTAATAATATAGTAAAGAATGCGATTGAAGTTAAAGTAAAAAACTTATTCTAGCAAATAAGCTGGTTTTATCTTGCGTATTTCCACTGGTTTTATTTAATGAATTTATTAAATGATTATTACATGTTTTCCTATTCCAATATCATCAATTACATATTTCCCCAATTCATGTAGTAAATATCAAAAATTTCTCAAATTTTTCTACAAAACTCAAAAATGGAATATACGCAAACCAACAATAATGTTTCAACTAAAAAGAACATTCTAAGTGATTTGTTAACGCTTTAAAAGAACTGTTGCTAAAACTGACTTGGAAAATGTTCATTTGACTTGTAGTTCTTGTTGAAGAACGATTACATAACTGATGAAGCATGGCTCTTCCCAATAGAACTCTTTAGTGAAACCACCTGAACCTTATAATAAAAATCATGGAAGAATGTAAATAAAAAAATTGTCAAAGTCTGAATTAGTAAACAATTTATACAGCAAACTTCTATTTGAACATATAAGTAAAGAATGCGATTGAAGTTAAAGTAAAACTTCATTAGCAAATAAGCTGGTTTTATCTTGCTATTTCCACTGTTTATTTAATGAATTTTAAATGATTATTACATGTTTTCCATTCCAATATCATCAATTACATATTTCCCCAATTCATGTAGTAAATATCATAAAATTTCGTCAAATTTTTCTACAAAACTCAAAACAGTGGAAATATACGCAAACTCAACAATAAGTTTCACTAAAAAGAACATTCTAAGTGATTTGTTAACCGCTTTAAAACGAACATTGTTGCTAAAACTTGACTTGGAAAATTGTTCATTTGACTTGTAGTTCTTGTTGAAGAACCGATTACCATAACTGATGAAGCATGGCCTCTTCCTCAATAGAACTCTTTAGTGAAACCACCCTGAAACCTTATTAGATAGAAAATCATGGGAAGAATGTAAATAAAAAATTGTCAAAGTCATGAATTATAGTAAACAATTTATACAGCAAACTTCTATTTGAACATAATAGTAAAGAATGCGATTGAAGTTAAAGTAAAAAACTTCATTCTAGCAAATAAGCTGGTTTTATCTTGCATATTTCAACTGTTTTATTTAATGAATTTATTAAATGATTATTACATGTTTTCCATTCCAATATCATCAATTACATATTTCCCCAATTCATGTAGTAAATATCATAAAATTTCGTCAAATTTTTCTACAAAACTCAAAACAGTGGAAATATACGCAAACTCAACAATAATGTTTCAACTAAAAAGAACATTCTAAGTGATTTGTTAACCGCTTTAAACTAACATTGTTGCTAAAACTTGACTTGGAAAATTGTTCATTTGACTTGTAGTTCTTGTTGAAGAACCGATTACCATAACTGATGAAGCATGAGGCCTTTCTTCAATAGAACTCTTTAGTGAAACCACCCTGAAACCTTATTAGATAGAAAATAATGGGAAGAATGTAAATAAAAAAATTGTCAAAGTCATGAATTATAGTAAACAATTTATACCAGCAAACTTCTATTTAATATAGTAAAGAATGCGATTGAAGTTAAAGTAAAAAACTTTATTCTAGCAAATAAGCTGGTTTTATCTTGCATATTTCCACTGTTTTATTTAATGAATTTATTAAATGATTATTACATGTTTTCCATTCCAATATCATCAATTACATATTTCCCCAATTCATGTAGTAAATATCATAAAATTTCGTCAAATTTTTCTACAAAACTCAAAACAGTGGAAATATACGCAAACTCAACACTAATGTTTCAACTAAAAAGAACATTCTAAGTGATTTGTTAACCGCTTTATAAACGAACATTGTTGCTAAAACTTGACTTGGAAAATTGTTCATTTGACTTGTAGTTCTTGCTGAAGAACCGATTACCATAACTGATGAAGCATGGGACTCTTCATCAATAGAACTCTTTAGTGAAACCACCCTGAAACCTTATTAAATAGAAAATCATGGGAAGAATGTAAATAAAAAAATTGTCAAAGTCATGAATTATAGTAAACAATTTATACCAGCAAACTTCTATTTAATTTAGTAAAGAATGCGATTGAAGTTAAAGTAAAAAACTTTATTCTAGCAAATAATCTGGTTTTATCTTGCGTATTTCCACTGGTTTATTTAATGAATTATTAAATGATTATTACATGTTTTCTATTCCAATATCATCAATTACATATTTCCCCAATTCATGTAGTAAATATCATAAAATTTCGTTAAATTTTTCTACAAAACTCAAAACAGTGGAAATATACGCAAACTCAACAATAATGTTTCAACTAAAAAGAACATTCTAAGTGATTTGTTAACCGCTTTAAAAGGAACATTGTTGCTAAAACTTGACTTGGAAAATTGTTCATTTGACTTGTAGTTCTTGTTGAAGAACCGATTATCATAACTGATGAAGCATGGGACTCTTCCTCAATAGAACTTTTTAGTGAAACCACCCTGAAACCTTATTAGATAGAAAATCATTGGAAGAATGTAAATAAAAAAATTGTCAAAGTCATGAATTATCGTAAACAATTTATACTAGCAAACTTCTATTTGAACATAATATAGTAAAGAATGCGATTGAAGTTAAAGTAAAAAACTTCATTATAGCAAATAAGCTGGTTTTATCTTGCATATTTCCACTGTTTTATTTAATGAATTTATTAAATGATTATTACATGTTTTCCATTCCAATATCATCAATTACATATTTCCCCAATTCATGTAGTAAATATCATAAAATTTCGACAATTTTTCTACAAAACTCAAAACAGTGGAAATATACGCAAACTCAACAATAATGTTTCAACTAAAAAGAACATTCTAAGTGATTTGTTAACCGCTTTAAAACGAACATTGTTGCTAAAACTTGACTTGGAAAATTGTTCATTTGACTTGTAGTTATTGTTGAAGAACCGATTACCATAACTGATGAAGCATGGGACTCTTCCTCATAGAACTCTTTAGTGAAACCACCCTGAAACCTTATTAAATAGAAAATCATGGAAGAATGTAAATAAAAAAAATTGTCAAAGTCATGAATTATAGTAAACAATTTATACCAGCAAACTTCTATTTGAACATAATATAGTAAAGAATGCGATTGAAGTTAAAGTAAAAAACTTCATTCTAGCAAATAAGCTGGTTTTATCTTGCGTATTTCCACTGTTTTATTTAATGAATTTATTAAATGATTATTACATGTTTTCTATTCCAATATCATCAATTACATATTTCCCCAATTTATGTAGTAAATATCATCAAATTTCATCAAATTTTTCTACAAAACTCAAAACAGTGGAAATATACGCAAACTCAACAATAATGTTTCAACTAAAAAGAACATTCTAAGTGATTTGTTAACCGCTTTAAAACGAACATTGTTGCTAAAACTTGACTTGGAAAATTGTTCATTTGACTTGTAGTTCTTGTTGAAGAACCGATTACCATAACTGATGAAGCATGAGCCTCTTCTTCAATAGAACTCTTTAGTGAAACCACCCTGAAACCTTATTAGATAGAAAATCATGGGAAGAATGTAAATAAAAAAATTGTTAAAGTCATGAATTATAGTAAACAATTTATACCAGCAAACTTTTATTTGAACATAATATCGTAAACAATGCGATTGAAGTTAAAGTAAAAAACTTCATTCTAGCAAATAAGCTGGTTTTATCTTGCGTATATTTCCACTGTTTTAAGTTTTGTAGAAAAATTTTACGAAACTTTATGTTTTTTTTCCTGCATGAATCGGGGAAATATGTAATTGATGATATTGGAATGGGGAAACATGTAAATAATCATTTAATGAATTCATTCAGGGTATAATAGTAATTCTCTAAGAGTAATTTAGTGAAAAAGAGAAATATGTAATAAATATGGGTTAGGGAATGGAAATATGTAATTGAATTTTTTGTTTGGGGAAATATGTAATAAGTCTCTTAGGAGGGGGAAATATGTAAAAAAACCCTAAAAATTATAAGGGGTTTAGTTTTTTAAGTGGAGAAATCGTAACCACTACCTAATTTTTCATATTTTGTTAAAATTGAGGAATTAAAGTGTAATAAGATAAGAGGATTAAAATGTAATTACAGTGCCAACGATCTCTAGATCAAGTGGTGGAAGACGTGCATTTCTCCTAAGAGATGCAGGTTCAACTCCCACTTGGTGCAGAGTGAGACACTGGTAGGCATTGATAGGTGACCCAGAGAAACTTGGATTTGATCCTTCAGCCAAATGGGTTTTACCGGTAATTTCACCATCGTGCCTACAGGCGGGTGGGTTACTGGGTTTCCCCCGGAATTGGTGGTGAACTTGGGTTAATTTCGGAGTACTCCGTCTGGTCCAGCAGGTGCCCCGAGAGTACTCGAGATTGATTCTGTTGGCTGTTAAAAAAATGTAATTAATGTTTAAAAGACTAATTACCCTTATTTTAGGTTGTACCTTATGCATTAAGAAGAAAAATTCTTACTTTTTGGATATCTTAAAATGTCAATTTCTCATACATTATAATATAATATAGATATTTTATGTATTAATTTAGAAGATAAAGATGAATAATAGTTCATTTGTCTTTTAGTGTAAACTTTGTATTTTACTTGGTTGTCATTTAATGAAATTTCATTTACATCCCATATAAGTTATTACTTTATCATTTAATAATTTAATTCACACCCCTTGTACTTTACTTAGTCTATTTTCTCATTCACTGTACTTTATTCGGTTATTATTTATTGCTTTATCATTTAGTGAAATTTCATTTACACCTCATATACATTATTACTTTGTCATTTAATAATTTTTATTCACAGCCATTTGTACTTTACCCCGTCTATTTTCTCATTCACTAATTTACATTATAATCTTCATTGTTCTGTCAACATAGTTTTATGCTCCCGACCCGCAACGCAAGGGGGGGGGGGGGGTGCGCTTACGGCCAGTTAAACAATAAGTTAACCAAATCTAATTTGTTCTCACCCTTATTTTCCTACTTCTTTCTCATAAAAATTAACAATTTTATACAATAAACCTAATTTAAATTATTACATTAATATATATGACACCATAAAATAACATTCAATAATAGTTTTTTCTTTACACACCTTATTAAGATAGTTAGAAAATAACTCGTGCAATAAAACAATTTGACTCGAGCATACCAACTTAATAATATAAAAAATATTATTTGGATCTATAAGCAATAATTACTAATAAAGTATAAGTAATATGTACAAGTACTTCTAAATAATAAGTTAACCAAATCCAATTTATTCTCACCCTTATTTTCCTATTTTCTCTCATAATAATTAATAATTTTATACAATACACCTAATTTAAATTATTACATTAATGTATATGACACTATAAAATAACATTCAATAATAATTTTTTCTTTACACACCTTATTAAGATAGTTAGAAAATAACCCGTGCAATAAAACTTCGTCAATTTGACTCGAGCATACCAACTTAATAATATAAAAAATATTATTTGGATTTATAAGCAATAATTACTAATAAAGTATCAAGTAATTTGTATAAGTACTTCTAAATTTGTTTATAGTATAACTCAAAACACTAAAATTACAAGCAGATTATCTAAATAAAATATCAAGTTGTCTTTCTAAATAAAGTATCAAATTGTCTTTGATAGCCATGTTGGTTTAATACATGTGTTTATTCAACCATAAGACTGGGTGATGTGGTAGGGGCTTTATCACGTCACATTAGCGCCACGTAGACTCCATGTCACATAAGGGGCTTTATTGCCCCTTCCTTTAATTTGTATGCAATGGTTTAAAGCCCCTATCATAACTACCTAATTATTTGTTTTTTTATTTTGTATTTTTTATTATATACCATTTTTATTTTAAAAAAAGTTAAAAAATATAAACACAATTTCAATAAAATAAATAAAAGATTAACCAACTTAAAAATATAAAAATCTACTAAAAAACTACGTATATTTTGCTCAGATTTTTGCCTTACGGGCCTCTAAAACGACTCAGTCCGCCTCCGGTAGGTGGGAAAAGTCTTTCTCGAGAAACTTCATATCTTTCTCGATTTGTTTCTCCAATTTAAGTTCACGTTCCTTTTCCTTGATTGAGAGAAGCCGAGTGAGTCTATCGTCGAACTCGTCTAACCTTGATGGGCCATCCGATGGCGTTGAAGAGGAGGTGTCTCGTGCTCGTGTTGTTGTCTTGCTTCTATCCCTACCCTTTGGTCGTAGCAGCTCTTGTGGTTCCTCAAAATGCAATTCATCCAAGTCGTCGTTTTAGTTAATAATAGTACGAGCATCGGACTCCGATGGCTCGCTAGTCATTATTGATTTAGACCGTTTTGACCTATGGGTCGTTGTGTTTTTTTTAGAATTTTTTAAAAGATTAACATGTTTACAAAATAGATTGTGGTCATGTGGTACAAGATGCCATTTTGGAGATTTACGAAGAAGGTCCCACGAAGGTATCATCGTAAACGGATACCCATGATACAATCTATATTCATTGTGGGTGGTAGTCATGATGTCCACGTCGCTTGAACCGCTTCTTCTTGTGTGATTATTGACGTGGCTATTATAAATGTTGTTGAAGTTGTTAATCTTGGTGCGCATTGCGGTCCACTTGCCCAAAAACGAATCGGCCGTACGATATTCACCACGACCCATTGTGGCGAAAAACTTCTCACGTATACGCCTCCAAAAGACGACTATATCTTGGTTGGTTGCTATAATTTAAAAAAAAAAATAGAAGCAACAAACTAAAAATAAAAATATATTTATAAAAATTTAACAGAGAAAAAATTACAAATAATCAGATCCTCCGACACGTCGAGCCATGGTTGCGACAATGCGAGTTCTTCGGTAGGCGTCTACCTCTCGATCGTTTTAAGAGCACGTTCGACATTCTCGCTCTTCTTACAGTGCCTTCTAGAGTCCACCACCTAAGAAAGTGGATTGGGTTTCGGGTATGCTTTAGGTTTGGGATATGGGTCTTAGGTTTTGGGATTGTGGGAAAAATGGTGGTTGCTTAGGTGCCGAATAGTATCAAAAAAAGCGGGAAGCGGTGGTGGAGTTGTCGGATGAGGGGAGGTAAGTGGCGTTGGATAATAACCAATCTCACCCGTTTTCGGGTCTCTTTGGTACCGTTTTTTGCTTGTTGTTTGCTAAATTAGCCCAAAACGGATTGTTGGGGTCCCACACGATTTGTTTGTTGGGAAACATTGTATGAATTTGATAGTATGTATAAAAGTTATGGAGAATAGATGGTAGAAATGGTATAGTTTGAGTAAAAATGGTAGGATATGTATAGTGTGAATATTTAAAAATAAAAGTATTAAAAAAATAAATATAACCGTTGGTAAACGGTAATATGCATAGGGCCCACCAAATAGAGCCATTTAGCGCTCGTTATTGTGCCAACGGATCCTCGATAGCGTCTCCCCTTTGGCTGCTAGGAAATGGGGAGGGGCGCTATAGGGCGCCAACATCGGTGACGTGGCGAGGGTGGTATACCATACCATCTGGCCTAACAATACACATGTTAGTTAAAAAGATATAACTTGTATGTTAGTAAGTATATACCATTACATTACCCAAGCCGTGCAATACACGAGATTTTAAATACCACATTATAAATAATCCACATGTTTCTTACCGCACTTTAAATGCCACATCATCATTGGACTTGCCTATTAATTAAGAACCGATTCTGTCAATACGAAATCGCCAAATCATTTGATTATCCCAAATTCCTTTCTTAACCCTAAAATATCCTTTCGTAAATCAAAACCTTACATCAGTTACAATCGACATCAAGGTACCATTTAAAAGTTTCTAGTCAATCAATTCAATCTATTATGTTTCCATGATTTTCATTTTTACCTTCTTGGATCGTGAGTACCATGTTAATTGCTAATTATTCTTGAAACTGTATACTTTTCAATCGATTTAAACTTCTTAAACCTGCGTATGTTTCGATCGATTCACGCATATGTCATCATTAAATGTACCCGGATATTATCAATACAAAGAACATGTATGTATATGGTATGTAATTGTAGTAGAATGTATAGATTATGAAAAACCCTAATAAACCCCCTTGATTATGCCTTTATCTGCAGTCTGGCCCGGCCAGATCTACGATCAGAAATATAAAATGTAATTTTAAAAAGGTAGAGACTATATCTGCAGTCTAGTCGCAGTCTAGCCTCACCAGATCTACAACCAGAAATATAAAATGTAATTTTAAAAAGGTAGAGAACTATATCTGCAGTCTAGCCTCACCAGATCTACGGTATTGTGTAACTTAAAATAATTTTTGATGAATATAAAAAAATAAAAATAAAGTTATATCTCATCTCATGGCATATATAATAGTTTATTGCAACCGATCCATACGATATAATTTTCCATAATAAAAGACACTTTTCGTTGCACATTCGCAACATCTATATATCTATTGATCGGTATACGAATCTTGGTGTGTTTGATTGTATATATTTCGTTGCGAATTGTGGTCATACCACCCAGATCGTCTTCTTTTCGAAACCCTTTTTAGAATCCCTTTTGGGTTTGCCTGCTACTGCATCTTTATCGAAACCCTTTTGTTTCCACGCTGATAAAATCATTTTGAGGATTAAAAATTTGGGAATTTTGGTTTATTGAATCTTTAGGGTTTATGTGGGATTCCCCCATTTGGTTTCTTCTGTTCATATTGTTGTTCTATGGGTTCACGTTGATTAAAATTTGTTAATTCATTGTCCTGTTGGTTGCTGTATAAGTAAGCTTTCATCCTCCTTTCCTCTGCATTATAAAGTTTGTATCCTTTTCATTTTTTATTTATTTTCAGATGTCATAAATACAGCTGTAAATGAACTGAAAGTTCAGCGAACCTTTCTTGAACCGCCTCGTTTAAGTTCTTTTAATTTAATAAATGAACGAACATAAACAATGAATTTCGTTCAGTTAGTTAAATTAACTAACACGAACAAAGGTCGTGTTCTTGAACCGTCTCGTTTAAGTTCTTATGTTTAGTTTAATAAATGAACGAACATGAAAAGGGATTTCGTTGGTTTAATTAAATTAACTAACACTAAACAAATGTCATGTTCATTTAATTGCGTTCGTGAACGTTCGGTAATATGTTTGTTTACGTCGTAATCTTTTGTTTTGTTTAATGACTTTAGTCATTAGAAACATGCATATTTGAAACATTATTTTTGGATTATTATGTTTATGCTTATTGTGTCTAATAACTTGTGCCTTCATTTTGGGATAATAATGTTTATAATTATTATATCAAGTGCTTGACAAGGTGATTACGTCTAATGTTGGGATTATGAATGTTGTTTTTTTCTAAACGGTATATGTTCGTTTGCGTTCATGAGCTGTGAACAAGTTTAATTTCTCAATGAAGAACACAAACAAGAATTTTCGTTCGATATGTGTTCGTGAACCATTCGTGAACAGGTTTAATGCTAAACGAACTAACATGAACAAGGCTCCGTTTGGTTCTGTTCGGTTCGTTTACCGCCTTAGTCACAAATTCTCATCATTGCAAGGTATCTGATTCATTGGTTTTGATTCTGTACAGAGTTGTAAGGTTTGGTATAAGTAGAAAATTATTCAAAATGAAGGATAGAAAGATAATAAGCTTAGAACAAGGATGGGACTTCATGCAGAAAGGGATAACAAAGTTGAAGAAGATTCTAGAAGGTTATCCTGAGCCACAGTTCAACTCAGAGGAATACATGATGCTCTATACGTATACAATCTCACTTTTACTGTTCTTGTGATTTCGTGATTACTTTATTAGGTTATATGTTGTATGATTTATTGAACTTTGTTGTTGCAGAACCATCTACAACATGTGCACGCAGAAACCGCCACATGATTACTCTCAGCAGTTGTACGACAAGTATCGGGAGTCGTTTGAAGAGTACATTACTTCAACGGTAAACTACATATTATGTTTCATTACAGTCTAAGCCTGCAAATTAAAGGCATAAATTGATTTTTTTTTCATTTTATGCATATTGTTATTCCTGCTGTAGAGGTGTTAAATGGGTCGTGACCGCTGATTAAACCCAACCTCGAACTGAAAATCATTTTATGCATATTGTTATTTCTGCTGTAGAGGTGTTAAACGGGTCGTGACAGTGGGTCAAACCCAACCCGAACTGAAATTCATTTTATGCATATTGTTATTTTTGCTGTAGAGGTGTTAAACGGGCTGTGACCACCCGAACTGAAAATCATTTTATGCATATTGTTATTTCTGATGTAGAGGTATTAAACGGGTCGTTACGGCGGGTCAAACCGAACCTGAACTGAAAACCAAAAGGTTTGTAACACACATGAACTTGAACAAGGCATGATACTCTAAAATTACTAGTTTACAACCAAAAATACTAATATATGTAAAATTCTGATTTTTTTAAAAACTTTCGCATACAAAACTCATTTGGTTAAGTTATGACTTATGATATAATAGTCTTTTTTTAAAGTAAAGGTGCTAAACGGGTCAACTTGTGGACCCAAACATGGCCTCTTAGCTAAATGTGTTCGTGGGTTTGACCCGAAACTTACGCGGACCCACTTAGACTAAACCCAGACCCACTAATTTCGTGTTAGGTTCGCATTAGAGAGGGAGAGGGGGGGGGGTACTTTTCCATCTACAAATGCTAAGATTTAATGTTTGCAGGTGTTACCTTCTTTAAGAGAGAAACATGATGAGTTCATGCTCAGGGAGCTTGTAAGAAGGTGGTCAAATCATAAAGTCATGGTTCGCTGGCTTTCACGATTCTTCCACTATCTTGATCGCTACTTTATCGCCCGTAGATCTCTTCCGCCACTAAATGAAGTTGGACTCGCTTGTTTCCGTGATCTGGTATTTCATGAAATAATATTAAAAAATTCTTTAACAATGTATAATATTATTTCTTTGACTTGAATCATTCTATTTTATCTTCTAACTTTAGGTGTACACAGAGGTGAATGGGAAAGTGAGAGATGCTGTAATATCTCTAGTATGTGTTTCTCTGTTGTTTTTTCTGCAAACATGGTTGTGAATTGTGATGGTTTTCAGTTGAAATAATTTAATGATTTTGTAACCAGATTGATCAAGAGCGTGAAGGCGAACAGATTGATCGAGCGTTACTGAAGAATGTTCTAGATATATTTGTTGAGATAGGAATGGGTCAAATGGAGTTCTATGAGAATGATTTTGAATTATCCATGCTGAAAGATACAGCAGCGTATTATTCATGCAAGGCTTCAAACTGGATCTTAGAAGATTCTTGTCCAGATTATATGCTCAAAGTAAACTTCTTATTTCGTCTTCAAAGTAAACTTATAATTTCAACATTTTAATTATTTTTATTTTGAATTTCAGGCAGAAGAGTGTTTGAAAAAGGAGAAAGAGAGAGTGTTAATTTATCTTCATGGCAGCAGTGAGCCAAAGCTTCTCGAGGTTTTTTTTAACATTTTCAATTTTATCTAAGAGTAAAGTACACGGTTGGTCCCTGTGGTTTACCCAAATTTTGAATTTGGTCACTAGCTTTCCAAAAGTACACAGATGGTCCCTGCGGTTTGCACTTTGTCACGCATTTAGTCCCCAACTTTTTCCAAAAGTACTTGGATGGTCCTTGTGGTTTGCACTTTGTAACGCATTTAGTCCCTAACTTGGGCATGCTAAAACCTGTAGATTTGTTGGCTGGGGACTAAATGTGTTACAAAGGCAAACCACAGGACTATCTATGTACTTTGGGAATGCTAGGGACCAAATCCAAAATTTTGGTAAACCATAGGGATCATCTGTGTACTTTACTCTTTACTTAATATACTTCGATGGTTATGTAATTTGTCTCTCTCATTCTCTCCGATTGATTGCGTGCAGAAAGTTCAACATGAGTTGTTATCTGTTTACGCAACTCAATTGCTCGAGAAGGAACACTCCGGTTGTCATGCATTGCTCCGGGATGACAAGGTATGCACTAATTAGTGATATTTTTTTAATTATATAAGAGAATGTTTACATCCTTTTCATGGTTTTGAATCTTTGATCATTTGTTTTTTTTGTCTAGGTTGTTGATTTATCAAGGATGTTCCGACTCTTTTCAAAGATACCCAAGGGACTAGAACCCGTATCTACTATGTTTAAGCAGGTTCGTAATACTGGATGCGTTTTTTTTTCTTTTTTTCTTATGTTCTTTCTCAATCTTGTTGTTTCATATGTCTCCCTATCTTGTACAGCATGTCACCGCTGAAGGTACAACATTGGTTAAACAAGCGGAAGACGCTGTAAGTAACAAGAAGGTTTGTACTTTGTACATAGTTACATACTAAACATGTTAATCCACAATCTTTTCAAATCATATTTTTATTACACCGTTTGGTGGTTCTTTGCAGGCTGAAAAGAGAGACGTGGCTGGCTTGCAAGAACAGGTAACCATTATAATATATTATTTGTGTATGAGCAGAAACTTACGTGTGTATGTGTTTTCAGGTTTTTGTTAGAAAAGTGATTGAGCTCCATGATAAGTATTTGGCATACGTAAATGACTGTTTTAGTAACCATACCCTCTTTCACAAGGTATGTATATAGTATATACTTATATGGTAGTTCTGTTGATAAAGCACTAATATCATTTTTTTTCGTAACGTTTTATCTTTTTAAATTCATGTGTAGGCGCTTAAAGAAGCATTTGAAGTATTCTGCAACAAGGGTGTTGCGGGAAGCTCAACTGCGGAGTTACTCGCTACGTATTGTGATAATATTCTTAAGAAGGGTGGAAGTGAGAAATTGAGTGATGAAGCAGTTGAAGATACGCTTGAGAAGGTAGTTTTTATTGTAATAATGCTATACTTTTAGTAAAAGTGGTACTACCGACTCACAAATGAGTTTGAAATCGATTTGCAGGTTGTGAAGCTGCTTGCGTACATCAGTGATAAAGATCTATTTGCTGAATTTTATAGGTAAAACCATTTAGGTTCTGATAAACTTAAAGATTATGGTTTGAAATTGCCAGCTATACTGACAGTGTATTCTGCTAACAGGAAAAAACTTGCTCGGCGGATTTTATTTGACAAGAGTGCTAATGATGAGCATGAGAGAAGTATTCTGACGAAGTTGAAGCAACAATGTGGCGGTCAATTCACATCTAAGATGGAGGGGATGGTAAGTATGCATAAGTAATTAGTCATATTCATATATATGTTGAGGTGGCAAATGGATGGGTTAGATGGGGGTGAGTAACGGGTCTAAATTGGTTCATGTCAACACATATGACTTTTTTTTGGTTCAGGCTGACATGAAACACTTTCTGTCTAAAGATAAGTAGAATTTTGACCCGTGCCGCGTGCTGTGTCGGCGAAGTTGTGTTTGTGACTTCGTTACACTTGCGATAATGATGACATTAATGTGTGGTGCACACACGTGACGTTACATGTTTTTTTACTTTGTTACACACGTTACATTCGTGACATTAACGTCATTAGACAGAGATAAGAAAGAGTATGTCCTAAGACGTTGCAGTGTAAAGTTGTAAAAGTAAATTAGACACTAACGTGGTTAGGCATATATAAAGAAAAGTATTTATTAAGTAGAAAAATGTTGGAGGGTAAATGTTGTCAATTACCAAAAGTTAGAACCTAGAAGTGAATGTGTAACTTACTTAAAGATGAGGGTTAATAGTGATTCATGTCAAAAGTTTGAGGATTAATAGTGAATGTCGTCAAAAGTTTTGAGGGTTAATAGTGAATGTGCCTCATGTCGAAAGTTTGGGGTTAATAGTGAATGTTGTCAAAAGTTTGAGGTTTAATAGAGAAAGACCTTTCTGTTTAAGATATCGTATATAACTTGTTATGAATAGTTAAGCGTCTTGAATATGATTAGAAGACATCGAAGTTTTGAATATATCGATCTTACTCCTAAGAGGTCTTGTGCATCAAAAATACACTTTGGACAACTTTTGACCCGCTTAACTTGTTAAACTCATTTGACCCGTTTCCTATATTATCTGTTAGAGAAAAATCGTGACCCAAATTTATCAATTCCAAAGTGAACGGGTCAAACTTGCCAGCTCAATTATATTTTGCAATGCCTACATACAAAACTGTAATCTATCTTTTGTGTTTGCTTCAGGTTACTGATTTAGCATTGGCAAAAGAAAGCCAATCCCACTTTGAGGAGTATTTGAGCAATAATTCAAATGTTAGCCCCGGGATTGACCTGACTGTAACTGTGTTGACTACCGGCTTTTGGCCAAGTTACAAATCGTTTGACTTAAATCTACCAGCAGAATTGGTACAACCACCATTCACTTCATTTTTGCGAGAAACGAAGATCCGAGTTTTGGTTTTATTGTTCCGCAATATACGCATGTGTTTATATTGTTTTTGTTTTTTTAGGTGAAGTGTGTTGAAGTTTTCAAAGAATTCTATCAAACAAAAACAAAGCACAGGAAACTTACGTGGATGTACTCATTGGGTACCTGCAACGTTAACGGGAAATTTGAACAAAAAACTGTGGAGCTCATTGTCACAACCTACCAGGTAAATTTCTCCTATAAAAATGTTATTTTTTATCAACTTAAGTAGATAAATAATCGGTCTATGTGTAACGTTGACCCTTTGACTTCAACTTTGACTGATGCAGGCTTCTGCACTACTATTGTTCAACTCATCAGACCGATTGAGTTACCAAGAAATTATGAATCAGTTGAACTTGTCGGATGATGATGTCGTTAGGGTGCTCCATTCTTTGTCATGTGCGAAATATAAAATTCTTATCAAGGAGCCAAACACCAAAACAATCTCTCCAACTGATATATTCGAATTCAACTCAAAGTTTACAGATAAAATGAGAAGGATCAAGGTATTTGACTATTTGGGTGATGTTACTTCTTATATATCTTATGGTTATACGGTTAAAACTATAGTTTAATTGTTATTTTTTTTTTAAATTTAGATTCCTCTACCTCCTGTGGATGAGAAGAAAAAGGTTATCGAGGATGTTGATAAGGATAGGCGGTATGCAATTGATGCTTCGATTGTGCGAATCATGAAAAGTCGGAAAGTGTTGGGATACCAGCAGTTGGTCATGGAGTGTGTTGAACAGTTAGGCCGCATGTTTAAGGTAACTTTCATTACATTTTTTCAATCTTCTCTGCATTAATCTGTAACTGCTGAGTCATGAACAATGCAGCCGGATGTGAAAGCAATTAAGAAGAGGATTGAAGATCTGATAACTCGTGATTATCTTGAAAGAGACAAAGAGAACCCGAATGTCTTCCGGTACTTAGCATGATTTTGGTGGACCATGATTAATGAGAGCCAAAGTATCATGAAATCCAGAGTAATTAACTGGTGCTTTGAGTTTGATTGGCTAGAAACTAGTTGCCAATGTTTTGGATTAATGATAGATGCTTTAAAGACCGACATACTGATGCTCTCATGGATATTATAGTATTTTCGGTTCTGCTATTTACATTACAGTTCACATATTAGAAGTTTTATGTTCTTTTGCATCTCGGCTTTACTCGACTTGTTTTATTGCTTGTTTTAAGGGAAATTGAATTTTGTTAGTTTCCTCTTTTGGTAGTTGACCAATAATAATCCGCCTTAAAATTTTCATTTTTTCATTGGACCTTCGTTTTAACTCTGAGAATTTCAAATTGATGTTTTAGGGCTTTTTATCAGAACGCGAGGATACAAGTCGATTGATGTAAAACTTACCTCGAAACAGTGCTCCAAACGACGAAACGGTGCTTCAATTTTGGGTGTTTAAAACTTCCAATTAACAAAAATCAAGCCGTTTGGAACATTTTACATCAATCCACTTTGTATCCTCGTTCTGATCAAAAGCCTTGAAACATCAGTTTGAAATTCGAAGTTAAGTATTTGAATCCAGTGAGAGTGTGATTATTAAAAATCAATTTGCCTTGTTTTAGTGATATATGATGCGAATATGTAAAAGAAAAGAAGGTAGCAGAGATTTGCTATATATACAAATTTACAGACCCATCAACTTATTTACACCCAAATTTATGTAAGCAAAAAAAATGTCACGCAATGAACATAACGACATGACTAGATTAGTGACATCCAACCAAGCTCTAGAGTAGCCTTCATGCGATGAAGCTCATCAACAGGGACCCCTTGGTTGCCCTCGAGCCACCGAGTCGTGTCAGCTATAGCGTTCTCTATCTTCTTCACGATGAACGGGTGCAGCTTCTTCTTGATATCATCATCTTTGATCTTATTCCTCTTGATGTATATCAATTCTTCCAACTCATTAAATGCATCCACTTTCTTCTTGTATTCATGATCCTCAAGTTTGTATCTTTTCACCATCTTTTCAATCTGTTCTTAGACAGTCTTCCATTTGCATTACTTATTACCATTTTCTTCGTCATTCCGGTGGATAATATCTCCGCTGTGACGGTAAGGATACCATCAGCGTCTATTTCAAAGCATTCCTTAACTTTCGAAACTCCTTTGGGAGCACGCGGTATTCCAGAGAGACCGAACTTCCCCAACAAATGGTTATCTTTAGATCTAGCTCTTTCACCTTGATATTTATAAAAGTTTGATCATCTTTGGTTGTAAAATACACTTGAGTCTCCTTTGTAGGTATTGGAGTGTTCCTAGGGATCACAACATTCATTACTTGTCCAATTGTCTCAACACCAAGTGTCTAAGGTGTGACGGCCGATAACAACAAATTTTTGACACTATCATGAGTGTGATCACCGCTTAAATTTGCCGCCATTACAGCTGCCCCGTATGCGACAGTCTCATCGGGGTTCACACTCTTGCATAACTCCTTCGAGTCAAAAAGTTCCCGCAACAAACACTGGACCTTTGGTATCCTAGTCGACCCACCGACAAGAATAATCTTATCTACATCTGACTTCTCAATATTTGCATCATTTAAACACTTCTCACAATCTCAGTACATTTATCGAATAACTCCATGTTCAGCTCTTCGAACTTAGCGCGAGTAAACTTCATCGAAAAATCAATTCCCCCATGCAAGAAATCTAAATCGATCGACGTCTGTGTAGTGCTTGAGAGAATCCTTTTCGCTTTCTCACAAGCAACTCGTAACCTCCCCAATGCTTTTACATTCGTTGTCAAATCTTTGTTCCATCTTCTGTTGAATACCTGAACACAATGGTCCACCATACAGTTATCAAAATCCTCACCTCCCAAATGAGTGTCACCGGCAACGGCTTTCACTTTAAAACTACCCGTTTCATCGATAGTCAATACAGACACATCAAAAGTACCACCACCCAAGTCAAACACAAGCAAATTCATTTTTCTAGTAATATTAGACGTATTGTCTAGACCATACGCGATTGCAGCTGCTGTTGGCTCGCTGATCATGAGAATGATGTTTAATCCAGCAATAGTGCCTGCATCCTTGGTTGCTTGACGTTGCTGTTAAAAAATAAAAGATATCAAAGATTGCGGGATAGTCAAACATCATCTCCCAAGATTAGCAGGGTCAAAGACAGCTAGTAATCAGCTGTAAATCCAGCCGTAAACCAAGCTGTCTACTATATTTAGATTACCATTTTTGTGCTATAAATTGTATACCTTTCTTTGTAATGAGACACACAAAAATATACACATCAATTCAGTGTTTTACGAATCAACTTTCTAACATGGTATCAGAGCAGTGTCGTTCTTGACCTGTTCATCATTTACCTTGCTCATCACTTACCCAAACCAATTATCCTCTCAACCAAGCTGCCATGGCCGAAGCCGGTAACTTGGAGAAGATCTATCAATTCAAATCGCCAATCTACTCAAGAATGGCCTCAACCCACAAAACCGAAACCCGAAACTGTCCGATAACCTTCAAATAAACCTCAAGCTCAACAGCCAGAATTATGCTCTATGGACCCGGATGATGAGGGTAGCCATAGGCGGTAAATCAAAAGCCTTTCTAAACCATTTATCAACCAATCCACCAAACCAAACCAGCGAAGAATATGAACAATGGGAACAAGACGACCTAGTCGTCTTCTCATGGCTCATACAAAACATCGAACCAACCCTCGCCAGCAATCTAACCGAATTTCCGACAGCAAAATCGCTGTGGGATGCCCTGGCTATAACATATAGCAGTGGGCGTGACAAACTCCAAACCTTCAACCTACATGTCAAGGCGAATGAAATCAAACAGAACAATCTCTCCCTAGAAGAATTGTGGATTATACTCCAAGGAGTATGGGGAGAAATTGATCGGATTGACCCAAACCCTATGACCTGCCCAACCGATATCCAAGCATATCACAAAATCAGGACGGAACAGAAACTGTTTCAGTTTCTAAACGCTCTCAACCGGAAATATGACCCTATAAAGAGGGAAATACTCCGGTTAGAACCCCTTCCAACCGTAGAAACTGCATACGCCACTGTCCGCAAGGAGGCCGCTCACCAGAACATTCTGGGAACACCTCTCAATGACACACAGGGTATCACAGTGGGTCTAATGGCCTCTGAAATTGACGGATTAGGGCTTGCATCAAAGGGCTACCGACGGGTCGATGGAAAAAGAATCGGAACAAGTAACAGAGACGACAAAACTCACCTCAAGTGTGATCATTGCGGCATGACGAAACATACCCGGGAACAATGTTTCAAACTCGTTGGGTATCCCGAATGGTGGTCTGATGGTCAGAAGAGAGGCACAAAGACTACGGAAAAAGGGAAGTCATCTAGCACCCGGCAGCCGAGATGTCACCAGAGATGAAAGCCGGAGCAGATCGGGTTTCGGCGGAATGGCCAAAGCGGATGAAGAAGAAGATACTGCAACAGGTAAAGGGTTTGGGGCGCAACCCTCAAACCCTCGGTCATATACGAGTAATGAAGAAACAAATATTGCACATTTAGTCCCTGGAAATAAGGGAAATGTCAATATGCCCACGAACATCACAAAAAACAAAAACTATGGATTTTTGACTGTGGCGCGACCGATACGATGACTTATGAGCTATCGGATATTATTTCAACAACCAAACCAGAAAAAACACATATTCAAACGGCAAACGGAGGAATAATGGATGTAAAATCGGGAGGGACTATTGAGATTTCACCCACAATAAAAATCTCTAATTGTCTTTATGTTCCCTCGTTATCACATAAGCTGCTTTCCATCAGCCATGTCACAAAAGAACTCAACTGTATTGTCCTAATGTACCCTACGTTTTGTATTTACAGGATATCAGGACGGGAGTGATCATTGGGCGTAGCACTGAGAATCAAGTTGTCATGTGAAGAGTGACTCAAGGGTGCTGTGAGTTATCAGACATCGAAAGAAGCTGGCTATGGCACCCAAGATTAGGTCATCCTTCTACAAGTTATTGCAATTTATTTCCAAAACTATTTCCAGTAATTCTATGTCACATGTGAAACAACGTTTTAGCAAAGAGCCACTAAAACTTTTAAACCAATAATATAGAAGCGCTTGCATTTCATATCCATTCTACTATGGGTCCTGCCCAGTTCTAGGGGGCAAAACCTCGTACTTTGTGAATGTTCGATGATGATTGTACCCGAATGACCTGGTTATTTTTTGAAAAACAAATCGAAGTCTTTGAAAAGTTCACTAGTTTACGCCATGACCAAACCAATATTTCAAACAAACATCCAAATATATTCCGATCCGATAATGGCGTGAGTTGTAATACCTCGTAAAATCCTTTTTTCAAACAAGGGAATAATCACAAACTACATCCAAACACCCCAAAAAAACGGTGTCGCCGAAAGGAAAATCGCATTTGCTGAAATTTACCAGCTCTCCTGAGTGAATCCCAGGTCCTGAATATTTTGGCATGAAGCCCTTGCCTAAAAAATCGACTAAACCTATCTTCTCAACCGACCTCCCCAACAAAAAATCCTAAAAACTTAAACACTAATCCATTGCTTACACACCCTTTCAACAAATTTCTTCAAACTACACCCTCATTCTTACTCTTCAAACCACGAATCTTTGGATGTACTGCCTTTGTTCACATACCTAAATCAGATCGAACCAAACTTGACCCTTGTGCTGAAAAATGTGTCTTTGTTGGGTATGGAATGAATCAAAAGGGATACAGATGCTATAATCCAAAAACACGTCATATGTTCACCACAATAAACTGTGACTTTCTTGAAACCGAGTATTACTACAATTCCCAACTCAGTGGTCAGGGGGAGAAGGAATGTTTAGACACACTAAGCTGGTTGAAATATGTTCCCTATGTACCAACTACAGAGTCACCAACTACAGAGTCACCAGAGTCCAATTTCAGTGCCACTGACGGTCCTAATGTTCCTCCTAACCTGGTGTCCGAGGTAAGTAATACTCATCCTATTCAGTCTGGTGGTATTTTTGAAGTTTCTAATGACTCCGAGGATACCAATACTTCTAACCATGAAACTGCCACAGAACAAACTGAAAATTTGCAGGCAGATGAATCCAGACAAGAAGAACCACCATCAAGATATGTGTTACCCCCTAGAACAAACAGAGGGGTTCCTCCGAAACGGTATTCTCCTGAAAAAGAACCAAGAAGATCTAGTTATCCTATAGCTAGTGTGGCCGATGGAAATTTCACTAAGGAAGCCAAAGCATTTATCTCATCTGTTTATTCCGAAGAAACTCCTACAAACGTGGATCAAGCCTTAAAGTCTAAACATTGGAAGGAAGCGATGAAAACGGAGATGGAAGCCCTAATCAAGAACAATACTTGGGAAAAGTGTACTCTCCCATTGGGAAAGAAATCCGTGGGGTGTCGTTGGGTCTATACGGTTAAGTATAAACCAGATGGTACAATTGAAAGATATAAAGCCCGACTGGTAGCAAAAGGGTATACCCAGACACATGGGATTGACTATGCTGAAACATTCTCCCCAGTTGCAAAAATGAACACAATTAGGGTTCTTTTTTCGATAGCTGCAAATGAAGGGTGGCCACTTCAACAGTTTGATGTAAAAAATGCTTTTTTACACGGGGACCTAGATGAAGAGGTATTTATGGATGCTCCTCCAGGATTCACACAAGATTTCAAAACTGGAGAAGTTTGCCGTCTGAAGAAGTCTCTTTATGGTTTGAAGCAATCTCCCCGGGCTTGGTTTGGCAGATTTACGGTAGCTATGAAAAAGTTTGGATATAAACAGAGTAATGCCGATCATACTTTGTTTCTCAAAAAAAGAGGAAAATTCGTAACCTGCCTAATTATCTATGTAGATGATATGATCATTACAGGGAACGATAAAGAAGAAATGGTAAAACTCAAAGAAAACTTGTTTGCTGAATTTGAAATGAAAGATTTGGGCAGACTTAAGTATTTCCTCGGAATTGAAGTACTAAGGTCAAAACAAGGAATTTTCATTAGTCAGAAGAAGTATGTCTTAGACCTGTTGGCAGAAATTGGAATGATCGATTGCAAACCAGCAGATACTCCTATGAGTGTAAACCAAAAGCTTTATATGGAAGAAGGAGCAAAATTAGCAAATAAAGAAAGATACCAACGGCTGGTGGGAAAACTAATATATCTCTCACATACTCGTCCAGACATTGCCTACGCTGTAGGGGTAGTAAGTCAGTTCATGCACCAACCTCAACAGTCACATATGGAAGCAGTTTGGAGAATTATTAGATATCTCAAAGGAACAGTAGGTCACGGAGTCCTGTTTCAATCACATGGACACCTAAATGTTCAAATCTATACCGATGCAGACTGGGCAGGAGATAAGGGAAATCGGAGGTCAACAACAGGCTACTTCACTTTAGTCGGCGGGAATCTTGTTACTTGGAGAAGTAAAAAACAAAAGGTGATTGCTCTTTCAAGTGCAGAAGCTGAATTTAGAGGTATAGCTCGAGGTTTAACAGAAGCCATGTGGATGCGAAGACTCTTAGCTGAGATTGGTTTTCCATCAAAAGAAACAAGTAAGATTATGTGTGATAATAAAGCTGCAATTCAGATTTCAGAAAACCCAGTACAACATGATCGAACTAAACACGTGGAAGTTGATAGGAACTTCATCAAAGAAAAATTGGAAGATGGTACGATTGAACTACCATTCGTTCGATCAAAGGATCAGCTTGCTGACATTCTAACAAAAGCAGTTAACGGGAAAATTTTCAGCGATTGTCTGAGCAAGTTGAATTTTGGAAATCCAACTATTCAACTTGAGGGGGAGTGTTAAAAAATAAAAGATATCAAAGATTGCGGGATCAGTCAAACATCATCTCCCAAGATTAGCAGGGTCAAAGACAGCTAGTAATCAGCTGTAAATCCAGCCGTAAACCAAGCTGTCTACTATATTTAGATTACGATTTTTGTGCTATAAATTGTATACCTTTCTTTGTAATGAGACACACAAAAATATACACATCAATTCAGTGTTTTACGAATCAACTTTCTAACAGTTGCGAATTATTAAAATAAGCTGGGACCGTTACAACAGCGTCTTTGACATCTTTTCTAAGGTATGCCTCAGCAGTCTCTTTCATCTTTCCAAGTATCATTGCTAAAATTTCTTCGGCCGAAAATCTCTTCGTTTGACCATCGTACGAGACAACAATCTTTGGCGTGTCGGGAAACCATTTTATCACCTCGAAAGGCGACAACTTCATGTCAGCCTGCACATTTGGATCACTGTATCTCCTTCCAATCAACCTCTTAGCGTCTAAAAAATCCACTTTTAATTAATAAAAAAAATAATAATAATATAACATATTAAAATCCAAGTGAAAAACAGAAAAAAAAAACTAGTAGGCTGACCAAAAATGGTGTTAGCAGGATTCATGGTGGCTTGATTCTTGGCACCATCACCGACGAGCCGTTCTTCATCACGAAAAGCAACAGTAGACGATGTGGTTCTGTTGTCTTGTTCATTAGGTATGATTTCGACTCGATTATACTTCCAGACCGCGACACATGAATATGTTGTTCCAAGGTCAATGCCGATCACAGGTGCTTCCTTTCGCCCTCCATCCATTCCTTTCAATAGTCAATGTGAGATTATTGTCAGCTTTATACATATAGTTTATCTTTTGTTTAAACTGAGATGTCATTATCTAGTTGATAAATATATAATGCCTTGGAGAATAAGAATAAACATCCTAATAAAAAAAAGTCAACCTTCATAGTCATACTCATATATATAGTCATATTTGGTAGGGTGTTTGGTACGTCATTAACTTGCTATACTTTATGAAATATATCTTCGACTTCGCACACTATTTGAGATTCTCATCTTGGACATCCGGCAGATTATGTTTGTTCACATCATTCTTCTCTTAATTGTACTGTTTCATAGGACTATTTCATATATTATTGTAATGCTTGTAGTATTTCAAAGTCTAGCAGATTGCCATTTTCTTTATCATTGTCTCATATCACTATACCTTTTAAATATTATTTATTGTGCATATGAGACTTTTCCTTGTTATTTCGCGTTCTGGTTACAAATATTTTATCATTCTACAATAATAGAAAAATAGAAAAGGGGGGTTGTGATTTTTTCTTTGCTTATTTATCCATGGATGATTTCTCTTTTTGCTTTCTTCTTTGTTTTTTTTTATTCTTTGTGTCTTGACCTCGACCCATTTCATTTTACTGGTTACAAATATTTTATCATTCTACAATAATAGAAAAATAGAAAAAGTGGGGGGGGGGGAGGGTGTGATTTTTTTCTTTGCTTATTTATCCGTGGATGATTTCTCTTTTTGCTTTCTTCTTTGTTTTTTTTATTCTTTGTGTCTTGACCTCGACCCATTTCATTTTACTGGTTACAAATATTTTATCATTATACAATAATAGAAAAATAGAAAAAGTGGGGGGGGGGGGGGTGTGATTTTTTTCTTTGCTTATTTATCCGTGGATGATTTCTCTTTTTGCTTTCTTCTTTGTTTTTTTTATTCTTCATGTATCTCGACCTCGACCCCTTTCATTTTACTTCTTGCACATCTCTCTTTTAAGTTGTAACATTAGTAATATTCCTTAATTTTCTCACTAAAGCACAAATAAAATATCTTGATTTCATGCTTTTATATGAGGGGTACAACGAAAATTTAGAGGGGTGGGGTAGACCTAACCAATCTGGTACATAAAGTGTAGGGTAAATATCCTGTATAAATAGTTTTATCGTACAAAACGTACGAAAAACATGAAAAGGTAAGAAAAAAACACGGTGACATTTTCGTAATTATTTTACTCGTAATTACCATACAAAATCAAAATTACCAAAGAGGATTAAAATTAACCTACAATATCATTTGTAGAGTAATTATGATACTCTGCAAAATTACCCTACAAGATCATTTGTAGAGTAATTATTATACTCTAGAAAATTACTCAGTAAGATCAAAATTTCCATACAAGATCATTTGTAGGGTAATTTTGATAATTATACTAAGAGTAAATAATTACAAAAATGCCACTACGTTTTTTTACCTTTTCGTGTCTTTCATACATTTTGTACGATAAGGTTATTTGTATTTGATCTTTTGTCAATAAGTGTATAACCATTACAACAATGGAATCAAAGACCCAAAAAGTAAAAGGCAAGTGAGTTAAGACCTTAACATTGCATATGGAGAAACTAAAATTTCTGGTAATCAAAATGTCCCATAGACATTCTCAACATATAAACAGGTTGAATGATTATTTGATGCACTTTTAAGTTTAAGGTTTCGAAATCTTAAGAGTTTTGGTTTTACTCTGTAAACCCTGTTAAAAAAACGCATCGTATGTTCACATCCAGAAGCGGCAGTGTTCTCCAAAAACCTAAAAAGTTCTAGCTTTTGCCCTTAAAAATTTCGGGCCCAATTTTTGCGGCCCAAAGTTCTTTTAGTTGATAATCAAGCTTACTTCGATCCTTCAGGCTTCGTCGGATTGGTATACAACATAGATGTAAAATGCCCTTGACTTCTTTATATACTTTTTTATACACTTTAAGTTAACTAGTGGGATTCCCCCGTGCTACGCAGTAGGAATTCAGTCAGTAACAGTTTGGTTCATTACGGTACTGAAACTCGCTACAACAGCTGAAAGTAAAAACCCAAAACTAAAGTCGTAGTATGCCCAAAAAAAAGTTATGTCGATCAAAAACCATACAAATGGACATTGGTACCGGTTCCGATAATACTAATACCGATATCAATGTTCAGTCGGAATCAATTCGGTTCATCATGATATCGATAAGTCACCGGTACTCGTATACCTTACGATACCACAAAATGCTCTCTTTTGAATACAACAAGGTTTTCAACAAAGTTTATACCTGATATTTTAATTTCGAGAGAAAAAATAAAACACACTTGCGTATTCAGATTTTATAAAAAAATTTAATGATCAAAATTTAGCAATAGATGTCTTTAATTAACTTTTTTTAGTGTGTAATTATAGACACATCATGCCAAGTACCGGAACATGTTTGGGTTCTCCATGTCTCTTTCAAGATACGAGTTACCAGATCTTCAATCCTCTTCTTTATTGCTTTTACATCAGGCTGCATATATGTTCATGCCTCATCAGTTGCAGATAAATTAGAGAAGATTGAGAAAAATGTTTTAAAACTGGCCAAACCTAGAGGTGGCAATTGCAATCCAATGACGTATGAACGGGTCGATTCGTGTTATGTTTTACCTCTTAACGGGTCAAACAAGAAAAATGCATTGAAATTAAGGGTCAAAGTCCTCACTCAAAGAGTACTTTTAATACATAAAATCTCCTAAATCAATTTCTACAAAAAAATAGAATATTTTCGTATAATACTGAATTTTCTAAATCATATTTGGCGCACGATTACTTATTAATGAACTTAAAATATCCGGACAGATTTTTTGCAGTTTTAACAAATGCAAAAGTTACTTATTTTGACCAATTACTTAGCCAGCAAAATTTGCCATCTCTAGCGAGCACACCTATCACATGTATTAGTTATGCAACATACTTTCTAGGAATATTGATTTTGAGATTTGTAATATAGTTTTATCTTTGTAACAACTCATACTAATTTTTAGTTAGAAGCTTGTTTGTTAAACTTTATACACCAAATATATTTATTTTTTGGGGCAATTTTTGTATTTTGAGGAGGAAAAGAATGTTACCCTGAAGATGCTGCCTAACTGTTGAACACACTCCATAACCAACTGCTGGTATCCCAACACTTTCCTGTTTTTCATGATTCGCACAATCGAAGCATCAATCGCATACCGCCTATCCTTGTCAACATCCTCAATTATCTTCTTCTTCTCATCCACAGGAGGTAGAGGAATCTAAATTTAAAATAATAATAATAATAGTAATAGTAATAGTAATAGTAATAGTAATAGTAATAGTAATAGTAATAGTATATAATAGTAATAGTAATAGTATATAATAATAATAATAATAATAATAATAATAATAAGAATAATGATAATAATAATAATATGAATAAACAACAACAACAACAACAACAACAACAATAATAATAATAATAATAATAATAATAATAATAATAATAATAATTAAACTGTAGTTCAATCGTATAACCATAAGATATATGAAAATAACAACACTCATATACCTTGATCCTTCTCATTTTATCGGTAAATATCAGTTGGAGAGATTGTTTTAGTGTTTGGCTCCTTAATAAGAATTTTATATTTTGCACATGACAGAGAGTGGAGCAGCCTAACGACAACGTCATCTGACAAGTTCAACTGACTCATAATTTCTTGGTAACTCAATCGGTCTGACGAGTTGAACAACAGTAGTAAAGAAGCCTGCATCAGTCCAAGTTGAAGTCAAAGGGTCAACCTTACACATAAACCAACTATATATCTACTTAAGTTGATAAAAATAACATTTTTATAGGAGAAATTAACCTGGTAGGTTGTGACAATGAGCTTCACAGTTTTTTGTTCAAATTTCCCGTTAAGTTGCAGGTACCCAGTGAACCTATCCATGTTAGTTTCCTGTGCTTTGTTTTTGTTTGATAAAATTCTTGGAAAACTTGAACACACTTCCCCTAAAGGAAAAATAAAAACAATATAAACACATTACATGACAACAAAAACCAATACTCGGATCTTTGTTTCTCACAAAAATGAAGTCAATGGTAGTTGTACCATTTCTGCTGGTAGATTTAAGTCAAAAGATTTGTAAGTTGGCCAGAAGCTAGTAGTCAACACAGTAATGGTCAAGTTAATCCCAAGGCTAACATTTGAATTATTGCTCAAGTACTCCTCAAAGTGGGATTGGTTTTCTTTTGCCAATGCTAAATCAGTAAACTGAAAAACAGCCACAAAAGATAGATTACAATTCTGTAATGTAGTTGAGTTGGCAACTTTGACCCATTTACTTAAAAAATGAATCGATTAGGGTTATGATTTATCTTTATTGCATGATACCTTGTATTTAGAAACCTTATAATATATCTGAAATAATATTAATATTCTTATCATATTTGAGACACTTAACTATTCATAAAAAGTTAAAAACTTAGAAGAAAAAAGGTTCCAAATAAACCTGACCCAAAAAAAAACAATATGTGTTGTCCGAAGTCATATTGACCCTTACACATCTACCTATAACCACCACAACAAAATATGAATATGACTAATTACTTATGCATATAGAGAAACTTCGTAATCAGAATTGTATTAGATTGTAATTGTGTAATTAGGGTTAGATGAGGTGGGTGTTTATATAGAACACCATATTACACATCTAGTCCCTATACCATATTCCTTTGTCTAATACATACTTACCATTCCCTCTATCTTTGACGTGAAATGACCGCCAAAGTGTTGTTTCATCTTTGTGAGAATACTTCTCTCATGCTCATCATTGGCACTCTTGTCAAACAAAAGCCGCCAAGCAAGTTTTTTCCTGGTAGCAGAATACATTGTTAGTACAGCTATGATAGGAAATTAACTTATAAGGAAACAGGTCGAATGGACCAGAAACCATCCAAAATATATTTTAAAATTCATTAACAGATTGTATAATAATTCAAATTCTGTGAACATATTTTACACACTAGGCTAGTGTTTGGTATGCAGAAATGATTAGCGTAATGAAATGGACTATTGCGAGAGTGGAATCACCCATTACATGAGGCATTCCATTCCCTCTAAAACCTCAAATTCATTCCATCTACACCCTTGTTTTTTTTTAATTCAATTCCCTCTCACTATTCATCACCACCCCGACAACGACCATCACCACCACCTGCCACCACAACTCGTCACCGCCAACCACCGCCACCCGCCACCACCCCGCCACCGCCACCGCCACCGCCCTCCGCCACCGGCGCCACATACCACCGCCACCGCCACCACCACCGACGGCACATACCACCGCCACCACCACCTACCACCGGTACCACCGCACCCGCCGCCACCCGTTGCTGCCACCCACCGCCTCCAACGCAGATTTTATTCCTTCGTCTTTTCAGCCTACTCAACGTAATTATTCATTCCATTTCCACATGGTAAATGGATTCATTTCATTCCTTTGTCCATTCCATTACATTCCATTACCCCATACCAAATAGACCCTAGTTATTGACATGTTACCACTGTTTGTCCATTCCATTACCCCATACCAGATAGACCCTAGTTATTGACATGTTACCGGTTCTGACAGCCCACCCATTTTTCCATCTCTAGTTATCAGAGAGGAAATCTAAAAATATTATGCCAGCCTGTAATCCTGCCTTACCACTTCTACTTATCACAACCTAAAGGTTTTACCTATAAAATTCTGCAAATAGATCTCTATCACTGATGTAGGCAAGCTTCCTAACAACCTGCATAATTGCAAACTGATTTAAAAACTTAAATGTGAGCCTGTAATCCTGCATTACCAATTCTATCACAAAAAAAAACCTTCTCAAATGTATCTTCAACTGCTTCATCACTCAATTTCTCACTTCCACCTTTCTTAAGAATATTATCACAAAACGTAGCAAGTACCTCTGCACTTGAACTTCCAGCAATGACCTTTTTGCAGAATATTTCCAATGTTTCTCCAAGTGCCTACACAATTATTTAAAAACATAATATAGTAACAAAACAAAAAATCATACTAATTGTTTATCAATGAACTACTACCATACATACCTTGTGAAAGAGGATATGGTTACTAAAACAGTCATTTACATACGTCAAGTACTTATCCTGGTGCTCAAACACTTTTCTAACAAAAACCTGAACACACACGCAGTAGGACACACATAAGTTAATTTCTGCTCGTAAGAATATTATCAAGATTACTAATTTCTGAAAATTCCATATTATCATGATTACCTGATCTAGCAAACCAACCACATCTACTTTTCAGTCTGCAAAGAACCACACAATGACTTAAATGCTTGAAAAAGATTGTGAATTAACAAGTTTCATATGTAACTATGTACCTTGTTACTTACAGCATCCTCTATTTGTTTAACCAATGTTGTACCTTCAGCAATGACATACTGTACAACAGCGGGATACATATGAAACAACAAGATAGAAAGAAAACATAAGAAAGAAAGAAATTTGCGTCCAATATTACAAACCTGCTTAAACATACTAGATAAATGATATGGTCCCCGGGGTATCATTGAAAAGAGTCAATACTGATGTAAATTGGTTAGAACTACAATTGCTTGACATACTGTACATCCTTGATAAATCATCAATCTAGACAAGGAGTAAATTGGTTAGAACTACAATACTGATGTAAACATCATCTTTTTTTTAAATAAAAAAGAAATCATAAAGCAGTGCATACCTTGTCATCCCTAGGCAATGCAAGAAAACCAGAGTGTTTATTGTCAAGCAATTGAGTTGCATAAACAGATAACAACTCATGTTGAACTGTCTACACACAACCAATTGGGGATATACATATTATACAACCATCAAAGTATATTAAGTAAAACTTAAAAAATCTTATAAGAAGAAAAAAAAACCTCAAGCCGCTTTGACACACTGCTGACGTGAAGATAAATTAAAACTCTGTCCTTTTCCCTTTTCAAACACTCCTCTGCCTGAAATTCCAAATTAATAAGATGTTGAAATTATACTTATATATTTTATTTTGAAGATCATATAAGATGTTTACTTTGAGCATATAATCTGAAGAAAAATCTTCTAAAATCCAGTTTGAAGCCTTGCGTGAATAGTATGCTGCTGTATCTTTTAGCATGGATGACTCAAAATCATTCTCATAGTACTCCATCTGTCCCTTTCCCATCTCAATAAATATATCTAGAACGTTCTCCAGTAACGCTTGGTCAATCTGCTCGCCTTCACGCTCTTGATCGATCTGGTTACAAAATCATCATTAAATAATATTTCAACAGGAAACTAACACAACCAGGTCTGCAGAGAAATCAATGGTTAAATGCATACCAGAGATATTACTGCATCTCTCACCTTCGCTTTCACCTTTTCGTACACCTAACACCGTATCCAACAGAGAATCAACACTAAATATCTGAAGAAATTAACAAATAACATTTGAAGAATGTTGAATACTATTTCATAAAACAATACCTGATCACGGAAACAAGCAAATGCAACTTCCTTTAGTGTCGGAAGAGATCTACGGTAGATAAAGTAGCGATCAAGGTAGTGGAAAAATCGTGAAAGCCACAAAGCCATGACTTTATGATTTGACCACCTTCTCACAAACTCCCTGAGCATGAACTCATCATGTTTCTCTGTTAAGGATGGTAACACCTGCGTAAGAAAATTAATACAACAATTAACAACAACAATTGGCAAACAATATATATATATAATCATTTAAAAACATGAAATAAAGATAAGCAAGAAGAATCATAGTGGTAATTAAAAACATAGAATAGATAGGCAAATTACCGTAGAAGTAATGTAGCCTTCAAAAGACTCGCGATACTTGTCATACAACTGTTGAGAGTAATCATGTGGCGGTTTCTGGTGCACATGTTGAACACGAGTCTGGAACAAATTCAAGAAATCATACAACATATAACCTAATAAATTAACTGGGAAGTTAATCACAAGAACAATAAAAGAGAGAATAGATACTCATAGAACTCCATGTACTCCTGTGAGCTGAATGGTGACTCGGGAAGGTATTCTAGAATGTTCTTTAACTTTGTTATGCCCCTCTGCATCAAGCCCCATCCTTCTTCTAAGTTCATCGGTCGTCTCTCGTTCATGCTGATTATGCAACTTTTATGAACCTAAAAGATGTTCTGACATGTGGAATCTGTTGTGCGTATCAATCCAACTGTTACATTCATAAAGAAAACAGAGAGGCAAGACTTTGACGGGGGGATGGTTGTTGTAAGGGGAAAATTCCCAGAATGAATATATGAACAAAAAGTTACTCCAAAATGAACCTTAAATTTTCTGATTCCTGAAAATGACCAGAATGTACTTTCTACGCAAAAACGCACTCCACGTCTTTGTTCTTTGTGCGAAAACGCACTCCCAAACAAAATGTTTCGGCACACAGTGTTAATCGGCGACTAATTGCTAGTTGGCTGGCCATTGATTGATTTTTCGGTACCTGGTGAACTAATCGTTAGTCGTCCGAAAACCGAAATACATGTAGGAGCTGAAATACATGATGTACAAGAACCTGCTGCGCAAAAATACGGGAAATATTGAGCCTTGTTGCGCCTAGGCGCGCTTTTTTACACCAAGGTTGTTGAACGTTGACTTCATTGAAATTACGAGCAATCATCCTCTACTCAAGCAACATAAAATGATCATAACGAAGAAAACCCTAACTAGACATGAAATACAAAGAGATATAGCACAATTTTGCAGGTGAAATGAAAGCATGCACTTGATTATGATGACTAAGCGACATAATTGATAATGATAGAGGTTAAATTACCTTCCACGCGGATTTTACACGTACTTCACGACACAGAATCTAGGGTTCAGTTAAGTCAACGCAGCAATGGATTTTGAAGTGATACGAATGGGATCAATCAATGTCGGTGTTAAATTACGCACCGGTGGTATACACTATATTATGATTTGACTAATGTTTTGTCTTAGGGCCACAATTGATCAAGCCAACAAGCTATGTTCTTACTACCAAGTCGGAAGCTGAGTGTATTACTAATTCCTTGTTAATACAATTTTTTATATGGGACCGATTAAATGCATCTGTTTATATATTCTTTTTTTTTAAATATTATTTTTATAATTTTTAAATTTCACACTTTACTTTTATATATTATTGTTTTGTTTAATTAATTACGGCTTTTTTTCACTTTTTGTTTTGTATCAATTCTTTTGTTTTGTTTAAGTTTCTTTCTCTTTCATTTTTCACACTGATTATTTTATACTTCTTAACTATTTGATTTGACATAGAAGATTTTTTACCCATTTACATCTTTACCTTTTTATATATTATATGTTGTATATTATTTATAAAAATAGGATGTGCTTGACAACTAAATTTCATTTACCTCACTTTATATATTGAACCGTTGATATATAAACAATATGCATATAATACAAAATAAGTGAATACAATCATTTGTTGAATTGAAATATAACATTTATGAATCGATACTTCAAAAAAAAAAAAGATTAAGGCTACGATAAGTTCGTTATGTCTAAAACATATGACTAACACATTAAAAAAACAAATAAAGGTTAACCAAACAAATTAAAGTTGAGATTTAACTAAAACAAATAAAGTTTAACCGAAACAAATTACAACTGAAGTTTAACCAACATAATGTACTTCAGTCTGGATTAGGATTTTTTAGCTCCTTATACCGGTTTATACAAGAACTGTACATAACTTTCCAATCTGCTGCAGCGTCATTTCGTTTGCTACTCCAAAGATTGTTCGGTAGAGGCATCGGATACTCTCCTTCTAATCTAACATGGATGAAATGGTTTCCATGAACATGAACAAGCGACCCCACTTGATGAGGGTTACGAATTTGGTTTGGAGCAGTCAATAGCGGGAAGAAAGTTGATTGCCAGCGATGCTTAAAAGGTGGACAATCACACCAAATCTTTAAGCAATGAGGAGTCTAGTGTGGGGCATATCCATCCAATGATCAGCGCTTGCAAATCCCTTTCCTTGAAAATCTATGTTGCGACGTAGACGGTTATACTCTTTGGTGACAACTGTTTCCAAAATTTGCCCCCAAATTTTTGAGTTAATGTCCATCTCTTGTACAAGTTCCGTACGAATAAAACTCCACAAGTTTTCATCCATCTCCAACCCCACAGTGACATATCGAAACCCACAATTACCATCAGGATCGACATTTTATACGTGAAATGTACGGGTGAAAGATGCTTGGGATTTCTTTCATTAGTGGCTCGGAATCATTTGCGTAAGAAGTCTGTCTTGGCGGCGATGGTTTCAAATCCATAAAATTATATTCAAGCACAATACCTTTTTTGTTGTTGTTTCTTTAAGCTTGGTCGTCCACGAGTTTTTTTCTTAACAACAAATTCTTTCATTAATGGCTCAGAAATGTTCGCGTCTGAACTATGTCTCGGAGGTGATGCTTTCAAGTCTATAAAATTGTATTCAACAACATTTGACGTGGTTGAATGACTAAGTTTATAGGAATGCTGAGGATTGGCTCGACTTTTTTATTGTTTCTTTAAGCTTGGTCGCCCACGAGTATATTTTTCGAACAATAGGTTCTTCAAATGATGTTTTACTTGGATCAGTAATTTCTTTTAGCTTTTCTAGCAACACTTTCTGCCCCGGCTTGGACAGCTTGTCAAAGAGTTCTTTAAACATATTAATTCAGCATCACAAGTAATATCACCATTTTCCTCATGTTTTAATGGCGATATATCAAGTTTCCTGCAAAATATGTCGATCGAATCCAGTGGAATACATCACTTTGCGTACAAAAAAAATCAACTTATTAATTTTTTTTGTTATATTGGAATGGTGAATATATATTTAAAAATAAATCGAGCTATTGTGGTGGAATCGACTAACCTTCATTCACATGCGTTGAAACTAAGCAAGCACATGGTAATCCACAACTCTTACGAACTTGACAACCTGGCATTGGACTTTTTCCCTTATGGGTTATCTTTCGAATTTTATTGCATGCATTGTATACAGTTTTAAGCATAGAGACATTATCTTCATTCTGCTCCTTTATGATACCGAGAATATCTCGTGGCGCCACATGCTTCTTCGTCAAATCTGCCACTAATTGAAACTCGTTAAATGACAATCGTTCTACGTATGCATGCCCCTCCATATGTTGTGCAAGTAGATGATTATGTTCATCGCATATCACATTTAACTTCCAAGAATCGTTCTATTTTGTATATGCCCCGATCAATTCAAATGGACACTTAATTTTTTGGGGCCAGTTGCTTTACTTGTATCTTTAACGGTCCTAAACGCTCCACCACGTTCACACATTAGTATGATTTTACAATAGCCACTTGGCTTTTTTGTGATCTTTTAATGACAATAACATGGCCAACATCACTGCGGTGTTTTGATCCCATTTAATTATCTCTTCACGAGACTTGAATGCCTAATAATAAACAAATATTAAAGTTGGGATATATGGCTACAAACATTATGTAAATAAGAATACAAGCTTATAATCTTTTAAATAAAACGCATACCTGATTGGTAGAAAATGCAAACGTCTTTTTGTATAACTCTTATGTCGAATTGTGATAAACCGTATCAGACACAAACCCGAAAGCAATTTCCAACATATACATAAATATAATACAAATATATAACATATTAACATCTTTATATATAACTTAGAATATCCATACACCTACTGATCTCCTTTCTCAAAAAATACCCATATATGCATAATTGTTCTCCAAATTCAATACTTACTGTGTAATTTATTGATACCTTATTTCTTATTTTTTGGTAATTATTCTATTCATGAGAATTAATATCATATGGATAATCATCTTTTTGAAAAGATGACAAACACCTTTAACTTGAATTTGCTAGAGAAATTTGCAGATGAAAGACGTTTTCCAAATCAAAAGAATATAGTTGATATTTTAGTTAGAATACATACCAACAACGCTCAACCAGTTAGAACTATGATGAAATCAAAGTTGAAAAAAAATGTTTCTTCAGGCTCTCTCTCTTAATCTCCTTCTTTCAATCAGTGCAGGTTTTTTTTCTTCAATAGAATCGTTATGTATTCACACATATATCTAAATATTCAAATTATGGCAAGTAGATAAACCCCTATAAAAATAGTGATATTTCCTAATACAAAATTTTAAAATGTAGAAAATACGAGGGTTGATTGTATTTATTTACAAATTTCATGGGGGAAGTGCAACCAATAAAATTAAAAAATGTGAGTGCATTTTTGTAATTATTTACATGTAGGATAATTATCAAAATTACTCCATAAATGATCTTGTAAGGTAATTTTGATCTTGTAAGGTACTTTTGTAAAATGATCTTGTAGGGTAATTATCAAAATTAATCTACAAGTGTATCAAAATTGTAGGGTTAATCTTGTAGGATAATTTTGTAAAATAATCTTGTATGGTAATTATCAAAATTACTCTACAAGTGTATCAAAATTATTCTACAAGTTTATCAAACAACACATATTTCAAAATTACTCTAAAGGACCATTTGTATAGTAATTATGACACTCTACAAAATTGCCCTACAAGATCAAAATTACCTTACAAGATCATTTGTTGAGTCCCTGTGATACTCTACAAAATTACTCTACAAGATCAAAATTATCCATACAAGATCATTTGTTGAGTCCTTGTGATACTCTACAAAATTACTCTACAAGATCAAAATTATCCTATAAGATCATTTTACAAAATTCCCCTACAAGATCAAAATTACCCTACAATTTGTAGGGTAATTTTGATAATTACTCTACGAGTAAATAATTATGAAAAATGCCACTGTGTTTTTTACCTTTTTACCCTATTCGTACGTTTTGTATGATAAGGATATTTGTATTTGATCTGTAGACTACAATATAATTCATATTAAATCAATCTAACTCCGGATAAGCTTCTTATGTGAGTAGTAAATCTTGTGAACATCATCAAACTCTGTTACTTGAGACATGTGAAAGATAAAGGGTCAACTTCAAAGAAATTTATGAGCATACATAGGTTTGCGAAAATAAGTAAGTAGCATGTCAAGTGTACCTAAAACTATCTTGTGATAACTAACACTTTGGAACAAATGGTGTGTACAATCAAACCTAGTGACTGAATAAATTTGAAAAACAAAAGTTTGTATGTATGTTGTTTCAATTATCCTAGGAAACAAATGTTGGATGAGTTTGTGAGACATATAACATGACGGGTGGTCTTTTGGACAACCCGTAAGTGCGTTAAAATGATAAATATTCCACGCTTTAAATGTTTAATTGTTACGATTTGATGTCTACGGTGTGTATGATTTTTCAGGTACCGAAGAGCATAACGAGGACTAGTTTGCGTATATCAGTTTGCGTATGTTTAATTGTTACGATTTGATGTCTACGGTGTGTATGATTTAACGCACTACGGTGTGTATGACAATCAAATCACCAAAACAATGTTCAACAAACTTACCCCGTTAATCGGTATGTTCTTCGGGTTAGTTTGCGTATAACTGGGAAGTTTCCCATTTTGTTGCTTCAAAGCTGCTACCTCACTAGCCAGCTGTCCCATCTGTATGGTTAATGATTGAATGGCTTTGTCCCGAATCTCATCCTTTTGTGCCTGAGCGGTATCTAATTGATTTCTCCTTTGCATATCTTGTTGCATCATCCGGAGCATATCCATAACTTCATCCCCATTTGATGATTTGATTCATATGAACAATCTAAGGAGAGTGATGATGAATTGCAAGAACATGAGAGGCTAAATCTCCTTGTGATCATCTTGAGTGGAAGGTTTGTTGAACAATTATGTTTGAATTCATGATTTCTAGAATAATTGCTATGTTATGGTTATTGTGGTGTTGATTGATTGTTTGTAAATCGTTGATTGATATTTTAGTCATTGCCTATTTCGTACGTTCTTGGTGTCGTTGACAATCGAGATCACGGGAAGGTTCACGGGTTGGGTATTAATCAATTGGTCATCGGGTAACGACCTCGCATTGTAATCCGAGTACTTGGTTCCCTTTCATCGCATATAGTTAATCAAACACGAGTCATATCTATGTGACTCTTTCTAGTTGAATTGAAACACATGCGTTCTTGAACCGAAAACTTAAGATGGTCACTTCCTTATAAATCTGTTAACAAATCAATTTTTGGATCATTAGTAGTTAAAATCTAAAACCACAACACCAAATTCTATATTAAATTTCTTGCAAATTAGGTAATTAGTTAAAGTAGCACAACCTTAAGATAACGCAATTTCCACAATTCCCTGTGTTCGATACCCACTTACCGCTAATTAGTAGTAGTATTTGTCGCTGTTGCCAGGGAACTGTGCGCAACGTGTGTTATTTTGAGCTAATAGAGTTTGTTATTTTTCGGGTTTACGCTGGTTGTGTTAGTGTGCAGGATCTTACAGGTGTATGCATACTAGAGGATCTAACAAGCTATCACCATTGGTATTTGATCCGGAGATTGAACGAACCTTACGACGCAATAGGGTTTTGTTACGAGAAAACAAGATTAGTGGGTTGCCAAGTACACCTACTACATCAATAACACCACTCAACATCATGGAGTCATTACCTACTACCACGAGCCAAACAACACCATCTACACCTCCACCAATTCCTACCACCAATCCACCCTCAACACATGAAGTCAACCCTCCCAATACCACATCAATGGTTCCACCATTCTCATCTTTTTTCCCAACCTCTGGTCAGTCATCATCCACTCAACCACCATTGCCAAGTCAAACTTTACCAAGTTCAACCGTTATCCATAACTCCTCCACATTTCAACCACCAACCCAACCTGGTTTCCATAATCCTTCCTCACAGTTTGTGCAAACATCGGGTGTAGGAGGAGATGGGTATGATGATGGTTATGAAGAAGAATTCGGAGGGTATGAAGATGAAGGTTATTATTATGGGGGTGATGGAGGTAACTTGGGACCGCAAGGGGGAATGGGTTACCCACAAAGGCAACCTACAGGGGTGCAACAAGTTCGTCCTCAAGGACCACCGTTCCAACAACCAATGCCTTTACAACAAGTCCAAGGTCAACACCAACAACCGCAATTTCCAAGACCGTTGCATCAACCCCAACATCAACAACACTTCGTACCTCAAGGGTTAAGACAAGGTCAAGCAGGTCGACCAAGAATACCTTTAGGTGTTCTGCGAAGACATCATCGAGAGGTAGTAAGGGGGGTTGAAGCACATTTTTGTCCAGTCATTACTAATAATCCTTCTCCGGTAGTGATACCACAACGCATGGATGGGAGAACATTTGAGGTTAGGACGACCGCATTACAAAGCTTGCCGAAGTACAAGGGTCTAGCAACGGAGGAACCATACTTTCATTTGGAAACATATGATTCCATTTGCAACACAATCGGGGGGCAAGGTTTTCCTGCGGATGATGTAAAATTGGTATTGTTTCAGTTTTCGTTGGAAGATAAGGCAAAGAGGTGGTGTAACATTTGTGTAAATTGGGTTTCGAAAACCCGCCCCAAACTATCAATCAAGTATATAAATTTATGGCGTTCGGTTATTTTCTTCTTTAATATTGTTTAAGGTATTAAAATATTTCTTATATAAAAAAATAATAATAATGGAAATAACCTTAATGAATTAACATAAATATTAATTTTTTACTTATTTTGCGAAACGCGTAACCGTACAACCGAACGAACCGACATCCATGACATTTTCGGGCATAATCCAAGTTACACGTGTCTTAAAACCTTTATGTAACCTAAATATTAGGTTAAAGGGGTTAAAATGGTAAACAAGTGAAAATACTAGTCCAAGGGCCAAAAATATCAAAAAATAATAAATATTTTTGCTTCTTCACCAAGTTTGCCACCTATCTCCAATTTTTGACACCTAGCACTCACTTTGCCACACTTAATATGGTGTTGGCACATGTTAGGACACTAATCCACACTTGAGGACACTTGTCATCACCTCCTTAATCCTAAAATACTATAAATATCCCACGATTCTTCCGTTTTTTTTCACACCACTTCAAAACACTTCAAAGCAAGTGTGAAGTTCTTCTTTCTATCCTTCTTGGAGCTTGTTTCCAACTTTTGGAAGCCTCCTATCTTGAGTTCCTAAAGTGTTCTTCAACACGAGTTAGTACTCCTTCGCAGGTTAAACCCACAACTCGTGCGCTCTCATTACCACTCAAGAATACGCACCCAATGTGAGTGAATCTCTACAAATTCCCCGTTTTAATCATGTTTTGGGGTGTATCATGTTTCGTACAATTTCTTTTTATTTAACACTTGTGCTAATATCATTTCATGATCAAATGTGTATAGTTGTTATGTGGTTTATATGTGGTTACATTTCATCATTTCAATGCAATCATTTCATTAGGCCCATCAGTTCCTCATGGGATACGGGTTGAGCATCAGGTGCCTCATTAGATCGGCTCCGTTTGATTGAGCCTTGATCTCAATTACATCATACATCATGTCATGTGTTCATTCAGTGTGGTTTGTGATTGGTTATATATATACATTTATTCACATATGATTCATGCACAATTTTATTTAAACAACAATATAAATTACTTAAATGTTTATTTAAGGTTCACTCACCAACTTTTGTTGACCCAAACTTTCTGTTTTACGCATGATACAGGTGAACAAGTGGAGGAAAGAAACACATAGGATGGCCTTAGAAATTTTTTTAATTCGTTTGGAACAATCGTTGGTTTAATGTTTGTGTTTGTATGGTATTTGTGCTGGATATTTGAAGTAAATTTGAATTTAATAAATATGAAACTTATTAGTAAATATCATGAGCTTTGGTGATAACCCAATCATGCCCCGACTTTTATTCCGCTGCGGGTCGGGGAGTGACAGGTGGTTCCACACTCTACCATCCGCATCGATTTATACTTGGGCCGATATGCAACAAAGGTTTCTTGAAGAACTTTTTACGGCCCAAAAGACAAATGAAGCGAGGCGGAGTTTACGGAGTTTCCAACAACAACAGGGTGAAATGTTTCATGAGGCATTTGAAAGATTCAACATGATGTTGAAGAATTGGCCTCATCACGGCATAACATTGTGGGAGTTGTTGAATGCGTTCCACGAAGGGTTGAGCTCGGAGGATGCTCGTGATTTGATGTCTATCACAAATGGTACATTTGGAACGAACTTTGAGCAAGACGATTAGGCATTTCTAGAGTAAATGGCGGTCACATCAAAAAGGAAAGCACAATCGTCAAGGCGGGCTAGACATGTAATCACAAGACCTCAAGTGTATGCGGTGGAGGATGGAGAAGCACAAGCGTCAAATCAGGTATACAATGTTTGTACTAACTGTAATGAACTAGGTCATGCAGCGGAGGTATGCTTGGTGGGGGTAAGTGCAAATCAAGTCGAGGAAGTGAATGTAATTGCGCGGGGGGGGGGGGGGTTCAAAACTTCAACATGAATTCCAACACCTACCACCCCGGGTTACGGAATCATCCAAATTTCCGCTATGGGAACCCGGCAAATCAAGCCAACCCTAATTTCCAAGGAGCTCAACGGAGTTTTGCTCCTCGTCCACAATATAATCAAGGGAATTTTAGGGGCGGAGATGGTCAAGGGTATCAAGGTCAATTTCAACAAGGGGGTGACCAAAGTGGATATGTGGGTCAAACTTCATCAAGTGGGGATGAAGTTATGGATATGCTCCGGATGATGCAACAAGATATGCAAAGGAGAAATCAATTAGATACCGCTCAGGCACAAAAGGATGAGATTCGGGACAAAGCCATTCAATCATTAACCATACAGATGGGACAGCTGGCTAGTGAGGTAGCAGCTTTGAAGCAACAAAATGGGAAACTTCCCAGTTATACGCAAACTAACCCGAAGAACATACCGATTAACGGGGTAAGTTTCGTTCCTAAAAATGATAAATGTTTAACTGCTTCTGTTGTTCACGTGAGTGTAGGTGCGAATGAAATAAGTGTCGAGAGAAGTGGAAGTGATGCAAGGGAACCAGTTATCCCAATTCAAGTTAGGAAGTTCAAGATACACTAAGCATTGTTGGATTACAGAGCAGGGATGAACGTTCTCCCGGGTAGCCTGTACGACAAGTACGACTTTGGTCCGTTACATGAGATTGATAGCATGGCGGTGTTTGCGGATGCGAGTTGGAAGCAACCCCGAGGGGTTGTAAAAGACGTAGTGATACAATTGGGCGAGTTTTATTACTCGTGGATTTTATAGTAATTGACTACGCACCGCCGAAGACTTACGAGCAGCAGCAGGTAGTGTTTGGTCGTCCATTCTTGTACACGACAAACACTCAAATCAATTGCGGAAACGGAATAGTCACCATGAGCTACGAGAATTATAAGTTGTACTTCAATGTGTTTTTAAAATCCATTTATTACGATCTTGTTAATGACTTGAGTCACACAGTTGCTACTAATGAACATGTTTCAAGTGTTAGCACAGTCAGGTCAATTGCAGGTGGTGTTGAGTTGTCTAGGTTTAAGTTGAAGAACAATGAAAATCAGGCAAGGAAGAAGGCTAGTGTGAGGAGAGCGGGCAAAGGAAAACCACCCGATGGTGGGAGTAGATGGGGTGATGAGGCTGAATTTGCTCCCAATTGGCGCGGAACTGCAAACTTTCCAAGAAATTTGATGGAATATGGAGAGAAATGGGAAAGCAAGGGTTCATTTGAGCCACCTTGAGTACGTCAGGTGGTGTTCTTTCCTTGTATATTATTGTAGCTTTAATTTGTTGCATTTTGTTTATGGTTGGGAAGGAAGGGGGTGTATTATGTTTGATAGTTATGTTGGGTTTGAGGTTTTGTGGCTGAGTTTTCATGTTTAAAAAAAAAAGAAATATGGGATTTGAGATTTTGAACGAAAAGTTATATTGGGAGTAAATGAGTGATCATTCCTCCAAAACCATACATTAGGGACAATGTATCCCAAGTGTGGGGATGGGGGAAAATTTTTGGATTAAAATTTCTTTTTTTGTGAATCGAACCAAACAGTTGCCAAAGTTTGAAGGTACTACCATAATATACATGACACATTGGTATCCCTTTTTATTCATTTCTTGGTGAGGATTGAGCCACATAGATGTACTTTAGAGATTAAATGTTTTTTGATTAAGTGGCGATGTGTACATTGTGTTAATAGAACTTGGATAATAGATGCTTGTCAAAACCTAAGTTTACATGCTTGTGAATATGATGAGGCATTTAGGTAGCCTCGTCTGGATGTTTGTTGAGTGTGGGTTTGAGGGGTTGGACCTCATAAGTTACATATATGAGCTTGGTAGTGAGCGGGACGGGGGTGTGGACATTAGTAGCCCAATTTGAGCTTTTAACCATTCAATTGTCACCCAAGCCTATGTCCTACAAAATTCTACCTTTTAATCGACCCGGTTTAGATAGTTTGATATTGTTATGATTGTATTTGTCTTTCAATAGTTGTAATGCGATGGTTGCTATCTTGATACAATATTGTCTTGTTATGAAAAAAAGAAAAGAAAAAGAAAAAGGAAGAAGAAGAAGTTAGTTTTACAAATTGAGTTAGTTATTTATGTTGATTGTAATAATAAATCGGGTCGATTCAACGAGCTACATGAATATATCCCACCAATTCTCACCCTTGCGTATATCCTTGTTACAACCCAAAAGTCCTTCTGACTCATAAGCATGTTAGACAATTTGTAGGTAAAGATTTGATTATTATCCAAGCTTATTGTCGCACATTTACATATTTGCATTGAGTGATCTAGCACAACCTTGCTAGTACCATTGTTTGTCACCGAGAGGAGAGTATAGTGAGGGGTGTGTTATGTAATATGAAGGTGAAGTTGATAACGGGGCAATTTGTTTGTGTTTGGTTTACATGATAATCACTTGTTAGTTTGAAACTTTTGTGAAAATGTTGCTTGGGGCAAGCAATGTTTAAGTGTGGGGATGTGACGGGTGGTCTTTTGGACAACCCGTAAATGCGTTAAAATGATAAATATTCCACGCTTTAAATGTTTAATTGTTACGATTTGATGTCTACGGTGTGTATGGTTTTTCAGGTACCGAAGAGCATAACGAGGGTGCTTAAACATGCTTTATCGGGTAATTGTAAGAGCCTAATTGAAGATGGGACTCGAGAGATTGAACGAGGGGCAAAACTGAAAATCAAGCTGACCACCGAAAGCTACGGTGGGCGCCGTAGCTTAAGGTGGAGTCCTCTTTTAATTTCCATCATAAGACAGACCCTTATCACCGTAAGAAGATTATTACCCACCGTAAGCTACGGTGGGCACCGTAGCTTACGGTGGTGAGCTACGGGAAAGTTGTAACTGCTCAATTTAAGTCGAATGAAGGAGTCTTTTCACATATCCAATCATTGTGAACGAACAGCAGGGCTTGGGAGGCGATTTTAGAGTCGTGTTATTGTTTCTAAACATTTCTACAACATTGTTTTGGTGATTTGATTCATATGAACAATCTAAGGATAGTGGTGATGAATTGCAAGAACATGAGAGGCTAAATCTCCTTGTGATCATCTTGAGTGGAAGGTTTGTTGAACAATTGTGTTGGAATTCATGATTTCTAGAATAATTGCTATGTTATGATTGTTGATTGATTGTTTGTAAATTGTTGATTGATATTTTAGTGATTGCCTATTTCGTACTTTCTTGGTGTCGTTGACAATCGAGATATCACGGGAAGGTTCACATGTTGGGTATTAATCAATTGGTCATCGGGTAACGACCTCGCATTGTAATCCGAGTACTTGGTTCCCTTTTATCACATATAGTTAATCAAACACGAGTCATGTCTATGTGACTCTTTCTAGTTGAATTGAAACACATGTGTTCTTGAACCGGAAACTTAAGATGATCACTTCCTTATTAATCTGTTAACAAATCAATTTTTGGATCATTAGTAGTTAAAATCTAAAACCACAACACCAAATTCTAAATTAAATTTCTTGCAAATTAGGTAATTAGTTAAAGTAGCACAACCTTAAGATAACGCAATTTCCACAATTCCATGTGTTCGATACCCACTTACCGCTAATTTAGTAGTAGTATTTGGATTAAATTTGCGTGAGACAACGACATCACGTCATAACACTATAATCTACTACAGTTGTCTTGCCAAAGTTAATGATTGTACTATGTATCTAACTTTACCTCCTATAGTATCGTTTAAGACAAGAAGAAGGGGTAGAATTACTGAATGAATACGAGCTGTAGCTAATACCCGAGGCATAAAAGAAGCATTTTCCACGGGATCCCCGAAACCACCAGCCACCCCGACCTAATTCATGATGAGCCCACCAACTTCCTAGCAAAATGCCTACGGTTAAAAACCACCGACATGCAAGATCAAAATTCGAATTGGTTCCTGTTCCTGTCAGAGACCACTGTGTTCGCGCCGGCGATCCAACAAAAAAGCGAAGTAGTGGTCTCTTTCTTTCCATTACGAACGACACGCTTTGCCTGCTCCCTCCCCGTGTCCACTAGCGCTCCTGTCCAGAGCGAAGAGAAGGCGAAACGCCGCCGAAGCAATGTAAAGATAACAATATGACATAAGTAATTAAAAATTTTAAGTAACATGTTTCACCTAAAAGTTTATTAAAAATTGACTATTTAACTCACCTCGGCTAGCAAATAATCACACAAAAACTTGTTGTAGTGGAAATTTGGGAAAACTCAAATAGTTTTCCTATTGAAATTTATAGGATATTGTTTAATAAACATACTTGTATTTCAGACTAATTTTGGGATTTTGGAATAAGTCGGGGAATTATATTAGTTAAATAATTAACTAAAATTGGAATAATTAAATGGTATAGTTTATAAAAATCATATAAAATAACTTTTGTAACTAAATTTTGATTAAAAAAATATAGATGAGTATAAATTTATAAAAATGAGAATGATAATTTGTAAAAACTTGTAAATGTTAATAAAATAATTTAGTGTTTTAGAGTTTATTTTAACCATAAGTTTATAAACGAAAAAATATATAGATCTAAAACTTCCAATTTATAAGCTTAATCAGAAAATAACTAATATTTTCAGATATGTTAAGTAACTTTAAAACTATTATTATATGTAATATCTAAAAATATCAACATTAAAATAGAGTTTTTTATTTAAAAAAATCTGAGAGAAAGGAAGACCTAGGGATCAAACACGCGTCGCTAGGCGGGCCTCGCCTTAACAAACACCAACGAGCATGGACTCAATTTCAAACCAACTAGTAAATGTTTTATATTTAAATCAAAACGGGTCTATCTTCTTCCCTAGATATCCCAAATAAAACCCTAGATTCTTGATCCCAATATTAAGTGTATGTATGTTGTTAGAGTTTAAAATTAAGACATGGTTTTTGATGTGTGATTAAAAACGAACATAAAGCAATCAAAACTTACTATTAGTAAGTCTACATGAGCCAAGATGGACTTTTCCCTAGCCTTAAATCCAGTTTGGAGTCCAACCAATAATTCTTCATACTCAGCTTTGTTGTTCGAAGTTTTAAAATCAAATCGCAAGGCATATGTGAATTCGATGCCCTCTGGATCGATTAAGATCATATCTGCCCCAGCTCCTTCTCTACTTGAGGCTCCATCGGTATATAAGTTCCATACCTTTGGGATAACCGGGCTATCTTTCACATGTTCCCCCATGGGGACTTTGGCCAGGAACTCATAAATAGTTTGCCCTTTTACCAGACCTCTTGTCTGGTAGGTGATGTCGAATGTGCTAAGTTCGATGGCCCATTTGGTCAAACGACCGGAGACTTCTGGCTTCCAGAGGACTTGCTGGACCTGGAAGTCGGTTTGGACTTCAATATTAAATGCTTGGAAATACCTCCAAAGGCTTCGGGATGCATGAACCAAAGCTAGAGCCAACTTTTCAATTATCGGGTATCTCATTTCGTACTCTTTTAGGATACATCTAACTTAGTATACCTGGATTTGCGCGGTAATCCGGTGAACCACCAGCACCGTGCTTATCGCAAAATGAGAGGCGGACAAGTATATTGTTACTGTTTCACCTGGTTCCCTAGCGGTCAAGGTTGGGAGGGATCCTAAGCATACTTTTACTCTTTGAAAGTTGCATCTGCTTCCAGACCCCATTCTATCTGTCCCTTCCCCGTGCTTTGTTTCAGGACATTCATGAAAAGGAATGGTTTATCCGCGTCTTTTGAAATAAAACGGTGCAATGCATCAAGCTTCCCATTCAACAATTGGATCTCTTTGACTGTTCGAGGTGGTTGCATCTTTACAACTGCTTGAACTTTGTCTGGATGAGCTTGAATTCCAGACTGCATTACCCATACTCCTAAGAACTTTCCTTCTTCAAGACCGAACAAACATTTTTTGGGGTTCAACTTTAAATTAATGCTTCGGAGCCTGGTGAATTTTCCAATGTGTCGTATAACATGTTTTTTTAAGCGCCACTTTTGATAACTAGATCATCCACGTAAATCTCCAAGTTGCGACTGATTTGGCTTTTGAAAGTTTTATCCATTAGACGTTGGTATGTTGCTCTAGCATTCTTTAGTCCTAACGGCATTTTTTATGTAGCAGTACAACCATTCATTGGTGACAAAAGCCGTTTATCCTGTCTTCCAGAGCCATTTATATCTGATGATACCCCTTATATGCATCAAGAAAACGTTTAAGACCGAAGCTGGCGAGAGAATCTATCTTTAGATCGATTTTCGGAAGGGGGGGTTAGCAATCCTTCGGGTAAGCATCAATTAGGTCCAAGAAGTCTACGCACATTCTCCATGTATTATCTTTTTAGTGACCATTACAGGGTTCGAGACCCACGTTTGATACCTTACCTCTTGTATAATTCTTGCATCCAGCAATTTTCGCACATCTTCGGCGATTGCTTTGGTTCTTGTCGGGGCCATACTTCGCTTCTTTTGAGCTACTGGTTTAGCAGCATGGGAGACTTTCAATTTGCGCTCAGCCAAAACTCTTGGAACGCCGACCATGTCGGAGTGCTACCATGCGAATACGTTTAAAGAGCTGGACAACAATCTCCATAACCAAGCCTTTATGTGATCCTACAATTGCGCGTTGAGGGGGATTTTTTGTTTGGGGAAGTCCGGATGTATCGACCATTCTTCGGTGAGTGTGGTTGGAGTTCTAGAGCTACTTCCTTTGCTTTGCTAACTTCCGCAATGCACATGGTGGATTCAGAATGGAGAGTAGCTATACCAACCTCCGTGGGGAACTTAAGAGAGCCATGAATTGTAGAACTGATAATACCGAAGGCACACTGTAATACCTCGTAAAATCATGTCCAATAATATAGTGATACGTGTTGTATTTTTTTAGTCTATTAAAGACTATCAGGGACTAAAAGAGTCAACATGCTCAAACTAAGTCTCTGAGTGATCTTCTGATGTCAACATGCGTAAAACATAGCCTCTAAGTGACAATTAGTGCCAACATGCTTAAACTTGGCCCCTGAGTGACCGTTGTGTCAACATGCCCAGCCTCTGAGTGACATCGGAGTCAACATGCTTATAATGAGCCCCTGAGTGACCGTTTTGGGATACTTGTAAGCTCCCTCTTACACCCTTAGCACCTAACATCACCTCCTTCAAGCTCTCCAACTATAAATAGGTGCAAAGGTTCAACCTTTGAACTTGCACCTTTCTCATTTTCAACTCTATCTCCCTCCTCTGGAAGTTCCTAACTGAAAGGAGCATCCAACTTAGTCCTATTGTATCCTAGGAACCTTTTGTAAGTGTTCCTTCTTTGTGCATTTTCGTTTATAGGCTTTTATAGCCAAAAGTCAAGCGTTTTACGGAAAACGCTTTGACTTTTGGTTAAGACCATTATGGTCCAGCCATTGTTCGTAACGAACATGGCTAAGTGATTGTAATAAGGTAGGTGTTAGTCCCTATAAAGGGCACCTCCTGAAGATCACGTTTGCTAGACCAATTGACGGGTCAAAGTTATGTTATTAAAAAGTCAAACATGCCATTTTTTGGAAAAATCAAAAATTGATCTTATATATGTTATGAAACCTGTTTTGACACTTAAACAAGTTGGTAATAATTATTAGAACATGTAAGAACATGTTCGGCTCGTCAATTTTAGTTCTAGGGTCGGTTCGCAACCGAAAGTCGCGAAGTTTGACTTCTGCTTTGACTATTCGATTCTGACCCGATTTAGATTAGTTAACTACCGATCTAAAGTTGCAGTATGATCATAATATAATGTAGCATAACCCTCTGAGGTTATATTACATGATCATAATCAGAATCTGAGTTTATGCACAAGTTCCGTAATTATGCCATTTTGACTAAAATGCCCTTTTTGTATAAAAAGAGGTTTAAAAGATAATGAAATTGAAAATGAGTTTTCCTACTGATATAATATTATAAGTAGGATTATTTGGGATGTTAAATTAGATTATAAACTGAGTTTATGAAAAAGTCCTTGTAACATGTCAGTAAATGACGATAAAGCCCTTATGGCTTATAAAATGGTTTAATCATATCTTTTCAAGGTAAATCTTTTACTTACTGATATGTTATATTAAATAACATATCTAAGACATTTTAATCTGACCTTAACATCAGTTTTCGTTAAAGATCGCATAAATCGTTATTTTACGACATAAGCGTCGTTTCGGCGCATAGTATGGTTTTAAACCATAACTATCAACCAAGACTTGTTACCTACGGATTTTAAAACTTATTTTAAATATTTTTGCAGTAGGTACATGATACAAACTCAGAATCCCAAATAATTTTTAAACTATGTGTAAAATGACCAACATGCCCCTTCGGTGCATAGTTTGGTCATAAAAGATAAATTACACATATAATTAATATCCTACTGATATTAGATCATAAATATATTATTTTCCCAGAATATTTATAATTATAACATTTAATTTATTCAAGTTCCTTTTATATGGTATGAAATTACCGAAATGCCCTTATGAGGCATAGTTTCATTTTAAAACCTTAACGGGCATATAAGTTGATATCATACTGATATTACAACTTAATTAAAGTATAATAGCATATAGAACTTGTCAATGACTTATCCGGTTACCCATTATCGCTTATAAGCGTACGGTTGATTATACGTAACTAGTTTACGGAATTTAACCAAAACAGGTTTAACCTTATCATTTTAAACTCAAAATCCAGAATGTTAATTATTTACCCATTTTATCCAAGGCAAATTACTTGTTGGGTTTAAACTACATTCTATCCAATCATCGTTTAATCAAGCGTTATACATTTTGATCTTGTACACTACTTGGTCTAAGTCTATGACTTAAATAAGACCGTTAGTATTTAATTGGTTAGCTTATGTCATAATCCAGACTAGAGCCTTCCGGTAAATGCTATCTGCACTTAGCTCATTTTGAATACGGCTGGGTTATAATCTTGCATTTTAAACAAGGCTAATTCAGGTAAATACTCTTGACTTATTTTCCCTATATGGGCTTGGGATACGGTAAATTATTACCGCTTGGTCAGAAATGGGATCAATCGAATGCCGGATTGTGGCTCGTAAATCCGCATATTCTGTTTTAATCAGTTTTGTTTGATAACTTAAACATCAGGGGTTAAATTACCGTGTCCTGGATATCCTCGGCTCATTACATTAGATAATGGCCACGACCTTAGCGCAGGGTGTAGGCGTACACCAGCCAGACGCTCAAATGCAAATTATCCAAGACGTTGGCGATAACTCCTCTGTGAGTTCTAAGTGGTGTGTATTTAATCATGTCTCGGTCTCTGTACTGGGCCCTGTATGTATGGACAAACATGTGAATCTGTTAACAAGGTTACAAAGTAACTTTCCCAAGTTATAAAAGATTTGTGCCCTGTGCACTTAAATCTAATTTCAAAAATGTTTTCAAAATGAGTCAGTCGAGTGTATTTACCAGCGAAAGCTAACATATTTTCAAAAGACTAAGTTTGCAGATACAATACGAAATAGGCCAGAAGTTGCTCGGTAGTAAATAAGAGGATCTTGCAAAGCCTTAGATCTGCCCTAAAGTCTGTTTTATATTCTTTCTTTGTACATTTTATGATCCGCATGTGGATCTTCTATTACGAGCCTGTATATGATTTTGTATTTTCGAACATTCAGTTTGTAATAGTAATTTTACTCCAAGACTTCCGTTGTGCCATGTTTAATTGACAATGATGTTAGCAACTGACATCACGATACTCCCCACCCGGGCCCACTGGTGTATGGATTTGGATAGGAAATCTGGGGTGTGACACACACATTCCGGGCCTACATAGTATGACATTATGCAGTGATCGGGCTCCAACTACCAGAAAGGTTAGATGCACCATTGCATCCGATCCCCGGTAGCTAAAGTAGTTGGTAGGTGATTTGGCCAATAGGTTCGACAACTTCTCCCGAAAAGCTTAAAAGGGGCATGGAGACTTGGATTAGCTTGGCTCTTATCTGCGGGGCCAACTGCTAAAAGCATTGTTGGTACATTATCTCCAAAGCACTCCCACTATCCACATAGACCCTCTGAACTTATGTCCGGCGACTACTGCAGATATGATGATGGGACTATCCTTGACATCTTCAGAGGTGATATGTGGGAAGGTAATATGTTGCTGCATCGACAGAGCCAAATGCTGATTGGAACGTTTTATGCCCTGGCCACTTACCTTCCGAATCATGCATATTCCAGATTGGTTGTTCGGATTGTCGATGGGGGTCGTGCTTGAATTTCCTTCCTTCCTTCCTTAATGAGATGCCACAGTTTTGGACCTTACTGCTTTCTTGATTTCCTGTTTTAGAGATTAGCAGTCGTTCGTATTGTGACCTTTTGCTTGGTGATAGTCATAGTATTTTTGGAATTCTTATCTCCAACGGAACGAAGTTTTTGTGGTGCGGGGAAGTTTACGCCATCAGTACTGAGAATTTCGTTGGGGGTTTTTGAGAGATCGGATATGTTATAGAAACGAGGGTTAGTATTCCTTCCTCTTGGTGTACGATCATTTTGGTTTACGGATGCACTCTTCCCCAGTTGTCATACCCCGGATTTTTGTAACCTGAATCCATATACCTGTGGGCCCGGGTGGGGAGTATCGTGATGTAAGTTAACAATATCATTGTCAATAAAACACGGCACAACGGAAATATTGGAATAAAATTACTATTACAAACCAAATGTTCAAAATAAAATAATATACAGGCTCGTAATAGAAGATCCACAGGCGGAACATAAAATGTACAAAGAAAGAATATAAAACAGACTTGAGGGCAGGTCTAAGGATTTGCAAGATTCTCTTATTTCACTACCGAGCAACTTCCGGCCTATTTCGTATTGTACATGCAAGCTTAGTCTTTTGAAAATACGTCAACTTTCGCTGGTAAATACACCCGACTGACTCATTTTGAAAACATTTTTGAAATTAGATTTAAGTTCACAGGACACAAATCTTTTATAACTTAGGAAAGTTACTTTGTAACCTTGTTAATAGATTCACATGTTTGTCCATACATACAGGGCCCAGTACAGAGACCGAGAGATGATGAAATACACACCACTTAGAACTCACAGAGGAGTTATCGCCAACGTCTTGGGTAATTTGCATTTGAGCGTCTGGCAGGTGTACGCCTACACCCCGCGCTAAGGTCGTGGCCATGTAATGAGCCGAGGATATCCAGGACACGGTAATTTAACCCCCGATATTTAAGTTATCAAACAAAACTGATTAAAACAGAATATGCGGATTTACTAGCCACAATCTGGCATTCGATTGATCCTATTTTTGACCAAGCGGTAATATTTTCCCGTATCCCAAGCCCGTATAGGGAAAATAAGTCAAGAGTATTTACCTGAGCTAGTCTTGTTTTAAAAAAGCAAGATTTAATATCTCAACCATATCCAAAATGAGTTAAGTGCAGATAGCATTTACCGGAAGGCTCTAGTCTGGATTATGGTATAAGTTAACCAATTAAATACTAACGGTCTTATTTAAGTCATAGACTTAGACCGAGTAGTGTACAGGATCAAAATGTATAACGCTTGATTAAATGATGATCGGGTAGAATGTAGTTTAAACCCAACAAGTTCTTTGACTTGCATAATATGGGTAAACTACAAACATTCTGGATTTTGAAACTTAAATGACAAGGTTAGACCTGTTTCGGTTAATTTTCGTAAAATAGTTACATATACTTAACCGTACGCATATTAGCGATATCGGGTAACCGGATAAGTCATGGACAAGTTCTATATGCCATTATACTTTAAATAAGTTGTATTATCAGTAGGATATCAACTTATATGCCCGTCAAGGTTCTAAAATGAAATTATGCCTTATAAGGGCATTTTGGTAATTTCATATCGTATAAAAGGAACTTGATTATAATTTAACGTTATAACTATAAGTATTCTAGAAAAATAAATTATTTATGATATAATATCAGTAGGATATCAATTATATGTATAATTTATCTTTTATGACAAAACTATGCACCGAATGGGCATTTTAGTCATTTTACACAAAGTTTATAAATTATTTGGGATTATGAGTTTATAACATGTACCTACTGTAAAACAATATTTAAAATAAGTTTTAAAATCAGTAGGTAACAAGTCTTGGTAAAATAATATGGTTTAAAACCATACTATGCGCCGAAATGGCGCTTATGTCGTAAAATGACGTTTTATGCAATGTTTAATGAAAAGTGATGTTAAGGTTAGATTTAAATGTCTTAGATTTACCTTGAAAAGATTTTATTAAAACCATTTTATAAGCCACAAGGGCTAAATCGTCATTTATCGACATAATTCAAGGACCTGCTTGTAAACTTAGTTTATAATCTGGTTTGGCATCCCAAATAATCCTACTTATAATATTATATCAGTAGGAAACTTATTTTCAAGTTCATTATCATTAAAACATTGATTTATGATTTTAGTAAAAAATGGCATAATTACGGAACTTGCGCATAAACTCAGATTCCGATTATGATCATGTAATATAACCTCAGAGGGTTATGCTACATTATATTACCATCATACTGCAACTTTAGATCAGTAGTTAACTAATCTAAATCGGGTCAGAATCGAATAGTCAAAGCAGAAGTCAAACTTCGCGACTTTCCTTTCGGTTGCGAACCGACCCTAGAACTAAAATTGACGAGCCGAACATGTTCTTACATGTTCTAATAATTATTACCAACTTGTTTAAGTGTCAAAACAGGTTTCATAACATATATAAGATCAATTTATGATTTTTCCAAAAAATGGCCTGTTTGACTTTTTAATAACATAACTTTGACCCGTCAATTGGTCTAGCAAACGTGATCTTCAGGAGGTGCCCGTTATAGGGACTAACACCTACCTTATTACGATCACTTAGCCATGTTCGTTACGAACAATGGTTGGATCATAATGGTCTTAACCGAAAGTCAAAGCGTTTTCCGTAAAACGCTTGACTTTTGGCTATAAAAGCCTATAAACAAAAATGCACAAGGAAGGAACACTTACAAAAGGTTCCTAGGATGCAATATGACAAAGTTGGATGCTCCTTTTAGTTAGGAACTTCCAGAGGAGAGATATAGAGTTGAAAATGAGAAAGGTGTGTAACATTCGTGGTAAAACGGGTTCTAAAACCCGCTCCATTGAATAATTCAAATATAGGATATGAGGTTTCGATGTAAATTATGATAATCGTACAAATAGCTATGTTAAACTCATTAATTAATAAATCAATATAAAAGGTTTAAAAATAATAATAAAAATAATATATAGATATATATTAATATGTATACTGAAATAATAAAAGATAAATAATTAAAAAAAAAACAAAATATCCAATAAGTGTAGACCGCGGGTTTCGAACCCGGGTCTCCACCCAAACGAAACACACAACACACCACCATACCACACACATTTATCTGTTAAAGTTGTAAACTAAACAATATTAATACAAGGTCTCGAAATCGAATTTTGAACAACTGCCTTGTAACAGTCAAGCATGAAATCAGGAAATCATCAAACATCCGTTTCTTTTCTTCCTCTTTGCGATCAAAATGCTAAAACCGTTTTTCAATCAAGTAATCAGACTCAATCATTGAGTCCATAACGACCGATCAGTTAAAAAAATCAATTCCGGAAATCAAGTTCGGCCGAAACTTATGAAACCGAAGAATCCATTCCATTATTGCCTTACTCTATAAATAGGACTTCTAGAGCTCAGACAGAAATCACCCACACTCACCTCAAACTCCCTGTAGAGCCTCTGTCGCAAGTTATACATCGCCGGAATTTGGTTCAGTCGCCGGAATCAACACCGGAGGTCAGAAAAACACCATTGTCTCGGTATACCACTTCACCAAATTCTCTTCATTCTTTTGTTTTCGCATCTGTTTATATTTAAAAGTTATGTGGTAATCGAATTAAGTAAGAATCGGTGTATGTATCATATTGAAATGAAGAAGATGAACTGGAAGCATATTTAAAAGAAATAAAAACCGGTTTTTAAACCAGGTTAGACACACAGTCTAGCGGTGGACTGTGTGCATTTTAACTAAAAGATCATGGGTTCGAGTCTATACGTTACCGGTTTCGCCAAATAAACAAACTCTTTTATGACCCGGTTATAGGTCAGCTCGGCATGTATATAAGATTTATTTAAAATCTTGTATCCACCAGGTTAGACACACAGCCCAAATGGTCGGGCTGTGTGCACATGTAGCGGCTGACGTGGGTTCGAATCCGGTTGGTCACGAACTGGAATTTATCCAAATCTTTTTAATATAAGCAAAATATATTTGAACCTAGTTAGTATATATAAGTAATTAAATTCAGAGATATGTCGGGTTAGACACGTAGCTCAGTTAGTAGAGCTGCGTGCACGCGTACGGGAGGTCACGAGTTCGAACCTCACACGCTGCCAATAATTCTAGAAGTCAAACCGGTTCGACCCGGTCAAACCTATTAAAGGTATATTTTTTTATAACTATTTTCTTTATTTATTTTAATTAAAAATCCTTTAAAATACCTAAAAAGTAAGACTTTTTTTTAAAAAAAAGGGGTTTTAATTCGTAATAAATACAATAAAAACAAATCTAAAAATCTAATAAAAGGTATTAATTAGAAATATTAATTTCAAATGAAAGCTATATATATTTATCGAATTATTTATGTGATTAATTAGGTTAGTTTCTCTCGTCGGTTGAATCTTAAATCGTACGCATTCATTATCATCAAGGAACGTACCCACTGTGAGTGAATTCTTACAAATTCCCCTTTTTATTCATGTTTTAAGGTGTATCATGTGTCGTTCATATATTTCGTTTATTCAAACACTTGTGCTATTACCATTATATGATCTAACGTGTGATGTAAATGTTAGTTGTTGTATTGCGTGTTTACATTTTTGTCAAGTTGCGTGCAAATCATTCATTAGGCCCGTCAGTTCCTCGTTGGAGACGGATTGAGCATCAGGCGCCTCATTAGATCGGCTCCGTTTGATTGAGCCTTGGTCTCATTGTTCATCATATGTCATGCTTGTGTTTGCATTAATTGATATTATGTGGGTTGTGGCTAGATTTACATATGCGTATACTCATATTTAGTTTATGCACATTTTTATTTAATAAGCAATATAAATAATTCCTTCAAATGTTTAAATAAGATTCACTCGCCAACTTTTGTTGACCCAAACCCTATTTTTTACACATGATACAGGTGGACAGGTTGAAGCAAGGAACACATAGGGAATTGCCTTAGAAGAAAAATAAAGAGTTCTTGAATGTTGTGTTTAGAACATGTGGTGTTTGTATGTTCATTGAAATTTGTTTTTTTAATTGTAAATAATAAATATGAAACCTATTAGTAAATGTCATGAGCTTTGGTGATAACCCAATCATGCCCCGACTACCATTTCCGCTGCGGGTCAGGGTGTGACAAGGTGCAAGTTCAAAGGTTGAACCTTTGCACCTATTTATAGTTGGAGAGTTTGAAGGAGGTGATGCCAGGTGCTAAGGGGTGTAAGAGGGAGCTTACAAGTGTCCTAAAACGTGGCATAGCTGTTTGGGAAGCCATGGTTTCGAGAAAATGGTTTTTGGCACCTTTGTGTGGTGGCCAAGGAAACTTTCTGTAGACACAGGCCTCTCGCGCCCGCGAGAGGCCGAGCGCCCCATGGCCAGTTTCAAAGTATGACACTTTTAGCCCCTCAACTTATAAAACCCCTAAAACCTTCTAAATCATATTTTTAGCAATTTTAGCCCTCCGTAGCCAATACTTGGCATACCCGGGATTATGCCCGGATATTGTCGAACTATCGGTTCGTTAAAAGGTCACTCAGAGGTATAAATTAACATGTTGACACTTTTAATCCCTCCAATGTCCAACTTTCATAAAGTTACGGATTTAATCCCTCTCATCCACAAATGGAACATATGAGAGTTAGGACTTTGTAAAAGATCACTCAGAGGCTCGTTATAAGCATGTTGACTCCGATGTCACTCAGAGGTTGGGCATGTTGACACAACGGTCACTCAGAGGCCAAGTTTTTAAGCATGTTGACACTAATGGTCACTCAGAGGCTATGTTTTATGCATGTTGACATCAGAAGATCACTCAGAGACTTAGTTTGTGCATGTTGACGCTTTTAGTCCTTGCTAGTCTTTAATAGACTCAAAATAAATTACGATACGTGTCACTATATTATTGGACACGATTTTACGGGGTGTTACATCAGTGTCCGGCCGAATGTTTATCGAACGTTGAACCTCCATTCTTCCTCCAGGATGAACCTTTGGCGTCTGGCTCCGACGCCAAATTGCAGGCATTCTTTCCTCTAGCGAAGGCACGAGCCCATTCCATCAATATTTCCATTGTCTTTGGAAGATTCTCGTGTAACGTTTCCACGAGTTGGTTGTTCCGGACACCATGACAGAATCCGGAGACTCTCAGCTGATCCACTACTCCACTGATCTGCATACTTTCACTATTGAAACGGTCAATGAAATTATCCAGAGACTCCCCGTATTTTCGACGTATGTTGTGGACTTCGGTTATTTCCTTTGAATAATGTCGTTGTTGTTGGCTGAAATTTTGTTGGAATAACATTCGGAGCTCCTCGAAATCATTGATTTCGCCTTCGTTGAGCGCATCAAACCATACTCGGGCTGCCCTGGTGAGGGTTTGAGCGAATATGAAACACCATGCTAGCATTGACCATTGTTCTACCCTCGCAGGATCATCGAAATCGAACATGTGATCATCCGGATATGTGGTACCATCATATTTTTAGACAGTCGATGGCTTTTTTAATTTTGACGGGAGCTTGGCGTGGACAATCCTTGGACTGAACTTCGATTTTGCTGTCATTGAGACCGGATGATAAGGTTTTGTAAGCTCCTTGTCGCTAGTAATGACCACTTGAGCATTCGGAGGTGCCGTTTAGGCTGGTGATGGTTCGGAGGAATCCTACAAATGATAATTGTTATAAAATCCGTTTGTCGGAGTAACAATTGTGGAGTAAGTGTAAATGGTCGAAGCCATAGGACCCGTAGTCCTTACCGGTGTATCTTCATTGAACGACCTGGTTTGTAAATCGAGGAGCTGTTGGTCGCGTGTCTGCTGAGCTTTTAACCTTCTTAGGAGACTGGCATTTTTGGTGAGGAAGTTCTCGACAAATTCTGCTGATGGTGGAGTTGGGACCAAAACAAAAGTAACGACGTGTTTGGCCTAGAGCTCAAAGGAGCAGTGACAATCGTTTATGTGTTCATAGGAGCCGACTCGAGTGTTAGAGGAGGAGTCCAGGTATGCTGAACCTGGAGCCGCCATAGATCAGTGATTTTTGTTCAAGAAGTTAAACTAGTGAAAGATTATGAGCGTGAAAATCGGATGGCGCCAATTGAAGATCCAAAAGGTAGTCGGATTCTGAGTCGGCTACAATCAGACCTTGAGGTTCGATGAACAGGACAGGACCTGCACAATTAACAAACCGTTAGGCTCGTCGGAGAGGTGAGAGGGCCACTCTGCGACCAACCTACGGCGTGAGGATAAGTATTGATTTAGAGAGAAAAGGACTAGGGTTCAGAAATCGTACTTGATGTGTACTTTGGGAGAGGTATTTATACTAGATCTTAGATGATGTCATTTGTCGGGACGCACCTCTTGATGTGTGTCCTCTCTTTAGGGAGGTGGACGGACCTTATGATGGTCGTGCTATAATTCGGACTTCCTTCGTCGTCCGTCCAGTAGAGGGATATTCAGAGGCGCGAGGTCATATATTGCTGCCGCATGGATACAACAGCTGATGATAATACTTGCAGAATTTTTTGTATTAAAGTGACGCGTAGTTATGAAGTTAATGATTATTATTAACATAAACTACAACCGGGATGAACACACGAACGGATTCTGCCTTGCTTACGTGGAAATCGGTTATTGATATTGGATTAGAATGCTGTCTGCTGTAACCACGCATATATTGATATATATATAGAGAGAGAGGGAAAAAATAGGGTTTTATTTTTCTAAATTAATAGGCTTCTCATGACAGGTAACGCAAAATATTGATCAGTAACATGATCCACTCTTTTTTATTTATTAGTTTAAAAGAAAAGATACGATTTACAAATACAGAACCTGTGTATTTATACTAACTGATACTTGACCAACAAGTAATTTAAAAACAAATCCTTAACAGACTTAAACTTCAATTAATAAACTAATTAATTTTGTTTGTTTTGAATGGCTTAAATCACTTCAAATCTATGTTTGACGGGGCTCGAACCATTAAGCTCAAAGAAAGAAACACTTTAACTCCAATGATTTTACCAAATGGATCAAACCCTAACCCTAACTTTAACTTACCTAAATTAATCTCATCCACCACCCCATGAAGATTACCATACCCCCCTTACTTTCTATTATTTATACTTCACTCTCTTCGATATTGATAATTTAACATTGTTCACTCTACTACATTATATGGTTGTATACATCAATATTATATTAGACGGTTTAGAATGTAATATTATCTTTTATATATACTCTTGTAATATTATAAATAGCTCATATTCGCATGCTCTTGTTGTCTGCAATTTCTGAAAGTTCCTTCCAGCATGTTTAGGGTTCTACATCCCGGGATCTTTGGTTGTCTCAAGAGGGTGCCTATGCTCCTCATAGAGAATACACTTTGAAGACTCAACTTTTGAGGATCGAGATGAAGACTGATGAATTCCTCTGTTTATCTAACTAGGGCTCAAGAGTATGCGACAGCTCTTGCAAATTTCAATGAACCGATGAAAGAAAAACACATTGTGATGCTTGTGATTTCAGGTCTTCGTGAGACTGAAGACCACAGCCCTTCCCGGCAATTGGCTTTCAACGCATTACATGTTTATTTTGCGGATCATGAGTATATGCTCAACAAAACGGCAGTCAATATTCCACCAACACAAGCCTTTACAACACCCCGCAAACATGTTGTTTTGTCCACCACTATCTCATATGGCACGGTGTCTCAATCTGATGCGATTCAGGTGATCTAACAATTGGCTGCCCAAATGGGATTACAACTACAACTACCTTCATCTCAGTCGTCACAAACCTACTACACAAATCAGAACACAAACCATCACCAAAACATTTGACAGGGAAACGGTTGCAATCGTGGACGTGAAAACTACAACAACCATAACAACACAGGAGGTAATCACACTCAATTTAGTTGGGCCTCTAATCAAAATACGGTTTATGGCACAAGCAACAGGTGTGGCATTGGTCATATACTGTCTCAAATCTCAATGCCCAATCGTAATCCTGCGACTTTCCGTTCCAGACAACAACCATCTGCCAATTACACAGATTATCCGGCTCCCAGATGCTAGATCAAGTAACCACGTTGCACTAGATCTCTCTAGCCTCGATCATTCTAAAGCCTATTATGGTGACGATAGTCTTCACGTTGACAATGGTAAGGTCTCCCTATCTTAGATCATTATTCTAAAGCCTATTACCTCATTTGAGGGCAATTATTATTTTTTGTTGTGTGTTTACCATTTCTCTAAATTTATGTGGATTTTTTTTCCTTGGAATGAAAATAGGGTGTTTTTTTTTGCATATGCAAACAATTTATCACTACGGCTGAAAGACAATTTAAAACCAAACATACTGTTCATAGTGACGGGGTGGCGAATTTCGAAATTTGTCAACCTTCCTCACTACCCCCTCACTACCCTAGGTATTACACATCGTCTTTCTTTTCCACATACCATTGCACAAAACGTTAATGTGGAACGTCGCCATCGTCATCTTATCGAAACAAGGTCTCCCGTTATTAGCCCAATCACATGTTCCCCAATGATTTTGGGACTTTGCTTTTAACATGGAGATTTACATAATAAATCGTATGCCCTCTCGTAAAAATTCATCCACGTCTATCTTTGATCATCCACCTAACTACTCCTTACGGGTTTTCGACTCTCAATGGTTCCCCTATCTCCATCCCAACAACAAACATAAAATGGATTTTCGGTCCATCTTGTGTGTCTTTTTAGGATACTATCCCGCTCACCATGGTTACCGATACTTCGATCCATAAACCGAATGCATCTATATTGCATGGCATGTTTGTTTTCATGAACAACATTTCTCTTTCTATAAACAGTCCATTCCCAACTTTCCTTCTCCACCTACAGAAACATATACCACAACCACCTACACATCCACCTTTCATCCACACCTATACACCTCGAAACAAAACGACGCCAACTGTTACAACCTCAGCACCCCCCACGACTACTCCACCACCCATACCATCGTCAACTTCCACCACCGCCCCCACGACCACCCTGACACCCACAACGTCTCCTACCACCGAAGCTGCCCTATCCACCACTGAAACACCCACTCCACCTACCACCATCGCATTCGCTCCTACAGCCCAGCCCCACCTCCTGCGCGTCAGCGTCTACCAAATCTAGGCCAAAATCCCAACACTACAAAGCCTTTCAACGCAACCTCTTTTTACTCTACCACCGCTACTCCGGAGACCGAACCCGCATACTTTACCGTTGCTAACACACACCCTAAATGGCATCATGCCATGGCTAAAGAATACTCAGCGTTGATGAGAAACGGTACGTGGTCCTTGGTACGTCGTGCTCCGGGTTCTAATGCTGCTGATTCTAAGTGGGTTTATAAACTCAAACAGGGGCAATCACAAGTTATAAAGCTCGTTTAGTTGCCAATTGTTTTAGACAACAACCGGGCATATATATAGAGGGAAAAAATAGGTTTTTTCTAAGGACAGGTAACGCTAAATATTGATCAGAAACAATGGTTTACTCATTTTTATTTTAATAATTTGAAAGATACGATTTACGAAGATAGAACGTATGTATTTATACTAACTGATACTTGACCAACATATAATTTAATAACTACTCCTTAACAAACTAAAACTTTGATTAATAAACAAATTAATTAATTAATTCTTTTTTATGGAAACTTTCAGATTTGACTCAGGTGGCCGCAGGTCGGCTTGCAAGACTGACCCGTTCGAAAACCCACATGGTTTCTAAATAGAGGGTACAACACATGTTTAATGGGCTCAAACCGCGTCATCAGAGGAACCATTACTCCGGATACTACTTGTTATCGGTTTCGTCATCACAAGAGTCGAAACTCTCTGGCGTAACGAAGGTTGGACATACCCCTGTGTGGCTTGGATTCGAGCTTGTGACCTCCAAGAGGCCTAGTTCTTATCATCCAGCCACCCCATGGAGATTACCATATGACCCCTATACAAGTTGTTATTTATACTTCAGTCCGATAATTTCACATTGTTCACTCTAGTACATTATATGGTCGTATACCTCAATATAATCTCATATACACCCCACATTGTCATATTAAGTCTTGAATACACTTGTATACACCGCTAACGTCTTATACGATTGTCTTAGGTCTTAGCTAAACCCGTATACGAATGCAGATCAACCAAAATAATCGTGATTTAGTTCCAAATCCAGATTTCTTGTTTTATTTCATCAAAATAGAACTTCATTGTTTTTTTTATGTGTGTGTGGATGTATATTTATCGTCTCATTATGCATCCAAGTAATCTCAATTTCATCATTAAACTTGAAATCAGAAGAACACACGTATACTTTGAATTTTCATGAAGAATTTCATACCAAAAAAATAACTTAGAGACATCTAATCATTGATGATTATCAAACAATACTTGATTGCAAAAAGTTGATTTCCAAAAAATTGATGATTACACACAAAAGAATAAAAGAAATTCGGAGAATATGACTCACAAAAAAGTAGTTTATTTCAAGAGCCTGGTAAGGCTCAGCTAATACCTGGCACATGAGAGGTGCACATAAAAGTTGGGTTGAGAACCAAACCCGGTTTTGAACCCGAACAACCTTGATTTTGAAACCGGTTTGGATTCGTCCTGTAGGATTGTAATTGTATTATAACCCGATACCAAGAAACGGGTTTGATCCCAGTCAAAATGACTTGGTTATGATCCTATATCCACCTTGTAAACCAGGTTAGAACTCAAACAGGTTTCACCAAAACCAGGTTTGACTTTCTTTGACCCTACCAAACTTTTAGCTCATTTATATTTGTTTTTATTTTTGTAGTTTACAAGATGAATATGTCAAAAGATTCCAACGAATAAAGTGGGTTGTAACAATTTCATATATTAGTAAAACATAGAGTTCTCTCTCGGTATGTGTGTATGTATATATATATACACACACGAGAATGATATAAACAAAATCTTGGTGAATTAAAAAAAACAAAGAAACCTCATTTCCACCATCCAATTAATTATTCTGTGGTTGAGATTGACCAAGTCTAAAAAGTTCTTTTTTCATAAAATGTAACAAACTGACAAAAGGTTACAAAAAAATAAAACTTCTTAACTTGTAAGTTCAAAAATCTATAAACTTTGCAATTTCGAAAAAAAAATTATTATTGAAACCCATAACCCATAAAAAATGTAACATGTAAAGTTACAAAAATAAAACGGTGAAAAATGTACCACATGCACTTCTCACTCTGACATAAACAGTGTAACACAGTCACAAAAAGTGTTACATCAGAAAAAACATGTGGCATGTTTGTGTCCACCCATTTGAGTTTGTTAGGTTTTCTTAACTCAATAAGGAGTTTTCTCTATAATTGCCCTATAATCCTATAGATATAGGGTTGTGATCCTGAGCGAACCACTTGTTATTTGAGAACTTAAGAGAACTACGATCAACCAAGTTTTTTTTTTTTGAATTTTTTTTGTCAAATTGTTTTGTTAAAAGGTTATTGTAAAAAATATAAAAAAAAAACAAAAAAAAATATACGTAGATTGACGTTATACATATGTATAGCATGCGAATGTACACGTGTAGATAAATATATGTAGTTTATAGTGCACATAGATGTGACCTGTCGATCTACATATTTTTTTCATTTTTTTCTTCTATTTAGGTAAATATTAGTAACATATAAATAAAAGTAAGAAACAAAAATTCAAAAAATTACTTGGTTGATAGTAGTTCTCTAAAGTTCACAATTTGGGTAAATATTAATACCATATAAATAAAAGTAAAAAAAAAGAATTCAAAAAATTTACTTGGTTGATGGTGGTTCTCTCAAATTCACAAATAACAAGTGGTTCGCATTTGATGCTAATCCTATATATATGAGAGGGTTCAAGCAAAAACTCCTTTTTATTGTGAGAACCTGAAAACTCCTAAAAAACTTAAAAAACACAACAAAAAGTTTTTTTAACATTTTTTTGTTGTAAATCTAGCATTTTTAAAATATAAAAATTGAAAAAATGATTATTTGTTTTAGAAATGTGCAACACTACGAAAACCTAAACTGGCCAACCCCCACCCCCCAAAAACCTACAAACTAAACCCGAAATCTAAACCCCGAAAACCTAACCCTAAAAGTTAAACTAAAACCAAAACCTAAACCCTAAGATAGCGTTTGGTATAAAGGAATAGGTGAAACGGAATGGATCATTTTGATGGAATGAAAAAAACATGTTTGGTTACCATGTGTTAATGGAATTGAAATTCCAAAGGAATGTAACTCCTTCCAAATAACAATTTCCATTCTTTGGTAAGCGAGTGTATTATTATTATTATTATTATTATATTATTATTTATTATTATTATTATTATTATTATTAATTTATTTATATTATATTTGTATTATATATATACTAATATTAATATATATCAAAAATTTGTTATTAATTTTTTTACCATTATTATTATTAATATTATTGAGGCAATTATACTTTTGTCATTTTTAATACAATTGTGTTTCGTTACTTCGTCTTTTGTATTTATTAAATTGTACAAATTAATTATTCATTTTATCCACATATAAGTAACCAAACATCACAACGAATGGCATGATTCATTTTATTCTGTTGCCCATTTCATTACCTCTTCCATTCCATTCAATTACCTAATACCAAACAGACTCTAAGGCTAAGTAGTATTGTATATGTGAAATACTATAATAATAGCATTGAAAAAAGAACAATAAGTTAAATCTTTTTTTTACGTCAAAAAAATATGCTCGAAAATACTCGAATGAAAAATAAGAAAATTTGTGATCTTATGGCGTAATTTTTTTTAGAAAATAATAACATAGAAAAATATAGAAATGTTTGAAAATTCATATTATATTCTCCAATTTTATCCCTCCTTCGTTAAAAGCCCCCTTCCCTTCATTAAGAAGGATTTTTCGAGTTCTCTCTATGGGTTTTTTTTATTTGAACCCTTCCCTATATATATGCACACACACAAACACATACACACACACTAGCAGGATGCCTGCGCGATGCAGCTGGAGCGACACATTGCATTGCGATAGTCGTTTTTGATAGTTTTCTTATTTATATAATATTTATTGTAGCATTATTGTGAGAAATATACATCAAAAGTGAAGTAATCAAGTAACCCATTTTATCAGATGTGCATGGCTCGATCGGTTCGGTTATTATCCTCAACCAAAGTCATCAGTTAGTCTATTTTATTAATCAATCGGTTTTGGTTTATTTGGTTAGATTGACGGTTTCGGTTTGGTTAATTTAATTTTAGTTAATAGCAAAAACCAAACTTGGTATACAAATTTTATTTATAAATATATGAAATTAAGGTATAAATTAATGATATGAAAGTATAAATATATGAAACGTAGATATAAAATATGAAATATATGAACAAAAGGTATAAAAGCTATGCATATATGAATATATGAATGATTCAGCTAATTTTGGTTAAACAGGAGAGCAAAAAATTTGATAACCGGTTTTGGTTAATTCGGTTTTCAGTCAATTCAGTTTTTGGTTGATTTCGGTTCAGTTTCGTATGTTTTCCGTTTGGTTTAGGCTAACGATTTAATTATTGCTCACCAATAACTGGTTTTGGTTAAAAACCAATAGGTGTGTGCGCGATGCAGCATGAAACACAGACATTGCCATGATGTGCATTGTTCGGTTGGTTAGATCATTATCCTCAACCGAAATCGAGGGCATCGATTAGTCTATTTAATTAACCAATCCATTTTCAGTTAATCGGTTTGGTTTATTCAGTTAGATTGACGGTTTTTGGTTTCATTATTTAATTTCTGTTAACAGTCAAAACCAAACTTTGTCTAAACTTTTGATTAGAAATTCATGAAATTTAGTTATAAATACATGAAATGGATGTATAGGTACATGAAATGGAGGTATAATTACATAAAAATGTTTAGGGGTATAAATATGAATTACATGAACTGAAGATATAAAAGCTAAAAATGTATGAATATATGAATATTTTGGCTCATTTAATTTTGGTTAAATTAGGGTACAAAAAAATCGATAACTATTTTTAGTTAATTCGGGTTTCGGTTAATCAGTTAATTCAATTTTTGGTTGATTTTGGTTCGGTTTCGGTTAACGATTCAGTTAATACTCAACCTTAGACACTGTTAACCACATAACATATCAATTTTTTTAGTTAAAAAAAATAAAGTAATACATACTTAAATAAAATACCCGTTTATATGGTGTAATTTAGAAAAAAATATTAATGTACCAAAAAGTTATGATCGTTTAAAAATCCAGTGGGAGGGGGGTAGTTTTTTATAAGGGGATAAAGTGTACCTACTAACTAATTATCTATAATTTTGTTAAAGATGATGGTCTAATCACTTGAGATTCTGTAGCTATTAAATATTATGTGATAATGACTAAGTACTTTGGGGCTTTAATCACTTGTACACTAATGTAACATCCTGTAAAATCGTGTCCAATAATATAGCGACACGTGTTATATTTTTATTTTAAGTCTATTAAAGACTAACAGGGACTAAAAGCGTCAACATGCTCAAACTAAGTCTCTGAGTGATCTTCTGATGTCAACATGCATAAACTAAGCCTCTGAGTGACCATTAGCATCAACATGCTTAAAACATAGCCTCTGAGTGACCATTAGTGTCAACATGCTTAAAACATGGCCTCTGAGTGACCATCGGTGTCAACATGCTAAAATATGGCCTCTGAGTGACCGTTGTGTCAACATGCCCAGCCTCTGAGTGACATCGAAGTCAACATTCTTATAATGAGCCTTTGAGTAATCCTTTACAAAGTCTTAACTCTCACATGTCCCATTTGTTGGACGAGAGAGATCAAATCCATAATTATGTAAAAGTTGGACAATGGAGGGGTTAAAAGTGTTAACATATTAATTTATACATCCGAGTGACCTTTTAACGAACCGAGAGCTCGACAATGTCCAGGCATACTCCCGGGTATGCCAAATATTCGTTACAGATGGCTAAATATGCTAAAAATGTGTTTTAGAAGGTTTTAGAGGGTTTTATAAGTTAAGGGGCTAAAAGTGTCAAACTTTGAAACTGGTCATGGGGCGCTCACGGGACGCGAGAGGCAAGGTCTGTGCCTCCCGCGGGGCGCGAGAGGCCTGTGTCTTCAGAAAATTTGCTTGGCCTCCACACAAATTGCCAAAAACCATCTGATTCGAAACCATGGCTTCCCAAACTGCTATGCCACGTTTTAGGACACTTGTAAGCTTCATCTTACACCCCTTAGTACCTGGCATCACCTCCTTCAAGCTCTCCAACTATAAATAGGTGCCAAGGTTCACCATTTGAACTTGCACCTTTCTTATTCACAACTCTATCTCACTCCTCTAGAAGTTCCTAACTGAAAAGAGCATCCAACTTAGTTCTATTGCATTCTAGGAACCTCTTGTAAGTGTTCCTTCCTCTTGCATTTTCGTTTATAGGCTTTTATAGCCAAAAGTCAAGCGTTTTACAGAAAACGCCTTGACTTTCGGTTAAGACCATTATGGTCCAGCCATTATTCGTAATGAACATGGCTAAGTGACCGTAATAAGGTAGGTGTTAGTCCCTATAAAGGGCACCTCCTGAAGATCACGTTTGCTAAACCAATTGACGGGTCAAAGTTATGATATTAAAAAGTCAAACATGCAAACTTTTCGGAAAAATCACAAATTGATCTTATAAGTGTTATAAAACATGTTTTGACACTTAAACAAGTTGGTAATAGTTATTAGAACATGTAAGAAATTGTTCGGCTCGTCAATTTCACTTCTAGGGTCGGTTCGCAACCGAAAGTCGCAAAGTTTGACTTCTGCTTTGACTTTCGATTCTGACCTGATTTAGATTAGTTAGATACTGATCTAAAGTTACATTATGATCGTAAAATAATGTAGCATAACTCTCTGAGATTATATTCATGATCATAACAGAATCTGAGTTTATGCACAAGTTCCGTATTATGTCCATTTTGACTAAAATGCCCTTTTTGCATAAAAAGATATTTAAATGATAATGAAATTGAAAATGAGTTTCCTACTTATGTAATATTATAAGTAGGATTATTTGGGATGTTAAAATAGATTATAAACTGAGTTTGTAAACAAGTCCTTGTATTATGTCGGTAAATGACGATAAGTCCCTTGTGGCTTATAAAATGGCTTTAATCACATCTTTTCAAAGTAAATCTTTTATCTACTGATATGTTATATTAAATAATATATCTAAGACTTGTTAATCTAATCATAACATCAGTTTTCATTAAAGATTGCATAGATCGGCATTTTACGACAAACGCCATTTCGGAGCATAATATGGTTTTAAGCCATATTTATCAACCAAGACTTATTACTAAAACTTATTTTAAATATTTTTATAGTAGGTACATGATATGAACTCAGAATCCCAAATAATTTATAAACTAAGTGTAAAATGACCAAAATGCCCCTTCGGTGCATAGTTAGGTCATAAAAGATAAATTACACATATAATTAATATCCTACTGATATTATATCATAAATAAGTTATTTTTCTAGAATACTTATAGTTATATCATTTAGTTATATTCAAGTTCCTTTTATACGGTATGAAATTACCGAAATGCCCTTATGAGGCATAGTTTCACTTTAAAACCATAACGGGCATATAAGTTGATATCCTACTGATATTACAACTTATTTAAAATGTAATGGCATATAGAACTTGTCCATGACTTATCCGGTTATTCCGATATCGCTAATATGCGTACGGTTAAGCATATGTAACTAGTTTACGAAAATTAACTGAAACGGGTCTAACCTTGTCGTTTAAGTCTCAAAATCAAGAATGTTTATAGTTATTCCATATTATATAAGTCAAGGTACTTGTTGGGATTAAATACATTCTATCCAATTATCGTTTAATCTAGTGTTATACGTTTTGATCAAGCACGCTAGTTGGTCTAAGTCAATGACTTAAATAAGACCGTTAGTATTTAATTGGTTAGCTTATCCATAATCCAGACTAGAGAGTTGCCGGTAAATGCTATCTGCACTTAGTACTTTTGTGTACAGTGAGTTAATAAATCTTGCATTAAACGAAGAATAGCTCAGGTAAATACTCTCGACTTATTTTCCCTATACGGGCTTGGGATACGGTAAATTATTACCGCTTGGTCGGAAATGGGATCAATCGAATGCCGGATTATGGCTAGTAAATCCGCATATTCCATTTTAATTGGTTTTGTTTGATAACTTAAGCATCGGGGGTTAACTACCGTGTCCTGGATATCCTCGGCTCATAACATTAGATAATGGCCACGACCTTAGCGCGGGGTGTAGGCATACACCTGACAGAGGCTCAAATGCAACTACCCACACTTGTTGGGGATAACTCTTCGTGAGTTCATAAGTGGTGTGTACGTTAATCATGTCTCGGTTTTTGTATCGGGCCCTGTATGTATGGACAAACATGTAAATCTGTTAACAAGGTTGCAATGTCAACTTTCTCAAGTTATAAAAGATTTTGTGCTGATACGCACTTAAAACATTTTATTTAAATGTTTTCAAAATGAGTCAGTTGGATGTATTTACCAGCGAAGCTGACGTACTTTCAAAATACTAAGCTTGCAGGTACAATACGAAAATAGGCTGGAAGTGCTCGGTAGTGATAAGAGTATCTTGCAAATCCTAGATCTGCCCAAAATCTGTTTCACATTCTTTCTTTGTACAATTTTTGATCCGGCTGTGGATCTTCTATTACGAGCATGTATATTATTTTATATTTCGAACATTTGGTTTGTAATAGTAATTTAAATCAAAGACTTCCGTTGTACTGTGTTTAATTGACTATATGATATCAATTTACCCTTATTTTAGAGGTGTATTTATAAATTAAAAAAGAAAATGTTCTTATTTTTTTATATCTTAAAATACTCCTTCCTCATAGATTATAATATAGTATATATAAATTTCCAAAAAGTCATTACCACTAGACCAAAAGTCTTGTCAAGTCAAAAGCAGACTAAAAAATGTCTTTTGATTGTAAAAAGACAGTCCTGCATAATCCAAATTCGGTAACAAAGTCCATGATGAGATGTTGCATTCTTAATCACTAACATCAAGTTATGTATGAAGTTATAACATCAATATCCTACAATAAAGCCTCACCATATTCTCATCTCATATACCCAACATCATCACAAAGTGCTAAAAGGGTCAATGGTCAAAATCGATATTCACTTTTTTTCTATATTCTGATCCTGATCTTCATCCTATTTGTTTGTTTTGTATAGATAGGTCAAAAATGATGGCAAGAAGTTATTCTAACTTCACTGCCTCCTGTTGCCTTGACGATTTTACAGCCTCGCGTGCCTTTTGTACTAAACATGCAAATCCTTTCACATCTTGAAAACTGAAGTTAACAACCCGTTTGACTGAAATTGTTATCTCTTTGTTCTGAGCTTCTTCTATAACCGCACTAGCAGATTTGTAAGCGTTCTGTGCTTTTGTAGAAGCTTTCATTGCAAGATTTACATCACTTGCCTGCAAATCAATTACAACAAAAGCAAATAATCAGTTTTAATAGAATGGATATAATTGCAAATGTATTTAGAGAGCATGCGCTTACAAGATCAAGCAGCCTCGTAAAGTTAGCCTGATTTCTAACAATTAGATGGTTTTTATGATGTGCAATGCTTTTAGACAGCACAGTTTTATCCATTGTTGCTTGATTGTTTAAGTTATCAACGTCAGATGCGGAAGATGACGGTGACTCACCTGCGCAGGTGAAATAAATTCAATATATTATTATAATAATAACAAAATGATAATTTGGAAATACCTTGAGTAACCAATTGCATACTTGTTTGTAAGTCTTGTCTTGTCAGCAAATTCTTGCAATAGACTATCCTCATGCATGAAACTTCCATGCATTTATAGGCCAGTGCCGACGCGACCAGTTCTTTTTGTTTCTCATATTCTTCAGCACAGATTCTGCAAGTTGTTTTAAAACTCATGAGCTAGAGTATTTAAACAATATTATTTGTGACATCATCGATCATGTAATAAAAAACTTTAAGCTTTACTTGAAAAGTTTGGCAGAAGTGGTGTAAACATTGATTGTATCCACCCCTTTTGATTTGCTGATGTCAGCATTGCAGGCCTCGAGAAGAGAAGCAGCACAAAGAAACTTCAAAGCAGAGTCAAAGTACGCATTGTTACACTCATAATCAAATCCAGAAATCTGCAAAGGTTAAAAATTAAAATACTGTTACATGACCAGACATAAAATTTTAGTAAATAAAAAAAAATACAAACCTTTAAACGGTCAGCATGGTCTTTTGACTCCTCGGCTCTTTTGAAAGCAGTCAAAGCTGTTTGACTTTGACTAGATGCGAACTCCTTCAAGAAGTTTATAACACTGAGATTACCACAATCAGTCACAAGACTTGTATGATTCAGATTAGCAGCAACTCCAGGATGTTTCATGACCTTTGACCGATTTTGACCGGTACAATCAAATGCTCGAACCTCCACTTTTGGCTCTACATCATTTACATCCCTTATCTTTGATAAATCACCCAAAGAAACCTTTTTAGATTTTCTTTTTACAGTCGGGTTCATTTCAAGGCTGCCCATATCACCCAAGTTTGCTTCAACCCTTCTCATTTTATTAGGTTGACTTGTAACGGATCGGAAGCTTTTATCTTTACTCTTTGGACATTAGATCTTTCATATTTATCTATAGCACCATTAGCGTTTGTTGTATGTTCAAGATTATGACTATTTCTAATCTTTGAGGCTTCTTTATACTTTAAGTCCACTTTGCCACGAATTCTTTGACTTTGACTGTGACTTTGGCTTGCCTCAATGTCCTTTCTTGAAATTTCAGTCCTAATATGAGCTTTTCTTGAAATAGTTTTTCCAACATTAAAAGAACTAATAGGAGATGACAAAACTGCCCCTGCTGGTGACTCGATTCGTTCTTGCAAGCTAGCCCTTTTGCAAGAACGGAAATTATTGAAGAACTTGAATTTGCAGCAAGCGAAAACCGCTCGGATTCCGAATCCTTTTTACAAGTAGTTTTACTTCTATGCTGCTGGTTTTTCACATGATTTATGTCAACTGAATTCTCTTTACTAGCCGGTAATTTTATTTTCATTGTTTTTCCTTTATTTAAACATATGTCATCATTAGTCTCCTTTACCTCCATCTTTAACCTCTTCTCTTTCCTTTTTATTCTATTTTCACTATTTTCCAATACGGTTGCATGAGGTTGACTTTCTTGCCAGTCTTTCAATTTCCTCTTCTTCGCGTGAATTTCCACCTCTTTATCCAGTATATTATTTTCAGTCCGTGTTTTGACTGAAACTACCAATCCATCTGTGGGCCAATGACTTCCATTGCTAGAGTTTAGCTGCTCACTTTCAGTCTTGATCTTTATTGAAGTTGTAGTCTCATACTGCTCAGACCCTGTCTTGCTTTTCAGTTTTTTAAGTCTCACATCACCTGGAAACATATTTTAAAGAGACAAATCAGTACTATCACATCAAGCAACGGATATTTATACTCTTTTGAGTAAAATGCCATTTTCAATCCTGAGATTTGGCCAAATTTGCGATTTCGGTCCAAAGGTTTGATTTTTCGCATCTATCTCCAAAAGGTTTGAAATCTTTTCATTTTCATCCGGCCCGTTAACTCCATCCATTTTTCTCCGGTAAGTCAAGAGGTATTTTCGTCCTTTTTGTTAACTTAAAGGGCAATTCGGTCTTTTTCACTTTATGTAAAAAGACCGAATACCCATGAAAAAGACCGAATTGCACTTAAAGTTAACAAAAAAGACGGAAATACCCTGACTTAACAGAGAAAAATGGATGGAGTCAACGAGCCAATTGAAAATGGCAAGATTTCAGATCTTTTGGATCCAGATGTGGAAAAACAAACCTTTGGACAAAAGTCGCAAAACTGGCCAAACCTCAGGGACGAAAATGGCATTTTCTTTTCTGCCTGTCTATCACGCTGCAACAGTTGGTTGCTTTCGTTCAAACCTTTTCTTTTCTGTCTATCAAGCTGCTGAGCATCCATTGATGAATGTGAAGCTTCAATCAAACTGGAGCTCGTACCTTCGGGTGGTAGAGACTTAATCTTTTCAAATTTATTAGCCATGGTCTCATTTTCAACATTTGAGTTTTTACATTCAGAATTGCTGATATTAACCATACTACCATTACACTGAAGGATGCCTTGACTCTGAGAAATTAATTGAAGGTTCAATTCCTGAACCGCCCTTGTGGTTTCATCCTCACCAATATCACAACGATTTCTTCCAGGCCTACACAAATACAAAAAAAATAATATTTAAAAAAAGTTAGAAATACAATCATAAGAGTGAAATGTCATTTTCGTCCCTGAGGTTGTCCAGTTTTGCGATTTTCGTCCAAAAGTTTGTTTTTCCGCGTCTGGATCCAAAAGGTTTGAAATCTTGCCATTTTTATCCGACTCATTAACACCATCCATTTTTCTCCGTTAAGTCAAGGGTATTTTCATCTTTTTTTTAATTTAACGGGCTAGTCTTTTGAATACTTTTACATTATGCAAAATGCTTGTACATAAAGTGAAAATAACCGAATTGTCCTTAAAGTTAACAAAAAAAAACAGAAATATCTCTTACTTAACGGAGAAAAATGGATGGAGTTAACGAGCCGAATAAAAATGGCAAGATTTCAAACCTTTTGGACCCAGATGCGGAAAAAACAAACCTTTGGACGAAAGTCGCAAAACTGGCCAAACCTCGGGGACAAAAATGGCAATTTTACTCTAAAGATAAGAAACGATAGAAAAGAACTCACAGCCATGTTGACATGCTACAGAGCCATTTATCAGGCAGATTATGTGGCTCGATACCAATTGGCAAGAGGCGCCACTTCTCGCAGCGATCACACCCTACCCAATTATCAGGAGGGGCAGCAGGGCCCACTACTACTTGCTGAGAGGCCGCCACTTCAGCAGGAATTGCATTTCCCGCAGTATTTCCACTTTTATTACTCCATTGTCAGTGTCAAATATATCTTTATAGCTATTACGTACCTCTACAATATCTCTTAAAGCACTTTTCTTGTCTTTCATTACTCCAGAGAGACTAGACCTCGCGCTTTCCTTACTGTGAATGCCTGTTAACTTATTTTTTCTTTCAATTGATTTTGCTTCTTGTGGTTCACAATTGATAGCTTTAACACCAACCTTCTTTTCAAAATGATCTGTCTCATGTTCAATAACATCGGGTTCGTTTTTACAAACGACCAATTTAATTCCCCTTGAATCAAGTGAAAGCTTTTTGACCTTTTTCTGCTCATAGCTTTCATCAGACTCGTTGCTCGTAAAATCAGGGCCAAACAATTGGTCTTTTATCATTTCTTTTTTTGTTTCTCTGATCTTCACAGGTACATCTTTCTTCGCTGCTCGATTTGTTTCAGATGTTATAGAATCAGATGATGGTTTGACTTTAATATCACGGGTCAACCCCTGTTTACAGTCGACAGATTCTGGTTCCATGATTGTTTGTCTCACCGTGATCAAAGGCATAACCTTATTCTTTAAGCAAAGTAAACCCTCGTTTAACGGTGAGAGAAGCCGGCTTCCAGGGACAAAGATAGAACTCATATCCTACAACATGGTAACAGAAATAAGAAATTAACATACATATATATATACACACACAATAGTAAAATGCACGTGATTAAACTTACACGTAGTATGCTACGCGGAGAATCAAAAGGGGTGTCATCGGATTCAATTGGAGGGTCACTACTATCCTCAGGATTTTTGCTCGTTGAAGAAGATGGAGTAGAAAGTCCAAGACCACTATATATTTCATCATTTTTAACAGCAGGCTTATATGAACTGACCTTAATCCGTACCTTTAGTGACCTTTGTCCAGTTGGATTTACCGAACCACCGGTAGCAGTTTCAGTTTTTGATAATGTTTCACCACGCGATAAAGATGTATCTTTGCTCGCCATGTCATCAACAGATGGAGCATTTTGATCAACAGATACATCGTTACGGCGCAATGCAGCTGGTTTAACAGGGTCTACTAGTGTGACTGGATTTATGGGGGCATGAGCACCCTAGATGGTAACAAAAAACATAATTCATATATCAATCAAGACAAATAACAGAAAAACTGTAATTTGTATACCTCCATACGAAAAGTTTTAGGTGAACTCTGTTTGTTGGAATTCAAAGCCTTCGTATGGGAATGTATTGCGGTAGGATGCTTATGTGCGGGTAAAAAGGATCCATACCCACCAAATTTGGGCCCTGCCAAGAAATTTGTTATAGAGTTGCCCCATCGCGTTTCAACTAGAAATATGTTATTATGGCTGGCCTACGGCTTACCCAATAATTCTGCAGACATCTCTTGCTCAAAATCTCTCTGAAAATGACCCAACACATGTTCAAGTCTCTTGTCCTAAAAGAAGCAGAAACATAAATGGAAAATGTTACTAATGATTACAAAAAATAAAAGAATATGGCACATAATATATGCATAAAAAAGTTCATATAGATCAAGCTAAGTTTCGTACAAAACCCACAACCATTTTCCTTTTTTCCTTACACTACAAGAGTATCAGTAATCTGAATACAGTAAGTAAACTATCAGTTGAAGTCAAAGTTGAGAAACGAGACAAACAATAGTGCTTTTCCATGTGATCACTAAATCCCGAGTGTAGGTCGGTGAAATGAATAAGCATGGAAGTAAAATAAAATTGAAATTAAAATAATAATAATAATAATAATAATAATAATAATAATAATAATAATAATAATAATAATAATAATAATAAAAATATGCACAGAAACAACTACATCCATGCCATGAATAATCCCAAGTGAGAAAATGCATCCTCAAAGAAGTGAAATAAGATCCAGATTATCAAGAGAACACACACACTAAAACCATGGTCAGACTGATACACAACAAGATTCATGTCAGTTAATTTTTTAAGATAAGTAAAATGAGCCATTGAAGAATATGCAACAGAGCTCAAGTTTATGAAACACCTACATTTCATAAAATGACCAATCCACAACTTAAACTTAAGTCAAGCTCGAATTATAAATCTTTTCTTGTTTAAATTCAGTGCTCAGACTGCAGTTTCTGCACCGATGAAGCATACTGTCCAGAATTCTCAATTCAATGAACCACAAATAGTTTCAAAGTGAGATTGCAATATACTACCAAGTACCAACAAACATAAATCCAATCAACAATGCAGATTCATGTCTTTGGTTTTTCTGCAACAGTTACCAAACCAGTTTAGTAAAACCCCTACAATAACGCATACAGAACAAAATTTCTTGCGATTTAATCACCATAAACTTCTCGGTCCAACCAGTTTCACTAACACAAGAACAATTCATCAATTCAATCACGTAAAAACAAAACTTCTACAAACAAACAAAAGTCAAAACTCTTACAATGTAAGAGAGAGCTGTATCAGGGTCAATATCAGCATCATTATCATCAAACCGAGCCTCTCCTTCTTCAAGCTCAGTCTCATTCACCATCTCTAACCACCAAACCCAAACCCTAACCCTAATCCCTAAAAATCAGCCCAATAAACCCTAATCCACTATCCTAAAGTCCAACATAACTGATCACACAACACACACTACTCAAAATCACTCTCCAAACACCAAACTACAACAAAACAACTCAAAACCCTAAAACACCAACAAACTGGTCGAAAACCCTTGATATGTGATCAAACGAACAATACAAACAACAATTCACGTAAACGTGAATGTAATAACGATTGTATGAGCGTGAACTCTGGTGGCTATTACAAGAACAGTGTTTGTTTGAGGAATTAACGGAGAGAGATGAATGAATGATCGGAGAATTTGATGAGTGATTGGGGAAATTGAACGTGGTTTTTGTTACATCTGAGATTGTTATACACACAGAATGAAATTACAAAGAGGGGGAATGTTTTTGTGGTTTTGGTTTGTATTTTCTTTTTTTTTTAATTGTTTTTTTTTTTCTGGGCTTTCTCATATTAGGGTCCAAATGAAGGGTTTTGTAAAGGCCGTTGTCGAGAGGTGATATTGATGGTTCGGAAACTTTTTGTTAAAAAATACAAATTTGTAATAATGTAAAAAATAACAATATGTTGTAGTTGTATTATACTTATAGGATAGGGTATGATATAATATTATATATTAGGTTAAAATTTTGGGTATTATATAATTTTATATAATAAATAATAAAAATATATATGCTTAAAAATATTCGTATATTACACGTGTTGAATAAAATATAATGTCATATGTTAATACAAACAGTTATCACGATTTATCTTTTAAAAATGAGCATTGATGTACTATTTATTATTATAACATTTTACTTTGTTTTTTTTTATTTTGCATAAATGTAATTTTATATAATGAATAATAAAAAAGATATATCTTTAAAAAAACTCGTATATTGCACGTGTTGAATAAAATTAATGTTATATGTTATCACATACAGTCGTAAAGATTTATCTTTTAAAAATAAACTTTGATGTACTATTTACTTATTATAACATTTTACTTTATTTTTTATTTATTATTAGGTTAAAAACACATGTATTACATGATGTTGAATTCTGTTTTTTTATACATTCAAATTATGAGATACAGTCATTTTAGTTAGTTTTATGCACTTTCATGCTTATTTAATTATTTCATTCATAAAACACTCGTCTTAAATTTGTCTTCAAGAGAGTTTATGGTACAAAAAGGTGGAGATCGATCCATGCGTTTTTATATATTTCATCAATTTTTATGAATTTTCCATAAAATCGAGAATTAAATTATTTTTGAATGGAGTATAGAATTGTTATATTTAAAAATAGTGTTTTTTTCTACATGTTGATGCAATGTGCGATAAATGATGAGTTTAAACGAATTATAACAATATGTCTACCATTATAGATATGCGTCTAAAAACACTTACAATTTGATATAAGCGTATACCCGACCTAGAATAGTTATTTAATTCTGATGAAAAAATAATACAATTATTAAGTATATATCAAACAGGAACCTTTGATTCCTAATTTACCATAATTTCAATCATCGAACTCCAAAGTATATATATCTACTCATGATAAAGACAAACGTTTATAGTCTTATCTAATTTTTGTTTAAAATTATTATTATTATTTAATAGGATCATAATAAAAACAAACATCTATCCTTATCTAAATATTTATTCATTTCAACTATTTTGTTTTAAATTATTATTATTATTTAATATGAGAGATAAATAGGAAAATAAGGTGAGAAAACACCAGAAAGTGACACGTGTCCAAAAAAATTTTCATTTACTAGTATAGAAATATTATATTATATGTAATTTTAAATTACATTATATGAAGTGTTATATTCTATATACTTACAATGAGAAAAGGGATAACCAGTGGCAGGTTGTTTCATGGCAACCAGCCATTGATCAATTTTTTTTAAGTTTTATTTATTTTAGTCTTTATCATTCAATATTTAGTACTAACATCACTTATAACCCTTCAACTTTCTAAAAACTTTATAATTACTTTTTATGTGCTCATATTTATATACGTGTCGGTATAAATACAGGTTGATTACGTTTTCTTTTTGTCTTTTAGTAAGTTTTTGTTTATTTTACTCTTTACCCTTTAACATTTAGTATTGATAGTTGCAACCCTTCAAATTTCTAAAAACTTAATAATATATTTTTACGTGCATATATTTATGTATGTGTCAATATAAATTCAAGTTTATTACGTTTCTTTGAAAATGGTTAGGCTCAAATATAATATGTTTTTCTGTTTTTTTTTGTACGTTTTCAATTTATCTACGTTTTGACATAAATTTTGTTTTAAAACAAGTCAGGTCAAATATATATGTTTTCATTAGATTTTATAAATTCGACTTACTTTACGTTTTGGCCCCACCGCATCGTGCGGTACCATTTTTAACTTTAAAAAAACAAATTTTTTTTACTTATTTTTATGTACATGCATTACAAGTTCAGGTTGGTATTCAACGTAAATTTCTTATACAAATAAGTCGGGCCACATATAATACGTTTCCGAGCTTATTTTTATGTACACTTCAGTTTATCTATGTTTTGACGTAACCTTTGTTAAGAAACGGTTCAGTCTTTATTACATAAACGTTGTATTACATTATATTATATGTTATGTTAAATTATATTATATGTTAAGTTAAATTACATTATATTATATGTTATATGTTATATTTTACATTACATTGTAATGTTATATTACATGTTATATTACATTAAATTGTAATAATAACGCCCAGATTCTTATAACAATAAAAAGATAAGAAGGTATACATAAAAGCTTTACAAGCACAACCTTTTCATTTTATATAACTTCCAAGTTGCAAAATTTTACCAAACTAAAACATAATTGACATCAACTAGTTACATAGATTATCATTCAAACACACGTTCTAACATTTTCGTAACAAGAAAACAACATTTTTAAAACTAAAATTACGACAAAAGTTTTGACCCGTTCAAGTAAGATAATTCCGGAAGCGTGTCATGGGCGGGGTTTTGTGCATTCGTTCCAAGCTCGCCAAATCTCTTAAAGTGCGGATTTACCTACAACATAACAAAAACTTTATTTATTAACTTCATTGAATAACATTACTAAACTTCCATATCACATGAACTTCATTCCATAATCCTATATACTTACAACTTTAGTTCGTTGGATTTGTAATAATTGAACCCAACCAAAGCACATTACATAATCCCTTCCATTTGCTTAACCCATTCCGACGGGTCCATACTTATCCATACCTCTACGAGGCATCCTCATTGACTTAACCACTTCGTAGTGGGTTAATACATTGTTATACTTATTGCTTAACTCATTCATTTACTTGACCTGTTTGTAATGGATCAAGCATACACATCCTTCTTATAACATGTTCATCCGATTTGACCCGTTCATGCCAGATCAATACATACTCATCATTTTCACATAACTTTTACTTAATCGCCTCGTTCACTATGGGTCAGTTCGGGTTCATTCTTTTACATAATAATTCCATTCACATGACCCATGGGTCAAATTGCATACAACAATTTACTATACACTAACAACTCTACGAATTCAATTATAGACATATCAAAGTAAAGTTACACGTAAGGTAACATACCTCGATCTTGTGAGCCTTCGATTTCTTAATGTTTGGACCTTCTTCTTTCACATCTACATTTAACGCATTCATCTTTAGTTTTCAAGGATTCATCTTATCGCGTACAATTCAATGATCACTTTTAGGTACAAAATACTAATAATCATCACTTATTCACATAATCAGTCATTTAGGCATTTCATCGAGCACTTGCTATGCAACAACTTTAAATGCCTAAAATCTACCAAACTTACATAATGTTATGAACCCTTTTTCTTCTACACAATTTTCAATCATTCTAATTATCATAAAAATCATTAACAATAATCACCCATTCCATTTTCATGTGAATTACGCAACACCTATTCCTAATCAAAACTCATAATCTATGATTCTAACTCAAAACCCATTTCATAGGTTGGTGAGTTCATTCTAACAACATATGATTTCATCACATTCGTACAATTTAGCATTCACTCTTGTTCTAATTTGTGATTTCATTATCAATTTACATTATACATAATCAACACATAAGTGTAACTTCTTTCACACCTTCTCATAATATCAAAACTCAACCAAATCATAAATTATAACTTACCTCTTGCTAGTCTAGCTTATAATGATTGATTTTAAGTTCACATGCATTGAGTTTGGCCATGAATTTCTTTCCAATTTCTTGATTTGGTGAAGGAATGGGATTTTCCCTTCTCCTTCTTTGCTCCAGGCGACACACACACACACTGAAGTGTGTGTTGTGTTTTTTATTTGTTTTAAATAATTATCTTTTCCTTTTTACAAGTTTGACCCTTCATGTATAATCATTAATTATAAATGGCTGAAAACTATTCTTAAGTTAAGCTTCAGCTTGCATTCTAACTAGGTTCATTCTCCTAGTTACCGTTTGTGGTATTTTAGCAAATATTCATACTCACATTTTTATATGACATAAACACATGTTTGATAAAATGTACATAATTAAGTTTTTAAGGTGTTACAGTAATGCTACATTACATTATATTGCATTGTAATGTTATATTACGTTATATTACATTATATTATACCGTATGTTTTACATTTTATTGTAATGTTATATTACTTTATATCCTTAACTTAAAAGATGTAGGAAACAATCTTGATCTTTTATAATTTAATGAGTAAGATTAATTCAATGGTAGTTTAGTAAATCACTAAAAGTTAGAAAAGATATCGAAGGCTGTAAGAGTAAAATTGGTGTAACTTACCATTGTTTACTTTTTTCAAGTCTTCATTCTCCATTTTTTTGAGTTAATATTCACATATCAATCCTCTTTATCTTTCTCTATATATACATACATATATACAGTGAGATATAAAGTGAAAAAAGATATGAGAATAAGATATAGAGATGTGGGAATAGTGAGAGCTTTTTTTAAACACCTATATATTTGTATGCCATATTATTAAAAAATTTATATATACCATAAATCAAGCACGTTTTTCTCTTTAATGTAAGTACCTATTAATAGGGCTTCAGACGAACAAACGTTCGACGAACATTCGTGAACCATTCGACGGAAAGTTCGTTTGTATTCGTTTGTTTATTAACCAAACGAACACGAACAAAAAAATTTGTTCGTTTAGTTAAATCAAGAAAAATATGAACAGGTCGCGTTCGTTCGTTTGTGTTCTAAAAGGTTTAGTAACATGTGTTCCATAGTTCATTAGTGTTTTTAGTTTTTATATTTATTTAAATACTTCAAAATTACGACAAATTAAATATCTAATAAATGTCGGTGTATTATATATTTTGTTCATTAAGGATTGTTTGTGTTCGTTTGTTTATATTTGTGGTCATGAACATTAGTTTGTGCTCATGACATTAGTTTGTGCTCATTTGTGTTTGTCAACGTTCGTTCTTGTTTGTTGCCTAAAATTAACAAACAAACACAAACGAAAACGAATAAGTTCGTTTCCTTAACAAACAAACATGAACATAAAATCTCGTTCGATAAGTGTTCGTGAACGGTTCGCGAACACATATATTTTTTTAACAGACGAACACGAACAAGGTATTGTTCGTGTTCATTCTGTTCGTTTGCAGCCCTACCTATTAATATACTTTTTAGAATTTGAAAAAAAAAGTATAATCGCACCATTCATATAATTGTGTTGTTATATATAACGCTATGTTGATTTAGGCCTACATAATTGTGCATTTACGCATATAATTGTGTTGTTATACATTAATAAAAGTAACTTGTTATTAACTAATCAGTTAAAGTGAATAATCGAGCCAGTTAAAGCAATAACCAAATAAAGCAACACCACCCAACCGTCTACCATTAGATTTAATAAACCCCCACCGCCCTCCTTCACATTTCTGGCGACTGGAACGACACCAACGCCACCACTACAGCCACTATCTTAGACCACCATTACCACCATAGCTGACAACCATTACCACCACCAATAACCCCCAATCCGACAACCAAAGACCCAAAATAAAACGACAAACCCTAACTAACCTTTGTCGCCACCAGATTTTCAGATGAGGAACGAGGTGTGGGGGTATGAAGGAGATTACGAATCAAAGGGTCATTCTGGTTTAAACCTTCATGCCGCCGCCATATTTGCGTGATGGATTTCCGACAGATGTGATGGGGAATGGTGGTGGTCGTGGTGGGGTACCACGCCACAGAACTAGGCGGTAACAGGCGGTGGTTTTGTGGGGGTTGCATAAAATGTGATCAAAATGACAATAAAATGAAAAACACAGGGACTTAAAGGAAAAAAAACTATATAGACTAAAATAACAATTTGAACAAACCTTATAAACTAAAATGGCAATTTACTCTTAAAACATCTAAATCATTCTAAAACACAAACCCAACACCCCCTAGGTTCAACAGAGTCGAGAGTATTTGAATAATTTCGGTCTATTTTGACCCAAGTTGTCAAACTTCACTTTTCTGGCCGTTGGATCTTGATATTCAAACCTATATAGGCACCACTTTTAAAACATGAAGTCATACAATGTTAATAATATAATAACCTAATAAACATCTATAACCAATAAACTTTCATTAGTCAACCCAACCTCATTTTTTATGCACTCACATTTACAGACTAGCAGCATTCTATATATGAAACAATCACAATCATTACATCACAAAACACTTTGATTATCATACTTACAACTTGCTGGTCATAATGTGCCATGTTTTTTTTATAGATCGACAAGAAAAAGGATAGATGATGCACGTGCATCCTGCACGAGTTATTTCAGATAAGCAAAGCATGCTTAACATACACTGTGATGTCTAATTGTCTCCTTGTCTCAGCATCCGCAGGATTGAAAGGAAGAGGTTTAATATGTCAAGATAGAGAGTGACCGATGCCCATATGTATTCATCGTAGGTAAATCGCTTAATCAAATTTTCTGTGTCGTAGATTATGTACCCAGAAAACAAAACTGCACCAAATCCACCAATAATGGCATTTGTAGCAGGTCCAAGAGGGAAGAACACCTGCAGACCAAAACAAGTCGAGTCAACATTCTTTTCAACTGTTTTTTGCATTTTTTTTATAGATCACCGAATTAAATATGATTACAAAAGGTAGGGGTGCAAACAATACTCGTGAGCTACTCAAGATCGGCTCAAAAGAAAGCTGGAAACGAGCCGAGCTTAAACGAGCTCGAGCCCAAGCCTAAAACAAAGTAAAGGAGCCTGAGCTTTAGTTATCGAGCTCGCGGGCCTACTGTTTATATAATTTTTATTTAATATAGCAGATATATGTTATATAATAATAATTACTACTTACAAAGTTATGATAACTAACTAAATTATATATAAAATTACAAGCCGAGCTCAAGCTTTCATAAATTAAACGAGCTCGAGCTCAAGCCTAGTCAAGATTGGACTTGGCTCAGCTCGTTTTTCACCCTGTGTAAGAGAGAAAGATAAAAGAGAGACCTGCATGAAACTAGTGACTAGGAGGATGATGAGACTGGTGAACAAAATGGGTCCCAGGAAGCTAAAGTCCTTGCCCTTCTTTGATGCCCAGAAAGTGTATGCAGTCAGAGATGAAACCACTGCTGACGTTAAAATCAAAGCTTCTAGGACGATCTTTCCTGTATGATTAATTTGAGATATGAGTGTTGGTTTCAACACAGAGAAATAAGTTGTTATGAGCATTAAGATGAGATCAAGTTCACGAACCATCTGTGTTGGCACAGCTTACACCTACAGTCAGACTCAGAGATGCTGTGAAGAGTCCAAGGAAGACCAAGTTGAGTGGGTGCTTTTGTTGATACACATGCAACGGCCACAACACTGCAAAAAGATTATTGTCATGTCATTATGGACACTCAAGCAATCCGTAGTGTCACTTAAAAAAGGAAGTCCACACATCATCAACATCGTGAATCATTATGTAAAATCTTCAATAATCGAATTTACATGTTTCTAAAACCGGTCCAGCGATAAATCACTTGGACTTGTGCTAACAAAGAATAACAAATGCAATACGTGCAATGAATAGCAATAACCATAAAAAGGTGGACACGTCATTAAAAATGATGTATTCTAGTATATCCTCGAGAAATATTTGTATTGTGCATTGAAAGTTCCACACGTTACACTAGTAACCAATTCACCCAATAAATGTAGTTAAAAAAAAACTATGATCTGTTCATGAATCTTTTATAAACAATATTGACACTTCATATGATTGATGCCATGAGCCCATGACAGTAAAGTGGATGCTTGATTGTTAAAAAATGTTTAATCTAAGACCTCTTAAGGATAATAAAAAGTGAAGTTCAAACTATTGTAAGCAAACATATGTCTTTGTTGGCTAGCAGAAACAACGCTTCTTATATTGCAATAAAGCACACTACTGTTTTTTCGAACATGAAAAAAACCAGACAACGGTGACAAGCCGGCATAAAACCCACAGATCAAGCGGTCTGATCTTGCTAAGACTGGCTTATCAAAGATATCCAAAATGACCGGACAGTCGTTTACAAAGGCGAATTAGACAAAAAAGGTCATCTTATAGCGCTGCCTGAATCAATCCGGCTTGATAGTCAACTAGTCAAAAGTAAAAACCTATTGATCTTTAAATAAAAACCCCCAAAACAAGACCCTCAAATCTCAATGATCAAGTTAAAACCTATCGATCTGAAATTATAAATTCTAAACCTTACTTTTGAAAAGAAAGAAAGAAAAACCTAAATCAAACTTGAATTCAAGCCATAATAACAAGATCTAGCAAATCTGATTATCATTCTAAGGTCAACCATATTCCAGATCTAGAAATCACAATTCAACATATTTAAAACAGAAACATAAAATATCTCAACAACAGATGATCAGGCACACAGAAAAAGTAACAATTATAGACAAATAATATACGATTCATCAGATCTACGTCAATAACGTTCTAATAAAAATATCAAACAAACAAAATCTGAGATCAAGGGTTAGAACCATACGAACAAACGGCAAAAACACGAGAAACATCAGAAGGCCAGAATTGCCACGAAGAAGCTCGTTGATCGGAGCATAAAGAACGGTGAGAAACGAAACAGCGGTTGTAAGAACCATCTGAGCGGCGAGAATGCCGTAAACCTTGCGGATGAAGCCCCAACGAAGGACGTTTTCGCCATGGCTGAGTCCAGGGTACAGAGTTCCCTGCTCGATGTCACCGTCGTGGTCTTCTTTCGTGTTGATTCTGGTGAATTCGAACATTTTTGCGATGTTGATTACCACCTGTTTGTTTCCGTTGGTTTGATAAGGTGGGTGGAGAGAAGAATTACGAAGAGATAGAAAGAATTAATTAAATCTAGTAAAGTCTAGAGAACGAGTCAATGAGTCGGGTCACGTCGGTGGATATCCACCGGGTTAAGTTTCTTCGATACCGACTTCACGTGTGAAATATCTATGTGTAAATTTCCCTTAAATAAAGAATATTAAAAGGCCATCTCATTATACTCAAATGCTATTTTTAGGGTGGGATATGACTTATATGCTATTAAGTTCTGCGTTCGATTTTTATAACCGAATTTTTCTTAGATTTATTGGTTCCTCTTGAATTAGTGTATATGATTGGGTGGTTCCCAGATGTATTGCCTAGTGAAGATAGATATGATCATGTGGTTCCGCTCGTGGCACAATGACACTCTAGTGGTCCGTTAGTGATCCAAATTTGCGTTAAAAAGACGATGAAAGATTATACATATAATATATAATTAAAGATAGTGGTTGATGTTTACATTATCGTTATCATCTTCTGTTAACGTATCACATATGGTTTTCTTATGTAGCTTAGGGTACATCTGAATATTATTATTGAGTTTAATTGGGAGGTATGGGTCCGAGTCACTAGCCTCCAGGGTTTTTTTTGTCTACTTCGTCACATGACTAAGGAGGCGGGCATCGTGATGAGCAGTGATCATGATGGCTAACACCTCATGTTGGTTTTTTTTGTTACTTTGATATCACAAGCATAGGAGGGGCGGGACACTCCGTGATGGAGCCAAGTGATCAAGTGATGGCTTGAAACACCATCCATGTGGTTTGATCACAGCCAAGTGATGGATTGGCACATGTTCATCATCATGGCTAGATGGAGAGAAAGTGGAAAAGATTTGTGGGAAGTGCCAAGTGAATAGTAATGGCATGAAACACCATGTCAATCCATTTGATCACTTGAGCCTGTGATTCAAAGAAATAGGGTGACGATGAAGATGGGGATTGCAATGAAGCTTATTGTCGATGTGCTACTGCTACAATTCCTTCCACTTGCAAGGCGTCAAATTGAAACAACATAAGCACATGTAAGGATGATTCACTTATTCAACGTACTTTATTATGTACATCTGTCTTTATTTTTCTATTGTAATATGATAATTAGGTTCTGAATCAAAAAGGTTTGTAGTCGATGTAGGCTTGTAAAGTGGTAGATGTAGCTTGATTTGTGCAAAACTTGATGTGCATTTTTATTTACTTCGTGTGTTTGGGTGTAATAGTGAGCAATTGGTATCAATATATGGTTCCATAAATAAGGAAGGGTAAGAAAACTAGGAGGTTGTTTGATATGTTGAGAAACTATAAAGTTATTGAGTGCGTGAATGTATAACCCATGGCACCAATGTAGAGGAAGTGTATGAACTATAGAGACCAAGCTCTTTCATATAAATCATGTTCTCAATTCCCTTATGTTGTCATTAGTCCATTCCTTTGAAGGTTTCGAGTGTCAGCTCTAGCTTTGTCCTCATTTAAGTACCCAAATTTGAGATGAATTTTGGCTGTTAGACGACCACTATCATTTTGAATTAGATTTTGGTTTAGTTGTGGTGCTTCAATGTTTTTAGTATACATATACACACAACTCTATTAAATGTCATTGGGGGCTTTTTTTTTATTCTGGTATATGTACCAAATACAAGGGACCTTTCTTTTAAAAGTTTGGCAGATTCAAGTGATTATGAGTTTCCCACTATTGTTGTTTGGTTAAGTTAAAGTAATTGCTCAATGTACAAAAATCTACTTATTGGAGTGTGTTGTCTTGTTTACCATTTCCTTTTCTTTATAAAGTACACCTTCCTTTGCTACTACGTTACGAACCCATGTATTACATGAACTTTGATAAATCAAATATTAAGTAGTTATAAATAAGCGCAAATAGTTGAGAAAACAAGTACTAAATAAATAAGAAAGAAGGGAAATATTATGATTTAGTATTATTATTATTTTATCGGAGAAAGAAGCATTAAGTTTACAATATAATACGGGAGAGAGGTGATAAAATAAGGGTGAGGAGGTACGAGAAAATGATACGTGTCCTCAAAGTTATTATTTTAATTGATAGATATGGATTTGTGTTGTAGAGAGGACTAATCTCAACGGAAATGTGAATGACATATTTGTAACATTCGTTCTTGTTAATACCGAATAAAGAGGTGGTAAAATAAGGGCGAGGAGGTACAAGAAAATGACAAGTGTCCTCAAAGATTTTTACCTAATAGATATAAATTTGTGTTGTAGAGAGGACTAATCTCAACGCAAATTTTAATGATATATTTGTAACACTCGTTCGCGTGAATACTCTAATATTCAGACGATTTGGTCCCATATTTAAAAAAAAACCAATAACTTATGAGTCTGGTTTATTGATAACCCAAACGAACAGACTTAACATACTATTACACGCATGTATTGTAGTCCAAAAACAATAAGATTTTAGACTCGAAAACTTTGTCACGCATGACTACGCTTCAACTTTCTCAGAAAAATGTTCTCAAGGAAATGGAGGTTTAAAAGTGTTCAGTTCTTTGGGTGCTTGATCATCCGTCCGGAACCAGCCCTTTTATAAGCCTTTCATAAACACAAAAAACGATTAGTGCTTATATTTCTTTTGTGATAACAGATCGAAAAATGACAAAAGAAAGTGTTTTAATCATTTGGGGTTCTATCGCGTACCACGACAGAAACGCCTTCAGACGCCGCGTGCCGCGACAACTGATCTGTGCACTTTGCTGAAGTGTGCACTTTATTGATGTGTGCACTTTGTTAACTTTTCATTTTAAGTCTCAAACCCAATATCCACAATTTGGACCCAGATTCTTAAATTTCCAATTCTTTCATTCGGTTTAGCGTTTTACCAACCGACTCGTTAAGAAGACATTGAGCATTTTAACTCAATGCTTCCATCTCTTTTTCTGTATTCTCGTTCTTATTTTCTTTTCCCCAACTACAATTATACGTAAATATCACAAATTCTTTTGGTTTGAAGAATACCCAACCGACCCGTTAAGAAGTTATTAAGCTTTCTAGCTCAAACCTCCTATACTCCTTATCATTGTTTACACCCATTAACTCCCAACCATAACCGAAATTGTGGTTGGTTTAATTGGACAATGCCTTACCATTCTAAAACTTTCTTTCGGTTAGGCATTCTACCCAAACCCATTATCCGATGACATTTTAGTCAATTTTCCAAATCGGTGGACCTTTATAAGTTTAAATGAAAACTAGTGGACACATTTAGCTCGTTATCCCATTAAGATTAATTATGCCCCTAATGACTTAAAGATTTATAATGTCCTCTTACTTCAAAACTCATTTTAGCCATGTTTCATATCATTAGCGTATTTTTGGCTCTAAGGACCACCTTTCGTTGTCTCCTACACCCTTACCCAAAGGTATGGCCGGTTACCTGACGGAGTCAAAGTAATGACCCGTTACCAATACCTTGCGATTATATTTGTTAATTCATGGTAATGCATGCCCTTACCATTATGTTTGTTTGTAGATATAGAACTCAACAAGACAAAGCATTAAATACCAAATTCAAATGATGATAACAACATTTGACCCCGTTTGTCTAGCTGGTCCATTTTTTGTTTACCCTTTAGGCGTCTCCACCTAACAATTCATTGTTTTATCACCAAAATGCGATCCACCACCAGTTTTACCCATTTGACCCGTTATAGTTTACATCGTAGGGTCTTGTCTTAACAAGTTATTGTTGTCACCAAAAGTGATTCAATACCATTTTTACCTGTTATGGTTTATACCATAAGGTCTCACCTTAACAAGTTATTGTTTATTACCAAAATATATTTCATCATAACTTTACCCGTTTTGACCCGTTTCATGGTTTACACCCAGGGTATCATCTTAACAAATTCTCTTTTACTAAGCAACATTAGCTCGTCATAATTTTATCCATTTTGACATGTTTCATGGTTTACACAATGGGGTCTTATCTTAAAAAATGTTATATAGCACCAACATTAGCTCGTCATGTCATAATTTTATCCATTTTGACTTGTTTCATGGTTTACACCATGGGGTTTCATCTTAACAAATTTATCCGTCTAATCCTATTCGGTTCTTTGGTAACCTTATTATTAACCAAAGACTTTCCATTTGTCACACCCCGAATTTCCAACCAAAATGTTGATATCATCATAGTCAATTAACACAGCACCGTGGAAGTCTTGGAGTTTAAATTACTATTACAAACCAAAATGTTCAAAGTACGAAAATAATATACAGATGGCTTGTAATGAAAGATCCACATGTGGATCGTAAAATATACAAAAGATGAACATCAGACTTTAGGGCAGATCTAAGGATTTGCAAGATCCTTTTATGTCAATACCAAGCAGCTTCCAGTCTATTTCGTATTGTACCTGCAACTTAGTCTTTTGAAAATACGCCAGCTTTCGCTGGTAAATACAATTAACTGACTCATTTTGAAAGCATTTCAAAAATTGATTTAAGTGCACAGGGCATGAAAAATCTTTTATAACTTGGGAAAGTTATACTTATAACCTTGTTAACAAATTCACATGTTTGTCAATACATATGGGGCCCAGTATAGAGACTGAAACATGATTAACTGACACACCACTTATGAACCCACGAAGGAGTTATCCCCAACTTGTGGGTAAAAAAATATTTTAGCACTCACATCTGTCGGGTGTATGCCTACACCATGTGCTTTGGTCGTAGCCATTAGTAACTTAAATAAGCCGAGGATATCCAGGACACGGTCGTTAACCCCAATGTTTAAGTCATCAAACAAAACTTATGAAAACGGAATATGCGGATTTACTAGCCACAATCCGGCATTCAATTGATCCCATTTCTGACCAAGCGATAATAATTTACCGTAACCCAAGCCCGTATAGGGAAAATAAGTCAAGAGTATTTACCTGAGCTAGCACTTGATTTAAATGCAAGTTTATACTAACTCAGTCGTTTAATCAATTAGATAAGTGCAGATACATTTACTGGAAGGCTTTAGTTTGGAATAATGACATAAGCTAACCAATTAGAATACTAACAGTCCTATTAAGTCATAGACTTAGACCGACTAGCTTTAAAGGATCAAAACGGTACAATACGCTAGATTAAGCGATGACCGGATAGAATGTAGTTTAAACCCAACAAGTACTTTAGACTTGTATGTCATGGGTAAACAATTAACATTCTGGAATTTGATATTAAAATGATAAGGTTAAATCCGTTTTGGTTAATTTTCGTAAACTAGTTACATATACTTAACCGTACGCATATAAGCGATATCGGGTAACCGGATGAGTCATGAACAAGTTCTATATATCATGATACTTTAAATAAGTTGTAATATCATTAGGATATCAACTTAAATGGCCGTTGAGGTTTTAAAATGAAACTATGCCTTATAAGGCGTTTTGACCCTTATGTGTCATATAAAAGGAACTTGCATGTATTCTGATGTTATGATCATAAACATTCTGGAAAAATACTTAATTTGTGATGGATTATCAGTAAGAAGTCACACATAAGTGTGGTTTATGGTTTAGGACCAAACTATGCACCGTAAGGGCATTTTGGTCTTTAAAAAATATAATTTACGATATTATATTAGAACTTAGTTTATAATCAGAATAATAACATCATAATATGTTAATTATATTAACATATTAGTAGGTAATTCATTTTCAAGTTTGTTGTTGATTAAAACCTTGTTTTATGTAAAAATGGCATTTTAGTCAAGATTGACATTTAGCGGAACTTGTGTATAAACTCAAATTATAATTATGATCATGTAATATAACCTCAGAGGGTTATGCTACATTGTATTAAAATCATAATGAGACCATAAATCAGTAGTAAATTAATCTAAGTCGGGTCAGAATCGAAAGTCAAAGCAGATGTAACATCCGTCAAAAACCGGGTTAACCAAACCCGCTTCGTTTATTAACCGAACATCCAGTTAAAATTTTTCGTTGCGTATTTAATACTCAAATTAATTTTAAACGATACATAATTAATAAACAATTTAGAATTTATAAACTATAATTGTTAAAAAGTAAAAATAAAACAATTAAAAAGGAAAACAGGCTGCCGGGATTCGAACCCGGGTCAGCCGGGAAACTTAACACACACACATTCCACCACTCCGCCACTTGTGTTACTTGTTGATTTATTGAAACAATTAATACATATAATAAAACCTGGAAGTCGAATTCAGTCACTCAGCTCGCCCAAATCCGCAGACGCTGGAACATCCGACGATTTCGCCAATTATCGACGGTTTCTTTTGACTTAACGTACGTATTAACGTCGCCATCGGTTATAACTGATGTCCAGTTCCGAGACATCAGTCATAACCGCCGGAGAAAGGCTGACCAATGAATCGAGACTAGAAACAGACCCATTTCAACTTGATTCTTCCCTATAAATGCACACCCAAGCCTCTGGTTGTCTTTTCGCTCAAAATCGCACCATTCTCGAAGCAATTTCACTCACCGGAGATTTCTGCAATCATCGGACTTTCGCCGGAAAACCGAGACTCACATCAACACGGTAAATACCTCGACTCTTTCTGTTTCATTCCATTGTTAGACCATTACTAACATCAATCCATCACCCAGAATCAATCCAGACGACGTTGCCGGATATTCTTTCGCCGGAAAACTTCTGAAATTTCCAGAATCACGCTGTGAATCGGTATGATCATCTAAACCTCCTGATAATCGTTGCTCAGTAGTTCAATCTTACATCTAATCAATCAAAATTGTTAATTGATCCGAACAGACGGAGTTCACAAACAGAGCCGACGATCCTTGCCGGAGTTCTGAGAAATACAATCTGTTCCGGTACATTCTTTCCTCAAACCCTCTCTGTTCATCACATTTCAATCACCTATTAGTTCGTTAACTGAATTTAACAAGAAACAGTTGAAAAATCATTGTCTGTGTTTTGAACGAAGAAGATGAACTCGGCCTATTGTATAAGATTAACTAAAACAAGACATATAAACGGGTTAGACACACAGTCCAGCGGTGGACTGTGTGCAAACAATAAAGACACGTCTCGAGTTCGATCCCTATCACGACCCTATCCTCGGAAATAAAAATGTCTTTTTTTAAAACCGAACCGGGTTAACTCACTGTAAGATGTTAAGTATAATAAAAACCAGAATATTAACCAGGTTAGACACACAGTCCAGCGGTGGACTGTGTGCAACGTTGAAGCACAGGTCCCGGGTTCGAGACCTGTTGACGGCACCGGTTCGATACAATTAAAATCTTTTTAAAATAAATGGATTCTGATTAACTTAAATAGTGTATAACTATAATTAAAAACAGAAATATTTCGGGTTAGACACGTAGCTCAGTTGGTAGAGCTGCGTGCACGCGTACGGGAGGTCACCGGTTCGAGTCTCACCCAGCGCATACATACACACGGTCCGACCGGTCAACTGGTCAACGGTAACTGGTCAAAAAGTCAAAATTTTTTATTTTCTTTTATTTATTTATTTTATTTAAAAATCAAGTAAAATTACTTAAAAATAATATTTTTAAAGTTAGAAAATTTCCTTGAACTCACAAAAATAAACCGAACAATCCCATTAAAGAACACTAATTAAAAATACTAATCTCAAATAAGAGTTTATTTATTTATCGAACTATTATGTTATTATTTAGGTTAGTTCCCTTGTCGTTTAAATCCGAATTCGTGCGCATTCATCATCAATCCAAGAAACGCACCCACTGTGAGTGAATTCTTACAAATTCCCCTTTTTATTCATGTTTTGGGGTGTATCATGTGTCGCTTAAACTAATTCGCTTATTCAAACTCGTGCTATACCATATTATGATATAAACTTAGAATGTAAATATTATTTTGTTGTGATGTATTACATATTGTCAAGTTGTATGCAAATTATTTGTTAGGCCCATCAGTTCCTCGTGGGAGACGAGTTGAACAACGCGTGCCTTAAAACTCATTCATTAGGCCCATCAGTTCGTAGAACAACGCGCGCCTCAAAACTCATTCATTAGGCCCATCAGTTCCTTGTGGGAGACGAGTTGAACAACGCGTGCCTCAAAACAATCAATTGTTGTATATGTGTGCAATATTTAATATTATGTGTATTGTGAATAAATTTACATCTACATTTACTCATATGTGGTTATGCACTTTATTTTATAATCAATACAATAAACTCGTTTAAATGTTTTTCATAGGATTCACTCGCCAACTTTTTGTTGATCCAAAAACCATTTTTTCACATGATACAGGTGGACAGGATGAAGCAAGGAACACATAGGAAAGTGCCTTAGAAGAAAAATAATGAAGCCTAGAAAGATGTATAGAACATGTTGATCTTGTATGATATGATTGTATGATCTCCATTAAATTGTAATAATAAATATGAAACATTATAATAAATGTCATGAGCTTTGATGAAAACCCAATCATGCCCCGATCACCTTTTTCCGCTGCGGGTCGGGGTGTGACAGCAGAAGTCAAACTTCGTGACTTTCGGTTGCGAACCGACCCTAGGACTAAAATTGACGGATCGAACATGTTCCCACATGTTCTAATAATTATTAGCAACTTGTTTAAGTGTCAAAAACGTATTTATAACATGTATAAACTCATATTATAATATTTATAAAATCTGACCCGTTTGATTTTTTAAAACATAAACTTTGACCCGTCAATTGACCTACTAAACGTGATCCTTAGGAGGTTCCCTTTTAAGGGATTAATACCTACCTAATTACGATCACTTAGCCATTTCAACTTGAACAATGGTTAGACCTTAATGGTCTTAACCGAAGTCAAGGCATTTGTCGAAAATGCTTGAGTTTTGGCTATTGAAAGCCTATAAAAGGAAAAGAGCAGAGATGGAACACTTACAAGTGATATAAGAGAAGTTTAGAACTCAAAGGGATGCTCCTAGATGACCAGGAACTTCTAAGAGTGTAATAAGAGAGGAAAAGAAGGAATGAGCAAAGAATGAGTGAGTTTGATGGGCTATTTATAGTGCAAGAGGGTGTGTGTGGATGAATCCAGGTGTTAGAGGTGTTGTAGGATCATCACGAGTGTCTAGAAAGGTGTCAAGAGCTGCAAGAGTGTGGAAAGTTGCAGGAGAGGTGGCATCTTGACAAAAATTTGGGGTTTTGACAAATTTAGTCCCTCAAAAATAGTTTTATGGATTGTCATGAATTGTCCCTTGACTTATATTCAATGACATAATGACACAACTTAGTCTTTTTCGTTCAACACGTGATGTGTTGAAGAAGAGTGTGAATAACTGAACATTAACGGGTGTCACACTAGGTGTTTTTATGACTTATAAGTGCTTACTAGCTTAAACGTGAAAGATACGAATACTTATGGTTTCATGGGTTCAATATTTAATATTATGTGTATTGTGAATAAATTTACATCTACATTTGCTCATATGTGGTTATGCACTTTATTTTATAATCAATACAATAAACTCGTTTAAATGTTTTTCATAGGATTCACTCGCCAACTTTTTGTTGATCCAAAAACCATTTTTACACATGATACAGGTGGACAGGATGAAGCAAGGAACACATAGGAAAGTGCCTTAGAAGAAAAATAATGAAACCTAGAAAGATGTATAGAACATGTTGATCTTGTATGATATGATTGTATGATCTCCATTAAATTGTAATAATAAATATGAAACATTATAATAAATGTCATGAGCTTTGATGAAAACCCAATCATGCCCCGATCACCTTTTTCCGCTGCGGGTCGGGGTGTGACAGATTGGTATCAGAGCTTTTGACTATAGGGATATAGGATAGGTTATTAGACCCTTAGAGCCTATACTATAGTTGATTAGATTTTAAATTGTCTATGTGGTTACATGCAAACTTATGATATTTATTTGTTTCATATTTATTACATACACAAATGCATGCAAACACTTCCAATATTACATTTTGTGATACATAGTGAATTATACTTACAGTCAAACATACATACTTACATACACAATCATCATACATATTTTAATGTTCACATATTCAAATCATCTTCATACTTCCGTTATTCAAGATTTTGTCGCATCTGTCATTTTTCAAATCTCATCAAAGTGAGTTCTACGACGGGCATGTAGTAACTGTAAGGGTACAAGTACCGGTAGTCGGAACGTCCTGTCTAGGTTGGCATTCGTATAAATCCAACATAACGGACCAGTTTGCCTACCTGGGGACTAACGATGAGAGTACGAAGGACCTATTAGGCCAAAGCATGCCACACCAAACGTCGTTCGAACTAACCCCACTTTGAGGTGTCACTGTGTCCACACTTGGATACATTCCGAATATCATACATTACATACATATTTCTCGATTTTCTCCGGGTTTTAGTGTACGTAACCAGGCTAACACATGCGAACCATATGAAAAACCCGATAATCATGGGGGCCCACATGATTATGAAGGTGAAGTATGGCGGCATGCAAGGCCCAATTACGAGCAAAGCCCAAGACATCCTATGGATGTAGTAGATTTATTATTCTATATTTATTTTATGAATGTTCATTCCTAAATACGACACATGACCCCTAAAACGTCCAACTCATACTCTTGATATGTATTCCTTGTAGATGTCTTCTAATTCCGCTCGTAGGAAGATGAGATCAGGAAAAGCCCGCGAGCGCATGGCTGCCCAAATCGCTCAACAAATGGCTGCCGTAATACCCAACATTGTAGTTCAAGTTCAACAAGCCCTTACCGCTAATCTCGTCAATCAAGAAGATCAAAATGTTGTCAACCCTCCCCCAATTACCACTAAATGCACCTTCAAGCATTTCAAATCCTGCGACCCTCCAAAATACGAAGGGACTGAAGGTGTCACCGCTCTCCTCCATTGGTTTGAGGAAATGGAAAACACTTTTCTAAATTGCGATTGCCCCGATGATCGCAAAGTGCGATATGCTACTGGTCGTTTACTTGGAATAGCACTTACATGGTGGAATACAGAGAAGGCCAAACGAGGTATTGAAGATGCTATGACTTTGACTTGGGAAGAGTTGAAGGAAATCATGACAAGACGGTTTTGCCCAAGAAGCGAAATCAAGAAATTGGAGGATGAGTTCTATTCTTTGAAACAAAAGGAAGGCGACCACACCACATACAACAAGAGATTCCTCGAGTTAAATCAAATGGTTCCCAACTTTTCACTCCTCTTTACCGTTTGATCAAGCACTACATTCGAGGTCTTCCTTAAAAAATTCAAGACTCTGTAATAAGTACCACACCTGCAACTTTGGAAGCAGCAATGGAGTTAGCTACAGAGCTCACCGAGAACCGCAAACGGAATAAAGACTTCAAGGAGGAAAAGAAGAAGGATAAAGCATCAACTGAAACCTCAAACTCCACCCAAACCGAATCCCCTTCTCAACCCATTTCTAAGAGAAAACGAGATGGGCAACTTTTCGCTGTCACCCAACGCCAATCAACCAGCCTCACAAGCCGTACCCCTCCAAGCTATCCCAATCACTCAAGTAGCACCCAACTCAACTTACCCAAATAAGAAACCTTACCTTCGACCTCACCCTCAATGTAACACCTGTTTTTATCACCATCCATCTACCTTACCTTGTCGACTATGTGCGAATTGTGGACGCTATGGTCATTTGAGCAAGGTTTGCCGCACCCCTCAAAACCAAACCACACCCCCTACTCAAAACATGATCCAAACATATCAACAACCCCAATACCCCATGTTCCCATATGTTCGAGCTTGTTTTAATTGTGGCGACCCTACCCACTTTAGAAACACGTGCCCTGTCACACCCCGACCCGCAGCGGAATAAGAGTCGGGGCATAATTGGGTTATCACCAAAGCTCATGACATTTACTAATATGTTTCATATTTAATAAAGTCAAAGTTACATTTCCAAATATCCAAACATGTTCATTCAATACAAAGAAAATAAACCAAACATAACAATCCCAACTCTAAATCGTTTTATTCTTCTAGTCCAATTCCTATGTGTTCCTAGCTGCTGCTGGTTCACCTGTATCATGTGTAAAAATGAGGGTTTTTGGGTCAACATAAGTTGGCGAGTGAACCTTATTAGATAAACATTTATTAATGAATTACTTGTTAGTTTATCAATGAAAAATTGTGCATAATCATAGATGAGCAAATGTAAATAATCAAGCAGTGGCAATTAGCAGTCACAACCATAACATACAATAACATATGACAGCATACATTAACATACCAACAACATACGATAAATAACATAAATGAACTGTGCGATCAAGGCTCAATCAAACGGAGCCGATCGTATGTGGGCACGCCAAGTTCAACCTCATAATGAAATGGGGAACATGCTCAACGCTCATAATGTAATGGGGAGCCTTATGAAATTGCATGTACTGAAAATAATAAACTTGCATCCACAATAACTACATAACAGAAACAAACTGAATACACTAGTTCATGATATGATGTATGCACAATGGTTTAAGTATAATATATATATCAAGACACATGATACACCCCAAAACGTGATTAAACGGGGAATTTGTAAAGATTCACTCACATTGGGTGCGTTGGATTGGAGATGGTGAGATGCGCACGAGTTAGATGAGCGGAACAACGAGAAATACTAACCTAAATAATAACGGAAAAATATATTAAATGAGTGGATTTTATTAAGGATTTTAATGAAATTTTTAGATATATTTTTGTGAGTTAAAGGCTATTTTCTATCTTTAAAAATGTTATTTTTAAGTATTTATAATTGATTTTTAAATTAAATTAAATAAATAAAAATATATAAAAAATTGTTTATTTTGCGTTGACCGTTGACCGTTGACCTGTTGACTTGTTGACCGGTTCGGTCAGGGACATGGTTTGCGCTGGGTGAGGCTCGAACCCGAGACCTCCCGTACGCGTGCACGCAGCTCTACCAACTGAGCTACGTGTCTAACCCGAAATAATCTTGTTTTTAATTATATTTATACACTTATTCAATTTAACCGAATTTCTTTTATTTGCAAAAACATTTTAATTCAACGGACCGGTGCTAGTGACGGGTTTCGAACGCGCGACGTATGACTTAATGTTGCACACAGTCCACCGCTGGACTGTGTGTCTAACCTGGTTATTATCTCGGTTTTTATTATACTTAACCACTAACTGGGTTAACCCGGTTTAGTTTTTAAACAAAAAGGCATTTTATTATATAAGGAGTGCGTATAGCAGGAATCGAACTCGGGACATGCGTATGTATTGTGCACACAGTCCACCGCTGGACTGTGTGTCTAACCCGTTTAAACTACCAATTTTAATTATACTTATAGTATTACCAGAGTTCATCTTCTTCACTGGATTTTTACCGACGACAGTTTACATCATTAAAACTTGTTAATTCGATTGCTAAGCATTACACAAACTGATAAGAGATAGCAGGGATGACGATTAGAGGAAGAACATACCGGTGAACGTTTGGTTACAGAGTTCCGGCAGGCGTCGGTCTCTGTTTTTGTGCACCTCAACTGAACAGACAATTAGCCGTTTTTGATTGGTCCATTGTGGAATTGAAGTGATAAACAAACGTTAATGATGTGTTTGAAGGTCCTTACCGTTTCACAGACGGAAATAACGACTTTCAGAATCTTTCCGGCGAACTGGAATTAGTTGAATACAGCGCCTGAATTCGATTTTAAATGAGTGGTTTAAGTTAGAAATAGCTTAAGAATTGTTGAACTACAACGAATATTGAAAGATTTACCGTTTGAGGATGAATACGGTTTTCCGGCGACTTTTGCAGAAAATTCCGGCGAGCTGTTTTAAGCGTTCTGATGGTCTGAAAATGTGACGAAAGTGAAATTGGACGCTGGTATGATATTTCTGAGTCGAGAGAGTGATCTTGGGTTGAAGTATTCTGGATTTGATTACATTTCGGTTATGAAGACCGATAATGATGAGACTTGATGCTCAATCAATTCTGAATTGATTAAAGACATCGGTTCATCGGTTATGAACGTGAATACGCGAGAAAAACAAACGATTTGCCGATTTCCGTTTCTCAGTTGGCGAAACCGGTTTTAACCGAGTTTGTGTATAAATTTCATTTATTTCCTAGAGATAACAGAAAACACAAAGTGGCGGAGTGGTGATGTGAGTGTATGTTAAGTCGTTGGAGTTGTTCTTGGCTGACCCGGGTTCGAGTCCCGGCAGCAACATAATTTTTTTTATTTATTTTGTTTTAACTTTTATCAAATATAATTTTTATAGTTTAGTTTATTTATTAATTATGTATCGTTTTAAATCAAAATAATCATAAATATTCAACGTAACTTTTATAACTTGATATTCGATTACAAAACGGAGCGGGTTTTGAAAACCCGATTTTTACAAATGTTACATGCCCTCGATTGGTTAACATCATAAACGCCCAAGCTCAAGCAAACCCAGTTAACCAAGCAAATCAAGAAAACCTAACCACTAGGCCACCAGCAAGAGGAAGAGTTTTCAACATCAACTCCAATCCTATTGAAGATAATGACGGCCCAAATGAACCACCCAACTAGTCTCCTTCACCAAAAATCAAGATACAACTCCAACCGCTTAGTTTTTATGTTTTTCTTTATGTTATCTCAATTTTCACGTATCTCAATTATAAATTGCAAATTTATCCAAGAATTTTAATGCGAATTACTATTTCAGTTTGTTTTATACTCATTGATTTAACATTCATATCATCATACTTCACGACATATCTCAGTCTCATCATTTAAAGAAGTTGGGTTGTGTCTCACTTCTACATAGACTAACCTCTTCATCATAACAAACGAGAGAGGTACTGTCATCATTCAAACATGTATACTATCAGAATTAAGACTCAAGCTTTGGTTGATTGGGTTTGTTTATGTTTTAGAGTCACATAGAACTAATAATAACTTACGGATAAAGCCAATGAAAATTTGACAAGAATATGGTGGATACGCCGCTGGTACTTCCTATATATAAGTATTCTTGCCAAAGGATCAGAGGCATTGTCAGGCGGTTATGAGAAGTTCCATGTAGGATTTAGTAATGTCTTGGTTGAAGTTTGTTTTATACTCACTGATTTAGCATTCATATCATCATTCGTCTCAACGTATTTCAATCTCATCATTCAAAGAAGTAGGGCTGTGTCTCACTTCTACATAGACTAACCTCTTCATTATAACAAACGAGAGAGGTACTGTCATCATTCAAACATGTATACTTTCAGAATTGAGACTCAAGTTTTGGTTGTTGTGTTTAGAGTCACATAGAACTAATCATAATTTACTGATAAAGCCAATGAAAATTTGACAAGAATATGGTGGATACGCCGTTGGTACTTCCTATATATAAGTATTCTTGTAAAAGGATCAGAGGCATTGTCAGGCGATTATGAGAAGTTCCATGTAGGTTTTAGTAGTAGAAGTTTTGTTTTAGGATATAACCTTATCTTTCCAAACGTATCAAAACTCTTATGCATAAAATTATACTTGGTCAATCAACTCTGTTTCTAAATATTCTTTACCGTAGGCAACAAAAAGCGGTTCCTGTAGCTGGGTATTCAACCCTTACAAGGAACGTTACCGCCTCAAACAAAAATTTAAACTCTTACCCCCTTCTAAGTATGCAATTGTCAAATTAAAACACCATCCTTTTGAGTCAAACATGCCACTACTTTAATTTCGGGACGAAATTTCTAAAAGTAGGGGATACTGTAACATCCGTCAAAAACCGGGTTAACCAAACCCGCTTCGTTTATTAACCGAACATCCAGTTAAAATTTTTCGTTGTGTATTTAATACCCAATTAATTTTAAACGATACATAATTAATTAATAATTTAGAATTTATAAACTATAATTGTTAAAAAGTAAAAATAAAACAACTAAAAAGGAAAACAGGCTGCCGGGATTCGAACCCGGGTCAGCCGTGAAACTTAACACACACACATTCCACCACTCCGCCACTTGTGTTACTTGTTGATTTATTGAAACAATTAATACATATAATAAAACTGGAAGTCGAATTCAGTCACTCAGCGCGCCCAAATCCGCAGACGCCGGAAAATCCGACGATTTCGCCAATTATCGACGGTTTCTTTTGACTTAACGTACGTATTAACGTCGCCATCGGTTATAACCGATGTCCAGTTCCGAGACATCAGTCTTAACCGCCGGAGAAAGGCTGACCAATGAATCGAGACTAGAAACAGACCCAATTCAACTTAATTCTTCCCTATAAATGCACACCCAAGCCTCTGGTAGTCTTTTCGCTCAAAATCGCACCATTTCTCGAAGCAATTTCACTCACCGGAGATTTTCTGCAATCATCGGACTTTCGCCGGAAAACCGAGACTCACATCAACACGGTAAATACCTCGACTCTTTCTGTTTCAATCCATTGTTAGACCATTACTAACATCAATCCATCACCCAGAATCAATCCCAGACGACGTTGCCGGATATTCTGCTTTCGCCGGAAAACTTCTGAAATTTCCAGAATCACGCTGTGAATCGGTATGATCATCTAAACCTCCTGATAATCGTTGCTCAGTAGTTCAATCTTACATCTAATCAATCAAAACGGTTAATTGATCCGAACAGACGGAGTTCACAAAACAGAGCCGACGATCCTTGCCGGAGTTCTGAGAAAGACAATCTGTTCCGGTACATTCTTTCCCCAAACCCTCTCTGTTCATCACATTTCAATCACCTATTAGTTCGTTAACTGAATTTAACAAGAAACAGTTGAAAAATCGTTGTCTGTGTTTTGAACGAAGAAGATGAAGTCGGCCTGTTGTATAAGATTAATTAAAACAAGACATATAAACGGGTTAGACACACAGTCCAGCGGTGGACTGTGTGCAAACAATAAACACACGTCTCGAGTTCGATCCCTATCACGACCCTATCCTCGGAAATAAAATGTCTTTTTTTAAAACCGAACCGGGTTAACTCACTGTAAGATGTTAAGTATAATAAAAACCAGAATATTAACCAGGTTAGACTCACAGTCCAGCGGTGGACTGTGTGCAACGTTGAAGCACAGGTCCCGGGTTCGAGACCTGTTGACGGCACCGGTTCGATACAATTAAAATCTTTTTAAAATAAATGGATTCTGATTAACTTAAATAGTGTATAACTATAATTAAAAACAGAAATATTTCGGGTTATACACGTAGCTCAGTTGGTAGAGCTGCGTGCACGCGTACGGGAGGTCACCGGTTCGAGTCTCACCCAGCGCATACATACACACGGTCCGACCGGTCAACTGGTCAACGGTCAACGGTCAACTGGTCAAAAAGTCAAAAATTTTTATTTTCTTTATTTATTTATTTTATTTAAAAATCAAGTAAAATTACTTAAAAATAATATTTTTAAAGTTAGAAAATTTCCTTGAACTCACAAAAATAAACCGAACAATCCCATTAAAGAACACTAATTAAAAATACTAATCTCAAATAAGAGTTTATTTATTTATCGAACTATTATGTTATTATTTAGGTTAGTTCCCTTGTCGTTTAAATCCGAATTCGTGCGCATTCATCATCAATCCAAGAAACGCACCCACTGAGAGTGAATTCTTACAAATTCCCCTTTTTATTCATGTTTTGGGGTGTATCATGTGTCGCTTAAACTAATTCGCTTATTCAAACTCGTGCTATACCATATTATGATATAAACTTAGAATGTAAATATTATTTTGTTGTGATGTATTACATATTGTCAAGTTGTATGCAAATTATTTGTTAGGCCCATCAGTTCCTCGTGGGAGACGAGTTGAACAACGCGTGCCTTAAAACTCATTCATTAGGCCCATCAGTTCGTAGAACAACGCGCGCTTCAAAACTCATTCATTAGGCCCATCAGTTCCTCGTGGGAGACGAGTTGAACAACGCGTGCCTCAAAACAATCAATTGTCGTATATGTGTGCAATATTTAATATTATGTGTATTGTGAATAAATTTACATCTACATTTACTCATATGTGGTTATGCACTTTATTTTATAATCAATACAATAAACTCGTTTAAATGTTTTTCATAGGATTCACTCGCCAACTTTTTGTTGATCCAAAAACCATTTTTTCACATGATACAGGTGGACAGGATGAAGCAAGGAACACATAGGAAAGTGCCTTAGAAGAAAAATAATGAAGCCTAGAAAGATGTATAGAACATGTTGATCTTGTATGATATGATTGTATGATCTCCATTAAATTGTAATAATAAATATGAAACATTATAATAAATGTCATGAGCTTTGATGAAAACCCAATCATGCCCCGATCACCTTTTTCCGCTGCGGGTCGGGGTGTGACAGCAGAAGTCAAACTTCGTGACTTTCGGTTGCGAACCGACCCTAGGACTAAAATTGACGGATCGAACATGTTCCCACATGTTCTAATAATTATTAGCAACTTGTTTAAGTGTCAAAAACGTATTTATAACATGTATAAACTCATATTATAATATTTATAAAATCTGACCCGTTTGATTTTTTAAAACATAAACTTTGACCCGTCAATTGACCTACTAAACGTGATCCTTAGGAGGTTCCCTTTTAAGGGATTAATACCTACCTAATTACGATCACTTAGCCATTTCAACTTGAACAATGGTTAGACCTTAATGGTCTTAACCGAAGTCAAGGCATTTGTCGAAAATGCTTGAGTTTTGGCTATTGAAAGCCTATAAAATGAAAAGAGCAGAGATGGAACACTTACAAGTGATATAAGAGAAGTTTAGAACTCAAAGGGATGCTCCTAGATGACCAGGAACTTCTAAGAGTGTAATAAGAGAGGAAAAGAAGGAATGAGCAAAGAATGAGTGAGTTTGATGGGCTATTTATAGTGCAAGAGGGTGTGTGTGGATGAATCCAGGTGTTAGAGGTGTTGTAGGATCATCACGAGTGTCTAGAAAGGTGTCAAGAGCTGCAAGAGTGTGGAAAGTTGCAGGAGAGAGGTGGCATCTTGACAAAAATTTGGGGTTTTGACAAATTTAGTCCCTCAAAAATAGTTTTATGGATTGTCATGAATTGTCCCTTGACTTATATTCAATGACATAATGACACAACTTAGTCTTTTTCGTTCAACACGTGATGTGTTGAAGAAGAGTGTGAATAACTGAACATTAACGGGTGTCACACTAGGTGTTTTTATGACTTATAAGTGCTTACTAGCTTAAACATGAAATATACGAATACTTATGGTTTCATGGGTTCAATTACCCAAACTAGTAAGGCTAAATGTTCGGTGATGATGTGTGATAGTTAAGAATGGTGAATCAAAAGATATCACCTTAACCGAGAGTCGTCCGGGTCGAAAAAGACTTAGTTATGCAAGGAAAATGAAATAATAAAGTCTAGTGGCCTTTGGGTTATTAGTTGAAAGTTAAAATGATGAAAAATGAAATTCTAGAGGCCCGTCGTAGGCTACGGTCATCAGACCGTAGCTTACGGTTAGTTTTAAAATCAAACCAGTAAGCCTGGACCGTAGCTTATGGTTCGGGACCGTAAGCTACGGTCAGGTTCAAATTTTTTTTTCTTTTTGGACATGTTAAAGGAGTTGAGTGGCTAACTCATTTGAGGTATGATCCGAGGGCATGTACACGTGTCGGTATATTACCGGACGTGAATTTTATGAGGTGTCATACCATCACATAAGTAGTGGTTCAATTCTATGAGTTGTAAACTTTACTTACCTTGTGTCCATTTGAGCTTCCTCACACCTTTGACCCATTCCTTTCCAAGCTCCCACCTATATTGTCAAGATTCAAACTATCACGTAATATCAACAAAATGATTAGATTAGTCATCAAATACTATGACCATAACCCTTATGGATTTTTATACCTCATTTCTCATTTCATTCTATTTTAGGTCATTTTTACTTTTAAAAAGTTAAATTGTCATTTGACATACATAGATACACTAACAATTCTATAAAACTTACTTAGTCATTTTAACGAACACTTGGCGGGCATCATTTTTAGGCCATTATATTAGCTTAATTTGCCATCCAAAATTATCACGTATCTTCCAATTCAACAAGGTCATACAATCCTTAACATCTTTCTAGGTTAAACCCACTTCATAGCATGTATGAACATTTAATCAAATCTCAAAATTGTTCAAGTAAATCACCATACAAGTAAGTATGGTGATCATAAACATCATTACAACATCAATTTCATCATATTATCAAAACCCATTTCGCATTAAAACTCATCATGTGTAAATTAATCACACCTAAGGTTTAGATGATGTTAGAGGGTTATGCACAGGAAATCACTTGAATTTCACTTTGTATTCACTCATTTTGTGACTTGAATTCTATAGAGGGTTTTTTCCTCTCTCTAGAACATGTCACACACTAAGCTTTTGTTTTCCATTTCTTTTAACTTAAAAACTTGACCTACTTTAGTCCCTTAGGTTTAGCTAGTCACTTATGTTTAGCTTTAACCCAGTTGTCTCTTAGTATTTAACTCATTTTCTAGCTAAGTTAGAGAACTTTGTTATTTTTTTAATCCATGACATATATAAGAAATGTACACTCAATAAAATCGGGCTTTGGGGCGTTACTGAGTAAGACCGACCCGATTTAATTTAAGTCCTGATAGCCCAGGCCTTTTGTAAATTTTATCTTCAATAAAGCATTTATTTATCTTAGCTAGCATTAGATTTATTTATTTAAATCCCAATGCTAACTGGGTTGATCTTTCCTACTAATGGTGTTTTACCCACTCACACCTAGTTCATTTGGTTTAATTACTAAATTTGTTTTTCTGGATGTTACAATATTGGAATCTAGGGCATATCACCTTTCCAGCTTTTAGAGGGAATTATTTGTGGATATCTTTAAATGGAAAGTGTGTTAATTTCACCCACAGTGATAATCATCATCGGAATTTCTAAATTTGTGATTCTTTTCCATTTAATAAGGGTTTGTTTTGTACAATGTAATGAAATGGACGAGGGAATGAATTTGACATAGTAATTGAATGGACAAATGAATGACATGGATCATTACCATTCCATTGTTGTCACACCCCGGATTTCCAACCAAATCTATACACCGGTGGGCCTGGGTGGGGAATATCGTGACATAAGTTGATATCATCATAGTCAATTAAACACAGCATAACGGAAGTCTTGGAGTTTAAATTACTATTACAAACCAAATGTTCAAAGTACCAAAATAATATACAGACGGTTCGTAATAGAAGATCCACAGGCGGATCATAAATTGTACAGAAGAAAGAATGTAAAACAGACTTTGGGCAGATCTAAGGATTTGCAAGATCCTCTTATATCACTACCGAGCAGCTTCCAGCCTATTTCATATTGTACCTGTAGCTTAGTCTTTTGAAAATACATCAGTTTTCGCTGGTAAATACACCAAACTGACTCATTTTAAAAACATTTGAAAATGATTTTAAGTGCACAGAGGCACAAAATCTTTTGTAACATGGGAAAGTTACTTTCTAACCTTGTTAACAGATTCACATGTTTGTCCATACATAAAGGGTCCAGTACAAAAACTGAGACATGATTAATGTATACACCACCTATTAACTCACGAAGGAGTTATCCCCAACAAGTGTGGGTAGTTGCATTTAAGCATCTGTCAGGTGTATGCCTACACCTCGCGCTAAGGTGGTGGCCACTATCTAATGTAATGAGCCGAGGGTATCCAGGACACGGTAGTTAACCCCCGATGTTTAAGTTATCAAACAAAACTGACTAAAACGGAATAGGCGGATTTACTAGCCACAATCCGGCATTCGATTGACCCCATTTCCGACCAAGCGGTAATAATTAACCGTATCCCAAGCCCGTATAGGAAAAATAAGTCGAGAGTATTTACCTGAGTTAGTCTTGATTTAAAAATGCAAGATTTAATATCTCAGTCGTATCCAAAATGAACTAAGTGCAGATAGCATTTACCGAAAGGCTCTAGTCTGGATTATGGCATAAGCTAACCAATTAAATACTAACGGTCTTATTTAAGTCATAGACTTAGACCGAGTAGTGTACAAGATCAAAACGTATAATGCTTGATTAAACGATGATCGGATAGAATGTAGTTAAACCCGACAAGTACTTTGACTTGCATAATATAAGTAAACTATAAACATTCTGGATTTTGAAACTTAAATGACAAGGTTAGACCCGTTTCGGTTAGTTTTCGTAAACTAGTTACACATACTTAACCGTACGCATATGAGCGATCTCGGGTAACCGGATAAGTCACGGACAAGTTCTATATGCCATTATGTTTTAATTAAGTTGTAATATCAGTAGGATATCAACTTATATGCCCGTTAATGTTCTAAAATGAAACTATGCCTCATAAGGGCATTTTGGTAATTTCATACTATATAAAAGGAACGTGAATATAATTTAACGTTATAATCATAAGTATTCTAGAAAAATAACTTATTTATGATATAATATCAGTAGGATATTAATTATATGTGTAATTTATCTTTTATGACCAAACTATGCACCGAAAGGGCATTTTGGTCATTTTACACATAGTTTTATAAATTATTTGGGATTCTAAGTTCATATCATATACCTACTGTAAAAATGTTTAAAATAAGTTTTGAAATCAGTATGTAACAAGTCTTGGTTGATAAATATGGTTTAAGACCATGTTATGCGCCGAAATGGCGTTTATGTCGTAAAATGACGATTTATGCGATGTTTAATGAAAACTGATTTTATGATCAGATTAACAAGTCTTAGATATGTTATTTAATATAATATATCAGTAGGTAAAATTTTACTTTGAAAAGATGTGATTAAAACCATTTTATAAGCCACAAGGGCCTTATCGTCATTTATCGACATAATACAAGGACTTATTCATAAACTCAGTTTATAATCTGTTTTGACATCCCAAATAATCCTACTTATAATATTACATCAGTAGGAAACTCATTTTCAAGTTCATTATCATTTAAACCTCCTTTTATGCAAAAAGGGCATTTTAGTCAAAGTGGCATAATTACGGAACTTGTGCATAAACCCAGATTCTGATTTTGATCATGTAATATAACCTTAGAGGGTTATACTACATTATATTACAATCATAATGCAACTTTAGATCAGTAGTTAACTAATCTAAATCGGGTCAGAATCGAAAGTCAAAGCAGAAGTCAAACTTCGCGACTTTCGGTTGCGAACCGACCCTAGGACTGAAATTGACGAGCCGAACATGTTCTTACATGTTCTAATAATTATTACCAACTTGTTTAAGTGTCAAAACAGGTTTCATAACATATATAAGATCAAATTATAACATTTCCGAAAAATGGTCTGTTTGACTTTTTAATATAATAACTTTGACCCGTCAATTGGTCTAGCAAACGTGATCTTCAGGGGGTGCCCTTTATAGGGACTAACACCCACCTTATTACGATCACTTAGCCATGTTCGTTACGAACAATGGTTGGACCATAATGGTCTTAACCGAAAGTCAAGGCATTTATCGTAAAACGCTTGACTTTTGGCTATAAAAGCCTATAAACGAACATGTAAGAGGAAGGAACACTTAAAAGTGGTTCGTAGGATGCAATAGAACTAAGTTGGATGCTCCTTTTAGTTAGGAACTTCCAGAGGAGGGAGATAGAGTTGTGAATGATAAAGGTGCGAGTTCAAATGGTGAACCTTGGCACCTATTTATAGTTGGAGAGCTTGAATGAGGCATCACCTTCTTCAAGCTCTCCAACTATAAATAGGTGCCAATGTTCACCATTTGTGTCACACCCCGACCCGCAGCGGAATAAGAGTCGGGGCATAATTGGGTTATCACCAAAGCTCATGATATTTACTAATATGTTTCATATTTATTAAAGTCAAAGTTACATTTCCAAATATCCAAACATGTCCATACAATACAAAGAAAATAAACCAAACATAACAATCCCAAACTCTAAATCATTTTATTCTTCTAGTCCAATCCTATGTGTTTCTGGCTGCTGCTGGTTCACCTGTATCATGTGTAAAAATGGGGGTTTTTGGGTCAACATAAGTTGGCGAGTGAACCTTGTTAGATAAACATTTGTTATTGATTTTCTTGTTAGTTTATCAATGAAAAATTGTGCATAATCATAAATGAGCAAATGTAAATAACCAAGCAGTAGCAATAGCAATCACAACTCTAACATACAAAAACACATGATAGCGTACATTAACATACCAACATCATACGATAAATAACATGAATGAAACTGTGCGATCAAGGCTCAATCAAACGGAGCCGATCGTATTGCATGTACTGAAAATGAAAATGTCTGTGCGATCAAGGCTCAATCAAACGGAGCCGATCGTATGTGGGCACGCCAGGTTCACGCTCATAATGTAATAGGGAACATGCTCAACGCTCATAATGTAATGGGGAGCGGCGGCCTATGAAATTGCATGTACTGAAAATAATAAATTGCATCTAACGATAACCACACAACAGTTGAAACAAACTAAATACACATGTTCATGATATGATGTATGCACAATGATTTAAATATAATATATAGCAAGACACATGATACACCCCAAAACGTGATTAAAACAGGGAATTTGTAAGATTCACTCACATTAGGTGCGTTGGATTGGAGATGGTGAGATGCGCACGAATTGGATGAGCGGAACAACGAGAAATAGCTAACCTAAATAATAACGGAAAATATAGTAAATGAGTGGATTTTACTAAGGATTTTAATGGAATTTTTTAGATATATTTTTGTGAGTTTAAGGCTATTTTCTATCTTTGAAAATGTTATTTTTAAGTATTTTTAATTGATTTTTAAATTAAATTAAATAAATAAAATATAAAAAAATTGTTTATTTTGCGTTAACCGTTGACCGTTGACTTGTTGACCCGTTGACCGTTCGGTCAGTGTGTAAGTATGCGCTAGGTGAGACTCGAACCCGAGACCTCCCGTACGCGTGCACGCAGCTCTACCAACTGAGCTACGTGTCTAACCCGAAATAATCTTGTTTTTAATTATATTTATATACTAATTCGATTTAACAAAAATTCTTTTAATTTCAAAAAACATTTTAATTCGTTCAACCGGTGCCAGTAACAGGTTTCGAACGCGTGACGTGCGACTTAGTGTTGCACACAGTCCACCGCTGGACTGTGTGTCTAACCTGGTTAATATCTCGGTTTTTATTATACTTAACAACTAACGGAGTTAACCCGGTTCAGTTTTAAACAAAAAGGCATTTTATTACATAGGGAGTGCGTGTATCAGGGATCGAACTCGTGACGTGTGCGTATTATTTGCACACAGTCCACCGCTGGACTGTGTGTCTAACCCGTTCATTATATCGATTTTTATTAGTCTTATGTTAAACTGCGTCTTCGTCTTCTTCGTTAATTTTACCCAGAAAAACCAAGTTCAACTGTTTTTGACTGATTCATGTCATATTCGATTTTCAAACATTATAAGTAATTTAAAGGTAAAGAATGGAGAGAGTTTGGGGAAAAAGACGTACCAATTAGTGTTGTTCACAGAATTCCGGCAGAGGTCCGTCGGTTCTGGAAGTGAACTCTAGCTGTTAAAATCAATTAACAGTTTTGTTCGATTATTTGTGAAGTTGAGGCACTTAATCAAAGTTTGACAGAAGTTTGAAAGGTCATACCAGTTCTCGGTGTGTTTCCGGAAGTTTCAGAAGTTTTCCGGCGAAGGTAGGATTTTCGACAAACGTTGACTAGGATTGATTCTGATGGTGGAGTTGTGTTAGTGACCGATTAATCACATGATTGAAACAGAAAGAGTCGAAGGAATTACCGTGTGGATGGGAGTCCCGGTTTTCCGGTGGCCTTGCAGAAATTTCCGGCGAGTTGATTTAAGCGTTCTGATGGACTGAAAGTATGATGAAAGTAAAATGGAAGGTTTGTCTGATGTCTCTGAGTCGCGAGAAGGGTTTTGATTGAAGTAATTTGGATTTTGATTATTTTCGGTTATAAAAACCGATGATGATGAAAATTGATGTTCATTCAATCTGAATTGATTAAAAATCGTCGATGCATCGGTTATAAACCTGAATGTGCGATTAATCAAACGATTAGACGGTTGAATTACCGATTTCGTTTTCTCAGTTGGCGCAACCGGTTTAAACTCGGTTTGTATATAGGAGTTATTTGTTTCCCTAAGTTGACAGAAAACAACAAGTGGCGGAGTGGTGATGTGTGTGTGTGTTAAGTCTTTGGATTTCAGTTCTGGCTGACCCAGGTTCGAGTCCCGGCAGCAACATTTCATTTTTATTTATTTTGTTTTAACTTTTTATCAAATATAATTTTTATAGTTTAGTTTGTTTATTAATTATGTATCATTTTAAATCACAATAATCATAAATATACAACGTGACATTTATAAATTGATATTCGATTACAAAACGGAGCGGGTTTTGGAAACCCGTTTTTGACAAATGTTACAATTTTAACTTGCACCTTTCTCATTCACAGCTCTATCTCCCTCCTCTAGAAGTTCCTAATTAAAAGGAACATCCAACTTAGTTCTATTGCATTCTAGGAACCTCTTGTAAGTGTTCCTTGCTCTTGCATTTTTGTTTATAGGCTTTTATAGCCAAAAGTCAAGTGTTTTACGGAAAACGCCTTGACTTTTGGTTAAGACCATTATGGTCCAGCCATTGTTCGTAATGAACATGGCTAAGTGATCGTAATAAGGTAGGTTTTAGTCCCTATAAAAGGCACCTCCTAAAGATCACGTTTGCTAGATTAATTGGCGTGTCAAAGTTATGATATTAAAAAGTTAAACAGGCCATTTTTCAGAAAAATCATAAATTGATCTTATATATGTTATGAAAACTGTTTTGACACTTAAACAAGTTGGTAATAATTATTAGAACATGTAAGAACATGTTCGGCTCGTCAATTTCAGTTATAGGATCGGTTTGCAGCCGAAAGTCGCGAAGTTTGACTTTTGCTTTGACTTTCAATTCTGACCCGATATAGATTAGTTAGATACTGATCTAAAGTTGTATTATGATTGTAATATAATGTAGCATAACCCTCTGAGGTTATATTACATGATCATAATCAGAATCTAAGTTTATGCACAAATTCCGTAATTATGCTATTTTGACTAAAATGCCCTTTTTGCATAAAAAGAGATTTAAATGATAACAAATTTGAAAATGAGTTTCCAAATGATGTAATATCATAAGTAGGATTATGTGGGATGTTAAAACACATTATAAACTGAGTTTATAAACAAGTCCTAGTAATATATCGGTAAATGACGATAAAGCCCTTATGGCTTATAAAAGCGTCGATTCGACGCGTAGTATGGTTTTAAACCATATTTATAACCAAGACTTGTTACTTACTGATTTCAAAACTTAGTCTAAAACATTTTTATAGTAGGTACATGATACAAACTCAGAATCCCAAATAATTTATAAACTATGTGTAAAATGAACAAAAGACCCCTTCGGTGCATAGTTTTGTCATAAAAGATAAATTACGCATATAATTAATATCCTACTGATATTATATCATAAATAAGTTATTTTTCCAGAATATTTATAGATATAACATCAAATCATATTCAAGTTCCTTTTATACGGTGTGAAATTACTCAAACGCCCTTATGAGGCATAGTTTCGCTTTAAAATCATAATGGGCATAAAAGTTGATATTCCACTGATATTACAACTTAGTTAAAGTGTAATGGCATATGGAACTTGTGCATGACTTATCCGGTTACTCGATGTCGCTGATATGCGTACGATTAAGTATATGTAACTAGTGTACGGAAGTTAACCGAAACGGGTCTAACCTTGTCATTTAAGTCTCAAAATCCAGAATGTTTATAGTTTATCCATATTACACAAGTCAAGGTACTTATTGGGATTAGACTACATTCTATCGAATCATCGTTTAATCTAGCGTTATACGTTTGGATCAAGTACGCTAGTCGGTCTAAGTCTATGACTTAAATAAGACCGTTAGTATTTAATTGGTTAGTTTATGCCATAATCCAGACTAGAGACTTGCCGGTAGATGCTATCTACACTTAGTACTTTTGTGTACGGCTAAGTTAATAAATTAAAAGAAGACTAGCTCAGGTAAATACTCTCGACTTATTTCCCCTATACGGGCTTGGGTGACGGTAAATTATTACCGCTTGGTCGGAAAGGGATCAATCGAATGCCGGATTGTGGCTAGTAAATCTGCATATTCTGTTTTAATTCGTTTTGTTTGAAAATTTAAACATCGGGGGTTGGATATCCTCGGCTCATTACAATAGATAATGGCCACGATCTTAGCGCGGGTGTAGGCATACACCCGATAGACGCTCAAAAATGCATTGCCCACAAGGTTGGGAAGAATTGACTCCTTTGTGAGTCCAAAGTGGTGTGTACGTTAACCATGTCTCGGTCTTCGTACCGGGCCCTGTATGTATGGACAAACATGTAAATATGTTAACAAGGTTGGACGATCAACTTTCCCAAGTTATAAAAGATTTTGTGCTGATACGCACTTAAAACATATTTTTAATGTTTTCAAAATGAGTCAGTTGGGTGTATTTACCAGCGAAAGCTGACGTATTTTCAAAAGACTAAGCTTGCATGTCCAATACGAAAATAGGCTGGAAGTGCTCGGTAGTGATAGAGGATCTTGCAAATCCTAGATCTGCCCAAAGTCTGTTTTTTATTCTTCTTTGTACAATTTATGATCCGCCTGTGGATCTTCTATTACAAGCCTGTATATTATTTTGTATTTCGAACATTTGGTATGTAATAGTAATTTAAATCCAAGACTTCCGTTGTGCTCTGTTTAATTGTTTATGATGTTATCAACTGACGTCACGATATTCCCCAACCGGGCCCACCAGTGTTTGATTTGCTGTGGAAAGCCGGGGTATGACAGGTTGGTATCAGAGCCAACGTTTGAGAGAATTAAACACTAGCCTTTTGTGTTTAATCTCAAACTTACACAAGCACATTCCTTAGACTTCCGAGTCTAGGCATTGACCTAGGATTACTCATTTCATTATTAAGTTATTAGTATTGTTTTTGAATTGATTTTTAACAGGAAAATGCCGCCATGTGTACGAGGAAGAGGAAAAGGACCAATGAGGGGAGGACCTTCAGGACACATCCCTTCACATCCCCATCACCCGAACCTTATGAAGATTCAGGGGATTCATGGCCACTACCACAACATTCGCCTACCCACACTTAAAGTTCATAACACTCGTACCATTCACACCACTCCCACCACTCTCATCATTCTTACCATGATGAGTTTAATCCCAACCAATACTTTAACACACCCCAGTTGATCAGAATCAACTGGATCAGCCAAACCCAATGGACGAGGACTCCGACCCGGAGATGCGCCGTCAGGTTCAAATGCACATCCCATTGAAATCTCAAGCGATTCAAACTTCTATGTCGGATCACCTTACCAAGATCCTAATGAGTGGGACCAATATTGGAACCAATTTACCTTCGCCAACACTCCTTCCCATCACTCCCAACCACCTCCCGTGCAAGAAGATGTGCACATGGGACCGATGGAACAACCCCAATCGCCACCATAACCGCCAAGGAGGAAAAGAGGAGCACGTATGTCAGTGAGTGCAGGCCAACGGTCGGGATCGCTGCCACCTTTGCCCAAACCTTACCCAACTAGTCACGAGGACCCACAAATGGGTGGACCCTCTAATGCGTCACCTATGGTGGAACCAACACCACCACCAATGGTTCAACCACCACCATCGGGTTATAATAACCCTATTCTAACATATCCGGATACATCTGGATATGATCCTTTTAACCCATCGACACCTGTTGATTACCAAGCATGGTCGCATGACCCTTACATGCAAGCGGTCATGCATAATGCACTTTACCCGTCTCCTTTCCCACCTGCTTATCCACCTACTGGATATCCAAGTTATGGGTACCAGTATCCGGTTATGCCACAATCACAACCACAACCTCTGCCGCCACTTGAGGCCATCAACGAGGCCTTAGAACGGATGAAAGAAATGCAACAACAAGCGGAGTAGATGGAAAAGAAGACAAACACGTTCTTCAAGAAACTCTCCAAGCTGGTTAAAGGAAAGAAGGATGAGCTCTTCTAATATGTTAGTCCCTGTGAGGACATTGTTATTTCTGTAGCCCATGCGTGGACATTTTTGTTTCTGTAGTCCTTGCATGGACAGTTTATTTCATTGTTTCTAGTATTGTAATTTCTATTTGGAAGTTAATGAAGTATTTTGGAATTATATATATATGTTTTCATCCTCTTCAAGCGAGCGTCTCGATTTTATTCGAAATTTATGATCTGCTATATAATTCCAAAAGACCTTAATGGATTTTGATTATGCCAAGTGGCGTAGACCACACATTGGCCAATAAATGATAGTTAAGGACAAGGAGCCTTCTATCAGGATAGTTAAGGGAAGTTATCCTTCTATCCAGAGGTGGGAAACTAGGTTTAAGCCTCCAAGGTCGTTAAGGCGAAGGTGACTGGGACCATTAATCAATCATTAAGGTACTCTTATGTTAACATTAAGGAATGTTCATACTCCTGGTAGTGTGACTTAAGGAACCACACTAGCCATCTAGGTAAAAGGACTACATCCTGAGACCTATTATATAGCCTATGTGATCAATGTGATCCCGACTAAGGTCATTGATGCGATGACAAATGACAGGCCAATGTGCCCAATTATGTCCAAGGTGACAGGCCAATGTGCCCAATTATGTCCAAGGTGACAGGCCAATGTGCCCAATTTTATGTCCAAGGTGACAGACTAATGTGCCCAATTTTATGTCAATGTGACAGGCCAAGGTGCCATAAATTTACATCTGTTATGATGTAGGCTGATATGCCATGAATAGATGTAGCTGATATCAAATTTACATCAATAGATGTAGGCTGATATGCCATGAAGATATGCCATAAATTTACATTTGTTATAATGTAGGCTGATATGCCATGAATTACATCTGTTATGATGTAGGCTAATATGCCATAAATTTACATCTGTTGTGATGCAGGCCAATGTGCCCAATTTTATGTCCAATGTACAGGCCAATGTGCCATAATTTTACATCTGTTATGATGTAGGCCAATGTGCCCAATTTATGTCCAATGTGACCGGCCAATGTGCCCAATTTTTTTAAATGTCCAATGTGACCGGCCAATGTGCCCAATTATTATGTCCATTAGTGACAAGCTTATAAGCTACATATAATTGTCAATTATGACAATGACAGTTGTGACATTGCGATCCACTGTCTAATAATATATGGACTATGTCCAGATTGTAATTTGCCTATGATGGTCTTATTAAGACCTAGGCCAAATATAGATATGATAAGCTTAAGATTTGTGATGCTATTCACACTAGTTTAATGGGTGATGGATTGTTATATCCAATGTCTAAAGCCAATATGGTTGTTATACCATGGCTAAGAGAAGTTTTATTTGATGTTTAGAGCCAAAGCTTCAAAATGGTAAACTCAGACGAGGCACAGGTAGCCACCGAGAGATTAGCTCTAACAAGGCTGAAAATATAGTCGTTAACAATGATGACTTCCAAGCTCGCATAGATGCAGCTATGGGAAAGGCCATAGAAAGGCTTAGAGAGCCGAGTGCTACTCGCTCCAGACCATTATCAATCACACCATCTTCAGCTCATAAGGAGAGCTCAGTTCACTCTTCAAATGCAAGAGTGAACCAAAGAAAATAGAATTCGCTGGTAGGTCCCGTTCTTCTAAAGACGGATGTACCAATAAATATTTCGTCTCCTACAAACCCCGAGACTTTAATGGGGAAAAAGGAGCAGTGGAAGCCTTGAAGTGGCTTGACGAAATAGAAACAATTCTGGATATCAGCGATTGTGCTAATAAGGATGTGGTCAAGTATGTATCACATTCCTTCAAGGGCGATGCCCTGATAAGGTGGAAGGCAATGGTTCAATCTATAGGTAAGATACACATGTACAACTTAGGATGGTCTAAGTTTGTAGAACTAGTCAAGGAGACTTACTGTCCACCTCATGAGGTGGAGAAATTAGAGACAGACTTTCTGACTCTTTCGATGAAGAACCTAGATTGTCGAAAGTACGTTTCAGACTTCAATTCCCTGTCTAGGTTAGTTTCATATCTAATCACCCCAGAATCCAAACGCATTGCGTGTTTTATTAATGGATTAGCGCCGAGATAAAGGGCATGGTAAAGGCTGCTCAGCCTAGTACCTATAGGTCCGTTGTAGACCTATCTCTCTCTCCCTCACCTTAGATTTAGTAAGGCAAAGGTCAGTTAAGACTGAAACTGACGGAAAGAGGAAACGGAGGATAATAACTCCCAAAGGTTTAAAAAGAAAGGAAACTTCGGGTTCAAGAAGAACCAGCACGCAACTAATGACAAACCTCTGTGCAAGAACTGTAAATATAGACATTGGGGACAGTGTAGTATAAATCCACAGACTAAACCCTGTGGTATCTGCAAGAGAAAGGGGCATAAGACCCTAGAGTGCAAGGATCTTAAGGATGCAGTTTGCTACAAATGTAATGAAAAAGGGCACATTACGTTCAATTGCCCAAGAACCCCAAAAGTAATGATGCAAGGCCTGGAGAGGCTAAGAAAGGAAATGCTCGTGCTTTCCAGATGAATGCAGGGAAGCCATTAATTACAATAACGTCATAACAGGTACATTCCTCACAATGATGTATATGCTAGAGTTCTTTTCGATTCAGGTGCAAATAAATCTTTTGTTGATCATAAGTTTAGTAAACTATCAAACTTGCCCATAAGAATTCTAGATATAATGTATGAGGTAGAACTCGCAGATGGAATGTTAGAGACAGCATCTTCCGTTCTTGATGGATGCTCTATATCCATTAAGGGAATCCAGCACAAGTCGGCTTCCGAGTTATCCCCGATTAGAAAGCCTTGGCAGAAATCGGGCTTGAAGCTCTCACCTTACCAACAAGCCGAAAGCCGACATATCTATGATTATTTTCTCCCAGATGAAGCAGCAGGCATCGGTCCGTAGAACCTATAAAAAAGAGATCATTCTATCCCATCACTCTTTTGCCAATGAAATTGACAGGGTTCGATGTAGTTTTAGGCATGGATTGGTTATCCCATAACCAAGCCCGTATTGCATGCGATAAGAAACTTATGAAATTAAAACTCCATCTGGTGAAACGATCACCATCCATGGAGATTCACACCATGGATTTCCAGACAAGGTGTCGTTATTTAAGGCATCCAAGTGTTTAAGGAAAGGATGTGTTATTTATATGGTACAAGTAACTATCAATGAGCCTAGCCAAGTATTGAAGACCTTCCGGTTATCTCGAGTATTCCGATATTTTCCCGAAGAATTACCTGGCCTACCTCCAGATAAGCAAGTGGAGTTTAGAATTGATATGCTACCTGGATCAGCACCAGTAGCCAGAGCTCCATATCGGTTAGCACCGACAGAGATGAAGGAATTGAGATTACAGTTAGATGAACTCTTAGAGAAAGGCTTTATTCAACCAAGTTCCTCACCGTGGGGAGCTCCTATTCTATTTGTAAAGAAGAAAGACGGTTCAATGCGGATGTGCCTTGATTACCTTGAGCTGAACAAGTTAACAATTAAGAACCAATATCCTCTGCCCATGATCGACGACTTATTCGACCAACTTCAAGGGGCTAGTTACTTTTCTAATATTGATTTGAGGTCAGGATACCATCAGCTGAAGGTTAGGAACGAAGATGTTCCTAAAACTGCCTTTAGGACCCGATATGGTCATTTTGAATTTCTAGTGATTCCTTAAATGCACTACACATTCATGGATCTCATGAATAGAGTCTGCAAACCGTATTTGGATAAGTTTGTCATTGTCTTTATAGACGACATAATTATCTATTCTCGTAATCAAGCTGACCACGAGAAACACCTTCGGTGCATTCTAGGATTACTAAGGCAGGAAAAGCTTTATGCTAAATTTTCTAAGTGTGAATTTTGGCTTAGAGAAGTCCAATTTCTTGGACATGTCGTAAGTGAGTGTGGTATCCAGGTGGATCCCGCCAAAATAGAAGCCATAATGCAATGGGAAGTGCCCAAAAACCCCATCGAAGATTCGTAGTTTCCTAGGATTGGCTGGATACTACAGGATGTTCATTGAGAATTTTTAAAGAATAGTCACTCCTTTGACTACCTTAACCCGTAAGAATGTCAAATTTGTTTGGGGTCCAAAACAACAAGAATCCTTTGAGATTTTAAAACACAGGTTGAGCAATGCTCCTGTGTTATCTCTACTGAGGGTATTGAGGATTTTGTAGTCTATTGTGATGCTTCTGTTGGGCTTAGATTGCTAAAGGTTTACTCATTAGGGGTTATTTTAGGCTTTGCTGGATATTGTGGACTTCCTAGTGCCTTATGGGCCTAGGGTTGTAATAGTGGGCTTAATAGTGCTTATAAATAGACATGCTAGGTTAATGAGAGGGGGTTAGAGAGTTGTAATCAAAGAACTTGTATCAACATCTTCTGATGTATGCAAGTTGAAGTTATTCAAAGTTGTTCTTCTTCCAAATCATTATTTTCACTTTTGATTGGTTAGTCATACCTGTTTGATCCGTTAACGGGACTTACAATTGGTATCAGAGCCTGCTGTTCTAATACAGGCTCCGGGTATTGCTGATTGAAGAAGTTTTTCGAAGTGCGTTGCTGCTGCTCGGATAGATTTCTGTTCCGGATCACTGTTCATCGTCGGAAGGGTTACTGTTTCTAAGAACTCGAAGAAGTTTTGAAGAATTCGGATCTGGTACTGTTCCAGATTCCGAAGAACACGAAGAAGGTTCTCATATCTCGGATCAACTATTGTTCCGGATTCCGAAGAACACGAAGGAGATCATCCATCTCGGATTGATCCCTACTGTTGCTCAATCCGGATTGCAATCTAGTTACTGTTCGGTTATCGTTTCCATAGATTTCGGAATACTGTTGTAGGAAAGGCGGGATACTGTTACGGATAAGGACAAGTACTTCGGACAAGCATTCCGGATTTCTACATTCCAGACTTTCTTTCCGGATTCACGTTTAGAATTACTTATTCCAGATCATGCATCTCGGACTTTCATTCCGGATTTGTCATTCAGAATTCTCATTTCGGATTTGCAATTCGGACTTCTCATTTCGGATCCATCAGCTTCCGGGTTCTCCATTTTGGGTTTTCAAGTCGGATCTCCATTTCGATCATCATCGGAATTCATCAATCCGGATCATCACCAATTTAGATACTACTTCCAGATTTGACCATCATTGACTTAGGATTGACCATTTCGGATTAGATTTGGATTTCGTACTGTTCATCTAAGACACTTAAAATAAATTAAATTTAAATAGATTTGGTAAATTTTTAATTAATTTAATTATGATGGCTGGATACATGACCGCACAAGATCTGACAAATGCCACTCTGGCTGCCCAACAATCGCAAACACTGGCCCTTCCATCAAGAGCTGGATCAAGTAATTGGCACTTCCACTAAGGTGACACGGTTTATTGTATGGGATGAATACTACGAGTGAAAGTTCCATTTTGAACAGTACTGCAAGGCTAAAGAGCCTGGTGTGTGGAGATGCATCATGAATGGTCCAAGAACCATAGTTTACAACATGGAGCAAGATCCAAACACGAAAATTCCTAAGCCCATGCACCTATGGACTCCAGAGGATATCAAGATAATAGAGGAAGATGAGAGGCTAAGGCATGGCCTCTGCGGGGCGCAAGAGGCATGTGTCTGCAGAATTTAACTTGGCCACCACATAAAGGTGCCAAAACCATGTATTCAAAAACAGGGATTTTTAAACAGCTATGCCACGTTTTAGGACACTTGTAAGCTTCCCTTACACCCCTTAACACTGGCATCACCTCCTTCAAGCTCTCCAACTATAAATAGGTGCCAAGGTTCACCATTTGAACTTGCACCTTTCTCATTCACAACTCTATCTCCCTCGTCTGGAAGTTCCTAACTAAAAGGAGCATCCAACTTAGTTCTATTGCATTCTAGGAACCTCTTGTAAGTGTTCCTTGCTCATGCATTTTCGTTTATAGGCTTTTATAGCCAAAAGTCAAGCGTTTTAGGAAAACGCCTTGACTTTTAGTTAAGACCATTATGGTCCAGCCATTGTTCGTAATGAACATGGCTAAGTGATCGTATAAGGTAGGTGTTAGTCCCTATAAAGGGCACCTCCTGAAGATCACGTTTGCTAGACAATTGACGGGTCAAAGTTATGATATTAAAAAGTCAACCAAGCCATTTTTCAGAAAAATCATATATTGATCTTATATATGTTATGAAACCTGTTTTGACACTTAAACAAGTTGATAATAATATTAGAACATGTAAGAACATGTCGTGCTCGTCAATTTCAGTTATAGGATCGGTTTGCAGCCGAAAGTCGTGAAGTTTGACTTCTGCTTTGACTTTCGATTCTGACCTGATATATATTAGTTAGATACTGATCTAAAGTTGTATTATGATTGTAACATAATGTAGCATAACCCTCTGAGGTTATATTACATGATCATAATCAGAATCTAAGTTTATGCACAAATTCTGTAATTATGTCATTTTGACTAAAACGCCCTTTTTGCATAAAAAGAGATTTAAATGATAATGGATTCGAAAATGAGTTTCCTACTGATGTAATATTATAAGTAGGATTATTTGGGATGTTAAAACACATTATAAACTGAGTTTATAAACAAGTCCTTGTAATATGTCCGTAAATGACGATAAAGCCCTTATGGCTAATAAAATGGTTTTAATCACATCTTTTCAAAATAAATATTTTACCTACTGATATGTTATATTAAATAACATATCTAAGACTTGTTAATCTAATCATAACATCAGTTTTACGACATAAGCGTCGATTCGGCGCATAGTATGGTTTTAAACCATATTTATAAGCAAGACTTGTTACTTACTGATTTCAAAACTTAGTCTAAAACATTTTTATAGTAGGTACATAATACAAACTCAGAATCACAAATAATTTATAAACTATGTGTAAAATGACCAAAATGCCCCTTCCATGCATAGTTTTGTCATAAAAGATAAATTACGCATATAATTAATATCCTACTGATATTATATCATAAATAAGTTATTTTTCCAGAATACTTATAGATATAACATCAAATTATATTCAAGTTCCTTTTATACGGTGTGAAATTACTGAAATGCCCTTATGAGACATAGTTTCGCTTTAAAATCATAACGGGCATAAAAGTTGATATTCCACTGATATTACAACTTATTTAAAGTGTAATGGCATATGGAACTTGTGCATGACTTATCCGGTTACCCGATGTCGCTGATATGCGTACGGTTAAGTATATGTAACTAGTTTACGGAAGTTAACCGAAACGGGTCTAACCTTGTCATTTAAGTCTCAAAATCCAGAATGTTTAAGTTTATCCATATTACACAAGTCAAGGTACTTGTTGGGATTAAACTACATTCTATCCAATCATCGTATTATTTACATTTGGATCAAGTACGCTAGTCGGTCTAAGTTATGACTTAAATAAGACCGTTATTATTTAATTGGTTAGTTTATGCCATAATCCAGACTAGAGATTTGCCGGTAAATGCTATCCCACACTTAGTACTTTTGTGTACGGCTGAGTTAATAAATTAAAAGAAGACTAGCTCAGGTAAATACTCTCGACTTATTTCCCCTATACGGGCTTGGGTTACGGTAAATTATTACCGCTTGGTCAGAAATGGGATCAATCGAATGCCGGATTGTGGCTAGTAAATCCATATTCTGTTTTAATCAGATTTTGTTTGATAACTAAACATCGGGGTAACTACCGTGTCCTGGATATCCTTGGATCATTACAATAGATAATGGCCACAACCTTTGCGCGGGTGTAGGCATACACCTGATAGACGCTCAAAAATGCATTGCCCACAAGGTTGGAAGAATTGACTCCTTCGTGAGTCCAAAGTGGTGTGTACGTTAATCATGTCTCGGTCTCCGTACCGGGTCCTGTATGTATGGACAAACATGTAAATTTGTTAACAAGGTTGGACGGTCAACTTTCCCAAGTTAAAAAAGATTTTATGCTGATACGCACTTAAAACATATTTTTAATGTTTTCAAAATGAGTCAGTTGGGTGTATTTACCAGCAAAGCTGACGTATTTTCAAAAGACTAAGTTGCAGGTACAATACGAAAATAGGCTGGAAGTGCTCGGTAGTGATAGAGGATCTTGCAAATCCTAGATCTGCCCAAAGTCTGTTTTATATTCTTCTTTGTACAAACCCCCCTGTGGATCTTCTATTACGAGCATGTATATTATTTTGTATTTCGAACATTTGGTTTGCAATAGCAATTTAAATCCAAGACTTCCACTGTGCTGTGTTTAATTATCTATGATGTTATCAACTGACGTCACGATATTCCCCACCTAGGCGCACTGGTGTTTGATTGGCTGTGGAAAGCCAGGTGTGACACGATGTCACTCAGAGGTTGGGCATGTTGACACAGCGGTCACTCAGAGGCCAAGTTTTAGCATGTTGACACCAATGGTCACTCAGAGGCTATGTTTTAAGCATGTTGACACTAATGGTCCTCAGAGGCTAGTTTATGCATGTTGACATCAGAAGATCACTCAGAGACTTAGTTTGAGCATGTTGACGCTTTTAGTCCTGTTAATCCTTAATAGTCTTAAATAAAAAAATATGACACGTGTCGCTATATTATTGGACACGATTTTACAGGGTGTTACAATTGTCTTGTTTGATTATCATGTGGGAACTGAATGGATTATTACCTTATGTTGTTCGTAGGCAATAAAAACTGTGGTGGCAACGGTTATGGGTGGGTGGCGGTGACGCGATGGCGAATGGTGGTAGCATTAGGGGTGGTGGGGCGGCCCTCCAATTAAAGTGGGGGAATGTGGTAGCGGGCGACGGCGGGTGGTGGTGGTGGGGAGTGTGGCGATAGTGGGAATTGTCGGTGGTGATGAAGGGTGAAAATGGAATACAATGAAAAACATAAAGGGGGGGGGGGTGAAGGAAATGAGCTTGAGGTGTTTAGAGGGAATGATATTTCTTTGTTTACTAGGTGACTTCATTTAATTTACCAACTGAACACTTTTTTTCCATTCCCTCACAATTGTACATTTCATTCCAAGAACCATTCATCCATTCGTGCATACCAAGCACTAACTAAAACAAGAATACAGTAGAAGAGAATAGTTATCCCTTTGATCCTGTTTAGATGGTTCATTGTAGAATGATAATACTTTTGCTCCCCAATAACAATGGATTGAGTTTTATACTCTTGCCTCACACTAAGCCAAAGCCACCAATACCAGTATAGGTATTTTTTGGAACCGATACCATATAATTTGATCTATGTAAAACAAGTGTCAATATCATTTTGGGCATAAAACGACTTACCTTTTCTTTCATGCTTTCAATTCCTTCATTCGCGATGGTCATATGAAAATGAAGAGCCGTAAAGCCAAAATCAACCCTTACATGATCTCCATGACACATACATAAACCTTAAGTTGATTTGATTCGTTATCGCAAACGACGTCAAATCCATTCTTTGTGTTTGACTAGTGAACTCTAAATCGATATTCAGAAACCAATGAACCCTAAATTGATAATCAATTTCATCTCACTAAGTTTTGATTTGGTCGCTTTCGATTAAAATAAACATCTTATCCCCCTTTGATAATCTTTGTGCTAATATACATACATTTATCCTTATTCACTCAATTCAAGAATATTAATCATGTTTATGCAACTTATGGTTCTTGAAATAACCAGTCTCGTATATTTGAATCTCAAATTGCATTTGTATTTAGGTAGACATCATATCTTATCTTCATATTCTTTTAGATAAACTTTATGTAGTTTGTCATGATGTGTTTTACTTAACTATTTACCAAGCCTAGTCGGTCACGACATGCTGTTGAATGATCTATGTGGTATATTTGTTTGTCATTGGTGTTTATTTACTCAAATGTTTGATGAAGGTGATGATCTAGGTGGTATATTATATCCCAATAGAAACAAAGGGTTTTGCAAAGTTCTATTTGAAGGATGTTGTCTCCAATTTGACCACTAAACCCCAAAATCAATTTCTTAAAGTCGATGAACCCTAATTCGATCCAAAATGTGTTTCTTTTACTGAGTATGGGCTTATATTTTCATTCAAAATTTATATTATTTTTTAAATAATATAGCTTTTGATATCATGTTTAAGGGCATATATAAAGTGGCATTCGGAAGAATGGCTTGGGACATTCCGGGCCCATTCCGGCGAGTGTTTACCGCAAGGAGGGGGCAGTGTTCCCTCACCTCCCCTCACCTTTGTTTCCCCGTTCTCTCACACACGCATAACCCCTATTCGTGAATATCTCCCTCACCTCCACTTGGAATAAGCTGATTGGGTGTTCCATGTTTTCTTGATGATGCGACGTGGTGCTTACCCCCTGAACCCAAAAAACTCACACAACCACCAATAGGAAAGTGTTACCTCAAGTACACACAAAACAACCCACTTTGGTTGGGGTGGTTACCCCCTTGAACCCCACTATTTTTATTTATTTATAGAAACTACAAAAATAATCATATCCACCATTACCATTTATTTCTACCCCATTTCATTTGTGAAAAAAAAATTCGCCAAGAAAGGAGAAGCCCTGGAAACGTCCCCCATTGTTCATGTCAAAAATTGTCTTTCAAAAGCCATAGATCGCAAACAAAAGTTTAGGGCTTTTGTTCGGGAGGTAAAACGAGTAGATTGATAACTCGTTGGAACGTGTTGGAGCTCGCCAGCATCCGAGCTTAGCCAGTGGCGGAACTAGAAGGAAAATTCAGGGCTTCCTAATTTTTTTACCATGCATTTATAAGACCTTGGTTTTAAAAAGCGAGAAGCGCACAAAAACGATAAGGTCTAAAACAAGGGCGCAAAGTGCACCTCTTTTCGTACTTGAGGCACAATTTAGTATACAATATCTTTTTATGCATTTTTTAAAGAATACTATCATTATTTACGCACAATTACTACATATGTTTTCAAAAAACTTAAAATTTATAATGCCATATATACATCGCAAATTATCATAAAACATATTAACACCACAATTTAACACAAAAAGAAAAGAAAAATATCGATGGACAAAATGCATATAATGTTGATAAATTTGAATATATGAATATTGGATGACATATGCTAAAAATTTCACCTAAAACCCAAAGAATAAAATTCAACGAGATTAAAAATAAGAGAATAACTATATGTTAGCAAAATAATTGTCAGGGCTTGAATTTTATTTCTATGGATCATATATCCTTAGATTCACATGGATCACTGATCCTTAATAGATGGTGCAGGAAGTCTAGGATCACGGATCCTTATTATTGTTTTTTTAACTAACAATTGTATCCTCTGTTTAAAACTTATATACGCAGGTACATAGCAAATTGGACTTGGTGAAGTTGGAATATTATGGAATATGCTGGATTTTAGGCACGTGCATGAGGCCATAACCATTATGGTGATCATGGGAGACTTGCCTATTTTCGGATAGTTAGTTAGATAGATATTTCTAATTATATCAGGGGTTTTGAGCTTGAATTATAATATACAACACATAAACAACTCGCACACCTGTTGCTCTCGAAACTGTTCTTATACACACACATACACACTAGAATTCAACTGTAACAAGCTCAAGATCATCCAAAGTTGTAATTTTTTATGCAATATAGTTGGTGATCGGTAGTTTCCATCACCCAAGGTTTTTTATGCCGGAGATCTTCTAAAGATCAATGCTTTTTCCTCGTACAAATATTTATGTTAATTGTTGTTTACATTTCTCATTGTTCATACAATTGTTCAACGAATTAGCACTCTACCTCACAAGCAAAGTTTGGTTTACATTATCCTTAAACCGATTTTTGACCAAAACAGTTTGGTGCCCACCGTGGGGCAAGTGGTGCTTCAATCCTAAGAAAATCATTCATTTTCATTCATTTCCATCAACTACATGGCTTCTTAGGGAAAATCCACTTCAAGTGCCATGCCGGCGGTTACTTCATCCCAAACCAGTTCATCGTTGCCTTCCATTTCTCTTGCATTCCAGAAGAACGTTGAAAATACTTAGAAGAAGACATCATCCGTTTTCACAGGATCAAAAACCTCTGTTGTTTCTTCTTCTACAACTACTAATAATGATATTTCTGTTTTGGTGTTGCAGATGAAAGGCTACATGGAACAGCAAGACAAAACCAACCAGAGGATCCTTCATGAAATTGATGAGATCAAGAAGCAGAAGAGACCGGCAGAAAACCAGTCTCCACTGATGCCTAGATCATTGGATTTTGCTACCCCATCATTAACAATCCAGTATTCAAGGGGATCTATGTCCAGATTCAAGGATCCTCCAATCTTCAACAAGGATCACTAGCAATGACGCAGGCTCAGTGATCCATTTCCAATATCAAGGATCTCTATCCTTTGAAAGGATCACTGGAGACCACTAAGCCTCAAGGATTCTTCTACGAACTGTGAGGGTCAGAGAATGTACCAGCCCCAAGGATCCTACATTCAGCATCAAGGATCCTCAACTCGGATTCAAGGATCCATGGAGTATCCATCAAGACCTTCAGCACCAATGTATCCGGGATCGAACATCTTTCAAGATCAAGGATCCTCAAGGAGTCAACCACTCAGAAGTTCTAAAGTTCACGAAGGGGATTTCATCCCTATGCAGACCATTGCTTCTTCTGGTCCTACCATTGCACCGGACACATCTTATCCTAGATACACTTTCTGGGATACCACCTTCAAACTAGTCAGGAGGTAACAATTTAATACATCTTTTGATACTAATTATGGTTACATGCAGGACGCAGGGATCAACCAATCCATGGCCAGAGAGTTGCAGAAACTCAAGGACATGATATCCAACGTCCCAGGAGTGGTCAAACCCATTCCTGAGATTCCAGACAGAAGTCACAGAGTATTTTGCTTTGCACCTCCCATATACAGTGCTGAGATACCAAAATGTTTTCAGACCCCCAATATGAAGTTATACGATGGTACCACTGATCCAGAAGAGCATGTGGCTCAATACAGAGAAAGAATGAGATTAACCATTCTCGAGAGATTGAAAGAAGCATGTTTATGCAAAGGCTTTGGATCCACACTCACTGGATCAACACTAAAATGGCTGCTAAGTCTTCCTCCTTATTCCACAACTTCATTTTCTCACTTAGTTAATTTATTCAATAATCATTTTCTTGTAGTAGAACCTTTGAAAGATTAATTAGTGACTTATATAGGATCACCCAATCTCGTGATGAATCACTTAGAGATTATGTTACTAAATTTGGTAGAGAGTCCTTGGATATCCCAAATTTAGACATTGCCACCATTGTGGAAGTGTTTAAAATGGGACTACAAAAGGATTCTCCTTTCTATGATGATCTTGTTATGACACTTGCAGGAACTTAGATGAAGTAAAGAACAGGGCCCTTAGGTTCATCCGACTAGAGGATGACAAAAGGATCCAAGACATGTTATCTGAATCGTCAAAACAGTAGAAGCAAGGTCCTTCTACAAGAATAATCGATCCAAACAATACTCCAAACATGACAATCATAATGTTCATTCAGTTGAACAAGAAGAGGATGATGAGGAGTACCCTCATATATCTGAGTATTGTTTTTCTACTGATAATAGTGAACTAATCCTTGCTTTTCAGAATCTAGGTGTAAAGGCTAGATGACCCAAGAAGAATGAAAAGTCTACATCCAATAAGGACAAATAAAATGAAGACTTCGGCCACCTTACCGATGAATATTTAGCACTCAGGAAGGAGATAGGCTACCTCCTCAGCAAAGGCTACTTGAAAGAGTTATTCGGAAGGAAGAAATCAAGGATCCAGGATCCTGAAAAGGTGCCCGAAAGAGCTCCTGCACCACCGGCAGATGCTTAAATCATCAACTTCATTTCCGGAAGCTCTAATATATGTGAAACCCTCATTCTCTGCTGCAAAGAGGCATGCTAAAGAGACAAAGCTGGAGAATGGAGACATGCCTATCCAAACCTCTACTCTGACTCATCAGAAAATCATATCCTTTAATGAGGATAATCGTGTTGATATACAGGATCTTCATCATGATGGTCTAGTCATTACTTTATCTAAATCTAACCACTTTGTTCGCAGGATCCTTATTGACGTAGGGAGCTCCATGAACATTATTCAACTTGATGTCCTCAAAAGGATGAACATCCCAGAAACTGAAATAGTTCTAAGATCATCCGTCCTTGTAGGATTCAACAGCGAGACAAAGAAACACCTGGGGGATATCAAATCGCAATCTACATTGAGGGGGTAAACTCTATAAAAAATTTTGTGTCATTGATTGCTTGTCCTGTTGCAATGTGGTTCTTGGCAGGACTTAGATACACGATTATGAAAGTTGTTCTCTCTACTTATTATCAAATGTGTCAAATTACGACACCTTGGGGGTAGTGAAGATAGAGAGTGATCAACAAGAGGCAAAGAACTGTTACACCTCTTCTATGAAAACGACATCACAACCAAGAGCGGCATATCAATCACAGCAACCTCCAAGGAGTGTCCTGGAGGCAGCAGAACAAGATATCAAAGATATAATTTTGGATCCTCAGGATCTTGAAATTAGAGTCCTCATAGGATCGGGATCCTTGACAGTATATAGCAGGATCTGGTATCATTCTTGAAGAAAAGAAAGTCTACCTTTGCTTGGAAACATAAGGATATGACAGGTATATCTAAAGATATTATAACACATAAACTTGGAATTGATAAATCTTAGGCCAATTCATCAAAAAAGAAGAAAATTTGCACCTGAAAGGAACCTTATCATCAAGAAGAGGTAGACAGACTCTTGAAGGCAGGTATGATTAGAGAAGTTAAGTATCCAAGATGGCTAGCCAATGTAGTGGTGGTTCAAAAGAAAAACAGAAAGTGGAGGGTATGTGTCGATTTTATAGACTTAAATAAGGCATGTCCCAAGGATCCTTTCCCACTTCCACACATTGACTCCATGGTGGATGCAACAACATGAGATGAATTTCTAACTTTTATGGATGCTTCATCTGGATTTCAACAAGATGGAACCATCTGACCAAGAGGATACAACATTCATGACTCCTACTGGCATATACTGTTATATTGCAATGCCTTTTGGACTAAGAAATGCACGTGCCACCTACCAAAGACTGGTCAACATGATGTTCAAGGAGCAGATTGGAGACACTATGGAAGTGTATATAGATGATATGGTGGTCAAGTCCAAGAGAGTAGAGGATCCTCTCGAGGATCTTGAAGTGGCATTCAATATCCTTGACCAATACAACATGAAGCTAAATCCTTCAAAGTGCCATTTTGGTGTCAAAGCTAGAAAATTCCTAGGATACATGGTGACCAAAAGGGGGATTGTAGCTAGTACTGAACAGATAAAAGCAATTGTGAACATCAAATCCCCTCCCAATGCCAAGGATGTTCAGAGACTGACAGGAAGGATCGTGGCCCTAAACAGATTCATTTCAAAATCCTTAGAGAAATGCAAGGATTTTTATGACATACTGAGGAAGAAAAAGAAATTTGAGTGGACTGAGGAAGCATGAAGCAGCACTTAAAGCTCTCAAGGATTATCTATCCCAGCACAAGCCCTGATGGTGAACCATTATCCTTGTATTTAGCATTTTCAGGTAAGGCAGTAAGTGCAGTGTTAGTTAAGGATCATGAAGGCCAACAACATCCGGTATATTATGTAATTAAAAGCCTTCTTGATGTTGAAGCCAGGTACTCTCATTTAGAGAAATTAATTCTTGCATTGATTATGGCTTCCACTAAACTTAGGCATTATTTTGAAACTCACACTATTATTGTGAAAACTAACTCTCCTATCAAGAATGTTCTCAGGAAACCATAAATGTCAGGTAGAATGGCGAAAGTGGACAGTCAAACTTAGTGCATATGATATTAAGTTGTGAACCCAGGACTGCCATCAAGTCTCAAGCTTTGGCAGACTTTGTGGCTGATTTCAGTAGTGATCTACAAAGGGAAGCTGAATTAGAGGTTCAAAAGCTTGAAGAGACCAAGGATCCTTGGACACTTTTCACTGATGGTGCCTTGAATGCCAAAGGAACCGGGCTAGGAATACTATTCAAATCGCCACAGGGGGACATAATATCCCAATTCATTGCTTGTGAGTTTCATACAACTAACAATGAAGCAGAATATGAGGCCCTAATAGTAGGTTTACAGTTAGCTAAACAGATGAGGATCAGTATCTTCAAGTATACATAGACTCATTGCTAATTACTAACCATTACAATGGCTCATATGCTGTGAAGGGCAAGAAACTAATCAAACATTTAGAAATTGTTAAAAAAAACTAGCAAATGCTTTCTATTATTTTAGTTTAACACAGGTGCCCACAGAAGAGAATGCAGAGGCAGATGCCTTAGCAAACCTAGGATCATCCTTGAAAATACTAGAGGACGTGAGGATATCTATCATCCATTTTCTGTCTCCTGCAATTTAGGAAAATGAAGCAATAGAGATAGTTGAGTATACTGCAATTGTACCTAGTGATGTGCAGCCAAATTCAGGATCATGGATCCTTTCAATTGTCAAGTATATTCAGAGTGGGGAAATTCCCACCGGAGAGAATCCCAGAGCCTTCAGGATCAAGGTATCTTAATTGCACTATATTAAATAACATGTTATAAAGAGATCTCTTGTAGATCCCTATTTGCGGTGTATTGAGGATCCAGAAATTCAAGAAGTCTTGAAGGATTTTCATGAAGGAGACTGTGGAAATCACACTAGGGGCATAGCGTTATTCTCGAGGATCCTCAAAAAAGGTTACTATTGGCCTACAATGAAGAAAGATGCTATAGAGTATGTAAAGAAATGTGATGCTTGTCAGAGGCATAACAACATCCTACATCAGCCAGCAGAGCCTTTATATCCAGTAATTTCCTCTTGGCTGTTCATGAAGTGGGGGATGGATATAGTAGGCAAACTCCCAAAGGCACTAAGAGGAAAAGTATTTATGCTAGCCATGATTGATTACTTCTCCAAATGGATATAAGCAGAGGCTTTTGTTCAAGTCAAAGAAAAGGAAGTCATATCCTTCATTTAAAAGAAATATTATTACTAGATTTGGAATTCCTTCGAAATTATTTGTGATAATGGATCCCAATTTATTGGGAGTAGAACTACTAACTTTTGTGACATCTGGGGGATTAGGATGATAACATCAACACAGTCCACCCACAAGCTAATGGTCTATCAGAATCAAGCAATAAGATCATTATCAACAACTTGAAAGAAGAAGAAGCTTGGATCAAAGAAAGAGAATGGACTGAAGAGCTACCGTATGTCCTTTGGGTAGATGGGACAACTACCAAAATGCCACAGGCCAAACTCCATTCTCCCTAGTCTTTGGAACTGAGGCAGTGATCCCTACAGAGATGGTGGTTCCTACAGCCAGAACAAGCATCTGTGATCCTGGAACAAATGTTGAAAACCTGACCCAAGACCTAGAACTGTAGATGAGCTCAGAGATTTAGCAAGAATAAGGATGACCAGTTATCAACAAAGGATGGCTAGGGCATACAACAAGAATGTCAGGATCAGAAGATTTCAAGTTGGTGATTTGGTACTAAGAAAAGCATTCTAGAATACTACAGACCCGACTGATGGTAAGTTAGCACCAAAATGGGAAGGTCCCTACTTGATAGAAGCAGAAGCTGGAAAGGGGGCATATCGCTTATTAACTATGGATGTTGATCTCCTACCAAGAGATTGGAATGATGTTCACCTTAAGAAATACTTCATGTAAAAGGAATTCTGGATCCTTAGTGATTTCAATATTTTGATTGAGGATCAAGGATCCTTAAAGGATGTATGATCCTTACTTCGGTAACATCTTGCTTTTGCTCTTTTTCATTTTGTATTTATTATTCATTTTAAAGAAAGGATGTTAAACACTTAACATCCATTTTTATCAAGTTTTGAGCTTTTGCAGAGCTTTAACATTTTCACAGAGGATTAAGGGGTTGGCCACCTCTCTCCCATGTTTAAGGTATCTTGTACCTTCTAAGTTTTAAAGGTTTTCACCTTTCACACGAATTGGGTTTCGACACCCCGCCAGTAGTGCACGATTATCCAAGTATAGTTCGAGGGAATGGGACCAGTACCCACTTTACGGGCTGACAATTTTATTGCTGTTGGTTATATATAGGATCCTAAGTAAAATGGTAGACGTACCATACACCGTTATCCTAAGGTTTCTAACTTTTCATGTTAGGAAGGTTTTGGTATTTTCATGTCACTTACTTGGGCTTGTCCCTAGTTTATATGGGCTTGTCCCCAGTTATGATGGGTTTATCCCCATAATATTTGGCTTAGTCTCAAGTTGTTTTCTACAGGTTCTTGAAGCCTTAAAGGTTTGCAATTAAGGATCCCGAATCCTTAAATTCTAACTGATTTCTTAGGTCTAGTTGTTCATCAAGTGCATGAAATTAAAAGTGAGGGGCGTCAAAGGCTTCATCCTTCACAAACAGAAGAAACCATCCACCTTTGCCACCCCTATTGTCTTAAGGGTCATGGATCATTATCCAAGAAACTATTGTTAATCATTACATACCATAAATTGTTCAAAACAAAAACACCATTAAACAAAAACCACAAAACCTAAAAAAGTGGGCTTAGGCCTGGGCATCAACATCCTTCATTGTCCACTTTAGCAGCATCACCTTCAGCTGCACCACTACCTGTTTCACTACCTTCAGCCCCGGCTGACCTCGACCACCTCCTTTGTCCTGCTGCTCCCAGCTTCCGGCATGTGCACCGGATTAGGCTCTTCTTCACCACCAAGCTCTAGGAGTCTCTGCCTCCACCCAGAAAGATCCCATTTAGACCTGTCAAAGGCAGTATCCATAGTCTCTTGGACTATGTTGATCCTTGCCCTAGAATGGCTTGCGTTGCACAGACCTTGGCTTCGTCGGCGACCTCTAGTTGAGCTTTGTACACCTGTATCTCAGCCACCATGATATGTTCTCCAGGCTGTTGACCTCTTTCTCGAGCTGGGAGATCCTTTTGTCCTTGGCTAGTGGCAATGGCCGAAGATCAGCTAGACCCTCTTCAGCATCGGCTAGGCGTTTACCTTAGATAGCCTGGATTTGGGCAAGCTTTTGCATATAACAAGACATGATGGTCAAGATCAGTGATCCTTACAAAAAGACAGGCCTGGTTATAAGCATCAGTGATCCTTACCTCAGTGACAAAGTCATGAATCTGCTGCTCTATCTAAAAGGTGTCTTCGGCAGACTCGCTTGGCTTCTTTCTCTTGGACCCAGCCTTGACACGGGTAGTCATGAACTTAGGCTCCGGTTGGCTTTGGCCTTTGGCCAGCTCTTTCTTGATCGAGTGGGGGAGATTATGTTGTCGATGTCTCCGAGACCAAACTTTGAAGCATACTTGGATGAGAACTTGGTAGCACCTATTCAAAAAAAACAAAGATAAGTATTCGTGATCCTTTATTTTTATTCTATTTGTAAAGATTTCATGGATACTTACTTGACATTGTCAAGGAGGTAGAGGATGTATCTTCTAAATCCTTTGCTTTTGTCTTGAAAGTTTTGACTTATGTATCTAATGCCCAGAATGCAGCAATCCCTTTCATGCAGTTCAGGATATCAGTGAGGGAAGCAAAGTTAGTCGCTACACAAATAAACAAAACATGATCAGTTATCCTCATAAAAAAAGAAAGAACTTTCTACAGTCCTAACCTAAGGATCCTATATCCTACCATTAAAGTTCCACTTTCATGGAAGACTATTTCCTGAAGGAATAGAAGTCTCTCCTCAGAATAAGAACTGTTTCTTCCAAGAGGTATCGTTTTTGGTCGTTTTGAGGAGTGAGAGCGGCTGCTGAGGTTTAACTTTGAAAAGAAACCTGTGGGATCCATGAGACACAAGGTTATACAAGTGTGGAAGTTCAGAAGGTGAGAGACTTAAACCTTGATCGCTTATGATTTGCTCAAAAGTGTATAATACTCTCCACATGGCATCGTTTGGTTGTAACACAAACCTGCATGGGTGAAGAAGCTTTGGGTGAATGAAGGAAAGGGGTAGGTATAGCCGATTTGGAACGACGAAGCAGGGAAACAGACCCAAACGGAGGATTCAGAGTCACTCTTCAACGAAGAGTTAAAAGGCCTAAAGATGGTTCCTTCCGGGAAACAGTTGTGTAACTGATCAACTTCAGGATCAGTGAATCTGCACAGCTCAGAGGAAGGGTTTTTCAGTAGGTTTTGGCTTTTGGGTGGACTATTACGTTCGTTATCCTTATTTGGAGACATCGAGTCGCCACTTTCACCATGGATTTTTAAAGAAAGAGACTATTACAGAAATAAGGGACAAGAGAAGAAGAAAGATTACCTGTTGAAACTCTGATATGGGATATAAATCGGAGATTTGTGATCTTAAATGAGATTTTTGACTCTATCTCTTCCCCTATTTATCGCAATGATGGTTGCAGAGCTATCCCACTAGTGAACATCAGCAGTCTGTAACGGCTAGTTGCATCGTAACGGCTAGTCGAGAATAATGGAGATATGACAGATAAAATTTATCTAATATCAGCCATATTTTGGGGCAATTGTTAGGGCTTATATTTTATTACTATGGATCATATATCATTAGATTCGCCTGGATCACTGATCCTTAACAGATGGTGTAGGAAGTCTAAGGATCACGGATCCTTATTATTGTTTTTATTAACTAACAATTGTATCCTCTGTTTAAAACTTGTATACGCAGGTACATAGCGAATTGGACTTGGTCAAGTTGGAATATTATGGAATATGCTGGATTTTAGGCACGTGCATGAGGCCATAACCGTTATGATGATCATGGGATATTGCCTATTTTTCGGATTGTAAGTTAGATAGATATTTCTAATTATATCAGGGGTTTTGAGCTTGAATGAGAATATACAACACATACACAACTCGCATATTTGTTGCTCTCGAAACTGCTCTCATACACACACACACACACACACACACTAGAATTCAACTATAACAAGCTCAAGATCATCCAAAGTTGTAATCTTTTTATGCAATATAGTTGGTGATCGGTAGTTTCCATCACCCGAGATTTTTTATGCCAGAGATTTTCTAAAGATCAAGGGTTTTTTTCTCGTACAAATCTTTGTGTTCATCGTTGTTTAAAATTTTCATTTGTTCATACAATTATTCATCGAATTAGCACTCTACCTCACAATCAAAGTTGGTTATATTATACGTAAACCAATTTTTGACCAAAACAATAACTACCCTAAAAAGTTTGTGTTCTCTCGTGACACTCAATAGTGCCTAGGAAGAAAGTAGACTCAAATCATATGCATCATTTAAATTGAGGTTAATACAGTAATTTCCACTCAAGTATATCATTTGTACTTTGTTTTCTTCTTCATATACATCAAAAGAAAACAGAGAACAAGTCAACAAACCTTGTTTCTCAACTATGTCTTCTCCACGTAGCTTCGACGATAAGTTGTCTCTATCGGAGACCAAGAAGCACAAACGCGAATGCCTTGTCGCCATGCCTTTTCCTAAAACATTCGCCTCATCTAGTCTCTGAAGCACAGACCCAGACGCCTTATTGGCCTTCGCCGAAAAAGTTGAAAGGTGACCTGTGTACCCTTTAAGACATATAAATCCGTCCCTGAGCTTAGCATCCTGACACCATATTGTATTAGTTACCACTTCCTGGACACAAACACACCAAAACAACAATGAAAACAACCAAAAACAGTAATTAAATAAAAAAAAAGTAAACAAAAACAGCAAAAGGACAGTAAAAACAACAAATCAAAACAGAAAGAGAAAAAGAAAAACATATCATCTTATCTCTTTATTTCAAAAATGCATCCTCAAGGAGTAACATTTACAGCAACAATCCATTTCCCTTTCTATATATATATTTCCGCAAATGAGTTATCTCCTGGTCTGAACCCATCCCCATAGTCAACCGCCACAATCCACCGAGACATGAAAGGCCACGATCTCATCAATTCCACGCTACCAGACGAGCTGATCCTCGAAATCTTCCGCAATCTCGATTCCAAATCCAGCAGGGACGCATGCTCTCTCGTCTGCCGCCGTTGGTTGACTCTCGACCGCTTCAGCCGCGACACCATCCGCATCGGAGCCTCCGGCAGCCCCGACGCACTCGTTCACCTCCTCGCTCGCCGCTTCCCTAACGTCACCAACGTTTATATCGACGAACGCCTCTCGGTTTCTCTCCCTGTTGATTTTGTAAGTTCAATTTCCCCAATTTTGATCTGATTTTTAGGGTTTCGTAAATCTTAGATCTTTTACAAAAACAAGATCTGGTTACATACACAGGGCGTTTTATGTATTAACAAATAGTTGTGATTAGGACTGACGCACTGATTAAAGTTACATTGGATAAGGTTATCCTCACCGGCTTAGATAAATTGCTGGTATAAGTTGGATTTTGGTAAATTTATAGTGGATATTGATATAATTGGAGTGATAGGGAATTGTTCAAGATTTTACTTATTAGTTTGGGATGCCTGACACACAACACATATTAAGAATGATGTTCTTTTTATAAAACTAGTAATTTTACCCCGTGCGTTGCGGCGGGATTTTGATTATCATTATAGTCCCGACACTCGATATAGCAACTGAAAGAGACAACGTAAAATAATGGGAAAAGAAGCATCGAAACGTTATATTTATAAAAAACACTAAATGACGAAATCCTAGAAGGAAAGAAAAATATCGGTTCTGATAATGCGATAGCGGTAACAATATTGGTTGGTTGGAGTGGTTTGGTTCATCATGTTAGTGAAAAAAACTCTAGAAGGCGAAATACTAAACTTAATAAAAGTAAAAGTAGAGTGACTAAACATTTATACTAGCAAAGTTAAAGTAGAGGGACTAAACATGTATATAAGCAAAGTTAACTAATGAGGAATAAAGTTTATTAAGTAGAGGGACTAAACATGTATATTATGATAGTTACAGTAGAAGGACTAAACACGTAAATCAGAAAAGTTAAGGGTTAAAGGCAAAAAATTATTGTGACCAACCACAAGACGACACTTGGCTATGTCGGATTGGCCCACCGACATAGCCTTTTAAGTAAGTATATAATGCGTAACAGAATAATATATATTATATGTTATATAGTTACATGGTGCATTTTCAGTGTTGACAGTTAGCTGTGATTGGGTCTGATGAACTGATAAGACTGTAAATTGCATCAGGAGACATAAAGTTATGAGTTATATATCTCTGTGTTCATTAAAGTTATTTCATGAAGAGGATTGAGAATCTGTGTGCTATTTGTTTTAGTTGTTATTTATCCCTTCCCTCATGTTAGTTTTGTTGATGGTGTATTGGTCATGGACTCATGCACTATGTTCAAAAGCTATGTGATTGTAGATAGGTTTGGGGTGATGGAGGATGGGCGGAGGGAGTGTGACAGATGGTGAAAATGAGTGATAAAAACTACCCTTGCAACGCTATAATAAGCTTATGCACAAAAAGTTATATAATCATTGTTTTTTATGAGGGATATGACGTTAAATTACGTACGATTCACAATAAATTTAGAGTACAAAATTAATTGAAAAATGGATGTGAAAAAGGACACGCTTTCTGGCAATCATCCAAGCTAATAGAGTTAAAAAGGAAAACTAAAATGATGAAGTAATCCCTATATACATAATACATGACAACCAATAATTTTGTATTAATAATATCATTGAATTTCCATCAATGACTTTATTGTGTAAGTAATGAAATACTTTCTGTAACTCAAAACTTGAAAATGACATAGGACAACAAATGAAACAGTAGGATGTGTGAGAAACAATAAAGAAAAGTGTGATCCTTTTGTCATCATAATCAAATGTTGATGTAGTATATAAAACAGAAGATATTTTGTCAAAGGCTCAACACTATTCCTTTGGCATCCCTCCCTCTAGTGGACGAATGACAATCGTTATTCATTTAGTTATGTGGTTTCAATTAATTAATGAGCCTAGTTAGATTTCAAACTTAAGTTGAATCTGGTCAGTCATAGTAATTTATCGCCAATGGATGCAGGGAAGAAGGCGCAATGCTAGCCATTCCTCTCCTTCATGGCTTAGGCTTCACTTTGTGTCTGAGAGAAGTGAGGTTGGAGCTAGTGAATCAGATTCATATTGTATTTCAGATGCTGGCCTGACAGCTGTCGCTGATGGATTTAGCAACCTTGAGAAATTAAGCCTAATATGGTGCTCCAATGCAACAAGTGCAGGCCTCAGATCTTTAGCAGAGAAGTGTAGATTCTTGAAATCCTTGGATTTGCAGGTAAATATCATAGATTATGAAACATGTGAACTTTAGGATCTAATGTAACTTTAGTTTTTTTATTCCTTTCTAAAGGGCTGCTATGTTGGAGATCAAGGTCTAGTGGCTATTGGCAAGTATTGCAAGCAACTTGAAGTATTAAATTTACGATTTTGTGAAGGTTTAACTAACACTGGTCTGGTTGAGTTAGCCCTTGGTTGTGGGAAGACTTTAAAATGGCTTGGTGTTGCTGCATGTGCTAAAATAACTAACATCTCATTAGAAGCCGTAGGGTCTCATTGCAGGTCTCTTGAAACCTTGTCATTAGATTCAGAATTTGTCCAGAACGAAGGGGTACTTGCCGTTGCGAAAGGGTGTTCTCTTCTGAAAAATCTCAGTTTGCAGTGCATCAATGTCACAGATGAAGCTTTAACTTCTGTTGGTGTTTTCTGTTTGTCACTAGAGTCATTGGCGCTCTTTAGTTTCCAGAGATTTACCGACAAGTTAGTTCTTTTCTGTCTTTCTTGTTTATATTCAAAGTATGAGAGAAAGAAGTTGAATATCGTAGGTTTTATAATTGTGTATATGAATGAAATATTGGCAGGAGTCTTTGTGCCATTGGGAAGGGATGTAAGAAGTTAAAGAGTCTAATGCTTAGTGATTGCTATTTCTTGAGTGACAAGGGATTAGAAGCAGTTGCAGCTGGTTGCTCTGAACTTGCACATCTTGAAGTTAATGGTTGCCATAATATTGGCACGTATGGGCTAGAAAGTATAGGAAGATCTTCCATGTAAGTTTTTTTACCAATAACTTTTTAAAACTTTTGTTCTTTAATGTGTTGTTGTACTGGTCTCATTCCCTGTTGCTCATATATTATGTTACGAATGATCAGAATACCCGTTCTGTTGAAACTTCTAATATGAACACATGTGCAGGAAACTTAAGGAGTTAGCTTTGTTATACTGTCAAAAAGTAGGTGATGAAGCCTTATCTGAAATTGGTAAAGGTTGCAAGTATTTGGAAGCTCTTAACTTAGTGGATTGCTCGATCATCGGGGATGATGCCATTTATAGCATAGCTACCGGTTGTAAGAATTTAAAAAGGCTGCATATACGCAGATGTTATGAGGTACCCTGCTCTAATTCAATCTTGATTTCAACTAATTTCTTTCATAAATTTGTTCCTTTGATAATAAGATCTCACTGTATTCTTAGGTTGGGAGCATGGGGATTATGGCTGTTGGTAACAACTGTAAATACCTTACAGACCTTAGCATTAGGTTTTGCGACAGGTAAAGACTTTCCTGTTGCACCTCATTAAAGATTACGATGCAAAATATTTGGCAACCATGGTCGTTTAATAAAGTATGTGTGATGTGTGTCTGTATGTCATTGTCAATTAAATGTATGTATATGCTAAGTTATATTTAATATATGTACAGGGTAGGAGATAAAGCTCTTGTTGCTATTGGCCAGGGTTGTCCCTTTTTACGCCATTTAAACGTTAGTGGCTGCCACCAAATTGGAGATAATGGAATAATAGCAATTGCAAGAGGGTGCCTGCAGCTAAGTTATTTGGATGTCAGCGTTCTTCAGGTCACATCTCTCTTTATCTCTGTGTGCGCGCGTGTGTATATGGGTATGTTCATTTTGAAACCAATAATGTGTACGGTTGAGAAGTGCATTATGCACCCATACATAGTGCATGAAAGATGGTAAAAAATAATGGGAGAGAGATCCAAAGGCGTTTAGGTAACCGTCTTGTGTATCACATTCAAAGCAATAAGCTCAAAGACATTATACGGTTTTCGTGGATCTCAACATATTATTGGTTCTCAAAGCAATAGGCATGTACATAACTGCGAGAACCACTTATGCACTTGTATAGTTGTATATAGTGTTCTAATTGTGTGCATATTGCTGTTATTAGGGTGTTATAAGTGCATTATGCGTTTCTAGCGCATATCTACTTAAAATCGTTTATTAAAGAACTTGTCTTTCTCTATATATAATTAACTTAACACTAATGGATAATTTGTGGGGTGTGGACAGAATTTGAGGGACATAGCATTGGCAGAGGTAGGTGAAGGTTGCCCATTGCTAAAAGATATAGTACTATCACATTGTCGTCAGATAACCGATGTTGGTCTAGACCATCTTGTTAAAAGATGCAAACTGCTGGAATCCTGCCACATGGTCTACTGCCCAGGAATTACTTCAGCCGGTGTAGCCACAGTGATTTCCAGCTGCACCAATATGAAGAAGGTTTTGATCGAGAAGGCGAAGGTCAGTGAGCGGACTCAAAGGCGGGCTGGATGCGTCATCTCCTACCTCTGTGTTGACTTGTAGACCAAATGGGTTTGACTAGTCTTTATCTTTAGGAGTTATTACTTTGTTTCTGGACTATGTGATGTAATAAGGTGATGAGTGTGTTTCTTTGTAAGTTATTTATTTCTGTTGCCACAACATTAGAGCTTTCGTTTCTGTTGTAATGGGATGTTTGATATGTGTTTTGGAATATATTGTTGCATTTCGAAGTTATGATTATCAATTTTTAGCATTTGGATAAGAAAATTATGCTTTTGATAATTTCTTATTATCGTAGCTATGTAAGTTTTGAATAATCCTGCAATAGTATGCTTAGCAGCATATATATATATATATATAGGAGAGGGTTTAAATGAGAACGCTAAATATCACGAGAACCATGAGAACGAATGAAAAAACCACTAGAACTTGGCCAAAAACAAGTGAAATTCAAAATTTCTTTTTACATTTGTCATTATTATTCGAATACAATTCTAGAAATTTAATTTACACATTTAAAATTTAAATTTACGTGAATTCGAAAATATAGAAAATTTACACGTGTAAGTTTGTTATTTACACATGTGTAAAAAATCTAATAAGAGTGATTTTGGTAGAAGAAATGAATTATTTGATGTTATATTTTAATTAAAATGATGATTGTATTAAAAAATGGTTTTGATTGATTTCCACATTCGTTTTCACGGTTCTCGCAATATTTAGCGTTCTTAAGATAACCCTCCCCTATATATATTGTGTGTGTGTATGTGTGTGTATATATATATGTATGTATGTAGGGGAAGGTTCATTTGGGTGTATTTAATATTATGAAAATTGGCATATAGGTAAATCTATAATTGTCATTAATTAGTTAATTAATTAAACTTGTAACTCATTTTTTTCATATACTCTTTCAAGATAAAATAATTTATGGTGAAAGACAATTTTCGAAATGTGTAGGATAAATGTTAGTATGTGTAAGATAAATTTTGAAATGTGTAGGGTAAATTTACATGTGTGTAAGGTAAATTCTGGTAAATGTAAGACATATGTACGATAAATTTTGAAATGTGTAAGATAAAATGTTTTTGCTTTATTAATGAGAGATAACATAATTAATAAGAGGAGTTATAAACTATTTAATGTTTTACCATTATGCCCTTTCTTTTTTTTTCTTCTCACATTAAATTTTTTCTCAAATGAACCTTCCTATATATATATATATATATATATATATATATATATATTTCTAGATTATGTTTTAGAAAATATTTGTTTTTCTTATTATTGAAGTTAAAATGATAAACAATCGTGTTAATGCTTGTGTTTAATTGTGCATGAGTTCCTATGGATGCGAATTAATCTGATCCAACCGTCCCACCATCACGACAAAGAACAATATTTTTTTTGGTTTTATAGTGGGGAGGTAAGAGTAGGGCGATTGTGGTGTGTGTCATTAAATGATTTGTAATTTTGGTAATTTTGCTATTTGAGATAGCATATCAGGGTGGTATGGCGCGGTTGTCTAGCAAGGTTGCTAGAGGATGAAGTGAATCAAAGTGCTGAAGTGTAAAATGATGATTGGACGTAGGTCCCTGATATGGGTCATTGTCATCATTGTTGTGTGTTATGTATCTTATGTTGAAGGCTATGCAAAACAACTATCGAGTCGGGGATCTTATTGGAAGTAGCATTATTATTTCTACATGGTAGATGTAAGACTACCTATATTTTACCCTTCTCAGAGCTTTGCTGTTAGTGGAATTAATTTACTGAGTATGATGATAATGTAGGTTCCTCCATTTGGTTGGTAAATTTGACAGCTGACCTTTGTTTTTCTTTTGCACATTTGTATTCAAACCTTATAAATAAACTAATTCTTTATTTAAACGGGGAGGGGCACTTAAAACCCCTGCCCTAAGTCCTACCAATCATGTCGTGGTACGTCACCTAGACCATCCACTATCCTAAACTACCCTCTTTGGTGACGCACTACCCTAAAGTACCCTCTCCCTTTTTTTCCTTTTTCTTTTAATTATACATACACACACGATCATCAATTTCAAGCGATGACATTTTTAACCCCACCCTACCGCTAGATCGGCGACAGTGTTTGAGAGCGGATAAGGAGTACTCGACAGGGCCGTTCCGACGTTTTTGGAGGCTTAGCGGACTATAAAGTCGGGGCCACTTGAACCTGAAAGAATACCAATCGGCAATAGCAAATCCAAAATCAAGTCGTACATTGCGAATATCAATCGCAAAATTGCTTTTATATGGTTACTCAATCGCAAATCACATCATCACAGACAATCAATTTCCTCTCCTCTAATTGCCAATCACATCAGTTACAGTTGTAAAATCTATACACTTTACTTGTTTGAGTCATTATATCTATACCTATGTGTGAGTCTTTTCTTGTCTGAAGCTTCCTAGACTTTTTTAATAAATATTTATTTGTTGGCCATTTAAAAAAATATTTATTAAAAGCACTCGGATTCAAACCCACTAACGTTCATATACCTTTATTTCTTTTTAACTTATATTAAATTAAGCACAAACCCATTAATTTGTTCTTCTTGAAGAAACGATATTCCATAAAAAAGTTTCTGAGTGTTTTATTTTGACTTGTTTGTTTGTTTTTATGTATATTCAGTAAAATATTTCAACATTAACAGGTATTGATATCAGGGGTGGAGGCAATGTATAAGGAAGGGTAGTTCGGACTATTCCTCAACTCCGTCTTCGTATTGTAAAATACCCTTTAACTCCGTCTACATAGTGTAAAAATTTTATCTTTTTATACAAAGGATACCCCTAACCCGATAAATAAATAAATAAAAATTGAGATACCCCTAAATTTTTGAGGTAGCTCTACCACGGATTGATATTCATTTTGTATATAGAAAATGTTATCTAATAACAAAGTGAATCTTACAACTAAATTCCCACACGCATAGCGTAGGGTAATTACTAGTCGAATAAAAATCGGTATTTAACAAGAATATAGTCCTAATAAGTTGGTCTAGTGGTTAGTCACTTGGTTTCTCTCGTTGAGGTACTAAGTTCAACTCCCTAGCATTACTTTGAAAGACATTGGTGGTGGCAATGAAGTTTAGAATTAGGCCTCTTTAGAGTTCGTCAATTCGAAACCGAGCCGAACTAGGTTTTACCGCAGTAGGCCTTCGAGCGGGCGGTTGTTCCCCGGAACTGGTGGCTTGGTGTCTCGAGTATGCATCCAACTCTACCGTTATTGAGGAGGGGATGCATTTGCTCGGTTGAGTTCATCCCAAAATGCTTATTCGGTGATTTAGCTGGCGGTTCAAAAAATCAAAAATATAATATTATGTTCATAAACATAAAATATATTTTGAAGCTATAGGATGTGATAACATCAACGATTTGAAAAGGGCCATTGTATTCACACCCCTATATCTTATTTTCACATCCCCTATTGTATACGGGTCGTATTAGGTTATACAACCCGTATGGAATGTTGTTGCACAGAGATGTTTGCAATGGAATGTTTTTTTTGTTTCCATGTATACGAGCTGTATAACCTTATATGACCCGTATACAATGGTACACGAGCAATATAATGTTATACGACCAAGTGGATATATTTTGTGAGGTTTAATAAGGTTTTTGGGGTTTAAAACATGTATACGGGCCGTATAAGGTTATACGACCCATATACGTATTTTTTTAACAGTTTAGAGGTTTTTGTGAAATTATTTGATTGCTAAAGTCATGTCAAACAGAGAAAGGCGGATACAATATTTGATTGCTGAAGTTTTTCTGAGAGTTCAGAGAGTATGATTGATGATGTTTGTTAGTATCCAAAGTTTGTTGGGTTGTTTGCAGCTATGGTTCAAAATGCTTGAAGTTTATTATAAACCGTGTTAAATCAAAATCGTATAAGAGTTCTTACAAAGGAGGTGGTTCGGTTGGGTGGAATGTTCTGGAAATTGAAGGAAAAGTAAGGTTGTAGAAACTTAAGATTAACCTGTCACACCCCAACCAATGGCGGAATCATCGGGCGGATATAAATAGATTGCTCGAGACTTCATAACGCTAATAAGTGACAAGTATTTAATAAATAGAATTTCGTTTCATTGCTAATGATTCAAGTACATGATTAGGAAACAAAGTACAACAAGTATCGAAAGACTAGTCTAATAAACAAATATTCAAAATTTGGTGCGTTTCTAGTCCTTCCTACTGAATTCTTTTCAATGCGTCATGATCACAATCCTGCAATATATATTAAAGTTCAATGTCAATACATAAAGTATTGGAGAGCATACAAGTTTAAGTGTACTAGTATAAGTATAAAAGAGTTTGACGAAATCCACATGGTAATAACGTATACTAAGGCGTTCTACACATAACTAGCATGCAAAACATACTTGTCAACCCAAAGTTTACCGCTAGCGTAATCTTAGTCGCAACGATAAGACCGTTTTGTTTACTTAACATGACCTCACGAATACGGGCGGTGCGTTACTCCTATAGCGCTATATATGTTAAGGGAGGCTTGTACGAAGTTAATGACAAAACACTATGCACATAAAGTTTCTAGCATGTATGTATTCCTAAGTATAACGTGTAAGCATGTAAGTTGGATTCGATTGCATGTATAAAATGTTTGCATATAAGTGTTTGTGTGAGTTTTTGTATAGTGTATATATTGCACCCAAAAGTGTTAAAACGAAAAGAGATCATGTATACTCACGGTTTTGCAAAGCTTTCCTAGCAATCTGCGAGTCGTTAGGTTGGGGAGTAGGACACCGTGGTTATTCAGTGTGAGGGGATAGAGTTGTGTGGATATTCTGAGTTGGTGGAGATTGCAGATTCGAACAAAAGAAGGTTCAAAAGGTAAACGGGAAAAAGATGCCACTTCGTACGAAGTAATCACTTTGTGCGAAGGGACTATTTCTTGAAATTTTAGCTCGTTTTAGCTCCCGTTTCGACAATGAGTTCTGTTGAACGAGATTTTAGGGACGAGGCAGTTTAGTTCTAGCTCATAACACTTAACCGACTTGGTCAATATCAAGAACTTGACTAAATGAGAAAGTAGGTTGTAACACCCTGTAAAATCGTGTCCAATAATATAGTGACACGTGTTGTATTTTATATAATTGTCCGTTAAAGACCAATAAGGACTAAAGGCGTCAACATGCTCAAGATTGAGCCTCTAAGTGACGAACCGATGTCAACATGCATAAATAATAGCCTCTGAGTGACTGATACGTCAACATGCTTAAATCATTAGCCTCTGAGTGACTGATATGTCAACATGCTTGAAACTTGGCCTCTGGGTGACTAAATACGTCAACATTCCTAGTCTCTGAGTGACATCGGAATCAACATGCTTGTGATAAGCCTCTGAGTGATCCTTTGTGAAGTCCTAACTCCCATACGTACCGTTTGTTGGACGAGAGAGGTCAATTCTGTAAATATGTGAAAGTTGGATATTGGAGGGATTAAAAGTGTCAACATGTTAATTTATACCTCTGAGTGACCTTTTAACGAACCGAGAGCTCAATAATGCCCGGGCATAATCCCGGGTATGCCAAGTATTGGCTACAGAGGGCTAAAAGTGCCAAAATAGTATTTAAAATCGTTTTTATAAGCTTTATATAGTTTAGGGGCCAAAGTGTCAAATTTTAAAACTGACATAGGGGCGGTAGCGGGCCGCGAGAGACCCGGCCTGTGTCCCTCGCGCCCCGCGAGAACAGACCTGCAGCAGAAAGTTTGTTTTGGAGCCCAAGCAAAGCTCCAAAACCATTAAATCGAAACCATGGCCTTCCTAATCAACTATGCCTCGTTTTGGGACACTTGTAAGCTTCTTCTTACACCCCTAGACACCTGGCTTCACCTCTTTTGAGCTCTCCAACTATAAATAGGTGCTTAAGTTCACCATTTCAACTTGCTCCTTTCTTATTCACTCTTATCCCTCCTCTGGAAGTTCCTAACTAAAAGGAGCAGTCCAACATAGTTCTTTTGCATCTAGGAATCACTGGTAAGTGTTCCTTTCTTGTGCATTTTCGTTTATAGGCTTCTATAGCCTAAAGTCAACCTTTTACGTAAAACGCTTTGACTTTCGGTTAAGACCATTATGGTCCAGCCATTGTTCAAAATAAACATGGCTAAGTGATCATAGTAAGGTAGGTGTTAGTCCCTATAAAGGGCATCTCCTGAAGATCACGTTTGCTAGATCAATTAACGGGTCAAAGTTACGATATTAAAAAGTCAAACATGCCATTTTTCGGAAAAATCATAAATTGATCTTATATATGAAACCTGTTTTGACACTTAAACAAGTTGTTAATAATTATTAGAACATGTATGAACATGTTCGGCTCGTCAATTTCAGTTCTAGGGTCGGTTCGCAACCGAAAGTCGCAAGGTTTGACTTCTGCTTTGACTTTTGATTCTGAACCGATTTAGATTAGTTACCCACTGATCTAAGGTTGCATTATGATCATAATATAATATAGCATAACCCTCTGAGGTTATATTACATGATCATAATCAGAATCCAAGTTTATGCGCAAGTTCCATAATTCTGCCATCTTTGACCAAAATGCCCTTTTTGCATAAAAAAAGGTTTTAAATGGTAATGAACTTAAAAATGAATTTATACTGATGTAATATTATAAGTAGGATTATTTGGGATGTTAAACCAAGTTATAAACTGAGTTTTTAAACAAGTCCTTAAACTATGTCGATAAATGACGGTTTTAGCCCCTGTGGCTTATAAAAGAGTTTTAATAAAATATTTTCAAGATAAATCACTTAGCTACTGATATGTTATATTAAATAACATATTTTAAACATTTTAATCTCATCCAAATATCAGTTTTCATAAACATCGCTTAAAGACGTCATATTACGACATAAGCGCCGTTTCGGCGCATAGTATGGTTTTAAACCATATTAGTGGACCAAGACTTGTTACCTACTGATTTTAAAACTCATTTTAAACATATTTACATTAGGTACTTATTATAAATTCAGAATCCCAAATAATTTATAAACTATGTGTAAATTACCAAAATGCCCTTATGAGGCATAATTTCGTTTTAAAACCTTAACAGGCATATAAGTTGATATCCTACTGATATCTTAACTTATTTAAAGTATAATGGCATATAGACTTGTCCATGACCTATCCGGTTACCCGATATCGCTATTATGCGCACAGTTACGTATATGTAACTATTTTACGGAGTTTAACCGTAACGGGTTTAACCTTGTCATTTAGCCTCAAAACCCAGAATGTTTATAGTTTACCCATATTAGACAAGTCAAGTAACTTGTCGGGTTTAAACTACTTTCTATCCGATCATCGTTTAACCAAGCATTATACGTAATGATTATTTACACTATTCGGTTTATACAACCGTTAGTATTTAATTGGCTAGTTTATGCCATAATCCAGACTAGAGCCTTCTCGGTAAAAGCTATCTGCACTCGGTACTTTTGTATACGGCTGAGTTATTTAAAAATAAAAGAAGAAAGCAATCTCAGGTAAATGCTCTCAACTTATTTCCCTATAAGGGCTTGGGATATGGTAAATTATTATTGCATGGTCCATTGCATGGTTAACCTTCCTAAGATAATAAAAGATTTTGTGCCGTTTGCACTTGAAATCATTTTTGATACTTCAAAATGAGTCAGTTGGGTGTATTTACCAGCGTAAGCTGACGTATCCTCCAAAGACTAATCTGCAGGTACAACACGAAATTAAGCCGGAAGCTGCTCGGTAGAGAATAAGAGGATTCTTGTAAATCCTTAGATCTGCCTAAAGTCTGTTTTGTATTCTTTCTTGTACATTCTATGATCCGCCTGTGGATCTTCTATTACAAGCTTGTATATTATTTGTATTTTCGAACATTTGGTTTGTAATAGTAATTTTACTCCAAGACTTCCGTTGTGCCACGTTTAATTGACTATGACGTTATCAACTGTTGTCACGATACTCCCCACCCGGGTCCACCGGTGTATGGATTTCAGGGTCAGAAATCTGGGGTGTGATAGGGTTGGTATCAGAGCAAACGTTTGAGAGAATTAAACACTAGCCTTTTGTGTTTAGTCTCAAACTTACATGAGCACATTCCTTATACTCTCGAGTCTAGGCATTTGACCTAGGATTACTCATTTCATTATTAAGTTATAGTATGATTTTGAATTGATTTTAACAGGAAAATGCCGCCACGTGTGAGAGGACAAAGTGGACGAGGAAAAGGTCCAATGAGGGGAGGACCATCGGGGCGTATTCCTCAACCTCATAATTCAGATAATTATCAAGAATCAGGAGATTCGTCTCCATGGTAACCAGCGGGACGTTCCGTCTCTAATAGACACTCGCCCTCATATTCCCAAAATTCTTACCACTCACACCATTCCTATCATTCTCACCATTCTCATTCTCATCACTCCTACCATGAAGAGTGTAACCCCAACCATTACTTAAACACGCCTCCAGCCGATCAAAATCAGTTGGACCAGCCACATCCTATGGACTCCGACTCCGACCCAGAGATGCCACAATCGGGATCAAATGTGCATCCCATTGAAATTTCGAGCGATTCAAACTCGTATGCCGGATCGCCCTATCAAGGTCCTAATGAGTGGGACCAATACTGGAACCAATTCACTTTCACCCACACTCCTTCTCACCACTCTCAACCACCTCCGGTTCAAGAAGATGTCCACATGGAACCAGCGGACCAACCTCAACCACCACCTGAACCACCAAGGAGGAAGCGTGGAGCAGTATGTCGGTGCGTGCCGGACAAAGGTCGGGATCGCTGCCACCTTTGCCCAGTTCTTATCCCACCATTCAAGAGGACCCACAAATGGGTGGACCCTCTAATGTTCCACCTATAGTGGAACCAACACCAACACCTACAGTTCAACCACCACCATCGGGTTATACTAACCCAATCCCTACATATCCAGACACGTCAGGATATGATCCTTTTAACTCATCTACACCGGTAGACTATCAAGCATGGTCGCAAGACCCATACATGCAGGCGGTTATGCACAACGCACTTTACCCGTATCCTTTCCCACCTACTTATCCACCGACTGGATATCCAACTTATGGGTACCAGTATCCGGTTATGCCACAACCCCAACCACAACCTCCGCCACCACTTGAGGCCATTAATGAGGCCTTAGAAAGAATAAAAGAGATGCAGCAACAGGCGGAGAAAACGGAGAAGAAGACAAATAAGTTCTTCAAGAAACTCTCCAAACTAGTGAAAGGAAAGAAGGACGAGTAAAGTCACTACTATTATATGTAGTCCCTACGTGGACATTATTATTTCTTTAGTCCCTGTGTGGACATATTGTTTCTTTTAGTCCTTGCATGGACAATCAGTTTCATTTATTTGTTTCAAGTATTATAATTTCTTATGGAAATTTAATGAAGTACTTTGGAATTATATATATATGTATTCATCCTCTTGAAAACGAGCGTCTCGATTTTATTCGAAATTTATGCTCTGCGATATAATTCCAAAAAGATTTTAATGGTTTTGATTCGCCAAGTGGCTCAAACTACATATTTGGCCAAATATATAAGATAGTTAAGGGAAGTTATCCTTCTATCTAGAGGTGATGGACTAAGATTAAGCCTCCAAGTCATTAAGGTCAATGTGACCGGGACTTATAATCAACCATTAAGATCCTATTATGTTAACATTCAAATAATGTGCATACTCTTGGTTGTGTGACTTGAGGAATCACACTAACCTTCAAGGTAATGGACTATGTCCTAACCTTATATATACCTTCGTGACCTGTATGGTCCTGGCTTAAAAGCCTTTGTGATCTGTGTGATCCCGGCTAGTATCACCAGTGCGGTGATAAAACATCCATCAGAGATGTATTAAAATATAACCTTTGTGATCTATTTGATCCCGGTTATATAGCCTTTGTGACCTGTGTGGTCCCGGCTTTAAAAGCCTTTGTGATCTGGGTGATCCCGGCTAGTATCACCAGTGCGGTGACATCCATTAGAGATGTATTAAAATATAACCTTTGTGATCTATTTGATCCCGGTTATATAGCCTTTGTGACCTGTGTGGTCCCGGCTTAAAGGCCTTTGTGATCTATGTGATCCCGGCTAATATCACCAGTGCGGTGATAAAACATCCATTAGAGATGTATTAAAATATAACCTTTGTGATCTATTTTGATCCCGGTTATATAGCCTTTGTGACCTATGTGGTCCCGGCTTAAAAGCCTTTGTGATCTGTGTGATCCCGGCTAGTATCACCAGTGCGGTGATAAAACATCCATTAGAGATGTATTAAAATATAACCTTTGTGATCTATTTTGATCCCGGTTATTTAGCTTTTGTGACCTGTGTGGTCCCGGCTTAAAGGCCTTTGTGATCTGTGTGATCCCGGCTAGTATCACCAGTGCGGTGATAAAACATCCATTAGAGATGCATTAAAATATAGCATTTGTGATCTATTTTGATCCCGGTTATATAGCCTTTGTGACCTGTGTGGTCCCGGCTTAAAGGCCTTTGTGATCTGTGTGATCCGGCTAGTATCACCAGTGCGGTGATAAAACATCTATTAGAGATGTATTAAAATATAACCTTTGTGATCTATTTTGATCCCGGTTATTTAGCCTTTGTGACCTGTGTGGTCCCGGCTTAAAGGCCTTTGTGATATGTGTGATCCCGGCTAGTATCACCAGTGCGGTGATAAAACATCCATTAGAGATGTATTAAAATATAACATTTGTGATCTATTTTGATCCCGGTTATATAGCCTTTGTGACCTGTGTGGTCCCGGCTTAAAGGCCTTTGTGATCTATGTGATCCCGGCTAATATCACCAGTGTGGTGATAAAACATCCATTAGAGATGTATTAAATATAACCTTTGTGATCTATTTTGATCCCGATTATATAGCCTTTGTGATCTATGTGGTCCCGGCTTAAAAGCCTTTGTGATATGTGTGATCCCGGCTAGTATCACCAATGCGTGATAAAACATCCATTAGAGATGTATTAAAATATAATCTTTGTGATCTATTTGATCCCGGTTATATAGCCTTTGTGATCTGTGTGATCCCGGCATAAAAGCCTTTGTGATATGTGTGATCCCGGCATAAAAGCCTTTGTGATCCCGTGTGATCCCGGCTAGTATCATCAGTGTGATGATAATCAAACATCCATTAGTGATGTATCACCCTTTCGGGTTAAAATCTATTCTTTAAAGCCCATGTGATCTATTCGATCCCGGCTACTATCATCAGTGCGATGATAATTATCCATTAGCGATATTGTGCCTATGCCCTATTATATGTCCATTAGTGACAGGCCTAAGTTCCATATATTATGTCTAATGTGACCGGCCAATGTGCCCAATTAATATGTCCATTAAAGGACAAGCTTATGACCTATGTATAATTGTCTGTATGACAAATGACAGTTGTGACATTGCGATCCCCTGTCTAATAATATATGGACTTCGTCCAAATTGTAATTTGCCTATGATGGTCCTATTAAGACCTAGGCCAAATAGTTATATTAAGCCTAAGAGTTGTGATGTTATTCACACTAGTATAGGCAATGGATTTTCTTATATCCAATGTTTAAAAGCCGATATGGTTATTATACCATGGCTAAGAGAAATTTTATTTGGTTTATAGAACCAAAGCTTTGAAGAATGGCTAATTCTAATGAGGCACAAAGTAGCCATCGGAACGTCAAAGACGTCGAAAATATAGCCATAAATAATGATAATGATTTCCAAGCTCGCATTGATACGGCTGTGGAAAGGGCCATGAGTAAGGCCATAGAAAGGCTAAGAGAGCCGAGTGCCACTCGCTCTAGACCCCTACCTATTCCACCATCTTCAGCTCATAAAGAGAGTTTGTTCACTCTTAAAATGCGAAGAGTGAACCTAAGAGGATAGACTATGCTGATAGGTCCCGTTTTCCAAGAACGAATGTACCTACAAATATTTTGTCTCCTATAAACCCCGAGACTTTAATGGGGAAAAAGGGGCCGTAGAAACCCTTAAATGGTTAGACGAAATGGAGACTATAGTTGATATCAGCAATTGTGCTGAAAAAGATGTGGTCAAGTATGTATCACAATCCTTCAAGGGCGATGCCCTAACATGGTGGAAGGCCATGATTCAATCAAAGGTAAGGTACACTTGTACAACTTGGGATGGTCCAAGTTTGTTGAATTAATAAAGGAAACTTATTGTCTAACCCATGAGGTGGAGAAAATAGAGACAGACTTCTTGTCTCTTTCCATGAAAAACCTGACTGTCGGAAGTACGTTTCCGATTTTAATTCCTTATCTAGGTTAGTATTCTATCTTATCACCCATGAATCCAATGTATTGCGCGTTTATAAATGGATTAGCGCCCGATATTAAGAGCATGGTCAAGGCTGCTCAGCCTAGTACCTATAGGTCTGCTGTTGACCTATCTCTCTCCCTCACCCTTGATATAGCGAGGCAGAAGTCAGTCAAGCCTAAAACTGACTGGAAAAGGAAGAGAAAGGAAGACAACTCCCATAGATTTAATAAGAAAAATAAAGGGAGGTTCGTTGAGAAACCAATTTAGATCGAAGATCGACAGGTTAAGAAGCTCCGAAGAAAGATGATACCTGTAGTGAAGGTTAAGTGGGACGCTTTTAGAGTCCTGAGTATACATGGGAGGTTGAGTCCACTATGCGACGAAAATACAACCATCTTTTTGAATAAAATCTCGAGGTCGAGATTTCTTTTAAGGGGGTGAGGATGTAACACCCTGTAAAATCGTGTCCAATAATATAGTGACACGTGTTGTATTTTATATAATTGTCTGTTAAAGACCAATAAGGACTAAAGGCGTCAACATGCTAAGGATTGAGCCTTTGAGTGACGAACCGATGTCAACATGCATAAATAATAGCCTCTGAGTGACTGATACATCAACATACTTAAATCATTAGCCTCTGAGTGACTGATATGTCAACATGCTTGAAACTTGGCCTCTGAGTGACTAAATATGTCAACATGCCTAGCCTCTGAGTGATATCGAAATCAACATGCTTGTGATAAGCCTCTGAGTGATCCTTTGTGAAGTCCTAACTCTCATACGTACCGTTTGTTGGACGAGAGAGGTCAATTCTGTAAATATGTGAAAGTTAGATATTGGAGGGATTAAAAGTGTCAATATGTTAATTTATACCTCTGAGTGACCTTTTAACGAACCGAGAGCTCAATAATGCCCGGGCATAATCCCGGGTATGCCAAGTATTGGCTACAGAGGGCTAAAAGTGCCAAAATAGTATTTAAAATCGTTTTTATAAGCTTTATATAGTTTAGGGGCCAAAGTGTAAAATTTTAAAACTGACATAGGGGCGGTAGCGGGCCGCGAGAGACCCGGCCTGTGTCCCTCGCGCCCCGCGAGAACAGACCTGCAGTAGAAAGTTTGTTTTGGAGCGCAAGCAAAGCTCCAAAACCATTAAATCGAAACCATGGCCTTCCTAATCAACTATGCCTCGTTTTGGGACACTTGTAAGCTTCTTCTTACACCCCTAGACACCTGGCTTCACCTCTTTTGAGCTCTCCAACTATAAATAGGTGCTTAAGTTCACCATTTCAACTTGCTCCTTTCTTATTCACTCTTATCCCTCCTCTGGAAGTTCCTAACTAAAAGGAGCAGTCCAACATAGTTCTTTTGCATCTAGGAATCACTGGTAAGTGTTCCTTTCTTGTGCATTTTCGTTTATAGGCTTCTATAGCCTAAAGTCAAGCGTTTTACGTAAAACGCTATGACTTTCAGTTAAAACCATTATGGTCCAGCCATTGTTCAAAATGAACATGGCTAAGTGATCATAGTAAGGTACCTATAAAGGGCACCTCCTGAAGATCACGTTTGCTAGACCAATTGACGGGTCAAAGTTATGATATTAAAAAGTCAAACATGCCATTTTCAGAAAAATCATAAATTGATCTTATATATGAAACCTGTTTTGACACTTAAACAAGTTGGTAATAATTATTAGAACATTTATGAACATGTTCGGCTCGTCAATTTCAGTTCTAGGGTCGGTTCGCAACCGAAAGTCGCAAGGTTTGACTTCTACTTTGACTTTCGATTCTGACCCGATTTAGATTAGTTACCCACTGATCTAAAGTTGCATTATGATAATAATATAATATAGCATAACCCTCTGAGGTTATATTACATGATCATAATCAGAATCCAAGTTTATATGCAAGTTCCATAATTATGTCATCTTTGACCAAAATGTCCTTTTTGCATAAAACAAGGTTTTAAATGGTAATGTACTTAAAAATGAATTTCTACTGATATAATATTATAGGTAGGATTATTTGGGATGTTAAACCAAGTTATAAACTGAGTTTCTAAACAAGTCCTTAAACTATGTCGATAAATGACGGTTTTAGCCCATGTGGCTTATAAAATAGTTTTAATAAAATCTTTTCAAGATAAATCACTTAGCTACTGATATGTTATATTAAATAACATATTTTTAAACATTTTAATCTGATTCAATTATCAGTTTTCATAAACATCGCTTAAAGACGTCATATTACGACATAAGCGCCGTTTCGGCGCATAGTATGGTTTTAAACCATATTAGTGGACCAAGACTTGTTACCTACTGAATTTAAAACTCATTTTAAACATATTTACAGTAGGTACTTATTATAAATTCAAAATCTCAAATAATTTATAAACTATGTGTAAAATTACCAAAATGCCCTTATGAGGCATAATTTCGTTTTAAAACCTTAACATGCATATAAGTTGATATCCTACTGATATCTTAACTTATTTAAATTATAATGGCATATAAAGTTTGTCCATGACTTATCCGGTTACCCGATATCGCTATTATGCGCACAGTTACGTATATGTAACTATTTTACGGAATTTAACCGTAACGGGTTTAACCTTGTCATTTAGCCTCAAAAACCAGAATGTTTATAGTTTACCCATATTACACAAGTCAAGTACTTGTCGGGTTTAAACTACATTCTATCCGATCATCGTTTAACCAAGCGTTATACGTAATGATTATGTACACTATTCGGTTTATACAACCGTTAGTATTTAATTGGCTAGTTTATGCCATAATCCAGACTAGAGCCTTCTCGGTAAAAGCTATATGCACTCGGTACTTTTGTATACGGCTGAGTTATTTAAAAATAAAAGAAGAAAGCAATCTCAGGTAAATGCTCTCAACTTATTTCCCCTATAAGGGCTTGGGATATGGTAAATTATTATTGCATGGTCCATTGCATGGTTAACCTTCCTAAGATAATAAAATAGTTTTTGCCGTTTGCACTTGAAATCATTTTTGATATTTTCAAAATGAGTCAGTTGGGTGTATTTACCAGCATAACCTGACGTATCCTCCAAAGACTAATCTGCAGTACAACACGAAATTAAGCCGGAAGCTGCTCGGTAGAGAATAAGAGGATTCTTGTAAATCCTTAGATCTGCCTAAAGTCTGTTTTGTATTCTTTCTTGTACATTCTATGATCCGCCTGTGGATCTTCTATTACAAGCTTGTATATTATTTGTATTTTCGAACATTTGGTTTGTAATAGTAATTTTACTCCAAGACTTCCGTTGTGCCACGTTTAATTGACTATGACGTTATCAACTGTTGTCACGATACTCCCCACCTGGGTCCACCGGTGTATGGATTTCAGGGTCAGAAATCTGGGGTGTGATAGGGTTGGTATCAGAGCAAACGTTTGAGAGAATTAAACACTACCCTTTTGTGTTTAGTCTCAAACTTACATGAGCACATTCCTTATACTCTCGAGTCTAGGCATTTGACCTAGGATTACTCATTTCATTATTAAGTTATAGTATGATTTTGAATTGATTTTAACAGGAAAATGCCGCCACGTGTGAGAGGACAAAGTGGACGAGGAAAAGGTCCAATGAGGGGAGGACCATCGGGGCGTATTCCTCAACCTCATAATTCAGATAATTATCAAGAATCAGGAGATTCGTCTCCATGGTAACCAGCGGGACGTTCCGTCTCTAATAGACACTCGCCCTCATATTCCCAAAATTCTTACCACTCACACCATTCCTATCATTCTCACCATTCTCATTCTCATCACTCCTACCATGAAGAGTGTAACCCCAACCATTACTTAAACACGCCTCCAGCCGATCAAAATCAGTTGGACCAGCCACATCCTATGGACTCCGACTCCGACCCAGAGATGCCACAATCGGGATCAAATGTGCATCCTATTGAAATTTCGAGCGATTCAAACTCGTATGCCGGATCGCCCTATCAAGGTCCTAATGAGTGGGACCAATACTGGAACCAATTCACTTTCACCCACACTCCTTCTCACCACTCTCAACCACCTCCGGTTCAAGAAGATGTCCACATGGAACCAGCGGACCAACCTCAACCACCACCTGAACCACCAAGGAGGAAGCGTGGAGCACGTATGTCGGTGCGTGCCGGACAAAGGTCGGGATCGCTGCCACCTTTGCCCAGTTCTTATCCCACCATTCAAGAGGACCCACAAATGGGTGGACCCTCTAATGTTCCACCTATAGTGGAACCAACACCAACACCTACAGTTCAACCACCACCATCGGGTTATACTAACCCAATCCCTACATATCCAGACACGTCAGGATATGATCCTTTTAACTCATCTACACCGGTAGACTATCAAGCATGGTCGCAAGACCCATACATGCAGGCGGTTATGCACAACGCACTTTACCCGTATCCTTTCCCACCTACTTACCACCGCTGATATCCAACTAGGATACCAGTATCCTTCCGGTTATGCCACAACCCCAACCACAACCTCCGCCACCACTTGAGGCCATTAATGAGGCCTTAGAAAGAATGAAAGAGATGCAGCAACAGGCGGAGAAAACGGAGAAGAAGACAAATAAGTTCTTCAAGAAACTCTCCAAACTAGTGAAAGGAAAGAAGGACGAGTAAAGTCACTACTATTATATGTAGTCCCTACGTGGACATTATTATTTCTTTAGTCCCTGTGTGGACATATTGTTTCTTTTAGTCCTTGCATGGACAATCAGTTTCATTTATTTGTTTCAAGTATTATAATTTCTTATGGAAATTTAATGAAGTACTTTGGAATTATATATATATGTATTCATCCTCTTGAAAACGAGCGTCTCGATTTTATTCGAAATTTATGCTCTGCGATATAATTCCAAAAAGATTTTAATGGTTTTGATTCGCCAAGTGGCTCAAACTACATATTTGGCCAAATATATAAGATAGTTAAGGGAAGTTATCCTTCTATCTAGAGGTGATGGACTAAGATTAAGCCTTCAAGTCATTAAGGTCAATGTGACCGGGACTTATAATCAACCATTAAGATCCTATTATGTTAACATTCAAATAATGTGCATACTCTTGGTTGTGTGACTTGAGGAATCATACTAACCTTCAAGGTAATGGACTATGTCCTAACCTTATATATACCTTCGTGACCTGTATGGTCCTGGCTTAAAAGCCTTTGTGATCTGTGTGATCCCGGCTAGTATCACCAGTGCGGTGATAAAACATCCATCAGAGATGTATTAAAATATAACCTTTGTGATCTATTTGATCCCGGTTATATAGCCTTTGTGACCTGTGTGGTCCCGGCTTTAAAAGCCTTTGTGATCTGGGTGATCCCGGCTAGTATCACCAGTGCGGTGACATCCATTAGAGATGTATTAAAATATAACCTTTGTGATCTATTTGATCCCGGTTATATAGCCTTTGTGACCTGTGTGGTCCCGGCTTAAAGGCCTTTGTGATCTATGTGATCCCGGCTAATATCACCAGTGCGGTGATAAAACATCCATTAGAGATGTATTAAAATATAACCTTTGTGATCTATTTTGATCCCGGTTATATAGCCTTTGTGACCTATGTGGTCCCGGCTTAAAAGCCTTTGTGATCTGTGTGATCCCGGCTAGTATCACCAGTGCGGTGATAAAACATCCATTAGAGATGTATTAAAATATAACCTTTGTGATCTATTTTGATCCCGGTTATTTAGCTTTTGTGACCTGTGTGGTCCCGGCTTAAAGGCCTTTGTGATCTGTGTGATCCCGGCTAGTATCACCAGTGCGGTGATAAAACATCCATTAGAGATGCATTAAAATATAGCATTTGTGATCTATTTTGATCCCGGTTATATAGCCTTTGTGACCTGTGTGGTCCCGGCTTAAAGGCCTTTGTGATCTGTGTGATCCCGGCTAGTATCACCAGTGCGGTGATAAAACATCTATTAGAGATGTATTAAAATATAACCTTTGTGATCTATTTTGATCCCGGTTATTTAGCCTTTGTGACCTGTGTGGTCCCGGCTTAAAGGCCTTTGTGATATGTGTGATCCCGGCTAGTATCACCAGTGCGGTGATAAAACATCCATTAGAGATGTATTAAAATATAACATTTGTGATCTATTTTGATCCCGGTTATATAGCCTTTGTGACCTGTGTGGTCCCGGCTTAAAGGCCTTTGTGATCTATGTGATCCCGGCTAATATCACCAGTGTGGTGATAAAACATCCATTAGAGATGTATTAAATATAACCTTTGTGATCTATTTTGATCCCGATTATATAGCCTTTGTGATCTATGTGGTCCCGGCTTAAAAGCCTTTGTGATATGTGTGATCCCGGCTAGTATCACCAATGCGTGATAAAACATCCATTAGAGATGTATTAAAATATAATCTTTGTGATCTATTTGATCCCGGTTATATAGCCTTTGTGATCTGTGTGATCCCGGCATAAAAGCCTTTGTGATATGTGTGATCCCGGCATAAAAGCCTTTGTGATCCCGTGTGATCCCGACTAGTATCATCAGTGTGATGATAATCAAACATCCATTAGTGATGTATCACCCTTTCGGGTTAAAATCTATTCTTTAAAGCCCATGTGATCTATTCGATCCCGGCTACTATCATCAGTGCGATGATAATTATCCATTAGCGATATTGTGCCTATGTGCCCTATTATATGTCCATTAGTGACAGGCCTAAGTTCCATATATTATGTCTAATGTGACCGGCCAATGTGCCCAATTAATATGTCCATTAAAGGACAAGCTTATGACCTATGTATAATTGTCTGTATGACAAATGACAGTTGTGACATTGCGATCCCCTGTCTAATAATATATGGACTTCGTCCAAATTGTAATTTGCCTATGATGGTCCTATTAAGACCTAGGCCAAATAGTTATATTAAGCCTAAGAGTTGTGATGTTATTCACACTAGTATAGGCAATGGATTTTCTTATATCCAATGTTTAAAAAGCCGATATGGTTATTATACCATGGCTAAGAGAAATTTTATTTGGTTTATAGAACCAAAGCTTTGAAGAATGGCTAATTCTAATGAGGCACAAAGTAGCCATCGGAACGTCAAAGACGTCGAAAATATAGCCATAAATAATGATAATGATTTCCAAGCTCGCATTGATACGGCTGTGGAAAGGGCCATGAGTAAGGCCATAGAAAGGCTAAGAGAGCCGAGTGCCACTCGCTCTAGACCCCTACCTATTCCACCATCTTCAGCTCATAAAGAGAGCTTTGTTCACTCTTAAAATGCGAAGAGTGAACCTAAGAGGATAGACTATGCTGATAGGTCCCGTTTTCCAAGAACGAATGTACCTACAAATATTTTGTCTCCTATAAACCCCGAGACTTTAATGGGGAAAAAGGGGCCGTAGAAACCCTTAAATGGTTAGACGAAATGGAGACTATAGTTGATATCAGCAATTGTGCTGAAAAAGATGTGGTCAAGTATGTATCACAATCCTTCAAGGGCGATGCCCTAACATGGTGGAAGGCCATGATTCAATCAACAGGTAAGGTACACTTGTACAACTTGGGATGGTCCAAGTTTGTTGAATTAATAAAGGAAACTTATTGTCTAACCCATGAGGTGGAGAAAATAGAGACAGACTTCTTGTCTCTTTCCATGAAAAACCTGACTGTCGGAAGTACGTTTCCGATTTTAATTCCTTATCTAGGTTAGTATTCTATCTTATCACCCATGAATCCAATCGTATTGCGCGTTTATAAATGGATTAGCGCTCGATATTAAGAGCATGGTCAAGGCTGCTCAGCCTAGTACCTATAGGTCTGCTGTTGACCTATCTCTCTCCCTCACCCTTGATATAGCGAGGCAGAAGTCAGTCAAGCCTAAAACTGACTGGAAAAGGAAGAGAAAGGAAGACAACTCCCATAGATTCTATGATCCGCCTGTGGATCTTCTATTACAAGCTTGTATATTATTTGTATTTTCGAACATTTGGTTTGTAATAGTAATTTTACTCAAAGACTTCCGCTATGCCACGTTTAATTGACTATGACGTTATCAACTGTTGTCACATTACTCCCCACCCGGGCTCACTTGTGTATGGATTTCAGGGTCAGAAATCCGGGGTGTGACATAGGTATTTTATAGTATTTGTTACGTCAATAGTTTAACAATTATGTCATGAATGTCAAGCATGTGGGTACGAATACCTCATTATATGATTCACCAAAGCACAAGTTTATCAACAAGGTTGATAAACCCGTTGGTCATGAATGAGAAAAATAAAATATGTTCAAGTGGGGTGTGGAACTTAATTCGGGTAGCCAAGGCTCCCAACGTTCTCACACTTGCTGGAACACAAGTTCAATCCTATTGAGGGTGAGGAACTCGATCAAATACTACACTTGGTGTACAAGAAAAAAAGAGGAGAAGAATTATAAACACGTAGTAATAGGGAGTCAAACTCACTTAGAATAATCTGAGATCAATCTGCCAAGATTTCGTGTGTTTGGGGGTGGAAGTGAGAAGATTTTGGAAAGATTGAAGTTGTGAAATGAGCTGGTATTTATAAGAACATGTTGCTGCCAGCTCCGCTTCGCGCGAAGTGGGTCCAACTCACACGGATGGGTTGGTTCGGGGGCTTTTTTGCGTATTTTAGCCGGTTTTCGAGTATTTTAAGTATAAAGTTGTAACGTAAGAGTATTGCACGTATAATAAGTGTTGGCTTGCATGAAAACAGGTATTTGAATGATTAATTGTATGTATAACGAGTATGTAAAAAGTAAGAATTTTCATTATGATCAAGGTCTCGAGTTTCAACGTTGGAAATGAATATGGGTATAATACTACTACAAGTTTCTAAAAATAGCAATACAATTAGGCTTTCTAAATAGGGGAAGTATGAAAATGCGAAGCGTCACATAACCAGTAACATTGCAGTCGGTATGTGTTCAGAGAAAATGTGTCCATACATGCATTTAATTCACTCACATCATTACAATTATGATGCGGGGAATTAAACGCATGTACGTGACAATAATAGATGTTGCGCGCTTGGGCCTAATGATTTTCTTGGATAATTTTCCGGATAACAGTTTAAGTACTTATTATTCTCCATGCTATTTTTGATGTAGAATCTTCTTCCTCAATCTGAATATGAAAGTTAACTTTGACATACGAGTTGAAATTAATTAAGTAGTTCCTTATATAGATAAGTATATTCAGATTCTAGAGTTAGACTTATTATAATTCAGAATGTTTCGAATCATCACAGAAGTTGAATGTTCATCCGGATTAAGCGGAATAATTTCTCTAATATTGACAAGACAGCGCTGCTTTGTGAAGAAACAAAAAGACATGTCGGGTTTTTCTGCTAGTGGGTTTTATGAGTCTGAGAGAAAAGAAATTTCTTGCATGAATGATTGTAAGGAGAAGCGTTGGGATTCAAGGGTTTAGTCGCCATTGTTTGAGTACTAATATATTTATAGAAGAAAAAAGGTAAATACGGAGAGAAATGGAATGTTGCTCGGGATGGGTACAGAAACCACCAATGAATGTCTATGGAAACGGTGGTTACGGAAGCTATCAACGCAGGGATGGATACAAAAACCACCAAGGGGATACACTACTATAAAAATTTAAAAAAAAGAAAGAATGATGGACAAAACCCTCATCACTACTCATTTTTGTGTTAGTTTTGCAACTTTCATGTAAAATCTGTTTCCTGATACAAGATAAAACAAGGATCGTTCTAATAGATTAAAGAGAAAAGGCACAAAGATATGCTCAATGCATTGTTCAGAAACAAATACTGACAATTAGAATTACTTTGAAACAAATCTCATTTTTTCCTTTTACAGATACATGAAACCTCCAAACTGCTTCTGAAGTAGTGAAACCACAGGTTATATGGGTTCACTCGTCGGAGAAGTAATGAATTCTGACTAATTGCAGCTAGGGTTCAGAATGCTTGAAGTTTCATTATAACCCGTGTTAAACCGAAATCAACGTTAGCAATCTTTTTACTTTGAAACAAATCCCATTTTTTCCTTTTTCTGTACCCATCCTCGCGTTGATAGCTTCTGTCCTCTAGTTGACTTTTATTTACCCATCTCCTCTAGTTGAACTATATTTTGTCCAACATATGACACATGAAAAAAAAACGTTTTTTAGACAATATGGGATTATGTTCCGTTTTGTATTCTTTCTTGATAGGAGGAAGACGTATGGAAGATAAATATATGTTGGTGATACATTGATTTTCAATAATGTAGGATTGTAGTTGTACGACACTGGAATTTGGGATTCAAGGTTTTAGACGCCATGGTTTGATCTTATTTCAAGCATTCTGAACCATAGCTGCAAACAACCCAACAAACTCCGGATATATTGTAAGGAGAACCGTTAGGATTCAAGGGTTTAGTCGTTAATATATAACAAGATTAACATTGTTGGTTATTCACCGGGCTTCATGTTTTTTAAGCAGCAACTGCTTTGCTTAATGAGAAACAAAAAGACATGTCGGTTCTTCTGCTAGTGAGTTTTAAGGGTTTAGTAATATATATTTAAATGTTTAGTCACCATTTTTTTTGGAGTTATTATTCATAAATTAGGGTTTCGATTTCGTACTTTTTAATATTCACGTACATGCATTTAATTCCCAAGCATCATTACAAAAGGTGAGAAATTGAGTCCAATACTATATATTTCATGTTCTAACAATTTGGTAATGATGTGAGTGAATTAAATGCATGTATGGACATATTCGCTCAGAACACAAATCAACTGCTTTATTTTGAGTCGATACATGTATTTAATTCAATCATATCAATACATCATTACAAATTATCAAAACATGAAACAAACGAACAATGAATCTTAAAAAGTACAAAATTTCATTTCTTACCTTTTATAATGATGATTGGGAATAAATGCATGTATATGAATCTTAAAAAAGTACAAAATCGAAACCCTAATTTGTAAATATTAACTCCAAAAAAACAAAAAAAATCCGAAGTATACGGGCCGTATAACTTTATACGGTCCGTATAAAAATATCGTATACATTGTATACGACCAAGTAACTTATTTTCACATAGTATATCTATAACATTATACGGCTCGTCAGTTTATTTTATTCTATACTGACCATATAACGTTATACCACCTGTATACACACCAAATATTTATTTTATGACCCGTATACACATCGAATATTTATTTTATTCTAGACTGCCCCATAATGTTATACGCCCGTATAAGCCGAATGTAATCAAGTTTTCAGAACTCAATCCGGTCCGATTTTTATTACAAATGCCAGATTACCCGCATTTTCTTCAAATCAAATCGGCTACAAATACGTGCGGATGTTGTTTCCATTTCAGTCGTCTTCTGAGCGTCATAAGCAGTAGCAAATATGCTTGATATTAGCGATTTCACATCGCTTATAACTAGTCATTAACGATCGCTATGTGAAGGTAAAACCAAAACCCTAATTTTATATTGATTTTGCCAAACTGCTGCATTTGATTTATTATTTTTCCATTTTAAGTTGTGTATGAGTATCTGTCTCGCTGGGGTTTATGTTTATCCCCAAATCCCTAAATAGGTCATAGTTTTCAATTGCTAGATTGAAATGTGTGTTATTATTTATATAATTTGCACTGCTTGTTAAGACTTGCAGATTTGTTTAAATAAATTTGAAGTTCATATATCATTTGAAAATTTTGTGATATGCAAGTAGGACAAGTAATTTTGTGTAATTGTTTGTGTACATTGTTATTTTCTGCATTTGATAGTCTGCATAACAGGTCAGACACGACATGATAAGACACGATGATCTGAGATGCTAGTCACGTACACGACATATTTAGAAACATGTCAACACGAAACGACCTGTTAAGAAACTTGATTAGGTACGTGATAAACATCACATATTTAGAAACCTGTTTAGTGAAACAAAAAATGCCAAAAGTTCATAAAAGTCTTAACTAATACATTATCCTTAACATATCGATCCTTAGCAAATTTTAAACAAAAATCCACAAAAAGTCAAATTTATAACATCCATTACTTTTTACATATACAAAAAGGTCACTAACAAGTCACTAACAGGTAAACAGGTCGACCTGTCTAAGACACGAAACCTGTTAAGAACGTGTCGTGAAAACAGGTTCGTGTCTGAAATTGCCAGCCCTATTTGATACATGTGCCAACTGTTTAATGATATTTCTGATTCTCCTTTTTTATTTATTTTTGAAACGGGGCTTAGTTTGTTAATCTTTTAGTTTCGGGAATGGCTTTATGTTTTTTCTTATAACTGTTTGATTAGAAGTCATATGGGATCCTGATGGAGACCTAAAGGGCTTAATGCATGGGTTGAGTTAGGATTAGTAGACTGAAGTGAGGACAGACGCGATGCTATACTCTGTTTTTGAAATATATGGGTCTATCCAATTATGTTATTGGTATTGCTCTAGTTAGATAGTATCTTTTAACAATTGATCTACTGTTGTTAAATACAACTTTATGATTGCATTCTTTGTCTTAACTTCTTTGATACACTTGTATATGTATAGCCTGTGAATATTATTGTGTGATTAACTACTATATCTATATGTGGCCTTACATCCAAATGCAAGTAACAACAATGTTATGTATGACGTTGATGTATCTTTAGCTCCTAGATGGCGTGGTATTGTAAGTATGCCTTTACGAGATTTGTTCATTTTGGTCAAAAAAATGTTTGATGGAAGCCGTAACTTGTTTAGAGGTTTAAAGTGTATCATGGCTCAATTTTAAGCTACTTCTGACTTATGCAATTGGGTAACGCCGCAAGTATATCAATAATTCATCCTATTGGAATCATCTAATCATGTTATGATTTATAAAATATTATTTGAATGTGATATGTATTTTCTGTATTCTTATTTCAGGATCTGATATGAATAACCTAGATCTAGACAACACCATGACTGTAAGAGCAAAATCGAGAATGCAGCCACGTGTAGGGTTAGAATTTGATTCAGCAGAAGCAGCCCAAGCATACTATACGTCGTACGCAGCGCAAGCCGGATTCAGAATCAGAATCGGTCAACTTTACAGATCGAGAGTTGACGGGTCAATTATGTCAAGAAGATACGTTTGTTCACAAGAAGGCTTTCAAACTCCTATGAGAACAGGCTGTCCAGCTTTCATAAGAGTACAAAAGGGCGATTCTGGAAAATGGGTTCTAGCAACCATGAAAACCGAACACAATCATGATCTTTATTTTTCAGGTGAAATTTCTCCCCCAATTATTCAACAAAAAGCCCTTCCCGACCCAAAACCGATATCCGCTGTGTCATCAAGAACCACCGGAATCAGATCACTTGAAGATGATGACCTGTCTGGTGATAATCGTGATATCGATCTTAAACGGCTCAAACAGGAAGAAATCGAATCCAAATTCGAACCGAGAGTTGAACCGTTCACGGGTCTTGAGTTCACATCTGCTAGTGAAGCTTACAAATTCTACAACATTTATGCAGCTAACACGGGTTTCAAAGTTCGAATTGGTCAGTTATTTCGTTCGAAAAACGACGGGTCGATAACTTCTAGACGATTTGTGTGTTCAAAGGAAGGGCATCAACACCCTTCAAGAGTCGGGTGTGGAGCATATATGAGAATACAGAGACAAAAAAATGCTCGATGGGTTGTTGACCGTTTATCGAAAGAACACAACCATGAACTCGACTTACCGTATGACACAAATCAGATAAATAGTAAATCTTTCAAGGAGGAATTAATGGAAAATCTGGATTTACATGGAACAAACGATGGTTTTAGTTTAGTTAAAAGAGATAGAGGAAGCGGAATCGGAACTCAGTGGTATAATGTACTTCTTGAATATTTTCAAACCCGTCAATCTGAAGATACGGGCTTTTTTTACGCAACAGAAGTCGATGATAACGGGAGATGCATGAGTGTCTTCTGGGCCGATGGACGGTCAAGATTCTCTTGCACTCAATTTGGTGATGCAATCGTTTTCGATACATCATACAGGAGATCGAGTTACACCGTACCGCTCGCTTCGTTTGTCGGTGTGAATCACCATAGACAACCCGTGCTGTTAGGATGTGCGTTAATATCAGATGAATCAGAAGAGTCGTTTACATGGGTTTTCCAAGCGTGGGCCCGGGCCATGTCTGGAAAACGGCCCGTTTCCATCATCGCCGATCAAGACAAACCCGTTCAGAATGCAATCGCACAAGTTTTCCCGGGAACACATCATCGATTCTCCCCGTCGCAGATTCTTGCTAAAGAATGTGAAAATCTCGGGGCTTTACGGTCCATGGAGGAATTCAAATTCGAATACGAAAGTTGCGTTTCGCAAAGCCAAACCGCCAGTGAATTCGATTCTGCGTGGGGTGTACTTATTGCGAAATATAATTTAGAGGAAAACGCCTGGTTGAACGAAATGTACAAAATGAGAAAAAGCTGGGTCCCACTGTATATACGGGGTACGTTTTTCGCTGGCATCCTGGTAGACGGGGATATGAAATCTTATTTTGGAACTTTTCTAACACCCAAAGTACCACTTACCGAATTCCTAACACGTTATACGAAAGCTATCGAACATAACCGCGAAGAAGAACGAAATGAAGATTCCAATTCATTCAATTTACAACCCGTTCTTCATACAAAAGACCCGTTAGAAGAACAATGTAGCCGGCTTTACACGATAACCTTATTCAAAGCGTTCCAACTAGAGCTTCTAGAAAGTTACAACTACGTTGGAATAAAGATAAACATGGAAGGCACAGTTAGCAGATATTTAGTCCAAAGATGTGGGAACGGAGATGAACGAAACACGGTTGCGTTTAACGCTTCAAATCTTAATATCAGTTGCAGCTGCAGGATGTTTGAGTTTGAGGGTATTCTATGTCGGCACGCGTTAAAAGTTTTCCAAGTTACGAACGTAAAAGAAATCCCGTCCTGTTACATCTTGCACAGGTGGACTAAAAATGCTAAATATGGAATTGTTCGGGATGTTGATTCGGTTGGTGGGTCTGAGGATTTGAAGGCATTGATGGTGTGGAGTTTAAGGGAAGAAGCTTGTAGCTATATCGATGCGGGTTCAGCTTCTATAGAAAGATACAAATTGGCTTTCGAGATATTGCAGGAAGGCAGGCGTAATCTCTGCTGGCAAAATTGAACAAAGGTCTGTAAATCTCCTCTTTTTTTTTTAAATTTGCAATTAGATTTCAATATCATGCACAGTAGGTTTGTTAGAGCTCAATGTTGCCTTTGTAAACTGTGCTTTTAAGTCTAAGATAAATAGTTTAATATGAAAGGGTCGCAAAGTGGGCGGGTTGTCAAGTCTGATAAGTAATAACTTGTTCGGGTCAAAATAAGATGGGTTGAGTGGTCTTGAAACGAGTTTTCTTCTGAATTTTTTTTTGTAAGTGATCAGTAGGGGTGTGCAGGAACCGCCCAAACCATAGCAGATTGGCCGGTTTGATATCTATATGGTCCGGTTCACCGTTTGAAAAACTGGGTCTAACGATCTTGTTCATGGTTTTGAACTTGGACTCGGTGGTTTATCTTATTTTTAGTTTTGAAATATTTAGTTATTCATACATATAATATTCATAAATAATATTACAAATTTAATGATTTTGTATTTTGTTTAAAAAACTAATCAAATCATTCAAACTGTTTGGGCCACTTTGACTGGTCTGGCCGACCCAACCGACGTGGCCAATTTGGTTTCCAGTTTTTCAAACCGGACCGTAAACATTCCTATTACTACCAATATGGTATTATATGGTGGTTTTATTTATGAATACGTTTTGGGTTATTCTAAACAATGGCTTATTTTTCTTAATCAGTTACATAATTTCAGTTAGGGGTGAGCTCAATGCTATGCCAATACCGAAAAATTGAAACCGAATATGAGTAAAACCACAAATTGAATACTGTACCGATCATGGCAATACTACCAGTATTGGTCATGAGTTCAATGCTAAACCATACTATTGTCCTAAATGTCCTAAATTTAATCCTACGTATCCACGAACTCCTATCCTGGATCATGTTCTCAGAGAGGTGCAACTCTAGCAAAACTAGAGATGGGCATAATCGGGTTTTATTATTAACCGGACCCGGTTCTGCTTGGATGTCATTGGAACCGGTTATGGTGTGGAACCGGGTCCAGTTCCTACCCGGGTTCACACCCAAGAATATGGAACCGTGTAGAACCGGGTACGGGTATTATGGAACCGGGTATGGTGTGGAACCGGTTCCTGACAGTAAAACCCGACTTTTTACTGTTCAGAACCGGTTCCTGACAGTCGAAAACCTGACTTTTACTGTTCAGAACCGGTTCCTGACAGTAAAACCTGACTTTTTACTGTTTTACTGTTCAGAACCGTCCGACAGTAAACCTGACTTTTACTGTTCAACGTCGATAAATGTTACCGTTGGGAACCGGTTCCTGGCAGTCGAAATCGGTTTTTTTTTATATAAACCCCTTCCTACTTACCATTTCAAAACTTAACACTCACCATCATCAACTTACAAACTCAATCATCTTCTAAAATCTTTGCAAAATACCTATGGCATGCAACGAAGAAGTTGTTACGGTCTTAGAGACGAAAAGAAACCCAGCTATATGGAAGAATTTTGATCTTTGTTTAATGTCCGACAGCCACGAGATGGCTAGATGCAAAGCTTGCGGAAAATTTATGAAGGCCGCAGCCAACTCAACCCTTAAGAAACACCACCTTACAGAGCGGCATTGCCCAGTGACGAAGGCAAAGAAAAATGAGACGGGAGAAGGTTCCGGCACCGGTTCTTCAAATGTTTGATGTAACCCGTTTGGTTTGGTGTTTTAATAAAGTTTGTGTAATGTTTCTTTCTATTGTGTTTGTTATTTTTATTTTTATTATTAGTTAGTCTCCACTTTTTCGGCTATAACCGGTTCCAACGGTAACATTTTAACGGTATAACCGGTTCCTTCTAGAACTGCATTTCCAGGTACTGATGGAACCGGGTACGGGTAGGAACCGGGTACGGTTAGGAACCGGTTACTACCCGATTCAAATGGTAAAATTGTGGAACCGGGTTGGAACCAACGGGTATTTTGAACCCGGAACCGGTTCTACTTAATGTCGGGTAGGACTGGAACCGGTTCCAGTTCGGTGCTACTGGTTCAGGTTCGGAACCGGTTTTTATGCCCATCTCTAAGCAAAACCTGCCTAATCCACTCCGCCCACGTTAGCTTCGGCCTGCCTCTACTCCTCCTCCCCTCTACATTGAGAGTTTCCATTCATCTACCTGTGCCTGTCGTTTGTTTCCTCATGACATGCCCAAACCATCTAAACCTCCCCTCATTTTATCCGATATACTAGCTACCTCTAATCTTTCTTTAAAAACCTCATTTCTTATCTTGTCCAGCTTAGTGTGTCCACACATTCACCTCAACATCCTCATCTCTGCTACCTCCAGTTTACACGCCTGTGTCTTCTTGATGGCCCAACATTCTGTTCCATATAACATGGCCGGTCTAACTGCAACCCTATAAAACTTCCATTTAGTTTAATTGGGAACCTCTTGTCGCATAATACCTCAGTGGCTGCTCTCCACTTACACCATCCAGCTTGGACGCGATGAGCTACGTCAGTATATATCTCCCCATCCCTTTGTACAAACGACCCTAAATACTTGAACTTAGTTTACCACTTATTTAAAAACATTTACATCTTGACTTATTCTTTAACCAATCTTAACTTTCATGAATTTATTTATATCATAATTTCACTATAAACTCATACTACTCATACAACTTATTGCATAGTTCTGGATACAGGATTTCAAATTATCATGGCAGAAGATCAGCTATTTGGGCAGTCACTTTTGGACATAATTGTGTACAACCATCTGGATTTTGTGAATATTGACCGATGAAAAACCATGGCAAACACTCTGAAGTTGGACTCGAGACGTAACAATCTTAAAACACTTTTGAACGTGCTTCAAAAAAGTTGGTAACATTGTTACTAAATGTAAATGTTGCCATTACTTGATGACTTTAAACGCGAGGGTCATTTTAATTAGTTTATATGATTTTCTATTCATATTTCAGGTTAGCTTTCCTTCTCTTTCCCTATTTGGCTTTGATCTTATACTAGTGTCATTATTCTTTTTGTACCAATTCACACCATTCAAGCGTTCATACAAACGGGTCACAAAAACTTTGACAAGGTTAACTCGTTTAATAATCATGTATGTTTAAATATTCAAAATTTTGACATGACTAGTTAATCAGGTTGGGTTTGAGTTGAGTTAATATAAACCTAGTTACCCGAATTAACATTCATTAAATAAGATTAACCCAATTAACATGCAAATTGCAACTAGTCACATGTCATAATAACATTATTATATCTAAGAATAATTAAAAAAAAAAACCGACTTGCATTTGATGACATGACATGCAAGACAACAAAGTTCGTTACAACTTTAAAGAAACAGCAGGTTAGTGATCAGAGTATTTGATATACAACATGATAATTTATAAGATTTATAATATTAATAATGTAATATTATTGTTTGATAAGTACAGTTAAAATTTATCTTCGATTAACACAAACATGATAGTGTGATATTATGTGAATTTAAAGTTAAAATCTGTCCAGTAATTTTTTTTCTTTGTTTTGTGTTAAAACAATGTTCTTTCTGTTTGGTGGGATGGTTCCAGAATCCAGATTAGTTCCATTTGTATTACTGGATTAGTTTATTACTAAAAACAGTATAATCGGGCCACCAATAGATGCTAATGTGACAACTGACGTGTTTGAGACTAGAATTGGTGATTGTCATATATTTTATTGTAAAATTGTTTCATACCTAACATCGGGTGTTGGATATAAATGTCACCGACGCTAATGCATTATGATCTCTCTTTCTATGTGTTTTAGTTAGTCATGAATTCGTATTAGATGGGTTATGAATTAGTGTTTAGACGTGGTAAACTCCATATATTAAGTAGCAAAACCTAAAATCCTTATGCAAAAATACTGAAATACACATATATAATGACTATGTGAGCTTGTCGTGTGTGTATTGAATTTTATCAAATGAATGTCGTATGTTATGCTCATGATACGTGAAAAGCCACTTGTGATCGAATTTTATCAAAAGAATTTCGTTTGTGTGTATCGAATTTTATCAAATGATTGTCGTATGTTTTGCTGATGATATCTAAACTAATCAACTAAAGGTGAATTATTCGTATATAATTTCTCTGGACATTAATATTAAGGTATAATGTTTCTTAGAATATGACTTTTATAATTTTTCTAGAAAAACCTAACTTTAGAGTTTTCCCAAGACTTGACATTTTAGAAGAAAAAAATAATCTATTTGTATTTAAACAACAAACTTGGATCACTAACGGACCATCTGAAAGAAAAAAGTAACCTATTTGTATTTAAACTTGTTTTTTGAACGACAAATTTGGATCACTGACGGACCAGTGAAATATTATTCTTATCCTACCACTAAAATGACACTAGACTATAATAACATGAGTATTTGTATTTAAACTAACATAATCTTTCATGTCATCCCATATCAACTATATATATATAGTAAGTACATTTTTAATAGTAGAAATAATAATACTTTACATGGCCATAACAATGTAATATATGTAAATAAATACTTTTTGCACATAATATTTGCACTTTTTAAGCTAAACACATGTTTTCTTGTCCTCTCTTTTCCCTTCTTTCCATCCCACTATTCATGCAAATTGTGTCGCATAAAACTACAACTCACAAACTTCACCTTGTAAAACAATTTTCAGTTTTGGTTTTCCGAGTCTTTCTGAAAGAAACTTATATAGTTATATATCTTATCATTCACCACATAACCTACTTTGCACATCAGACTCCCTTCAGCTTCCGCTATGTTCTTTATTCCGCTTGACGACTTCGCGCAATGGTAAGAAACTTTCCTATCGGCGCAAATCCTCGAAGCCATTCTTTACTATCAAGCGCGTTCATATTTGCTTTTATCGCGGCCACTATCACAATAGTGTCATTTCTTTGTGGAAAAAAGAAACGAAAGCGATCTCTTTCATCGACTAACCATGCAACAACACGACCCAACGACACTACTAATCAACCACTTGTCTCAACAACAAATGATCACACAAACGACGTGACAAATGTTAAGATCGAAGATCAGGACAACGACCCTTCACCACCCGAATCAACGATACAAATTGAAAACAAAGTAATTCCACCACCACCAAGATTGGCCAGCGTAAGGGCGACTTCGTGCCATATTGGCGAGTCCTCGAACAGATCTCAAAGTGTGAAACTGACATCAAGTTTGAGTATGAGATTAACCGGGGATTGAAGGGGCTCAAGAAAGGGCCCAAAAAGGATGAAAATATACATGAAAATGATAAACTGACTCGTGAGGATTCGCTTTTGAATAAAACCATCATCCTTGGAGGAAAATGTAGGATCCCGGATGAGGATGAAGATGACATAATTCTTGATGAAAATGGACAACGAATCACCACATTTCATCGAAGACAATCAGGTTCTTCGTTGTCACGACAAAGCTCAGATGCCAACACAGATTTGATCCGCAACGAACATCAAAGCCGTTAGGATCTGAACGACTGATCTCCCTTCACATTTTTTTATTGTGTTACTGAACAGTCATCTAATATCGATGAGATATAGCTTCATCAGTTATATCCATGTCTGTAAAAAGGATTGTGAGCCATGGGCTCACTGAGAGCAACCTCTTTATATCGTGATAGATGTAAAGTTTGCCCTCATCTCACACACCTGCACCTAGTCCACGAGTGGGATATTTTCGGTACATTTGTTTGTTTGTTGGTTATGTCTATGTGTGAACAATTTATTAATTTTTTTACTTCACATTCATACTTGATATTGATAGAACCGATTCTATAAGTTGTACACGGTTCAAACTAGTGAATGATGATGCATATATTATTAATGTTGGTCGTAATTTGTAAATAACAAATAAGTCACATTTAAAAAGATGTATATCGTCAAAAGCTATCTACTTTGTTTTGCGAGATGGGTCATTTAGGGCTATACAAATAAGAGTTAAAAATAATTGACCAAACTATCCCTCATTTAATGTTAGTTTTTAATAGGGTTACAAAAGTGGATGGATCTAACAAAGATTGTAAAACCTTAATGGCCCAGTTGAGAAAAAAAGCCTTTTTGGATGGATCCGACAATTGTATCCAGGGGCGGACCTACCTTAGGCGAAGGGGTATCCTCCGCTACCCCTTGGCGTTCCGGGGATAGTGTAAATTTTGGAAAAAATTGATTTTTTTTGACGTTTTTTTCGATTTCGTTACCCATTTTTTATAAAACGTTACCCCTACGAATATTTTCTAGATCCGCCGCTGATTGTATCCAAATATATAGACGATTTTCGTAGTTTGTTCTAAATTTATATCATAATTGAAACTTAAATTCGATGTAATATTTACATAGATACAACATCATGTAAAGACTCAATAGGGTGAAACTCATATGATAAGATGCACCGATGGCCTGTTAACATAGTGGCATCAATGTTTATAACATAACTAGTCAAAGCATGAATGATGATACATATATAACTAGTTTTCAAATAACACACACCAGGTTCACGGCCATGGGCACAAGGCAAGACTTACAACCCCAAAACTGCGTTATCGCATAAATCATTACTTTAGATCTATATTTCATCTATTTTATCTTTTATTATTGTGGGAAGTTGTATTTCAATAAACTATCCTTTAAAACGTTACAACGTTACATTAAACCATTGAAAAATAAACCCTGACAACATAGAGGCTAGAAGCCAAAACTGTTCTATTTGTTGAACCCTTCATTTCATTATCATTTATATTTTACTTTACCAACATGCACATCCCCCTGAAATTCGTCTAAACGTGGTCTAGAAACTCACATGTGAAAGTAGCTATGAATACCATGAACTTGATAACGTTGACCCTTCTCGAACTCTCGAAAAACTAAGTTAATCTGGTGAGAGGTTCTCACTTGAAATGGTCAACTTTTGGCATACGTCCTTTGTGCGAAATCTATCTGTTTGAGAACTCAGCTTTAGCATAAGCTTATCACACGAAAAGTAAGCCATGTGTGTACTATCATGCGAGATCTAAACTATGCGCATCAAAACTACCATGCAGAAACTTTGTTTTCACGTGGACATAGTTTTTGCGTAATCGTAACATTTAGTGCAAGCAACTAAACTTATGAAAATCATCATTTGAAAACTATCGTGCGAAAGAGATACTATGCAAAAACTAAATTGCTCGTATGAAATCTAAACTATTTGCATAAACATAAGATGCTATTTACTTTCTTCTTCACAAAACCCTAAAATGAGTTATGATGGTTGTTAAAATACCATACTGTTTATTTATGCTACAAACATGGGTTGTTGGTTGTTGTTGATTAATGGATCAAGTTCGTTATATTGGTTATTAACTTGTTTGGCTGGTAAGGTCTTTGTGGTGTGTACGAGAAAGGATAAGATGCAGAGTGTAAATTATCAGGGGTTATTATGAAAGTTTGGTTTGTCTGTGTAAATAAGGAGGAGAGAGAGAGAAGATCAGTTCAGTGCTCAAGATATTTTAGGGTTACATGCTCTATATCTCAGTTTCTCTTCGTGTTCATCTGTTGTTGTAGTGATTTCATTGTAGAAATCTCAGTTGTGTAGCAAAGATCTTGATATCTCTGTGTACAATTTCAGTTGTTTTGTTTGGTTATTCAACATATCTTACTGATCTGTTGTGTTTGGTTGTTGTACTTTATAGATCTCATCATCTTGAGATCTAGGGTTTGGTTTGGGTGATTTCTGGGCTGGCTTAACATAATAAAAGTTTTACGTCACCGTTTTGCCACTATATCAGGTGTTATTGTTTCTATACTTGTTGTTCTTTACTTCATACAAATTTTACATGGTATCAGAGCGATATCGATCTTGATCTGTGGTTTTTTTCCGCTGTATTTATAAGTTGTTTGTTGATTTGTGTTTTAGGTTTGTTCCTGGAGTTCTAGGGTTTGTGAATCTGTTTGTTGTGGATATTTTTGCAGGCATGCGTTAGTCTCTGAAACCCTAAAGCAAACTAACCAGTGTTTACTCTTGTCTTTGCACTCTTTAGTTGTGATCTGTAACCCTAGAAGGTTACAGTTTCACAATTTCTTGGAAGGAGTTAAACGCAAATTTGTAAGATCGTTCTTGTCTTATCTTTAGTTTAAATTTCTGCTTTCTTGTTGTTGATTTAGTTGATGTCGGGGTAATGAGGACCATTTTGATTGTTTAGTTGGTTATTGTTCTGTATTGTTGTTTTCTTTGGTATTGAGTGATATTATCTGTTTGTTAGTTTCTTTATTGTATCTGTTTTTTTGTTATTTTTGGATCTTGTGTTTAGTTTTGTGTCTAGATTGTGGCTTATGAGTAAAGGCTTGTCCAGGCACCCTAGAGTGATGAACATGGAATTTGGTCCCTGACTCAGTTTCGCTTTAGAGTTGTTGTTGTTATCTGTTAATATTTTTTTGTTTATTATCTGTTATCTGATTGTTGTTATCTCTTTGTGTGTGGTTATCATGGGTGATGGTGAAGGTACTTCACAGACTTTGATTAGTAAACTAGATATAGGAGACCTGTTGTATTTACATCCAAGTGACTCTAGTAGTTTGACAATAGTTAGTATTAAACTAAAGGGTACCGAAAATTATGTTGTTTGGTCGAGTGCTATGAAGCTAGCATTATAAGCTAAAAAATATGGTTTTATTGATTGTAAAGTAGAAAAATCTAAGGATAATGATGATTTAGCTAATCAGTGGGATAGATGTAACTATGTTGTGTTAACATAGTTGTTAAATTCAATTTCTGAAGAACTGTTTCTTGGTCAAGTTTTTTCTAAATTAGCTTCAGAAGTTTGGAATGATCTTAAAGAGTCTTTTCACAAGTTGATAGTTCTATTGTCTATGATTTATACAAGAAAATTAATTATATTTCTCAAAATGGCAGCACTGTTGCTAAGTATTATAACAGGTTGACAACTATGTGGAAGCAGTTTGATGCTATGCTTCATCTGCCTTCTTGTTCTTGTCAAGCTGCTAAGGATTATAATGATTTCTCTACTTTAATAAAACTAATGCAGTTTCTCATGGGATTTGATGATGTTTATCAGCATGTGAGAACTAATCTTTTGACAAGAGAACCATTTCCCTCAGTCAAGGTGGCATACTCTATAATTTCTAGGGAAGAATCACATAGACTATCTAGTATTAGTGGTTCTAAAACACAAAGTGTGTCATTTATATCCAAGTCTAATCAAGGTTTTGATTCTCAAAGAAGGTTAACTAGAGGACCAAACCCTAATCTTAAATGTACTCACTGCAATATCTTAGGGCATACTATAGACATATGTTTTGAGATTGTTGGGTACCCTCCTGGTTTCAAGAAAAGGGTAAATAATCCACCAGGTAAAAGTAATGTTGGAAATAAATCAAACGTGTCTGCTTCTGGTATGCCTTTTACATCTGAACAAATAGCTAAACTGTTGAATCTTGGTGAAAAGAATGTAGTGGATACTCAAAACTCTAATATGGGAGGTGAGTTTGTTAATACTAGTAGTTTTGTTAATTGTTCTAGTTCTGTGATGTTTGGCAGTTATTTTAATTGGATAATAGATTCTGGTGCTAGTCAACATATGATAAATAATGATAAAGATATGTTTGATGTTATTGATGTGTCTGAGTTTAATCTTAAGGTTGGTCATCCTAATGGAACTAATGTTAAGGTTATTAAAATTGGTAGTGTAAAACTGTTAAATAACATTGTGTTAAAAGATGTCTTCTATGTTCCTAGTTATAATGTAAATTTGTTGTATGTTCATAGGTTAGCCAAGGATAATCAAATAAATGTAGTTTTTAATACGGATAACTGTGTGTTACAGGATTCCAAATCAAAGAAAATCCTGAGGATTGGTAGACAAGAAAATGGGTTATATTTTGTGGGTGATAATGGTAATAATGAGAATGTTTGTTTTAATAGCTTTATTAGGTCAAATTTGTGGCATTGTAGATTAGGACATCCATCTAATCAAGTTTTAGCTGTGTTAAAAGGGAATTTTGGTGTAAAAAATATTGAACATGGGCCCTGTGAGATCTGTCATAGGACTAAACCGGTTAGGGTTCCTTTTCCTCTGAGTGAACATAAAACTAAATCAGTTGGTGACGTAATTCATCTAGATTTATGGGGTCCATATAAAGTCACTAGTTATGAGGGTTATCGATACTTTCTTACAGTTGTGGATGATTATTCCAGAATTGTATGGTGTTATCTTTTATCTAATAAAACTGAGGTGTTTGAAAATTTATATGTTTTTTATGAACTTTTTTCTTACTCAGTTTAAGGTTAAAATAAAGGTGTTTAGAAGCGATAACGGGACATAATTTGTTAATAATCAAATGACACAGTTTGTAAAATTAAAGGAATTTTACATCAAACATCTTGCTCCTATACACCACAACAAAATGGTGTGGTGGAAAAAAAGCATAGACATCTTTTAAACACAGCTAGGGCATTGATGTTTCAAGGTGGTGTGCCACTTAGTTTTTGGTCTGAATGTATCTTAACTGTTGTTTATATAATCAACAGGTTACCCTCTTCTGTGTTAAGTGGTAGGAGTCCTTATGAGGTTGTTTTTGGATTTAAGCCCTCTTTGTCTCATTTAAGGAACTTTGGATGTCTTTGTTTTAGTACTGTTTTAACTAATTCTGATAAGTTTGCTTATCATGCTGATGAGTGTGTGCTTCTTGGTTATTCTAATGTTAAAAAAGGATATAAGTTATGGAACTTAGACAATAAAAAAATCTTTTATTCAAGGGATGTTAAATTCTATGAAAATGTTTTTCCCTTTAAAACTAAACAACTGGATAAACAAGAAGTGATTAATGAACAGTCTTTAAATCATATAAATTTTTTTAATCAGTATAATACTTTGTCATCTGAAGTTCCTGAAGAACCCAATAATGAAGAGGGTAATAATGGTGCTCATGATCACTTCAGTGATGATCAGTAGCCATTGGTACCTTCTACATCTACCAACGCACCAACTGCTGAATCTTATCAGCAGTTAAGTAGTGGGCAATTAGGAAGTAGTCAAGGTAACAATGGCGAGGCAGAGGACACTGTAGGATCGCATGATGAGACCAACCTGTCTGAGGGTCAAACTGTTAGGAAATCTTCAGGAAATGTAGTTTTTCCTAAAAGATGAATATGTGGTAGAGGGTAAAGTCAAATATGGCATTGAGAAAGTTGTTAGTTATGCAAATTTGCCTGTTGATAATCTGTGTTTAATTACATCTTTGAATAAGTCTGTAGAACCCACTTCTTATGATGAAGCCATAAAAGACTCTAGATGGATAGAGGCTATGAATAATGAGATGGAGGCTTTGTATAGGAATAATACTTGGGTCATTGTTGATCTTCCTAAAGGTAGAAAACCTATTGGCTGTAAATGTCACACCCCGACCCGCAGCGGAAAAGGTGATCGGGGCATAATTGGGTTATCATCAAAGCTCATGACATTTATTATATGTTTCATACTCATTAATACAATTTAATGGAAATAAATTATACAACATCTTCTAACTATCAGTCTAAGCTTCTTGGTTCTCTTCTAAGGCATATCCTATGTTTTCCTTGCTTCAACCTGTCCACCTGTATCATGTGTAAAAAGGTTTTTGGATCAACATAATGTTGGCGAGTGAATCCTATGGAAAGACATTTGAACGAGTTTATCCAATTGATTATAAATAATGTGCATACCTCATATGAGTAAATGTAGATGTAAATTTATTCACACAACACATAATATTGAATATTGAACATACAAACACCAAATGATTGTTTTGAGGCACGCGTTGTTCGACTCGTTTCCCACGAGGAACTGATGGCCTAATGAATGAGTTTTGAGGCACGCGTTGTTCTTACGAACTGATGGGCCTGAATAATTTGCATACAACTTTGACAATATGTAATACACCACAACCAAACAATAGTTACATTCTAGTTTAGTTCATATAATGGTATAGCACGAATTTGCATAAGAAAATTAGTTTAAGCGACACATGATACACCCCAAAACATGAATAAAAAGGGGAGTTTGTAAGAATTCACTCACATTGGGTGCGTTCGGTTGATGACGTTGAATGCACGCGAAATGGTGTTAACCACGAGTGAAATTAATCCTAGATAAATCGCATAATGGTTCGGTAAGTAAACGGGTTTTATGAATCTATTTTAGTAGGATTGTTGGGTGTATTTTTGTGAATTTGAGGCTATTTTCTAACCTTAACAATGTTATTTTTAAATATTTATAATTGATTTTTAATTAAAATAATTAAATAAAAATAATAAAAAAAATATTTTATTTTTGCTACAGTAATATTGACCGTTGACTTTGACTGACTGTTTGACCGGTTCAATGGCATGTTGTTGTGCGCCGGGTGAGGCTCGAACCCGAGACCTCCCGTACGCGTGCACGCAGCTCTACCAACTGAGCTACGTGTCTAACCCGTTATATATCCGATTTTAATTACATAAATACATTAATTAGGATTTAACAGAAATCCTTTATTTTAAAAATGAATTATATCTGGCGAAACGGCGCGCTCCACAGGTCTCGAACCCGGGACCTGTGGGTTTAGCGGACACACACTCCACCGCTGGACTGTGTGTCACACTTGGTTATAACTCGGTTATCAATATACTTAACATATACTCAAGGCGACTCCGGTTCAGTTTGCTAAAAAAGGATTTTTATCAAGGCGGCGTGTGTGAAACCGGAATCGAACTCGTGACCTTAGCGTTAAAAGTGCACACAGTCCACCGCTGGACTGTGTGTCTAACCCGGTAAATAACTTGATTTTAATTATACTTAACCATTACCGAAATGTCGTCTTCTTCACTGTTTTTAACCGGAAGTGACGACTAACTGGTTAAAATGTTGATTTAAGATTCTATAGCGTTTAATGATCAATTACAAATGATATAAAAGTAAAAAGGGAAGGAATTAGGCGTGAGATGTACCGACTGGTTTTACTCTGTTTTCCGGCAGAACTCCGGCGACAGAAACCTTTTTCCGGCGACAAGTTTCTTGCAGCAGGGAGTCTTCCGAAAGGTTACAAAGGTTGTGGGTATCTTCGGTGAAAGTTTAGGGGGTTCAGTAACCTTGGAGATTACTGATACGGTTTTCCGGCGAGTGTAATAAAAATTTCCGGCGAGTGAGTCTTGTGTTTCCGGCGACTAGCGTTAAAACAGAGAGCGAGAGATGAGAGTATGGTTTAGAGGTGTGAGAGTGATGAGATGGGTTGTGCGGTTTAAACACCTTGCGGACGTCGGTTATTTATAGGTGTTTTCCGAACCGAATCGAGTCGGTTCCAAAGGTAGGTTCATGATTGGCGTAAACACGGAAAGGAATCACAATTACGCGTCCCGGTCAATTAGGATTCGTGAAAAAGGAAGGATTACAGGCTGTACGCGTGAAGTTCTTTTGGGCGGCAAATTTGACTTCCTAACTTGAATATTTGAATTAATTGATTCTCTTCATTAACAGAAAATCAATGTGGCGGAGTGGTCTATGATGTGTGAGTTAAGCGTTTGGCTGAACCGGCAGGGACCCGAGTTCGAAACCCGGCATGAGTAAATCATTTTTATTTTGTTATTTTTATCAGTTTTTCAAAAACTAAATATATATCCCCGCATAATAAGTGATTACGGATCGTTTAAAATTATTTTGGGCATTTAATTCGCAACGAAAAATTTGACTGACTGTTCGGTTGATAAACGGAGCGGGTTTGGTAAATCCGTTTTTGACGGATGTTACAGTATCCCCTGCTTTTTAGAAATTTCGTCCCGAAATTTAATTAGGGATATAATTGACTAAAAGAATGATGGTGTTGAGTTTGCCGGTTACATTTTTAGAAGAAAATTAGGGTTTAGGTTTTTGTTTGAGGCGGTAACGTTCCTTGTAAAGGTTAAGTATCCTAATACAGGAATCGCTTTTTGTTGCCTACTGTATAAGTATTGTTAAGCAGGAATGATTCGCTAAAATGATATCATGCATAAGAGTTTGAATATGCTTAGGGTTATATCCTAAGGCAGAAATTCTACAATCTACACAAATAAACACAACAACTAACAATTGTATCCACATTCTGATAGCATATATGTTTGAATGGTGACAGTTCCTCTCTCGTTCGTTATGATGGAGAGGTTAGTCTATATAGAAATGGATCACAATCCAATTTCTTTAAATAGTGAGATGATATAAATGTAACATAATTTCAACCAAGGCAATACTAAATCCTACATGGAACTTCTCATAACCGCCTGATAGTGCTCTGATCCTTTGGCAAGAATACTTATATATAGGAAGTACCAGCGGCGTATCCACCATATTCTTGCCAAATTTTCATTAGTTTTATCCACAAGTTATGATTAGTTACCAAGAAACTAATAAATCCTACATAAAACTTCCCATAACCGTCCGATAAGGCCTCTGATCCTTTGACAAGAATACTTATATATAGGAAGTACCAGCGGCGTATCCACCATATTCTTGTCAAATTTTCATTGGTTTTATCAGTGAATTATGATTAGTCCTACAACTCTACAACCAATACAACAAAAATAAAATACTGAAATGAAATATATCTGTGTGATCAAGGCTCAATCGAACGGAGCCGATCGTATTGCATGTACTGAAAATGAAATGGATGTGCGCTCAAGGCTCAATCAAACGGAGCCGAACGTATTGAATGTACTGAAATTGAAATTGTGTGCTCAAGGCTCAATCAAACGGAGCCGAGCGTATTGCATGTACTGAAAATGAATAACTTAACCACACAAACAGCCTATGCATGGAACCTCTCATAACCGCCTGATAATGCCTCCGATCACTTGACAAGAATACTTATATATAGGAAGTACCAGCGGCGTATCCACCATATCCTTGTCAAATTTTCATTGACTTTATCCGTAAGTTATGGTTAGTTCGATGCGACTCTACTACAAACACAACAACCACAAGATACTGGTAATGAAAAAAATGTATGTGCGATCAAGGCTCAATCAAACGGAGCCGATCGTATGTATGTACTGATAATGAAAATAAATGTGGGCACGCCAGGTTCACGCTCATAGGTAATGGGGAACAGCTCACGCTCATAGGTAATGGGGAGCGGCGGCCTATGAAATTGCATGTACTGAAAACAATATATATAATATCCAATAATTTCTCTAACAGTCTACACATGGAAAAACATAAAACTAAACGATAGGAGTTGAATCTGGATCTTCGGCGAAAAGGACTAGCTGCGTATCTTTGTTTGGGCCGTCATTATCTTCGACAGGATTGGCGTTGATATTGAAGACTCTTCCTCTTGTTGGTGGCATAGTGGTTGGGTTTTCTTGGTTTACTTGGTTAACTGGGTTTGCTTGAGCTTGGGCGTTTATGATGTTAACCAAACGAGGGCATGTGTTCCTAAAATGGGTAGGGTCGCCACAATTGAAGCAAGCTCGAGCATATGGGAACATGGGGTATTGGGGTTGATGATAAGTTTGGGCCATGTTTTGAGTAGGGGAAGAGGTTTGGTCTTGAAAGGTGCGACAAACATTGCTCAAATGACCATAGCGTCCACAAATTGTACATAGACGACAAAGTAGGGTAAGGGGATGGTGATAAAAACAGTTGTTGCATCGAGGGTAAGGTCCAAGATATGGTTTCTTATTTGGGTAAGTTGAGTTGGGTGCCGCCTGGGTGATTGGGATAGCTCGGATGGGTATGGCGTGAAAAGCTGGGTGATTTCGTTGAGTAGCAGCGAAGAGTCGCCCGACTCTTTTTCTCTTAGGATTGGGTTGAGAAGGGGATTCGGGTTGAGTGGAGTCGGAGGTTTCAGTCGATGCTTTATCCTTTTTCTTCTCCTCCTTGAAGTCTTTGTTTCGGATTCGGTTCTCGGTGAGCTCTGTTGCTAGCTCCATTGCTGCTTCCAAAGTTGCAGGCTTGGTACTTATTACAGGGTCTTGAATCTTTGACGGAAGACCATGAATGTAGTGCTCGATCAAACGGTAGAGGGGAGTGAACATGTTGGGAACCATTTGATGTAATTCGAGGAACCTTTTGTTGTAGGTGATGTGGTCTCCTTCTATTTGCTTCAATGAGTAAAATTCATCTTCTAACTTCTTGATTTCGCTCCTTGGGCAAAATCGTCTGGTCATGATTTCCTTCAATTCGTTCCAAGTTAAGGACATAGCATCTTCAACACCTCGTTTGGCCTTCTCTGTATTCCACCAAGTAAGTGCTATCCCATATAATCGACCGGTAGCATATCGCACTTTGCGATCGTCAGGGCAATCGCAATTTAGAAATGTGTTCTCCATTTCTTCAAACCAATGGAGGAGAGCGGTGACGCCTTCAGTCCCTTTGTATTTCGGAGGGTCGCATGATTTGAAATGCTTGTAGGTGCATTTAGTGGTATTTGGGGAAGAGTTGAAAATGTTTTGGTTTGCTTGATTGATGGGATTATTGGTAAGTGCTTGTTGAACTTGGATTATAATATTGGGTATTACGGCAGCCATTTGTTGAGCGATTTGGGTAGCCATGCGTTCACGGGCTTTTCCTGCTCTCATTTTCCTACGAGCGAGGCTAGAAGACATCTACAAGGAATACATGTCAAGAGTATGAGTTGGATGCCTTTGGGATCGTGGGTCGGGTTTGGGATTGAACGTTCATAAAATAAATATAGAAAAAAATAAATCTACTACATCCATAGGATGTCTTGGGTTTTGCTTGCTGTTAGGCCCTTCATGCCGCCATACTTTACCTATGTAATCATGTGGGCCCCCATGAATACCGGTTTTTCATATGGTTCGCACGGTTTCTGCCTGGTTGCGTTCACAAAACCCGGAGAAAATCGAGAGATATGTATACAACGTGTGATGTTCGGAATGTGTCCAGGTGTAGACACGGTGACATCTCAAAGTGCGGTTAGTTCGAACGACGTTTGGTGTGGCATGCTTTGGCCTAATAGGTCCGTCGTACTCTCATCGTTAGTCCCCAGGTAGGCAAACTGGTCCGTTATTTTGGATTTATACGAATGCCAACCTAGACAGGACGTTCCGACTACCGGTACTTGTACCCTTCCAGTTACTACATGCCCGTCGCAGAACTTACTTTGATGAGATTTGAAAATTGCATAAAATCTTTGGATACTGAGAGTATGAAAATAAATTGAATACATGAACATCGATATATGTATATATGTATAATGAATGAGCATGTATGCTTGACTGAAATGTAAACAAATATGAAACAAATAAATATCACAAGTTTGTATGTAACCACCTAATCAATTAAAAATTTAGGCAGACTATAGTATAGGTTTCAAGGGTCTAATAACCTATCCTATATCCCTATAGTCATGGCTCTGATACCAATCTGTCACACCCCGACCCGCAGCGGAAAAGGTGATCGGGGCATAATTGGGTTATCATCAAAGCTCATGACATTTATTATATGTTTCATACTCATTAATACAATTTAATGGAAATAAATTATACAACATCTTCTAACTATCAGTCTAAGCTTCTTGGTTCTCTTCTAAGGCATATCCTATGTTTTCCTTGCTTCAACCTGTCCACCTGTATCATGTGTAAAAAGGTTTTTGGATCAACATAATGTTGGCGAGTGAATCCTATGGAAAGACATTTGAACGAGTTTATCCAATTGATTATAAATAATGTGCATACCTCATATGAGTAAATGTAGATGTAAATTTATTCACACAACACATAATATTGAATATTGAACATACAAACACCAAATGATTGTTTTGAGGCACGCGTTGTTCGACTCGTTTCCCACGAGGAACTGATGGGCCTAATGAATGAGTTTTGAGGCACGCGTTGTTCTTACGAACTGATGGGCCTGAATAATTTGCATACAACTTTGACAATATGTAATACACCACAACCAAACAATAGTTACATTCTAGTTTAGTTCATATAATGGTATAGCACGAATTTGCATAAGAAAATTAGTTTAAGCGACACATGATACACCCCAAAACATGAATAAAAAGGGGAGTTTGTAAGAATTCACTCACATTGGGTGCGTTCGGTTGATGACGTTGAATGCACGCGAAATGGTGTTAACCACGAGTGAAATTAATCCTAGATAAATCGCATAATGGTTCGGTAAGTAAACGGGTTTTATGAATCTATTTTAGTAGGATTGTTGGGTGTATTTTTGTGAATTTGAGGCTATTTTCTAACCTTAACAATGTTATTTTTAAATATTTATAATTGATTTTTAATTAAAATAATTAAATAAAAATAATAAAAAAAATATTTTATTTTTGCTACAGTAATATTGACCGTTGACTTTGACTGACTGTTTGACCGGTTCAATGGCATGTTGTTGTGCGCCGGGTGAGGCTCGAACCCGAGACCTCCCGTACGCGTGCACGCAGCTCTACCAACTGAGCTACGTGTCTAACCCGTTATATATCCGATTTTAATTACATAAATACATTAATTAGGATTTAACAAAATTCTTTATTTTAAAAATGAATTATATCTGGCGAAACGGCGCGCTCCACAGGTCTCGAACCCGGGACCTGTGGGTTTAGCGGACACACACTCCACCGCTGGACTGTGTGTCACACTTGGTTATAACTCGGTTATCAATATACTTAACATATACTCAAGGCGACTCCGGTTCAGTTTGCTAAAAAAGGATTTTTATCAAGGCGGCGTGTGTGAAACCGGAATCGAACTCGTGACCTTAGCGTTAAAAGTGCACACAGTCCACCGCTGGACTGTGTGTCTAACCCGGTAAATAACTTGATTTTAATTATACTTAACCATTACCGAAATGTCGTCTTCTTCACTGTTTTTAACCGGAAGTGACGACTAACTGGTTAAAATGTTGATTTAAGATTCTATAGCGTTTAATGATCAATTACAAATGATATAAAAGTAAAAAGGGAAGGAATTAGGCGTGAGATGTACCGACTGGTTTTACTCTGTTTTCCGGCAGAACTCCGGCGACAGAAACCTTTTTCCGGCGACAAGTTTCTTGCAGCAGGGAGTCTTCCGAAAGGTTACAAAGGTTGTGGGTATCTTCGGTGAAAGTTTAGGGGGTTCAGTAACCTTGGAGATTACTGATACGGTTTTCCGGCGAGTGTAATAAAAATTTCCGGCGAGTGAGTCTTGTGTTTCCGGCGACTAGCGTTAAAACAGAGAGCGAGAGATGAGAGTATGGTTTAGAGGTGTGAGAGTGATGAGATGGGTTGTGCGGTTTAAACACCTTGCGGACGTCGGTTATTTATAGGTGTTTTCCGAACCGAATCGAGTCGGTTCCAAAGGTAGGTTCATGATTGGCGTAAACACGGAAAGGAATCACAATTACGCGTCCCGGTCAATTAGGATTCGTGAAAAAGGAAGGATTACAGGCTGTACGCGTGAAGTTCTTTTGGGCGGCAAATTTGACTTCCTAACTTGAATATTTGAATTAATTGATTCTCTTCATTAACAGAAAATCAATGTGGCGGAGTGGTCTATGATGTGTGAGTTAAGCGTTTGGCTGAACCGGCAGGGACCCGAGTTCGAAACCCGGCATGAGTAAATCATTTTTATTTTGTTATTTTTATCAGTTTTTCAAAAACTAAATATATATCCCCGCATAATAAGTGATTACGGATCGTTTAAAATTATTTTGGGCATTTAATTCGCAACGAAAAATTTGACTGACTGTTCGGTTGATAAACGGAGCGGGTTTGGTAAATCCGTTTTTGACGGATGTTACAGTAAATGGATCTATAAAATAAAATATAAAGCCAATGGTGAGGTAGAAAGATACAAAGCCAGATTAGTGGCTAAATGGTTTAACCAGAGGGAAGGAATAAATTTTGGGGAAATATTTTCTCCGGTTGTTAAGATGGTAACTGTTAGGATTGTATTAAAATTGGCTTAATAATAATTGGGCATTATATCAACTTGATATTAACAATACTTTTTTATATGGTTCACTAACCGAAGAGGTGTATATGTCCTTCCTCAAGGATATTTTGATGATAATAAAGGTAAAGTGTGTAAACTTGTTAAGTCACTTTATGGACTTAAACAAGCCCCAAGAAAGTGGAATGAAAACTTAACCCCTGTTTTGATTGGTATGGGTTTCATACAAAGTGTGTGTGACCACTCTATGTATTTTTTGTGTAAAGAAAAGGCTTTCTTGATATTGTTAGTTTAGTAGATGATATTGTTGTTACTGGAAATAATAAAACTGAAATAGAGAAAGTTAAGAAATACTTGACTGATAATTTTCAAATAAAAGATTTGGGAATACTTAAGTATTTTCTGGGTATAGAAGTTCTTTATTATGATAGCTCTATCTGTTTGTCTCAAAGAACTTATTGTCTTGAGTTGTTGAATGAATTTGGATATTTGGGGTGTAAACCAGTTGGTACTCTTATTGAGCAGAGTCATCTTGTTACAAATAAAACAAGCAAAGAACAAACAGTTCTTGAAAATATAAATGGTTTTCAAAACTTGATTGGAAAACTGATATATCTGTCTTTAACTAGGCCTGACATAAGTTATGCGGTTCAATTTCTAAGTCAATGGATACATAAACCATATCAGTCACATCTAAATATTGCCTTAAGGTTGCTTAGGTACCTGAAGAAGTCACCAGGACAAGGTGCTATGTTTAGGAAAACTGATGGTTTTAATCTAATAGGATATGTTGATTCAGATTGGGCTAAATGCACTATAACTAGAAAATCTGTTACAGGATTTGGTGTATTTTTAGGAAACACTTTAATATTCTGGAAAAGTAAAAAAACAGAATGTTGTATCAAGGTCCACAGTTGAGGCTGAATACTGGGCAATGTGTTCAGTCACCTGTGAAGTAATGTGGGTTTTAAATGTTTTGCAAGAATTATAAGTTAAGTGTAATTTGCCTATAAAACTGTTTTGTGACAGTAAATCTGTTATTTTAATTTCCTTAAACCTAGTTTTTCATGAACGAACAAAACACTTTGAACTGGACTTGCATTTTTGAGAGATAAAATTGCAAGTGGTGTAATTGAACCACATCAAATTGCTACTGATTTGCAAGTAGCAGACATTTTTATAAAAGGATTAAATGGTAGTCAACATAATGACTTGTGTGAAAAGTTGGATATGTTTGACATGTTTGCAGTATAAATCATGGGGGGATGTTAAATACTATACTGTTTATTTATGCTACAAACATGGGCTGTTGGTTGTGTTGCTTAATGGACAAGTTTGTTATATTGGTATTAACTTGTTGGCGTAAGGTCTTTGTGGTGTGCAGGAGAAAGTATAAGGTGCAGAGTGTAAATTCTCAGGGGTTATTATGAAAGTTTGGTTTGTCTGTGTATATAGGAGGAGAGAGAGAAGAAGCAGTTCAGTGTTCAAGATATTTTAGGGTTACATGCTCTGGATCTCAGTTGTCTCTCCTGTTCATATATTGTTGTAGTGATTTCATTGTAGAAATCACAGTTGTGTAGCAGAGATCTTGATATCTCTATGTACAGTTTCAGTTGTTTTGTTTGGTTATTCAACAGATATTACTGATCTGTTGTGTTTGGTTGTTGTACTTTATAGATCTCATCATCTTGAGATCTAGGGTTTGGTTTGGGTGATTTCTGGGTTGGCTTAACATAATAAAAGTTTTACGTCAATGTTTTGCCACTTTATCAGGTGTTATTGTTTCTATACTTGTAGTTCTTTACTTCATACAAATTTTACAATGGTGGCTATTATGTTGCAGGTCTGTAAATAAAAGAAGTAAAACTTTGGGAGTGTTTAGCTTAGCTTTTCAAAACTCTAATTTGGCTAAAATAAGCACTCCCAACACCCCCTTTACCTTTAACCTGTTTCACCAAACCCGAGCTAAAACAACTTCAAATTCCCCCTTTCAGCTCGCAAATAACTTTGATATCACTCGCGGATGACAAAGCGCAAACCACCTGTGCTTTCCTTTGTGAGAACCGTTACCAATAAGGCAATTTCGCTTGAAATAGTTACACTCTCTCTATATTTTTAACGAGAATGGAATGGATGGGAATTAGATGGGGCGGCTGGGAGGCTCCTATTTCATATTAGAGTTGTAGCCAATGTTTTAAATACCGGTATGAATCGCCTGAACCAATAAACCGGATACCGGACAAGGGCCAGTACGATAAAGGGAAGTAAAATCAGAATACGATATGTCTTATGTACTGATGGCAAATCTGGTTCTACCAGTTCAAATCGTTGAACAAGCTTGCATTATCTTAAAAAAATTAACTTGTAAATTTTAATAAAATACGATATTAAGGTAATATTGACTTTCCATATTTGCGATAATTAACCTATTTCCTTCCATTCTAATATTTCATCGCTGTTGGAACTGTTACCCATCTTGTTCAATGTAATATTGTTTATAAGTAATAAAAATACTTAATATTTTACAAGATTATAAATACTTTTTAGATAAAATCATGATCAGTTACATAAATCTTAAATGAGAATAGATATATCTTAGATGAATTTGTGTTTTATGAAATTATAGGGTTAACTAATAATCCAATAAACTATTTCATACTCCAACCCGATTTAATTTAAAAACTGATTTTTAAAATATTGGTTGTAGCAATATACCAAAAAAAGTGACCTTTTCAAGTTTTTTTCATAATGGACTTCTTTTTCTTCTCAAAATAGGTCCAATAACAGTTTATGGGTGTTACTCAATGCAAGGGACGATGTGGCTCGCAACAATATTGTAACTTGTATGCAGCCGTACACTAATATATTTATCAAATTGAAATTTTTGGTTTCTTAACTTCCACTTTTACATGTTGGCGATTTTGGTCATTCAGTTATCGTTTTGAAACTTTTAGTCTTTGTGTATTCAATATTTTGGAGATGTTAGTTACAATTTTATAGATCAATGTATATAAATAAAACTAAAAATAAAAATAAATGGAAAGATGTACAATAATCAAATATTATTTTCATAAAAACTAGTTAAAAACGGCAGTATATTTTGTTAACCGGATATGGCATATCCCTGATTTCCCCAAGGGAAAGTGTTAACTTACACCAAGCAGAAGTATACATTTGTAGTCACAAGAAGTTAAATGTAGTCACTAGAAGTTAATCTAATACTTTGTTTTACATTCTTTATGCCCTATCGACTGAAAATAATGGGTGCAAGTGTGGACAATGTCACATCATTGCTACCATAAATATTTACAAATTTATTTTACATTACAAAAAAAAAAAGTAATTAAACGGTGAGTTCATGACCATCAATGACAGGTGACGCTAAGCAATTCACACGTGTTCACCTTCATGCAATGCAAGGATTTAGCTTTCATGAATGTTTGATGTTCATGCTGCTTTCTGAACACACTAAATATTTTTATTTTAGGCAATTCGATCTGTTTTCTTTTTTAATGTTGTAATGTTTCTGGATTCTGGTTGTTGTTTTTTATAGTATATTTTTTTGTGGCCGTTTTGGCTACGTTGAGTCGAGCAAAACTGGTGGAAATAAATGAGATAAAGAGTGTTTCAACTTACAAGTTCGATGGAACATTAAGAATATTCTTAGGATTTATGAACAATTTATAGGAGATTGGATTTTTGGTAAAAGGAAGTGTCAAAAATGGCTTCTTCCCAAGGTATTTCTTGGTCGATTAAGGAGGGTTCGGCTCTTGATACCTTGCCGGTGTATGTAAAGGAGCTAATGGCCGGAGGTGTCGCTGGAGGATTTTCCAAATCCGCGGTTGCTCCATTGGAAAGGATCAAGATCTTGGTGCAGGTAGGATTTCGATATTCGACTTTCTTTCTTGCTGTCACTGCCAGACCTATGTTGATGGGTGCGGCGCGCCTCTTGAAAAAAAAATTTAGTGTATTTTTAGGCAAAAATCTGATCGCACCCATTGAAAATATGGTTGAAAACCCCTCATCTACATCACTAGAAAATAATTTATGGGTCTGCCACTGGTCACTGCTAGAAAACAGGATCATTTCTGAAGTCAATATTCGTCAGAAATGTGTAGAAAACAGCATTTACCAACAGCCTTTGACAAAAAAAAGTTGATTTCATAGGAAAAACGTGAGAAAAATTTCCCAACAAATTTTTCCTACACGTTAACATATAATAATAATTTTTTTTTGTCGGAAAATGTCAGAAAATTCCGACATTGAGGCGTCATAACTATAATAAAAATATTTTTTTGTTGGAAAATGGTCGGAACTATGTCATTAAGTTTGGGTTCTATGCCGTGTTTTGTTTGAAATATGTAAGAATTTTTGACCTTTCATTTCCATCCGAATTTTTAGTAGGAAAATGTCCACCGGTGTGTTTGAGTTCACTGATTGTATGTTCAATTATTTGAATATTCAGACACGAACAGAAGGATATCATTCTATGGGAGTCCGTCAATCCCTCAAAAGGCTGCTAAAACATGAAGGGGTTGCAGGGTTCTACAAGTATGGCTTCGACTTTCCTTTTTTTTAATTAAACATAAATTTTCGACAGGATCTAACCAGGTTTTTAATGTTGTTTTAGAGGAAATGGTGCTAGTGTTATTCGAATTATACCATATTCATCGTTATTTTTCATGACATATGAGCGATACAAATGTTGGATGCTAGACAACTACACTATATTTGGATCAGGTTCACTTGTGGATCTTTTAGCCGGTTCAGCAGCCGGTGGGACGGCTATTCTATGCACATATCCCCTTGATTTGGCTCGCACCATACTCGCCCATGAAGTGAGTTCTTGCATGATATACGCGTGTCCTAAGTATGTCTAAAATATTTTTTTTACAAATATTTCACCGTTAGAAAACTAGAAAACTGGCACTTGTGACAAAAAGCACGTTGCAAAATTTGCGACTGAAACCATAATGGACGTAAAATTAGTGACCAACCAATATCTGGTTTGTAAAGCGTCGCAAAATTCATAAAAATAAAAAGTAATTATTACTCAAAATTAATATTGCAAATACTGGTTGCAAATATATGAAAATAAAAAGTTAAAAGCAAAAAAGTTATGGTCGCAAAATAGTCGAAAAAGAAAAGAAAAACCTTAAAAATCAAATTTAAATAGTCAATGGTCGCAAATGCCCGGTCGTAAATGGGTCGCAAAATAGTCACTAGTGCCATCTTTGTTATCATTTCTTATTGGTCTCTACATGGCTTTATAGGTTGTGGACGCAAAAGCAAGTTTGGAGAGTGGTTCTAGAAACTATATTGCACAACCTCGCAACAGTGGCATTAAAAGTGTGTTAGGGGGTGTTTATAGGGAGAGTAGGGTGCGTGGGTTGTATCGAGGCATTGGTATGTTGTATTCATATGCATTGTTATTCTAGTTTTTATTATTAATCTTGAAAACTTTTAAGCGTATGATACATCAGGTCGTTTAAAAAAAAGTATCAATTATTATAGGTCCGACTCTTATGGGCATTCTGCCATATGCTGGTATGCGGTTTTGCATTTATGAAGAACTGAAGAGACATGTTTCCGAGGAGCATCAGAGATCAATCGTAATGAGTCTGTCATGCGGTGCTTTGTCTGGTTTGCTTGGCCAAAGTGTCACTTACCCGTTGGACGTTGTTAAAAGACAGATGCAGGTTGGTTTCAATCTTGATTATATATGACTTGTGTTATTGGTAGCTCTGTCGTTGTTTGTTTGGTGTCGGGGGGTCTCTTTGAAAGCAACATTTCTATCCCTAATGATAGAGGTAACGTCTGCCAGTGCCTGCATCCACTATCCCATACCTTACGAATAGCTTTTCTATCTGTTTGATTTTCTGTGTATGGTTGTTTTTGTTGTTGTTTCATGATTTTTTTATGATGTTATGTGATTGTAGGTTGATAGTGGTAGATACAAGAATACATGGAAGGCATTTACCACAATAGTTTCTGAACAAGGTTGGAGGCAATTGTTTGCTGGCCTCGGTATTAACTACATCAAGGTCATGCACTCAAACTCAATGCATGAGAACAGTGGCGTCTCAAACTGTTGGAGATAAAAAAAAATGTGTTATTCTGTAATGTTTTATTATTAATATTTTTTAAAATTAAATGGGTATTGGGCTCACTAAACCTAATGCCAATGGGCTAACTTCTAAACCAAAAAAAATGTTTTATAAATGGGTCTATCTTGGAGTTGGAGTTGGTATAGGTATACTATTTAAAAAAATAACATATATATGTCGGATTTAAAAAAAACACATGCCTCTGAAATCACGAGCCCTTTGCGGTGTCCTCCCCGCACATCCTCATCACCACCCTGCATGCGAATTAAGTTTCTTTCTAGGTTATTAGCTTATCTTCATGTATGATTATTCTACTCTTTGACCTTTTAGATATAAAAGTTACGAGTAAATGCGTCAAATTTTCTACCTCTTACTTTCTTCATCCACACGTAAGCCTAGAAAAATGGTTCGGGTTGGCTAATGTGTCAAAACAAACATACGTAAAAAATATTAATTGGGTTCAAGATCAGATACGAACGGACCAAATGGTTTGGGTTGAAATGGTCATTTTAGAAAAAAAATCAAAATAGGTTCACACACTATATTTGTTATTATGGCGACTAGTGGCGATGGTGGGGGTGGCGGCAGAGGCAGTGATGGTGGTTGTGGTGATAGTGGTGGTGATGGCGGCACTGTTTGATGGCAAGTGGTTGACAGCGTCAATCAATGGGTAATGCCATCATACATTGGCAGGGTGAATCCATTCTAAGTTTTATAGAAATGACCCATTTAGACATATTGTATAATTTTGGTGAGTTAATGTTATGGACCGATTTGAGATGGTCAATCTCCCGATAGATACCCGTAGAGTGGGTTAGACTCCCATAGAATATTAAAGATAAAGACAATACTTTTGAATAATTTTCTGCTTAAACTCTTCAAATGAAAATTACATCAAGTTAAATATGCAATGAAACAACTACTCACTACCACACACTACTTACTAAAATTATGCAAAAAGGAAGCCATAAAGATGTAAACAATAATGCTACGTGCAAAATGGAAACATAGTTGCATGAGAAAGTGTGCATGGGCTACGTGGATATTAGAAACGTATCAGTTACCAATATGAACCAGTTTAGCTAACAAAATCTAACTAAATCTACTTGTTTATACATAAAAATGGATCATGATTGTTAGCTATATTCATATGCAATGAGCAAATCGTACATACTAACGCGAATTGACCTTTGTTGGCAGATTGTCCCTTCGATGGCGATTGGCTTCGCTACATATGACATGATGAAGTTATGGCTCCACATACCTCCTCGACAAAAAACAAAATCAGCCTCGACTGTTTAAAAAATTTCACCATCAATAGTTTAAAACTATAATGAATTTGCCATGGGTGAAGCCTAGCTTGAAAGTTGATTTGAAGGTTGTATGTAATCCTTTTTATTTGTGGTTTGGGCATTGCATGAAACTAGTGGAAATTATCACCTGTGCGATGCACGGGTGACATGTATTTAGTACAAAATAAAAGCTTATTTACAATGCTATCAGGTTAGGTTAATCACAGAGAACTTGCCTCATGCGATCAAAAAATTAATTGTAGATACAGGCACATGTTTATATTAATAGTACCTATGTAAATTATTATAAAAGGGTGTGCATATTCACACACCTATCTGCCTATTTGGACACCTTCTAGACGGGTCGTCTAGACCTAGACGGGGCGTCTAGGGTTCCTTTCTCCGACCACATTCCTGCCCTCGTAGAATGTCAAATCAGTCACATCAGACGGGGTGTCTAGCCCTAGACGGACCCAGAAGACGACTTGCCCAAGACGGGTCGTCTAGGCCTAGACAACCCGTCCTGTAGGTTGATTTTGACTTTGGTGGTCTGCATGCATGTGAGTAAAGCAGTAAAGTGATACGCCCCGTCTAGACCTAGACGTGGCATATATTTCTTTGTTAAATAGAGCCATGCAGTGCATTTGATATCACAGACAATTTGCACTTCGTCGGAATTCTCTGCGTCTTCTTCTTTGGCTTATATTACTTCATTTGATATCATTCAAAGGTGGTGAAATCTCATCATACTGGGACGACAACTATTTTTTGGGCCGTATTCTGGTGAGTCATGGATGTCCGAAGCCAATCCGGTAACAGTTATTAGGTTAAACTAGTTGTTGATTTAATTATTTACTAATGATGATACCGTTGTTAGGGCGAGACCGTTGTTCCTGATTCTAACGAGCAAGAGGAGGTTGTGTCAAGTGTACAAGGAAATCAAAATAGATCGTTTCTAGATTTGAACAGGCTTCCTCCCGTTGATGAAACATCCCATGTGGATGACTCGTACCAAGTTGAACCATGTTATCCTACGCAACATGGGTTTCCGGATTATGGATACGGGTGTGAATATTTGTCCGTGCAACAACATGGTCCGGATGGATACGGAGGAGACTGTTACGAAAGTTACAATGCAACACATTCTTTGTACGGTCAACAAGTCTATCCTGATGGTGGAGCTATGGTGGTGAGGCACCCCATGCACAGGCAATTCGTACCTCATAGAGACGGTATCAAACCTTATTTATTTATTTTGGGCATTTGAGTAAACATAAAATCTAACATAACGCTATCGATGTTACAGGTTTTCAACTCTCTAGATGAGCTAAAAATCTAGGCACAGGAAACGGCAAAGGCGGATGGTTTCGTTATTGTGGCCCAACGATCAAAGAAAATTGGTGGAAGGACCGTGAGGATATGGCTTGAATGTGACCGTGGTGGTGAACACCATAATACAGCAACGGTTAGAAAAGCTGGAAGCAAGAAAACCGGTTGCCCGTTTACCTGGTGGCTGTGCGAGACCATCCGTATGAAACATGGGGGATAAAAGGGAGAAAGACTGAACATAACCACGAACTCTATGAGGACCTGTCGGGCCACGCGTTTGTATGAAGGTTTGCTCCTAACGAATACATATTGATCGAGCAACTGGCAGTTCAAAACATGGAGCTGCACAGAATTTTTCAAACGATAAGGAAGCAGTTCCCCGACAGTTTCCATGTTCCGAAAGACGTTCAAAACGCAGTTCAGAAGATTAGGGCCGAACAAAGATACGGACTGACTCACATGCAGTCGCTAGAAAACATCCTTATCACAAACGAATTTATTTACGAGACACGGGAGGAACCCGGAATAGAGGTCGTTACAGAGATCTTCTTTGTTCATCCCTACTCGAGTGAAATGTGGCGTGCGTTCTCGCATGTTTTGCTTATCGATTCCATGTACAAGACGAACGTATACAACCTGCCATTTATCCAGATAGTTGGTATGACGCCCACCAACTCGTTTTGTATTGCGCATGCCGTTATCTGCAAAGAACGTACTGATAACTTTGTATGAGTGCTTTACAGGATCAGGTCAATGTTGGACGAATGTATGGAGTCACATGTGATTGTAACGGATAAAGACCTGGCCTTAATTAACACGTGTGCTAAAGTTTTTCCAAACGCCTCTCGATATCTTTGCAGGTTTCACATACAACAGAATATTTGTAAGCACTGCAAGAGCGCATTCATAGAAGAAGACTGGCAAAAAATTTTATCATCCAGGGGAGAGATTGTGTGAGTCTCCATCAATACCCATATATGAGTACAGCTTGCGCAACCTGCAAAAGCGACTCGTGGAGTGCAAACGTTCAAGTAAGTTTTTGTAATAAAAGGTTACCTACCTATGTACATTTAACTAATTAGTAATACTTTTTAGGGGTGTTTACATAACTGGCTTAAAGACTACAAGGAAATGTTTGTTTTTGTGTGGACTGATCAGAGTCGCAACTTCAGGCAGCGTACCGCAAACAGAGTTGAGAGTCAACACGCGAATTTAAAGAGATATGTCCAAGATAGGAGCTCGCTGGACCGTATAGTAGGTTGTGTCAAGGATATAGTTGAAATACAATACGGGGAGATAAGGAGGAGCTTTCGAGAAAGCATCGAAAAAATAATGAACCACCACATAAACCTGTTATTTGACCACCTACATGGAAAAGTTTCCCATACAGCGCTTGACTTGTTGAGTGGAGAGTTACTTAGGAAACTAGACGTGTTGCAGCGCTTGCATTCATCTTGTGGATGTCAGATGTGGTACAGTTGTGGGTTGCCATGTGCTTGTAGGCTAGAAGAGTACGTACGTGCAGGTCATACTTGCTAAATGTGAAGCGATGTGTGTTATATATGTCCGTTATTCATGTGACTTAAAACAGTGCGTTGTTTTAACTGTGCAGAGCGTCCGATTCAACTCGAAGACGTAGACATCTTCTGGCAGAAGCTTAACTTTCAGCCATGTAAATTGATATCGGATGACGTTGATGTAGTAGAAGAGCTGAACGTTGTTCGGCAACAGTTAGAGTCACACCCCCTGCTCAGAAAAAAATCTTGCTGGGAAAGATTAAAGCGGTGTTGACTCCAACCAAAACCATCAAGAAACCACCGGTTGTCCAACAAAATACTCGTGGACGACCAACAACAAAGCAAGCACAACTTCGGTTTGACGATGCCCCCCGCCATAGCTCGTACGTTCCGTCCCAGGGTTCCCAGCAAAGTACATACGATGCCCCCCGCCACAGCTCGTATGTTCCGTCGCAGGCCACTCAACAGTCGGTCATAAAGTCTCAAAAACCCAGAGCGGGGTGAAGTCGTTCAACGACTTCTAAACAAAGAGAGATTTAAGACGATAACGGTTTTCCCTTAATAGTGGGCGATGAGTATGTGTCAACAATCAAACGGTTTAAGTCTCTCCTTCTTACATTGTTTCACCCGTACATCTCCTGCATACAAGATGTGAGGCCAGACGGTCATTGTGGGTTTTGGTCTATGGCTGTGGCCTTGGGTATGGGAGAACGTGCGTGGAGCCACATTCGAAAAGACCTTCTACCGGAGATGGATCAGAACGCATCGATCTGGGCGCCAATATTTAAAGCATGGGAGGAAGGCTACTTTTACACGCATCGTCAAAGCCTAATCTGGGATTCAGTGGAGCGTTGTCCCCCCCCCCACACACTGGATGGACTTCCCCCACGTAGGGCTTCTTATCACACAAAGTTACGGTATCGTGGTTCACCTGTTAAGCATCGATGGTTGTTCCACCTTCTTCCCGATAATGAATCCTTCGACGGATCGAGAACCACGAACGATAACGCTTGCACATTTTAACAATAACCACTTCATACATACTATGCTGGAAGGCCAGTTTCCAATGCCGACAGTAAACGGGCAATGGTTGGCCTACCGAAGTGCCGCTGCAGAACAATGGCTATACATGTACACGCCCCGTTTAGAATGTTATACCTCGATAATGAATCCCACACCAAATTCAAACCCAAGTATTAATTACGTCGACAGTGAATCGGATGAATGAGGTTTTGTATAGCTAATACGTTTTTTGTATACCTAATAAGAGCTTTTGTATAATTATTAAGATTTGTTATCATTAATATGAATTTTTATAAGTTTGTTTATAATTAATATGATTTTCTGTGGAAAAGGGGAAAGAGCACAAAAAAATTTGGCATATATGGCTCGTCTAGACCTAGACGGGCAGTCTTTTTTTTTTTTTTTGCCATAAGACCATTTTAACCCTGGATTGCACTCCGTCTAGGCCTAAACAGGGCAAAAGGGTAATATTGTCGAACTAGACGACCGTTATGACCTAGACGTTGCGTACCTTTTGAGCGACAACTTTGAAAGTGGCAACTTTTGAATTTTAAATGGAGATGGTAAATTACCATTTTACCCCTGAATTGCCACCCGTCTAGGCCTAATTCAGGGGTAAAATGGTAATTAACCACTCCGAGCTGTAAAGGACTCAGGTGGTTAATTACCATTTTACCCCTGAATTAGGCCTAGATGGGTAACCATTCAGGGGTAAAATGGTAATTCACCATAGATCCCGTACGTGTCGTCTAGACTTGTACGCGACGTCTATGGTGAATTACCATTTTGCCCCTGAATGGCCACTCGTCTAGACCTAATTGAGGGGTAAAATGGTAATTAACCACCCGAGTCCTTTAAAGCTCAGAGTGGTTAATTACCATTTTACCCCTGAATTAGGCCTAGACGGGTGGCAATTCAGGGGTAAAATGGTCTTTCATCATTTATACTAGACGGGTCGTCTAGTCCTAGACGACCCGTCTATGCATCGTATATGACTGGCCAGGCTAGACGCCCAGCCATATACGACCAGAAACCAAAACACACACAGATACGTATTTGCTCCAGTTCAGTGTATTTGGACCGTATTTTTTGCGAATTCAAGCATCTCTGGTACGTATTCAAACCTATACTTCAATAATCTTTAATGTATTATGCATTTAGTCGTATACTGTGTGTGAATTTGATGTTTTTTGGGGTTTATTGGTTGTGTTCTTCAAGTATTTGGGTTTTTAGATGAACAAGAGGGGCGTCTAACCCTAGACGATCATAATATTTTTTTCTTTTATTTAACTTATATAATTTATTATTTTAATAGTATGTGTTATTATTTGGTTTATTGTTATTATTTGTGTTATTTTATCGCAGATTAGTTATGGACGAGATTGCAGATCCGATACACGGGGACCCACATCCGCTTGGTCTGCGACGGGCCCGCCAGCGCTGGCGGATCCGTTACACGACTGATGTATAAGAATTTATACATCTTTTAAACGTCAAATATTCCCCATTTATGCGAGAGCTCGTTGTATTTTCATTGATCTTTATACTCATTTGAGTTGTTTGTGAAAATACAGGTCCGGGCTTCGGCCTAGTGATGAAACGAAGGCTTTGGGAGCAAAATGGAGCAAAAATGGAACTTTCCAGCAAAACTGCCAGATATGGCACAACCGTGCCACTCCTAAGCACGACCGTGCCAAGCCTCCGGAGACTGGCACTATTATCAGCACTATCAACAACCAGCGCAAACCAGACCAGTCCAAGAACTGGCACGGTCGTGCCAAACCCACGCACGACCGTGCTCGTGTCACCTCAACTTCTGATTAGCTCATTCCCGAGATCGAAATAATCATTGCCGAATACGTCATCGATAAGCACGACCATGCCACCATTTGGCATGATCGTGCCACCTTGGGGAAATTTTGGCGGGATCTTTCCGGATTTGGTAGCAAACATGGTCAACAGTTCAGAAAGGTGTCTAACATTTACCAAGCACGACCGTGCTAAAAGGTGGCACGGTCATGCCAACTCGCCAGTAGCATAAATTCATAGTTTGAGCTCATTTGAAGGAGAGTTGGAGCATTTTGGTAAACTTTTCTCTCAAGATTCTGGTCTTGGAAGCTTGAAGAGTCAAGAATGAGCCTTGAGGAAGGTTGTATCACTTGAATATCAACTCATTTTATCATTTAGTTGTCTTAAACATTAGTTAACCACTTGTTATTTATGAACAATTTAAATTATCTTGCATTTAATTTAGTTGTCATGAGCCTTATAGGCTAAACAATTGTGTTGCTTAAACATTGTTGAAGCTAATGAATATGTGATAATATGGGGATAGATGTGGTGATTGTTGTTTGTTAGTGTTCATGGTGATATTTAATCTTGTTCTTGGAGTTTATGTTCATGTTTAAAGTCCTTGTTCTTGAATGTTTGGTCATAAGTATTTACATGTTGTGTAGGAAAGCCCATGTAGAGATTATGATTGTTGAATCTTGTTAACTGTTGATATGATTCATAGCATGAAACTAGGAATGGTAATTGCTAACATGATTAGAATGGTGATTTGAACATGTGTATTTAATTCTTGCATTTAGATTTGGAAAAATCATACGAATGTTTATATGGATTCTATAGTTGTGTTTATGTTGGTTTGATGATTTAGGCCAAGATTGTTATCTAGCATAACCATGCTTGTGATTCATATCAAGAACATGATGAAGATGTCATTTACTTGAAACCAAGTTAGGGTGATTAGTGTGTTGTTCATATTAGTTTTCCTTGACTTGTAGAGTTAGGAGTTTTGACAAACAAATAACTCATTATTAAAGATGAACATCAACTTAGCAAGTAAACTTAAAAGAATGAATCTTAGGTGATTAGAATGTTGTTTCATTGCAATTTTCCCAAGATTTATAAAACTAGGAAACCTTAAATGGAAACTTAGTTGAATTTAGAACTTGCATCACCACTAGTTTTCCTTAATTGTTGTCAAATGTTTATTAGTGGATACCTAGTTTAAGCAACCTATCTTAATTATCGTTCTTTCTTAATTTAGTTAGTTAAGTGTTATTTTTGCATGATAGTTTAAAGTCAAGAAATCAACTCATCTATTGAAAAGGCTTAAAAGTAACAAGGGTTTAGTATTAAGACACCGCGTCCGCAAATTGATACCCGGTTCTTACCAATTGACTATACTACCCTCTGACGGGTACACTTGCCCTATAGTGTGTGTAGTTAGTTTTTAAGTAAAAACCATTTTAAAACCCAATTTGTGTGAAAGAAAATTATAACGATAAAAATATATTCAATTCATGCACATCAACGACCACACCTATCTTGAGTTCCCTGCCCGACACCGAGGCCGCCCGTTTTTGCGGGAAGCTACGCCGGATGCAGTCGATCGCAGGCAGTCGACTGGGATGCGATCGAGGCGATTGGTGAGACGCTGAGACTACAATTTTTCGTTCCTGTTGATTCCCCATGGCACAGTCTGTTTGACTTAGCTGGCACACTGAGTTATAGGGAGCTGCTCATCGAGTTCCTGTCGACACTCACTTTCACCCTCCACGGGTCGACTAGCCGCCTCCCCAGCCACAGGGTCCTCCCCTCCGCCTGAGGTTTCATTTAGGCTTGCTGGTGTGTGGCGCTCGATGACGCTTGCTGAGTTTGCCATGCATAGCGGTATATACCTGCAGGAGGAGATTGCTATGTATATTTATACGAATGGGCTAGTCGTGGTGGATAGACCCACTCTTTTGGGATTTTGGGAGGTGGTCGCAGGGCATGACATTGGGAGCTTGTCAGGGTGAAGGGGAGGATTTCACACGTTGCCTACCCGTTGTACAGGTACGTACGTTTATTACGGTAATTATTTGATTATTATTGCTATGAATTAATTCCCATGTTTTGCTAATATTATGTGCAGGTATCTACGTCGGATGCTCGCTACGTCTATTACCGCTCGCGGACACAGCCGTGAGTGGTGTACGAGCACCGATTTATTTTTCTACTATTGCCTACTGTATAAGATGTCGTGCGCACTTGCGCACGGTCTCGCCCAGTACTTCGCCTTCGCCCATCACCAGCAGGAGTGCGGCTATTTGTACGACGAGGCGTACGTCACCGTGATTGCCTGGTCGTTAGGTCATCTGCCGGAGACAGACCCACACTTGTAACCGCCCATACCATCGACGCGGATGGGTTTTCAGAACTTCGGGGGATGAAGCTGGTGAAGAGGTTCGACGTGCTAGGCGAGCGGTTTAAAACCCGCGCAGGTGAGCCATGGGTTCCGGAGCCGCTGCCAGTTAAGTTCGATCCAGTCTATCCACCGGCATATGAGGCAACGGTCGTCCAGGAGCCTCCGGTGGATTTAGACGGACCGGCACTGCCACCGCCACCACCGCTCACGGGGCGCCACAGTTTACGCAGCACGTTATTCCAGGTCATGCCCCGGGAGGTGCAGCATTCACGCGCTTACGAGTCGATGTCGATAGGCTATGGATTGTCACACCCCAACCGATGGCGGAAACATCGGAGTGAGACGAACTAGATTGCTCGAGACATCATAACACTATTTGCGATTATATTTAATTTAATCAACCCATTTCATTTCATAGCATCAAAATTGTCAAGTTACATCAAATATCCAAATACAAGTAACAACAACAAAATACACTCAACAATAACATAATGATTAACTTAGTATTCTACGCGTGTTTTTATGCCATTCCTACGAAGTTCCATCATAACAACTTCATCAACCTGCAACATGTTAAAAAGTATAGTTCAATAACAAAGTATTGGCGGTACACAAGTTTAATATCATAGCATAATTATTAAAACCGTTTAAAGAATTCCACATGAATAGCTAGCATACAAGATAAATGTAAAAAAAAAAGGCATGTGAATCTGCAAGTCAATCCTCTAGTGTACCACAAAATAGATTTAAAACTTAACATTGACCATAAGAATAAGGGCGGTGCGTTACTCCTATGGCGCTATACATGTTAAGGGAGGCTTGATCGAAGTTAATGACATTTAGATCACATAAGAATATACCAAGTAACAATTCAAGTAGCATAAGACTAAAGCATGTTTGATGGATTTTTGTGTGTAATCATAGAATAAAAGTGTGATGTAGTGTAATTTGGTAATTTAACATATTGCACCCAAATAGTGTAAAGCATAAAAAAGGTGTCGAGTGTACTCACGGTTTTGCAAAGTAATTTCCGTGAAAGCGTTAGGTTATTTTAGGAGAATGAACACCAAGTTATCCTACACAAGGAAACCTAGGTGTGTGAGTATTAGATTGACGATGGAGTTTGATGAGTTTAGGAATTAAAGTATGCAAAAAGTATGTATAAGCAAAAGTATTTATCTAGACGTTAACGCTCGTTTTTGACACTATAAGCCCCGAAGGGTGTTTGTGTTTTTATGGGTCATGCCCAATAGAATCGTAACGATGGTTAGGTCTAAGATAAAATAACTATTTCTAGGACAAGTAACCATATGGTCATTGTCAAAGGTTTGGTTATATTAAGTATTTACATATATAGTTATAATATTACTAATTTATCATAGAGTTCATGTAGTTCATGTAACATCCGTAAAAAAAAACCGGATTTACCAAACCCGCTCCGTTTATTAACCGAACAATCAGTTAAAAATTTCTTTGCGTATTTAATGCCCAAATTAATTTTAAACGATACATAATTAATAAGTATATTGGAATATATAATTTATATTTGAAAAAGTATTAAAAATAAGGAAATAAAAATAAAAAGCTGCTGCCGGGTTTCGAACCCGGGTCAGCCAGCCATTCAGCACAACGCCTTAACACTCAACCCTCCAACCACTGCGCCACTTATGTTTCTTGTTAAATATTGGAAACAATTAATACATAAAATAAATCTCGCATTCAAATACCGACGCGCCCAATCGCAGTCGTCGGAAATCCCGGCGATCTCGCGAGATTGGACGGTTTCTTCAGTTTTAACGTAAACCTTAACTATGACATCGGTTATAACCGACGTCTGAACCGCGATGCAAGTCATAATCGCCGGGAAACGTAATGACCGACGAATCAAGACGGAAATAGGACCAAATTCATCGATGTCCTGCCTTATAAATACCCCCTCAAACCTCTGCTAGCTTTTTCGCTCACAATCACACCCTTACCCGACGTAATTCCGCTCGCCGGAAAAGTTCTGCAACTCGCCGGAAAACCGAGCCTTTCACCTTTGAGCCTTACTGAACCCCCAGAGCTCATACTGAAGCCACCTACACTCACCTCAAGCTCGCTGAAGACCCTCTGCCGCAAGACACACGTCGCCGGAATAGTTTGCTGTCACCGGAGTTTCGCCGGCGAAACAGAGGAGCCACTGTTCGGTATATCTAACACTTAATCTTTCATTCTTTTTATTAATCTCACATGTAATTAACCACCAGACACTAACGAACTTGATAAAAACTTCGAACCAGTCGGACTTCCGATTCTGGTTAAGATTAATGAAGAAGATGAAGTTTCAGTAGATATATGTTTAATTAAAATCAAGATATATCTCGGGTTAGACACACAGTCCAGCGGTGGACTGTGTGCACATAAACACGCAAACGTCTCGAGTTTGATTCTTGTCCCACACACACTCGCCATAATAAAAATGTCCCTTTTTTTAACCGAACCGGAGTCACCACTTATAGATGCTAAGTTTAATAACAACCGGAATAATAACCAAGATAGACACACAGTCCAGTGGTGGACGGTGTGCGCGTTTAAAACACAGGTCACGAGTTCGAGTCCGGACTACCACACCGGTCCGAACAAATATCAAACTTTTTATATAAGGCAGAAACGAAATAAGGTAGTTTGTATATAAGTATAATAAAAATCAGTTTATTTAACAAGTTAGACACACAGTCCAGCGGTGGACTGTGTGTTAACCTAAGTCACAGGTCCCGGGTTCGAGACCTGTGGAGAGCACCGGTTCGACGCATTAAATCGTTTTTAAAAATAGATGATTTTCAGTTTCATTTAATTAGTATATAAATATAATTAAAAACAGAAATATTTCGGGTTAGACACGTAGCTCAGTTGGTAGAGCTGCGTGCACGCGAATGGGAGGTCTCGGGTTCGAGCCTCACCCGGCGCAAACAATTTCACAGCCTGACCGGTCAACAGGTCAACAATTCAACGGTCAACAAGTCAACGGTCAACGGTCAACTGTCGCAAAAAGTCAACTTTTTTTTATTATTTTTATTTATTTATTTTATTTAAAAATCAATTAAAAATACTTAAAAATAACATTTTTAAGGTTAGAAAATAGCCTTAAACTCACAAAAATATATCCAATCATCCTACTAAAATTGATTAATAAAATCCCATTATTTACCAAACCATTATGTTATTATCTAGGTTAGTTTCACTCGTGGTTAAATCCAACTTCGTGCGTATTCATCATCATCAACCGAACGCACCCAATGTGAGTGAATCTTACAACTCCCCTTTTTAATTACACGTTTTGGGGTGTGTCATGTGTCACCAAAATTAACTCGTTTATTTAAACTTGTGCCATACCATATTGTGATCTAAAATTAGATTATATATATTGTTTGTACTTATGTATTTCATATTGTCAAGTTATATGCAATTCATTCATTAGGCCCATCAGTTCCTCGTGAGAGACGAGTTGAGCAACGCGTGCCTCAAAACAAATCCATTATTGTTCGTGTGTGTATTATTTAGTTTATATTGTTTCTAGTTACGTATTTCATATGGTCAAGTATATGCAAATCATTCATTAGGCCCATCAGTTCCTCGTGGGAGACGAGTTGAGCAACGCGTGCCTCAAAACGATCCATTATTGTTCATGTGTGCATTATTTAATATTAAATGATTGGTGAGTAAGTTTACATCTATTTTTACTCATGTGTGGTTGTGCACTTTATTTTATAATCAATTAAATAAACTTGTTCAAATGTTTTTCATAGGATTCACTCGCCAACTTTTTGTTGATCCAAAAACCATTTTTACACATGATACAGGTAAACAGGATGAAGCAAGGAAACTTAGGAAATGCCTTAGAAGAAAACAATGAAGCCTAGATTGATGTTTAGGACATGATGTAATTATGATTGTATATTTCTCATTAAAATGTATTAATGAATATGAAACGTTATAATAAATGTCATGAGCTTTGATGATAACTCAATCATGCCCCGATCACCTTTTCCGCTGCGGGTCGGGGTGTGACAGATTGGTATCAGAGCCATGACTATAGGGATATAGGATAGGTTATTAGACCCTTAGAGCCTATACTATAGTTGCCTAAATTTTAATTGTTTAGGTGGTTACATACAAACTTATGATGTTTATTTGTTTCATATTTGTTTATACTTACAGTCAAACATACATACTTACATACACATTCATCATACATATTTCAATGTTCATATATTCAAATCATTTTCATACTCTCGTTATTCAAAGATTTTGTCGCAATTTTCAAATCCCATCAAAGTGAGTTCTGCGACAGGCATGTAGTAACTGGAAGGGTACAAGTACCGGTAGTCGGAACGTCCTGTCTAGGTTGGCATTCGTATAAATCCAATATAACGGACCAGTTTGCCTACCTGGGGACTAACGATGAGAGTACGAAGGACCTATTAGGCCAAAGCATGCCACACCAAACGTCGTTCGAACTAACCCACTTTGAGGTGTCACCGTGTCTATACCTGGACACATTCCGAATATCATACGTTATATACATATTTCTCGATTTTCTCCGGGTTTTAGTGTACGTAACCAGGCTAACACATGCGAACCATATGAAAAACCCGGTATTCATGGGGGCCCACATGATTACTAAGGTGAAGTATGGCGGCATGCAAGGCCTAATGACGAGCAAAGCCCAAGACATCCTATGGATGTAGTAGATTTATTTTTCTATATTTATTTTATGAATGTTCATTCCTAAATTCGACCCATGAACCCAAAAACATCTCTTGACATGTATTCCTTGTAGATGTTTTCTAGCCTCGCCCGCAGGAAGATGAGAGCAGGAAAAGCTCGCGAGCGCATGGCTGTCCTAATCGCTCAACAAATGGCTGCCGTAATACCCAACATTGTAATCCAAGTCCAACAAGCACTTACCGCTAATCCTATCAATCAAGAAGATCAACACGTTATCAACCCTCCCCCAAATACCACTAAATGCACCTACAAGCATTTCAAATCCTGCGACCCTCCAAAATACGAAGGGACTGAAGGTGTCACCGCTCTCCTCCATTGGTTTGAAGAAATGGAGAACACTTTTCTAAATTGCGATTGCCCCGGTGATCGCAAGGTGCGATATGCTACTGGTCGTTTATATGGAATAGCCCTTACTTGGTGGAATACAGAGAAGGCCAAACGAGGCGTTGAAGATGCTATGACTTTGACTTGGGAAGAGTTGAAGGAAATCATGACAAGACGGTTTTACCTTAGGAGCGAAATCAAGAAATTAGAAGATGAGTTCTATTCGTTGAAGCAAAAGGAGGGCGACCACACCACATACAACAAAAGATTCCTCGAGTTAAATCAAATGGTTCCCAACTTGTTCACTCCCCTCTACCGTTTGATCGAGCACCACATTCGAGGTCTTCCGTCAAAAATTCAAGACTCTGTAATAAGTACCACGCCTGCAACTTTGGAAGCAGCAATGGAGTTAGCTACAGAGCTCACCGAAAACCGAATCCGGAACAAAGACTTCAAGGAGGAGAAGAAGAAGGATAAGGCATCGACTGAAACTTCAAACTCCACCCAAACCGAATCCCCTTCTCAACCCATTGCTAAGAGAAAAAGAGACGGGCAACTTTTCGCTACTACCTAACGTAATCAACCAGTTTTACAAGCCATACCAATCCAAGCAGTCCCAATCACTCAAATCGCACCCAACTCAACTTACCCAAATAAGAAACCATACCTTGGACCTCACCCTCGATGTAACACCTGTTTTTATCACCATCCATCTACCTTACCTTGTCGACTATGTGCGAATTGTGGACGCTACGGTCATTTGAGCAAGGTTTGCCGCACCCCTCAAAACCAAAACCCTCCCCCTACTCAAAACATGATCCAAACCTATCAACAACCCCAATACCCCATGTTCCCATATATTCGAGCTTGTTTTAATTGTGGCGATCCTACCCACTTTAGGAACACGTGCCCTCGATTGGTTAACATCATAAACGCTCAAGCTCAATCAAACCCAGTTAACCAAGTAAATCAAGAAAACCCAATCACTAGGCCACCAGCAAGAGGAAGAGTTTTCAACATCAACGCCAATCATGTCGAAGATAATGACGGCCCAAACGAAAACACCCAACTAGTCCTCTTCACCGAAAATCAAGATTCAACTCCTATCGTTTAGTTTTATGTTTTTCTTTATGTTTTAGAATCACATAGAACCAATCATAACTTAAGGATAAAGCCAATGAAATTTTGACAAGGATATGGTGGATACGCCGCTGGTACTTCCTATATATAAGTATTCTTGTCAAAGGATCGGAGGCATTATCAGGCGGTTATGAGAGGTTCCATGTGTAAACTGTTTGTGTGATTATTGTTTAGATTAAATTTTTCATTTTCAGTACATGCAATACGATCGGCTCCGTTTGATTGAGCCTTGATCGCACAGACATTTTTCATTTTCAGTACATGCAATACGATCGGCTCCGTTTGATTGAGCCTTGATCGCACAGACATTTTTCATTTTGTTGTGTTTGTTGTAGAGTCACATAGAACTAATCATAATTTGCGGATAAAGTCAATGAAAATTTGATAATTTGCGGATAAAGTCAATGAAAATTTGACAAGAATATGGTGGATACGCCGCTGGTACTTCCTATATATAAGTATTCTTGTCAAAGGATCAGAGGCATTATCTGGCGGTTATGAGAGGTTCCGTGTATAAACTGTTTGAGTGATTATTGTTTAGATTAAATTTATTATTTTCAGTACATGCAATACGATCGGCTCCGTTTGATTGAGCCTTGATCGCACAGACATTTTTCATTTTCAGTACATGCAATACGATCGGCTCCGTTTGATTGAGCCTTGATCGCACATACATTTTTCATTTTCAGTACATGCAATATGATCTTGTGGTTGTTGTGTTTGTTGTAGAGTCACATAGAACTAATCATAACTTGCGGATAAAGTCAATGAAAATTTTACGAGAATATGGTGGATACGCTGCTGGTACTTCCTATATATAAGTATTCTTGTCAAAGGATCAGAGGCATTATCAGGCGGTTATGAGAAGTTCCATGTAGGATTTAGTATGTTTTGGTTGAAGTTTGTTCATCATACATTTCAGTGTATTCAATTTCATCATTTATAGAAGTTGAGCTATGTCTCACTTCCACAATAACTAACCTCTCCATCATAACAAACGAGAGAGGTACTTTCATCATTCAAACATGTATACTATCAGAATTTAGACTCAAGCTGTGGTTGTTGTGTTGTTTATGTTTTAGAGTCACGTAGGACTAATCATAAATCACTGATAAAACCAATGAAAATTTGACGAGAATATGGTGGATACGCCGCTGGTACTTCCTATATATAAGTATTCTTGTCAAAGGATCAGAGGCATTGTCAGGCGGTTATGAGAAGTTCTATGTAGGATTTAGTAATTTCTTGGTAACTAATCATAACTTGCGGATAAAACCAACGAAAATTTGACGAGAATATGGTGGATACGCCGCTGGTACTTCCTATATATAAGTATTCTTGTCAAAGGACCAGAGGCATTATCAGGCGGTTATGAGAAGTTCCATGTAGGATTTAGTATTGTCTTGGTTGAAATTTGTGTTACATTTATATCATCTCGCCATTTAAAGAAATTGGATTGTGTTCCATTTCTACATAAACTAACCTCTCCATCATAACAAACAAGAGAGGAACTGTCACCATTCAAACATGTATGCTATCAGAATGTGGACTCAAATATTGGTTGTTGTGTTTATTTATGTTTTAGAGTTATATCATAGAACCAATCATAACTTACTGATAAAACCAATGAAAATTTGACAAGAATATGGTGGATACGCCGCTGGTACTTCCTATATATAAGTATTATTGTCAAAGGATCAGAGGCGTTGTTAGACGGTTATGAGAAGTTCTATGTAGGATTTAGTAATTTCTTGGTACATTGGTTGTGGCGTTTATTTATGTTCTAGAGTCACATCATAGAACCAATCATAACTTACTGATAAAACCAATGAAAATTTGACAAGAATATGGTGGATACGCCGCTGGTACTTCCTATATATAAGTATTCTTGTCAAAGGATCAGAGGTATTGTTAGACGGTTATGAGAAGTTCCATGTAGGTTGTAGTATTAGAAGTTTTGCTTTAGGATATAACCATATCCTTCCAAACATATCAAAACTCTTACGCATGATATCATAGTTAGCGAATCAACTCTGCTTATCAATATTTTTACCATAGGCAACAAAAAGCGATTCCTGTAACAGGGTACTTAACCCTTACAAGGGACGTTACCGCCTCAAACAAAAACTTAAACTCTTACTCTTTTTCTAAGCATGTAACTGTCAAACTAAACACCATCATTTTTTTAGTCAAATATATCACTACTTAAATTTCGGGACGAAATTTCTAAAAAGCAGGGGATATTGTAACATCCGTAAAAAAAACAGGATTTACAAAACCCGCTCCGTTTATTAACCGAACAATCAGTTAAAAATTTCTTTGCGTATTTAATGCCCAAATTAATTTTAAACGATACATAATTAATAAGTATATTGGAATATATAATTTATATTTGAAAAAGTATTAAAAATAAGGAAATAAAAATAAAAAGCTGCTGCCGGGTTTCCAACCCGGGTCAGCCAGCCATTCAGCACAACGCCTTAACACTCAACCCTCCAACCACTGCGCCACTTATGTTTCTTGTTAAATATTGGAAACAATTAATACATAAAATAAATCTCGAATTCAAATACCGACGCGCCCAACCGCAGTCGTCGGAAATCCCGGCGATCTCGCGAGATTGGACGGTTTCTTCAGTTTTAACGTAAACCTTAACTATGACATCGGTTATAACCGACGTCTGAACCCGCGACGCAAGTCATAACCGCCGGGAAACGTAATGACCGATGAATCAAGACGGAAATAGGACCAAATTCATCGATGTCCTGCCTTATAAATACCCCCTCAAACCTCTGCTAGCTTTTTCGCTCACAATCACACCCTTACCCGACGTAATTCCGCCACTGTTCGATATATCTAACACTTAATCTTTCATTCTTTTTATTAATCTCACATGTAATTAACCACCAGACACTAACGAACTTGATAAAAACTTCGAACCAGTCGGACTTCCGATTCTGGTTAAGATTAACGAAGAAGATGAAGTTTCAGTAGATATATGTTTAATTAAAATCAAGTTATATCTCGGGTTAGACACACAGTCCAGCGGTGGACTGTGTGCACATAAACACGCAAACGTCTCGAGTTCGATTCTTGTCCCACGCACACTCGCCTTAATAAAAATGTCCCTTTTTTTAACCGAATCGGAGTCACCATTGATAGATGTTAAGTTTAATAAAAACCGGAATAATAACCAAGATAGACACACAGTCCAGTGGTGGACTGTGTGCGCGTTTAAAACACAGGTCACGAGTTCGAGTCCGGACTACCACACCGGTCCGAACAAATATCAAACTTTTTATATAAGGCAGAAACGAAATAAGGTAGTTTGTATATAAGTATAATAAAAATCAGTTTATTTAACAAGTTAGACACACAGTCTAGCGGTGGACTGTGTGTTAACCTAAGTCACAGGTCCCGGGTTCGAGACCTGTGGAGAGCACCGGTTCGACGCATTAAATCGTTTTTAAAATAGATGATTTTTAGTTTCATTCAATTAGTATATAAATATAATTAAAAACAGAAATATTTCGGGTTAGAAACGTAGCTCAGTTGGTAGAGCTGCGTGCACGCGAATGAAGGTCTCAGGTTCGAGCCTCACCCGGCGCAAACAATTTCACAGCCTGACCGGTCAACAGGTCAACAAGTCAACGGTCAACGGTCAACTGTCGCAAAAAGTCAACTTTTTTTTTATTTTTATTTATTTATTTTATTTAAAATCAATTAAAAATACTTAAAAATAACATTTTTAAGGTTAGAAAATAGCCTTAAACTCACAAAAATATATCCAATCATCCTACTATAATTGATTAATAAAATCTCATTATTTACCAAACCATTATGTTATTATCTAGGTTAGTTTCACTCGTGGTTAAATCCAACTTCGTGCGTATTCATCATCATCAACCGAACGCACCCAATGTGAGTGAATCTTACAACTCCCCTTTTTAATTACACATTTTGGGGTGTGTCATGTGTCACCAAAATTAACTCGTTTATTTAAACTTGTGCCATACCATATTGTGATCTAAACTTAGATTATATATATTGTTTGTACTTATGTATTTCATATTGTCAAGTTATATGCAATTCATTCATTAGGCCAATCAGTTCCTCGTGAGAGACGAGTTGAGCAACGCGTGCCTCAAAACAAATCCATTATTGTTCGTGTGTGTATTATTTAGTTTATATTGTTTGTAGTTACGTATTTCATATGGTCAAGTATATGCAAATCATTCATTAGGCCCATCAGTTCCTCGTGGGAGACGAGTTGAGCAACGCGTACCTCAAAACGATCCATTATTGTTCATGTGTGCATTATTTAATATTAAATGATTGGGAGTAAGTTTACATCTATTTTTACTCATGTGTGGTTGTGCACTTTATTTTATAATCAATTAAATAAACTTGTTTAAATGTTTTTCATAGGATTCACTCGCCAACCTTTTGTTGATCCGAAAACCATTTTTACACATGATACAGGTAAACAAGATGAAGCAAGGAAACTTAGGAAATGCCTTAGAAGAAAACAATGAAGCCTAGATTGATGTTTAGGACATGATGTAATTATGATTGTATATTTCCCATTAAAATGTATTAATGAATATGAAACGTTATAATAAATGTCATGAGCTTTGATGATAACCCAATCATACCCCGATCACCTTTTCCGCTACGGGTCGGGGTGTGACAGTTCATAGATATCATGTAAGTCATATAAGTCATGCATGGAGGTAGGACGATAACTGTCTTAAACCTCTTTCGTAAGATTCACCAATACACAAGATTGTCACAAGGACAATCTGGATGGTCAAGAATTATAGAAATCATCAAGTGAGGGGTGGATTGAAAAGTTGGATAGCCAAGGCCTCCATGTAATCACACCTACACCAACATAAACTTGTAAGCTTGGATGGCTCAACACTTGTGGGTTCGAAACCCTAGTAAAAACCACAAGTTTAGAGGCATGTTTTGCCTCTTGATTTTTTATGAACAAGTCTAGCTAGCTCACTAACCATAAACTTGGTTAGAGGCATAAGTAGCCTAGAGTTGTTATGTTTTAAAAAAAAACAAGTTCAAAAAAAGTTTATAAGTTGAACTTCCAAAACATAAAGTTTGACCCCAAAAATGGTATTTTCCACCTTGGTTTCCATGGAAAACATATGGTAACATCCCATAGGGCTTAGCAAACAATGTTGAGGAAGAAAACACAAAGAAAACCTCAAAAATCTTAAAGTTTAAAGAGATAAAAATGGGTAGAAAATTTATGGCACTTTGGACCTCAAAAATGGTGAGGTTTCACCTTAATTTGCCCAAGCAAACTTGTGAAAACATTCCTAGAGGTTATCCAAGTGTTTTAGAAGAAGAAATAAGGAAGAATTAGTTGAAGAAGTGAGTTAGAACTCACAAAAAAACTCAAATATGGCTGTTGCGTTTTTTGAATATGTTAAGGACTTTGAGAGTGTTTTTGAAGTGTTTGGAGGCTTGTAAAAGTGGGAGATGGATGGGGAGAAAGGTGGTTTATATAGGGAAGGGATTAGGGTTTCAATGGGTTGGGCTTTGGACAAGATTAGTGGGTGTTTAAACTTGAAACAAGCCCAAAAGATCAACATATGGCAACCCTCTTTTTTTGTTAATTAATTTATATAAATGGTTTTAATTGTTATTTAAATAATGTATTTTATATGTAAATCAAGTGTGAAGTGTTTTGGAAGATTAAAACATGATTAAAGGTGTTACATAACCCTAAACATGTCTTGCAAATAATTAACATAAGTGTGACAAGAATCATGGTGCCAAAAGTCTATGCATTTTGCGTTTAACTTGTTGATTGCTTGCTTGATTTGAAAAGTTTAACTTTCATGAATATATGATAAGAATATGCAAGTTGATTCGAAGCTATAAATTGTGTAACGAATGCGTGTATAATCGATCAATTTGATTACAATCAAAGGTTTAGATTTACAATGATTCGGAAATGAAATACGATTACAATGTTTGGACTTTCCAAAAATAGAAACACGAAGCAGACTTGCTAAAAACGGAAAGTTACAAATGCGAAGCGTTACATGGATCTCCTGGGCTGGTGGTTCAGGAGTTACAGGATAGACGCGAGAGAGACGGGTTACCTCCCATACCGCTCCCACCACCTCGAGCACCACATCATCGGCAGCAGCCGCAGCAGCCAGATCCCGACTCCGAATCGTATGCATAGGCGTTTTGTATTTAGTATTCAGCTGTACAAATACATATTGTTATGGATGTATAAAGTTAGGTTATATATGTTATATCTGTTATATTTAACTTTGTTTTCAGTTATTCGATTACTTAATGATTGTTTGTGTTAAATCGACATTGAAATGTAATATGGAAACAACATATAGTACTTGCATTCTTCTTAAAATGTTGAAAACAGTATTAAACTTAAATATTATATTAAAAAAACAAAATGTAAAAACAATTAAATATTTAAACGATCGAAAATGCTAACTTATTTTTATACAATATACAAAACTTTTTAAAAATCTCAAATTACACCTCCAAAAAAATCAACCTCCAACAACAACCAATTTACCGCACCAAAACACCCCCTTTTCACTCTCCAACAACAACCAATTTACCCCACCAAAATACCCCTTTTCCAACTAAAAAAAATTGTGGTCCTAGATGGGTCGTCTAGGTCTAGACGGCCCGTCTACACATATAGATTTCTACGCCCTGCCATGCACCTGCTGACCCCTAAAAATCAGTGCCTAGACGGGTCGTCTAGCCCTAGACAACCCGTCTAGGGCCCAAGGGTGTCCAAATAGGCAGCAGGGGTGTCCGGATAGATTAACCCTTATAAAATGGGTGCAATACATGCCATTTAATTGACACGTGAAAGGTGATACGACTTTCATTAACATAAACTGTAGTTTTACCTCCTCAGGTTTGGGGACAGAATCACATGTTATTCCCTATTTTTTCAAAATCTTGGTGCTTTGCCCCTACACCTACCATATCTTTCTTTTCTTCTCTTCTCCCAAACACTTACATACATTCAACATCTATATCCAGGAAATTAGAGAAAGAAAGTAAGAGATAGATAGAGAGAACACATTCAGAGAGAGAAAGTGAGAGGGAGAGGGAGGATAGTGATGGCGACGATGAAGGGTGCCGACCATGTCCTCCGGCCGGCCACCCCACTGTGAAGACGATAAGGCTAAGGCGGTGTTGTGCGAGTTTCGATGACACATGAACATTCAAGATCAATCGATGAAGTGATTTTTAATTTGTCTCATGAGTTTTGTTTAAGATGTGATTTGCATCCATATATGTGCGGCTAGACCAGAATGGTTAAAGTAGTAGTACTAGTATAAATATAATAATAATAATAATAATAATAATAATAATAATAATAAAAAGTAAACTGCAATTCTGTGTCCCTCAGCTATGTGGTCAGAATCAACATGCAACCTACTAAGGAAACTATGAACGCTTGTCCCATCGTCATTTGCAATTTTCAACAATTTGCATCCTTCCGTCCAACGTCGTCTCTAGTTTAAAGCAAAAAGACTATTTTGCCCTTTTGTCATGTTAATACTCGTCCCTATGATTTCAACTTATTCTCCTAATGTATCCATGTTCTTTACATAATTTTTCCCTCCAAATTCAAATCCCATATTATATATATATATATATATTTATATATATATATAACACAATTACCATACAATTATCATAATCATCAAGTTAATTATCATATATATATATTTATATATATATATATAATATATATATAAATCCATGTGTATAACTCAAACGAAATTTATATGTAACGATATAACCCAACGAAATCCAATCACCAGGTCATCAGTTATAACCAAACGAAACATATAATCCATATATAACAGGTTATATATACAGACACATACTATATTATTATGTAAATAGGAAGGGCAACATAGTAATCACACCTCATTTTCAACATGTACAAGTATTTCAAGCACATGATACAAACATTTGAAGCATTAGGTGTTGAAAGCCATCTTAAAACACGTTGATGTTTTGAGATAGGGTTTCTATCTACCTCTTTCCCCTCATACCTTCTAACGCCGCTAAACGCTTTTACCTTTTCTCTAGATCTAAAACTCAATGATGCGATAAGGTTCTTAAGGTGATTTGTTCCATGTATACCAACCGTTTGTGGAAATTCCTTAGAGAAACTTTGCTTATACACATCAAACTTTCAAAGGGTTTCAAGATTTTGGTGTTTTTTGAAGGTATGGTTGGATATCTCTGATCTTATACACAACTTTTCGGTTTGTTATTATAAATCAAAATGTGTGTTAAGAATTTCAATTGGCAGGAGTAGGGTTGCAAGGTAAGAAGAACTTGAAGGAAATGGTAACCAAGGACAATATTAGAGGAATGCCGGAAGATCTTTAAGGTCTGAAGAGCTTATTTTGGCTTATGGGTTTTCCTCTATCGGGACTAGTTGCGTCAGGGTTTCTATGCAGGTCAACGATCGGGACTATTGTCGTTGGATGAAATGTGTTGGTCAGCGATCGGGGGTTGTGAAGGTGTAATGCGGCGATGGTGTAAGTGAAGGTGCGTTGTGGGTTGTAGCGGTGTAATAGGGTGGTGCTCAGTGGTGCTAGGTGTTGGAGAATGATGCATGGTGGTAGGTGGGTGTATATGATAAGTTGAAGGTTACAAGTGAATAGTGGTGGAAAATGTGGGGTGCGGTTTTGAGTTAGGGTTATGGTCTTAGTGTGAAATGACAAGAATACCCCAGGGATGTAAACAAGATAATGGTCAAACACATAGTCAACTGATAGAAGGATGCAAATTGATGAAAATTGCAAACGACGATGGGCTTGTGTTAATAATTTTATTAGCGGGTTGCATGTTGATTTTGAGAACATGGAAGAGGGCACAAATTGCAGCTTACTCTAATAATAATAGTAGTAGTAGTAATAAAATAATATATTAATTTGCAATATTAATATACATTGTTAGTTGTACTTTTTGCTAAGTAAAGTTGTCATAAGTTGCAAATTTCACCCTGGAACCATTTATCGATGCTAAGAACACAATGGTAAGCTTTGATTTCTCCGAATCTATCCTTCAATTTGTTAAAAGAGTTGACCACTAATATGTCCAGAATGTTTTTCAATTATATGGTTGCAAAGACTTGACCGATCCAAAAAATCTAACCATTAAAACATCTATATTTTTGTATATGATGTTCATAACACTAGGTGATCATTTTGAATGGTGGAAGTTAGAAATGGAGCCGTTGAAGCTCGAGTTTTAAACCCATTTGCAAAGTTTTTTGTATTTCCATTTTGTTAAAAAACACAACTTAATATAATCGATTTTTCCAAAGATCTGACCATTGGAATGAATTGAAATTTGGACTATAGCTTCCTAATATATATATATATATATATATATTTTCTCTCAGAAGGAAATTTCAATCAAAGGTCGGGAACTATAGTTTTTGACACTAAACAGTTTATAACAATTTGTTTGTACGAAATCAAGAAGTTGATTGTGTTGCATGGATGGTTTAATAGCATTGCATGTGCAATCCGTGACAAGAGAAACGCTTGTGATACAAAAACGAACGCAAAAACATAACTGAATCTCGCTGCATGTCGATTACGAAGAAATTCACATACGCGAACGCATATGCGAGAAGGTATGCTAAAGCTTAGGAGTCAACGGGACAAGATTGACAATAACAATATAAAGATTTCCTACAGGAAAAGGTTAGTGGTTAATTCTTCTTATTAGTGAATGTTAAATTATATTTTTACCTTGTTAAATACTTTGTATGCTATTAAGTTTTTGTCCATTGGTAAGTATGCAAGTGTTTGGAGAATCCTATTGTAGAAATTATTAGAGTGAGTCTTAAGACTCGTGTAGCACTTGTTTAAATTCTTAAATTTTTTTACGAGGTGTGAGGTAGAAAGACATTTGATTATGCTAATACAGAATGATGTGAAGGTATTGTCTACATTTTAGATTTATTATAAGTTTTGGATGTGTTAAACCTATGAGGTGTTGATAAGAACTGAACTTGGTTTCCTAATCTATGTGTTATGAATTGCCTTGAGTTGTGCTAAGTTAGTTGGATTTATGAGTGTTACCTCAACCAAACGAACACAATTTTAGATCGTTTGCAAGTATGTATTTGGAATGTACGAACTAACTTGAGTATGGATAGTATGATTTCATATTGAGTATCAAGTTGCAGATTTTGAGAGGAGACTAAGGATGGATTTTGGACGTAATAGCTTTATCAAATGTGGTAAAGAATGATTGTATGATTTTGAATGTAACTTGTTATAAGAGATAAAAGTGTGGTGTATATTTCCTTGCTTATAGTGTAATACATGTGATATACCATTCACTTAGCTTTGCTAATGATGTGTTATGTGTGCTTCAGGTATGCGGGTCTTGGAGCTCAAATTCTTGACATTGAAGATCGAGTCTGGAGTTTGGATTGTACGAGTTGGACAAGGATAAATTGTTCATTAAGTAGATTATGAACATACTCCTCAAGGAAGGATTGTAACACCTAAATTAATAGTCTTAAAGAATATAATTTGCAATTGAGATTAAGTGTAAATTGTTAAACAAAAATTACAAGGACCCTTTTTTTTGCTGAAAATTAAATGGCCAAATCTTGTTTTCAAATTAAGGTGTTACATTTTGGTAGATTTCATAGGCCAAGTGGATGACAACTATCTTCAGTCAACAACTTAAATTAGCGTGACGATATGTAAGTCGAAAAAGATTAAAGAAAAACATACCATCTACAATTAATTAACACGCTGTCATCATATTTATTTAGCGGGAACAATCTTGAGATCTCTTTGTGGCCTAACAAGATAGATTTGGTAAGGGATGATATAGTTGAATCAAAGTACTTTGGTATGTGCCTACCCTTCAAAATTGTGTTTAAAATTACTTTAAATGTTTACTCTTATAAACATGTCACGTTAATAAACCTATATACAAGACTAATGCAACTTGAACCAACTTTCTTGACAAGCGTCATTGTAAATCCAAAGTTTCCACACACTGATGAACATGTGAACAGGTAATGTCCAGCTTCTGTTGTAACATATATACGTTATCTTTTATTTGAAAACGTACACTAACACAGATTTTGACAGACTAAAAGTGTTGCCAAATTTAAAGGAATTGGCTAACAATGAACCTCAAGTTACAGAAATGAACGACCATAAATGGATATTCATGAACAAAATTGACGAACAAAATGTGTGTTCATGTTCGTTTGTTTAATTAGATAACCAAAAAATGTGTTCATGTTTGTTCATTTGTTGTTCGTTCGTTTATTAAATAAACGAAAATAAATAAACTTCCTGCCGAACAAGTTAATGAACAATTCATAAATGTTCGATTCATTTAAAAGGCTAAATAGGGTGAGTCTAAATGTACTCTCTCCCTTACTAGTTCTACCCATTGTGAGTGAAAAAAAATGATAAACCTCACCGGTATGTGAGAGGCGTGGTACATTTAGATATACAGAGTGGAAGGGCATAACTAAGGGGCATTAAGCGTCACGTCATTTATTTGAAAACGTACACTAACACAGTGTCACACTCTGACCCGCAGCGGATATAGTAGTCGGGGCATGATTGGGTTTTCATCAAAGCTCGTGACATTTACTATAATAAAGTTTCATATTTATTAATTCAAATTTAAAAGAGAATATTCCAACAACACATAAAAACATACAAACACGAAAATATTCTAGACAAACAATGTTTTATTCTTTTTCTAAAGCCAAATCCTAAGTGTTCCTCTCCTCCGCCTGTCCACTTGTATCATGTGTAAAATAAATATTTGGGTAACAAAAGTTGGCGAGTGAATCTCATTTAGACATTTGAAAGAAATAGTTATATTTATTATTTTAATAAGAATAGTGCATAAACAAATATGAGTAAATCTATCCACAAACCACATAACGTCAAGCAATGTACACATGAGCATGATAAATGATGAATTGTGAGATCAAGGCTCAATCAAATGGAGCTGATCTAATGAGGCACGCGATGCTCAACTCGTATCTAAAGAGGAACTGATGGGCCTAATGTGAATGATTGCACTGAAATGAGAAAATGTAACCACGTATAACAATAACCAAACATTACACAAACCTTAGATCATATAATGGTAGTAGCACAAGTGTTTGAATAAACAATATAAGTAAACGACACATGATACACCCCAAAACATGAACAAAAGGGGGAATTTGTAAGGATTCACTCACAGTGGGTGTGTTTTTCTTGAATTGACGACGATTGCGTACGATTTAGGATTCAACCGACGAGGGAAACTAACCTAAATAACCACGTAATAATTCGATAAATATATAACTTTTATTTGAAATTAATATTTCTAATTAATGCTTTTTATTAGATTTTTAGATCTATTTTTGTGGTATTTATTACAATTTTTAAACTTAAAAAGTCTTATTTTTAAGTATTTTTAAATGATTTTTAAATAAAATAATAAAGAAAATAGTTATTAAAAAATATACCCTTTTACAGGGTCGACCGGTCAGACCGCGTTGACTTAGAATTATAGGTATCGTGTGAGGATCGAACTCGTGACCTCCTGTATACATGCACGCAGCTCTACCAACTGAGCTACGTGTCTAACCCGAAATAATCATGTTTTTAATTATATATATATATATATACACACAAACTGGATTAAACTATATCTTGTTTTTATTTAAAAAGCTTTAATAGTTGCCAAAACCGTTTTCAGAAGAGGATCGAACCCGTGACCTGATGTTCGTGTGCATATACCCAACCAGTTGGGCTGTGTGTCTAACCCGTTGAGTATAGGTTTTTAATTAAACTTATACACTTATTGAATCCTGTTATATATAAGTAATAAATAGGTTGGGTTTAATTAAGGAAAATCGGACCGAATATGAGACTCGAACCCGGGTATCTTTGATTGCGTTGCACACAGTCCACCACTAGACTGTGTGTCTAACGCGGTTAAAACTTATGATTTTAATTATATTTATACACTACACAACCTTCATCTTCTTCATCAATATTACCCAGAACATCAACCCGACTGTTAGCCCAATTTTACAGTTTTGATTAACTGTTTTAAGATCATAACACACTAAACAAAAGATAGAAAAAGGATTAAGATAATTGTACCGTTTTATTGAAGTGTTATGGTTTTCCGTTCGAAATTCCGCCGAATAATAGAGGATTCCGGCGAATCGAAACAGAGGAGCTCTTCAGAGGTGTTTGGGTAATGATTGAGAGAGTGTGCGAGTGCAAAATTGAGATGAGTTGGTGGGTACTTATAGAGTAGACAGTCAAACAAGATTTCGGTTTCAAAATCAAGATTTAAGATCAATGATTCTTTCAGTTTCAAATCATTTGATTTCGAATCTTCGGTTAAAACTGATATTGGAAGCCGGTTACACTTGCTAATCATAAGAGAACACGTTAATTGAGCTTGATTGCTCGGATTGAGTTTTCAGCGGTTACTGGTTCTGCCAAATTCGAATTGTAGGTTTTTGGTTTGTGTGTGTATAAGATTTAATTGTTTTGGGTTTAAAACAAATGATGTTGTAGCTCAGTGGTGTAAGCTGTGCGTGTGTTTGATGGGGACCTGGGTTCGAAACCCGGTTGCCCCTTTATTTATTTTTATTATTTTTAACCTTTATTTATTACTATTATTATTGGTTTTTATTTATTTAATATTTTAACTTTTTACCTTATTTATTAATCACAAAACTTAATAATTTGAACTTGAACGGTAAATAAATGCGTAACGAAACTTTAAATACAATACTTGGATTATTTAAACGGAGCGGGTTTTGGAAACTCGTTTTACAACGAATGCTACAGTATCCCATACTTTTAGAAATTTCGTCCCGAAATTTAAGTAGTAGATGTAACTGGAAAAAGATGCTTGTATTTTTCACGCATTGAGTCTTCGTGTTCCCAAGTAAATTCAGGTCCCCGTTTTGACTCCCAACGCACCCTGACTATTGGAATACGACTTCGTCTTAAGCTCTTCTCACCGAAGTCCATGATTTCTATAGGTTGCTCAACGAAATGCATTGATATATCTTCCAATGGTATATGGAGATTTCGTCGGCGAGACACTTTTCAAGTTTGATACATCTAACGTGGGATGAATTCTGTTGAGTTCTTCTGGTAAGTCAAGCTTGTAGGCTACAGGACCAACTCTTTCGAGTATTTTGAATGGTCCCACATAGCGTGGTGCTAGCTTGCCTTTTTTACCAATACGAACCACTCCCTTCCATGGCGATACTTTCAAAAGTACTTGGTCGTCAACACAAAACTCAAGTGGCTTTCGTCGTTTATCAGCGTAACTCTTTTGATGACTTCGAGCTGCTAGAAGATTATTGCGGATTTGAAGAATCTTGTCTGTTGTTTCTTGGATCAATTCAGGTCCAGTGATTAGTGCTTCACCGATTTCGTGCCAACATACAGGGGATCGACACTTACGACCATATAATACTTCGAAAGGAGCCATACCGATGCTTGAATGATAGCTATTGTTGTACGAAAATTCAACTAATAGTAGATAGTATCCCAATTGCCCTTGAAGTCTATGACACATGCTCGCAACATGTCTTCAAGAGTTTGTATGGTGCGCTCAGATTGACCATCAGTTTGAGGGTCAAAGGCAGTGCTGAGATCCAAACGTGTACCTAACGCTGATTGTACGGCTCGCCATGCTCGTGAAGTAAAGCAGCCATCTCGATCTGAAATAATACTTAAAGGCACACCATGACGGCTTACAATTTCATCAATATAGATATGAGCTAACTTCTCGTTCTTATAGTCTTCACAGATTGGAATGAAATGAGCTGATTTAGTGAGACGATCAATGATAACCCAAATTGTGTCGTACCCACTGGAGGTGCGAGGTAACCCAGTAATGAAATCCATGGTTATGTTTTCCCACTTCCAAACGGGTATTTCAGGTTGGACGAGTAATCTTGAAGGTCTTTGATGTTTAGCTTTAACCTTAGAACATGTGAGGCACTTGGAGACAAAAATGGCGATATCCTTCTTCATGCCAGGCCAACGGTAAGAGTATCGTAGATCTTGATACAGCTTATCAGCACCTGGATGTATAGAGTATCGTGTTTTGTGAGCCTCATTCATGAGAAAAGTACGAAGATTGTCACAATCAGGTACCCAAATACGATTCAGGTAATAAAGGATACCATCGGACTTGGATTCTAACTTGCTTTCGGCTCCACAAGACTATTCATCTCGTACATCATTTTCCGTGACAGAAATATGTTGAGCTGCTCGAATTCGGTTTTGAAGATCGGTTACAATTTGGGAACACAAAAGGTGGATGGAGTTTGCATACTCTTTTCGATTAAGAGCATCAGCTACAACATTGGCTTTGCCAGGATGATAACGGATTTCACAATCATAATCATTTGAAAGTTAGACCCATCGTCGTTGCCTCATGTTCAACTCTTTTTTATTGAAGATATGTTGAAGGCTCTTATGGTCAGTGTAAATCTCACACTTGGTACCATAGAGATAGTGTCTCCATATCTTTAGAACGAACATCGACTGCTCCAAGTTCTAGGTCGTGAGTAGTGTAATTCTTTTCATGTACCTTGAGTTGCCTTGAGGCGTAGGCTATCACCTTTCCTCTTTGCATTAGAACACACCCTAGCCCCTGCCCTGATGCGTCACAATAGACCACAAAGTCTTCACAACTGTTAGGGAGAGTGAGTATAGGTGCATCACAAAGTTTTTGCTTCAAAGTTTGAAAAGCCTCTTCTTGCTTGGGCCCCCAAATGAAGGGTTTGCCCTTATGAGTTAAGGCTGTGAGTGGCAGGGCAATACGAGAAAAATTTGCGATGAAACGTCGATAATAACCAGCTAGACCAAGAAATGACCTAATTTCGGTAGGAGTGCGTGGAGCTTGCCATTCTTGCACAGCTTTGATCTTTGCAAGGTCGACATGAATTCCTTTGTCATTGACGACATGACCAAGAAATTGCACTTATTTTAACCAAAATTCACATTTTGAAAACTTAGCATAAAGTTTTTCGGTTCTCAAGAGTGTTAGGATGAGTTGAAGATGTCGCTCATGATCAGATTTGGTCTTAGAATAAATAAGAATTCATCAATGAAGACTATGATGAAATGATCGAGGTAGGGTTCACACACCCTATTCATCAAATCCATGAAAACGGCAGGAGCATTGGTCAAACCAAAAGGCATGACCATGAATTCGTAGTGACCATATCGAGTTCGAAAAGCAGTCTTTGGAATGTCTTCTTCGCGTACTCTAAGTTGGTGATAACCAGAACGAAGATTGATTTTTGAAAAACAGGTGGCACCCTGAAGTTGATCTAGAAGATCATTGATACGAGGTAAAGGATAGCGGTTCTTGATGGTCAGCTTGGTGAGCTCTCGATAGTCGATACACATTCGAAAAGCTCCATCTTTCTTTTTACGAAAAGAACCGGCGCACCCCATGGTGATGAGCTAGGACTTATAAATTCCTTGTCAGTCAACTCTTGCAATTGACTAGCTAACTCTTGCATTTCAGATGGAGCTAACCGATATAGAGATTTTGCAACTGGTGTAGCACCATGTACAAGATCGACTCAGAATTCGACTTCTCGCATAGGAGGAAGTCCTGAAACGTCGTCGGGAAATACTTGAGGAAATTCTTTAATGATTGGAATGTCTTTGAGCTTCTTCTCCTTTCTTTCCTTTTTTGACGATGTGAGCTAAAAATGTAATAAAGTTTTTGCGAAGGTATCTTCGAGCTTGAAGGCATGATATCAACTTGAGTCCTTTGGATGAGGTTTCACCAAAGATACGTAAAGTTTGACCGTCAGCGAGAGGAATTCAAATAAACTTCTCATAACAAACAACCTCAGCGTGATGCTGACTAAGCCATCCATACCAATGATGAGATCGAAACTACCCAACTTCATAGGGATAAGATCAATTGGAAAGTCATGATCGTTGAGAGTAAGAGTGCAATCACGAATAACTGAGTCTAACATAATAGGTTCACCGTCAGCTACTTCCACCGTGAATGATTCAGCTAGACTAACGCGAGGGTAAATCAAGAATAGATTCAAACTCTAAGGACACGAAACTCTTATCCGCACTAGTGTCAAATAGGATAGATACATAAGTACCGTTGATGAGAAACGTACCGTTAACCACGTTGTTATCCGCTCTAGCTTGGTTGACATTGATGTTAAAAGCTCTTCCTCTAGCGGGCGGATTGACTTGGTTAGCTTGGTTCACTGGATTAGCTTGGGCTTGATCATTTATGATGTTCACCAAACGTGGGCAAGTGTTTAGAAAATGGGTTGGATCACCTCAATTGAAACAGGCTCTGACTGGTTGCATCATAGGGTAGTTGGGTTGGTAGTAGGATTGAGCCATGGGTTGAGCAGGTGGTAAAAGTAAAGGTTGTTAGTATTGGGCTTGGCCTACCACTTGGTTGTTGGGTTGGGCTTGAGGTTGATTGCGGTTTGGTCTTTGAAGAGTATGACAAGTTTGGATCGTATGACCTGCACGTCCACAACTTGTGCAGTGAAGACATGGGTTCTCAGGAGGGTGATGGTATTGACATCGGTTGCATTTTGGATGTAATCCTGTATATGGTTTCTTGAATGGGGCGGCAGGAGGAGCAACTTGCGTGATTGGGGCGACGGTGATAGGGGGATTGGTTTGGGTAAGAGCGAAATCCTTTCCATTGTGCTTTCTTTTGCCAGCAAACTTAGAAGACGATCCTGTTTGGGTTGGGGTAGGGGTTTTAGTGGTTGTCTTGTCTTTCTTCTTCTTCTCATCTTTAAAATCACCATTTCTGATGCGATTTTCCGTGAGCTCAGTAGCTAGCTCCATCGCTGCCTCGAGGGTTGCAGGCGTAGTACTCATCACAGAGTCTTGAATTTTCGAGGGAAGACCTCGAATGTAGTGCTCGATTAATCGGTAGAGTGGAGTGAACAAGTTGGGAACCATCTTATTCAACTCAAGGAATCTCTTGATGTAGGTTATGTGGTCTCCCTCCTTTTGTTTTAAGAAGTAGAATTCATCCTCTAATTTCTTGATTTCACTTCTTGGACAATAACATCTTGTCATAAGTTCCCTCAACTCTTCCCAAGTTAAGGCCACAGCGGCTGTAACATTCGTAAAAAAAATGAATCCTAAAACCCAACCCGTTTTTGTATCTCGATCCGTTTTCATATTCCCTGAATTTTGTTTAATGTTTAAGCAATAAAATGTCTTGGATTCTATGTTTTGATCATACATGTTATCATATCTGGTGATTTATAGTCTTATAACATGTTTTAGACAACCTTATAAATTCATTTCCATGTATTTTGAAGCAACCCTCGTCTAAAACTAAGGTTTCCTTAAGTTAATCAAAAACTTCGGAGACTTCGTGAACATACCTAGCACATCATATCCTAACCTTCTTATCATCCAAACTTCATTATATACATTCCTTAAGATAAGACATTGTGTTTTGGAGGGTTTAGATGTAAATGATAGTAAGTAAGAAGCTCTACATGTCGTATTCTTAGTTTTGTCATAAGACGACTTTTGGGTGACTTTCTTGCCAACTTTTCTCCATCCTTGAGCTATCATTCTGGTCCATTCAAAGCTCCAAGATATACTTGGTATACTAAGGATCAAGTAGGTTCAAATGGTGCATAAAACTAAGCTCCAGCGTAACGGGAATCACAAACACAAGTTTTAGCACATAACCCTCAACCTGCATCAAGACCCAAGGTTTAAGCCCAATTCTTGACACCATGGATGTTGGATTACTCTCTTCCATATGATTTTACTCTGAAAATAATGAACGTAGGCGAAAACCGTGCGCGAAACGGAGTTATAACGAAGCGAGAATCGTGAAAACAAGTTTGGTGTTTGTTGCTGATTTGAAATACGCGAAAATCTTGTTTAAAGGTCATCCCACATCGCCCCAATCACTATTTTGTGCTCCATTTCACACCTATAAATACCCTTGCTTGGTTCTTTATAGCTTGCAACTCATAGTTTGAGTATAAACAAGTGGAATAACCAAATTTGGTGGCTCCACAAGCACAATACCCCTTTGGGTGTGGTGTGTAGTAGTTTTTATTTCCGCTTTCGACGAGGAGGTGCTGCCTTCAAGCTCTTCTCATTTTATAAAGTTCTTCTTCGAGGTAATCTTTATTTCTTTGTTCTTTTCTTTTTCTTTTTTTTATATTCATTTATTTATTGCTTTCTTAGTTTAATTAGTTTAGTTTAGGTTCTTAGTTAAGGAGCATTAGCCTCGTTAAGGTAGCCTAGTTTAGGCTCGCCTTTAGGCTTGTCGTAGCCCTGTAGAGGCTCGTTAGGCTCAACGAGGCTAACATATCATGTTCGTTCATTTAGCTATGCCTAGCATAACGTTTACTTTTTTTTCTTGTTGCATTCGTTGTCTAGCTTAAATCACGCTTATCAATTTGATTTTCTCCTTATTCTCGTGCGGTTTTCCACTAAGGACTAAAAACGCAAACACTGTGAGTGAATCCTTACAAATTCCCCTTTTTATTCATGTTTTGGGGTGTATCATGTGTCATTTCATATATTTTGTTTATTCAAACACTTGTGCTATTACCATTATATGATCTAACGTGTGATGTAAATGTTATTTGTTGTATTGTGTGTTTACATTTTTGTCAGTTGTGTGCAATCTTTCCCATTAGGCCCATCAGTTCCTCGTTGGAGACGAGTTGAGCATCAGGTGCCTCATTAGATCGGCTCCGTTTGATTGAGCCTTGATCTCATTGTTCATCATTTGTCATGCTTGTGTGTACATGATTGATAATATGTGGTTTGTGGTTAGATTTACATATGCGTTTACTCATATTTGGTTTATGCACATTTTATTTAAATTAATCAACATATTATTTTATTCAACTGTTTAAACGGGATTCACTCGCCAACCTTTGTTGACCCAAAAACCATTTTTACACATGATACAGGTGAACATGTACGAAGAGAAGATTGGACATGGGATGGGCCTTAGTTAACAAGAAACGGATTAGTGCAATATACTTGTTATAAACATCGTCTTGTGTTTGTAATTGTTTATGTGAATTATTTGTATTGTGAGACACTTGATATGAATTAATGAATATTTAAAACAAGTAATAGCAAGTCATAAGCTCTCGAGTTAACCCAATCATGCCCCGATCACCTATTCCGCTGCGGGTTGGGGTGTGACAGCGGCTTCAACGTCTCGCCTACTTTTCTCGCGTTCCACCACGTAAGTGCTACCCCATATAGACGACTGGTAGTATACACACCTTGTGATCATTGGGACAATCGCAGTTGAGGAAGGTACTATCCATCTCCTCAAACCAACAAAATAGAGCGGTTACACCTTCAGTCCCCTCGTACTTTGGAGGGTCGCAGGAGTTGAAGTGCTTGTAGGTGCACTTGGTGGTGTTGGTGGAAGGATTAGCAACATTTTGACCTTCTTGATTGATTGGGTTGATGGGATTGGCGGCAAGGGCTTGTTGGACTTGAACTACGATGTCAGGAAGTACGTCGGCCATTTGTTGGGCTATTTGAGCAGCCATGCGCTCGCCAGATCTTCCTGATCTCCTACCTCCTCATGAATGTCTACAAGACATCTACAGGAAATACGTAATGAGATTATGAGTTTGACGTTTTAGGTGTCATGTGTCATATTAAAAATCAGCATTCACAAAATAAATGAGAAAATAAGTTCACTACATCCATAGGATGTCTTGGACTTTGCTCATGTTTGGGCCCCCATATGTCTCCCATACTTTGGCCTAGTAGTCATGTGGGCCCCCATGACTACTGGCTTTGTAGGGTTCACATTGGTGTTGGCTTGTTTACACTAGCACCAGCCGAATGAAAATCGTAAAACATGATTGCGAGATATAAGGTCAGAGGGTGTCCAAGTGTAGACACAATGACAACTCAAAGTGGGTTTAGTTCACACGACATTTGGTGTGGCATGCTTTGGCCTAATAGGTCCTTTGTACTCTCATCGTTAGTCCCAAGGTAGGCAAACTGGTCCATTATATTGGATTTATATGAATGCCAATCCTAGATAGGACGTTCCGACTACCGGTACTCATACCCTTCTAGTTACTACATGCCCGTCGTAGAACTCACTTTGATGAGATTGAAAAACATGAAAACATCATAAAATTCTTGAGAAAGAAATCATGATAAATGTTCAAATATGTGAAATGAGATGTGTGTGTTTGCATAAGCATGATATGTTGATAATACGTATACCACAATAAATAACACACAATAACATTTAATAATGAGAGTGCTTGCATGAATTTGTGTGTAAAATAAACATGAAGCAAATAAATATCATGAGTTTGCATGTAACCGAATAACACATAAGCAATTAAAATCCAATAAACTATAGTATAGGCTCTAAGGTCTAATAACATATCATATATCCCTATAGTCAAGAGCTCTGATACCAATCTGTCACCCTGACCAGCAGCGGATATAGTAGTCGGGGCATAATTGAGTTTTCATCAAAGCTCGTGACATTTACTATAATAAAGTTTCATATTTATTAATTCAAATTTAAAAGAGAATATTCCAACAACACATAAAAACATACAAACACGGAAATATTCTAGACAAACAATGTTTTATTCTTTTTCTAAAGCCAAATCCTAAGTGTTCCTCTCCTCCGCCTGTCCACCTGTATCATGTGTAAAATAAAGATTTGGGTCAAAAAAAGTTGGCGAGTGAATCTCATTTAAACATTTGAAAGAAATAGTTATATTTATTATTTTAATAAGAATGTGCTAAAACAAATATGAGTAAATCTATCCACAAACCACATAACGTCAAGCAATGTACACATGAGCATGATAAATGATGAACTGTGAGATCAAGGCTCAATCAAACGGAGCTGATCTAATGAGGCACGCGATGCTCAACTCGTATCTAAAGAGGAACTGATGGGCCTAATGTGAATGATTGCACTGAAATGAGAAAATGTAACCACGTATAACAATAACCAAACATTACACAAACATTAGATCATATAATGGTAGTAGCACAAGTGTTTGAATAAACAATATAAGTAAACGACACATGATACACCCCAAAACATGAACAAAAGGGGGAATTTGTAAGGATTCACTCACAGTGGGTGCGTTTTCTTGAATTGACGACGATTGCGTACGATTTAGGATTCAACCGACGAGGGAAACTAACCTAAATAACCACGTAATAATTCGATAAATATATAACTTTTATTTGAAATTAATATTTCTAATTAATGCTTTTTATTAGATTTTTAGATCTATTTTTGTGGTATTTATTACAATTTTTAAACTTAAAAAGTCTTATTTTTAAGTATTTTTAAATGATTTTTAAATAAAATAATAAAGAAAATAGTTATTAAAAAAATATACCCTTTTACAGGGTCGACCGGTCAGACCGCGTTGACTTAGAATTATAGGTATCGTGTGAGGATCGAACTCGTGACCTCCTGTATACATGCACGCAGCTCTACCAACTGAGCTACGTGTCTAACCCGAAATAATCATGTTTTTAATTTTTAATATATATATATATAATATATATATATATATATAATACAAACCGGATTAAACTATATCTTGTTTTTATTTAAAAAGCTTTAATAATTGCCAAAACTGTTTTCAGAAGCCAGATCGAACCCGTGACCTGATGTTCATGTGCACACAACCCAACCAGTTGGGCTGTGTGTCTAACCCGTTGAGTATAGGTTTTTAATTAAACTTATACACTTACTGAATCCTGTTATATATAAGTAATAAAAAGGTTGGGTTTAATTAAGGGAAATCGGACCGAATATGAGACTCGAACCCGGGTATCTTTGATTGCGTTGCACACAGTCCACCACTGGACTGTGTGTCTAACGCGGTTAAACTTATGATTTTAATTATATTTATACACTACACAGCCTTCATCTTCTTCATCAATATTACCCAGAAACATCAACCCGACTGTTAGCCCAATTTTACAGTTTTGATTAACTGTTTTAAGATCATAACACACTAAACAAAAGATAGAAAAAGGATTAAGATAATTGTACCGTTTTATTGAAGTGTTATGGTTTTTCCGGTTCGAAATTCGCCGAATAATAGAGGATTCCAGCGAATCGAAACAGAGGAGCTCTTCAGAGGTGTTTGGGTAATGATTGAGAGAGTGTGCGAGTGCAAATTGAGATGAGTTGGTGGGTACTTATAGAGTAGACAGTCAAACACAGATTTCGGTTTCAAAATCAAGATTTAAGATCAATGATTCTTTCAGTTTCAAATCATTTGATTTCGAATCTTCGGTTAAAACTGATATTGGAAGCCGGTTACACTTGCTAATCATAAGAGAACACGTTAATTGAGCTTGATTGCTCGGATTGAGTTTTCAGCGGTTACTGGTTCTGCCAAATTCGAATTGCAGGTTTTTGGTTTGTGTCTGTATAAGATTTAATTGTTTTGGGTTTAAAAAAATTATATGTGTAGCTCAGTGGTGTAAGCTGTGTGTGTGTTTGATGGGAACCCGGGTTCGAAACCCGGTTGCCCCTTTATTTTTTTTTGTTATTTTTAACCTTTATTTATTACTATTATTATTGGTTTTTATTTATTTAATATTTTAACTTTTTACCTTATTTATTAATCACAAAAATTAATAATTTGAACTTGAACGGTAAATAAATGCGTAAAGAAACTTTAAATACAATACTTGGATTATTTAAACGGAACGGGTTTTGAAAACAACGAATGCTAACAGACTTGACAGAAAAGGTTGCATATTAGAAATTTGGGTAACAATGAACCTCAAGTTACATAAATGAATGAACATAAACGGATATTCATGAACATAATTGACGAACAAATGTGTGTTCATGTTGGTTTATTTAATTAAATAAACAAAAAAATGTGTTCATGTTTGTCCATTTGTTAAATTAACATGTTCGTTCGTTTATTAAATAAACGAAAATAAACAAACTTCCCGCCGAACAAGTTAACGAACAGTTCATAAATGTTCGATTCATTTAAAAGCCTAAATAGGGTGAGTCTAAATGTACTCTCTCCCTTACTAGTTCTATCCCTTGTGAGTGAAAACAAAAATGATGAACCTCACCGGTATGTGAGAGGAGTGGTACATTTAGATATATAGAGTGGAAGGGCATGAATAAGGGCATTAAGCGTACGTCATTTATTTGAAAACGTACACTAACACAGACTTTGACAGACTAAAAGTGTTGCCAAATTTAAAGGAATTGGCTAACATTGAACCTCAAGTTACATAAATGAACGAACATAAAAGGATATTCATGAACATAAATTGACGAACAAAATATGTGTTCATGTTCGTTTGTTTAATTAAATAAACAAAAAAATGTGTTCATGTTTGTTCATTTATTAAATTAACATGTTCGTTCGTTTATTAAATAAACGAAAATAAACAAACTTCCCGCCGAACAAGTTAACGAACAGTTCATAAATGTTCGATTCATTTAAAAGCTAAATAGGATGAGTCTAAATGTACTCTCTCCCTTACTAGTTCTACCCCTTGTGAGTGAAAAAAAATGATAAACGTCACTGGTATGTGAGAAGAGTGGTACATTTAGATATAGAGAGTGGAAGGGCATGAAAAAGGGGCATTAGGGTCACGTCATTTATTTGAAAACGTACGCTAACACAGACTTTGACAGACTAAAAGTGTTGCCAAATTTAAAGAAATTGGCTAACAATGAACCTCAAGTTACATAAATGAACGACCATAAACGGATATTCATGAACATAAATTGACGAACAAAATGTGTGTTCATGTTCGTTTGTTTAATTAAATAACCAAAAAAATGTGTTCATGTTTGTTCATTTGTTAAATAAACATGTTCGTTCGTTTATTAAATAAACGAAAATAAACAAACTTCCCGACGAACAAGTTAACGAACAGTTCATAAATGTTCGATTCATTTACAAGCCTAAACAGGGTGAGTCTAAATGTACTCTCTTTCTTACTAGTTATACCCCTTACGAGTGAAAAAAAAATGATAAACCTCACCGGTATGTGAGAGGAGTGGTACATTTAGATATACAGAGTGGAAGAGCATGAATAAGGGGCGTTAAGCGTTATGTCAGCAAGGGAGCGTGGTAAAAAAACACAAGGTGGGAGGGGCGTGGAAGTGACGTTTTTATAAAAAAAATAATAAATAATAAATAAACAAGAACCAATTAAAATCAATCCAAAATCCACCAACCAATGAAAAGCTACCAATTCACACCACCACCAAACCCTCCACGCAGGTGAAAACTAACCTGGACCCTTCCCACGCCACCCTCATACAAGCCTCGGGCCAGTGTGTGATATGGAGAGACTTCCACGCCTCTATAACAAGTCCACTCCGTGTAATCTTACTAGCACGCTTTTGAAAAATGTTTACTGCTATTTGGTTAAACTTCTAAAAAAAGGTTTGGTTTATGAGTCAACAATCACATGAAATGGGGTCAACAATCACAGGTTCCGTGTTCAAATAAAGGGGCTTCGGCCACGTGACCACTTCACGTTTCCTGCCTCCAACACAAAACTATTATTTAAACCCTAATTTCCAAGAAACTGCAAGATCTACCCTCCACCAGTGACGTAGCCTCAATAAAGGTAACCTATTCCGGCATATATCTTTCAATGCATCAAGATACCTGCTCAAATAGCCTCTAAAACCCAAAATTAATCAAGATTTTAACCCTCACACCGAAGGATCTGAAATTCTGAATTGGGTTTACCAAAAAATTCGATTTTGATTGAGGGTTTTGGTTTATGGGATTTATATTGCGAAATCTGAATTGGGTTTGCTAAAAAAATTGAATTTTTGCTTGAGGGGTTGTGGTTTATGAGATTAATATTGAGAAATCTGAATTGGGTGTTGTTGATTGAAAAATTTCTTGAAAGGGTTTTGATCTGTGAAGGTTATTTTGGGAGAAAGTTTATGTATTTGAGATTCATATGGAAGATTGACTCGAATTTAGGCAAGTCAACCGGTTTGTGATATTAAAGTTTCTATTTTTAGTGTTTGATGCATATGGTTGTTATCATCGTTGAAAAAGATTGTCTGGCGAACGTTTTCTTGTGGGTGCTCCGGCGGTTTTCTCTGCGTTGTGTTGAGCAAACTGCTAGAGATAGATGGGATAAAAGGTATTTCAAACTGCAGGGTGGGTAGAAAGATTTTGTAGTTTTCGGAGCGAAATCGAAGTTGTTTGGATTTTGGTATTTAGATTATTGTTCAATAATGGGTTCTTCCCAAGGCTCTTCATTGTCTACGAATGTGGCCGGGTTGGTTGAGGGGTTCTGCGATAGATACGTTGCCGGTGTATGTAAAGGAACTGATTGCTGGCGGTGCCGCTGGGGCATTTGCTAAAACTGCTGTTGCTCCACTGGAACGAATTAAGATTTTATTGCAAGTGGGGCTTCAATCAATTTCCTGCTCATTTAATTGTTAATTTATTTTGTTTACGATGCTGATTGGTTGATTTTTTTTAAATTCAGACGCGAACGCAAGGTTTTCATTCGCTTGGAGTCTATCAATCGCTCAAACGGCTACTGAAACATGAAGGGGTTCCTGGATTTTACAAGTATGGTTTCGAGTTTCCCTTTTGTTAACTAGAATTGAAAAATGTGATATAATACGTGAATACGATTTTCTATGTTTATAGGTGAAATTACATGAATACATTTTTTATGTTTTTAGGGGAAATGGTGCTAGTGTTCTTAGAATTGTTCCATATGCAGCATTGCATTTCATGACATATGAGCAATACCGATGTTGGATATTAGACAACTACTCTGTATTTGGTACAGGGCCTGTTGTAGATCTTCTAGCAGGTTCAGCAGCTGGAGGGACCGCTGTTTTGTGCACGTATCCCCTGGATTTGGCTCGCACCAAACTTGCGTATCAGGTGAGTTATTGCATTACATACTTGTGTAGAGTAATTTTAAAATACAAAAGGCTCTTACGTGCGACGGTACGCGACCACCAATAAAATGTGCGTAATTATGCAAATAACGTGCGTAATTATGTATTATAACGTGCATAATTATGCAAAGTATTGTGCTACCGCGTTCAATTGAAGGCCTAGATTAGATCAGATGTGCGGTTGAGATGCTCGTGTACACATCGCACGATAAGGTGGTCTTGTACGTTAACCGGCCTCTACTTGTGTATGTGTTAGCTGTGTGCATATATATACATTTTACTTATTGGGTACGAATATTAATGTTATAGGTTGTGGATGCAAAAGCAAGTGTAGGGAATGGTTCTAAAAGTATTACTGCACCACCTCGTTACAGTGGCATTAAGAATGTGTTGGAGAGTGTTTACAGAGAGGGTGGGATGCGTGGCCTGTACCGAGGTGTAGGTATGTAACAACTAACTGTCCAAATTGCAAATCTTAAAGTACACGTTTTTAAGTAGATTTATCTTTATTTATTTTATATTTATATACACTAGGTCCAACCCTTATTGGTATACTGCCATATGCTGGTTTGAAGTTTTACATTTACGAAGAACTAAAGAGCCGTGTATCTGAGGAGAATCAGAGATCGATCATGATGCGTCTTTCATGTGGTGCTTTGGCTGGTTTATTTGGTCAAACCTTTACATACCCTTTAGATGTTGTTAGAAGACAGATGCAGGTTTTTATTTTATTTTATATTCTTATAAAGATTTTCTAGTTTTGTGCTGTGTTGATTATAAAAATGTGATTTGGTTTTTAGGTTGAAAATCTTCAAGCTGGTGGTGGTGTGAGACACACGAGCACATGGAAGGGGATTACCACAATTGTCTCTGAACAAGGTTGGAGACAATTGTTTGCTGGCCTCAGCATTAATTACATCAAGGTGAATGCTTATAAAGTTCGTTTTTTAGTTTATTAGTATGCGTTTATGCATAACTAGTTCAATATGTTCAGACCAAATGCTATAATTTAAAATGTTGCTTAATTGTAGAAATAGGTCTTTCTTTTATGGGACAGCGTATGTATATAACACGAGGCGGAATGTTTTAGGAAGTTGAGATACATATCAGGATGTTCACAAACACCTTACGGAACGTTCACGAACACAATTGAACGAACAAAATATTTGTTCATGTTCGTTCATTTAGCTAATTGAACGAAACTTCCTGTTCATGTTCGTTCATTTATTAAACAGACAAACATAAATGAACTTTCCGCCGAACGGTTCACGAACTGTTCACTGAACGTGCGGTTCGTTTGCAGCCTAATTATGTGATCTTGACATGACTGTATTATGTATTTTTTTATGTGATGTCTGGGCGGGTATTGCTATGGGCATGGTTGTAAATATCCCAACTAGGCGCTGATTAATCACCGACTAATCGCTAGTCCCCACCCCACCGCCCGACTAGCGACTAGCGATTATTACGACACTGGCTATGGGGTCAAAATTGGCAACTTTTTTGTATGGGTCGAGTTGGGTGGACCCACGACACTTTTTGTCCAACGTTTTAAATTTTTTTTTTATAAATAACAGGTATGAGTTATGATTACAAAATCTATATTGCTATATTAATACACTGAGGGCGACTTTCAACCTGTTTTACGTATGCTAAAACATGACTAATATTAGACATCGACACACCTAAATCTTGATTGGCTGTATACTGACCATGAGTTCACATTTTTTGTTGTTAACAGATTGTTCCTTCTGTTGCGATCGGTTTCACCGCATATGACATGATGAAATCATGGCTTCGCATACCTCCTCGACAGAAAACACAATCAGTCTCTGCCGCTTAATTTCTCAACAAGGAAAAATAAAAGCAAGTGGAATATTCAAATCTTTTGGTTTCAGTTGTCATTATAAGATCCCATTTGTTGAATGTAAAATTGTCATTAAGGATTTGAGGTTGCAGATAGTCCTTAGCATGTCTGTTAGGTGGTCTTGTATAACAATATAAGAGGTGTTTAAACTTTGAAATTAAGGTATACCTTTCTTCCCCACAGTTGCATCTCTTTATGTCAAAAAAAACTATGCTTTATATTGGGAAGTTGTTAATGTCCTTATTTAATATTCCCGTTTTGATGGAGACATCGTATAGATGTTATGAAATAACTGTCGAATTTGATTGAAAATAGTATAGTTATTATGACGAAACATGTTTTCAAAATCTATAGTATATTTGTTTTCACTTTTCATTTTGTTCATCAAACGACAGTTTGGTGTATATGGGGAGCTTGAAATGACCTCGTCTTCAATAGTAAAGGAGCTAATGTGGATAGGGCCGTCTTCAATAGTAAAGGAGCTAATGTGGATAGGGCGGTTGAGGAGACAAAAATCATGTCATTCTTGTGGATCCGTATCTGGGCGAAAGCTCAAGCACTCACCTGGGAGAATTGGGGTAGTTTTAATTTGTTTAGTATGGATGTATGAATTTATTTTATTGGTGGCTGTAACTTTGGTTGGCTACCACAATGTGAATCTGTATATAATGGAAGTTTTTGTTGGCCGTTAAAAAAAACTAAAGATTGAACAGTCCTCTTCTTGGTTTCATGACCCAAGATAAAATTTGTGGATATTGAGAAGATCACAGATAGAAAACGCGTAAATGGGGAGAATTTTACACCATCGACGCCACATAGCAACCGGTGAAAATGTGATCCACTTATTTCGCCACGGACCAGCAGAAACAACAAACGTTTGGGCCATTCAACGTATTGAGCTTCAAAGGAAACCATTCATTCGGGAGAGGGGAGTTCCTTTAAAAGAGCTTTTCAAGGAATTGGGTCTTCTGTGTTATCACCCATCCAACGCCATTTATCAAAACCATCCTTAAAGTTGTATGAGCGGCGATAGACCGTCAGAGAATCCAGCTCATTAATAGCGTTCGCATCCAGAATCTGGGTCTTCTAGTTCCATTCAGTGAACTCAGATTCCAACTGGAAAAGACACAACGGTCAGCCACCCAACATGTTTTGTCGGCATCTAAATGAAACAATCCAGGGAAAACAATGTTGAGAGGTTTATCTCATAACCAAGGATCTAACCAGAATCGGGTTTTATTCCCATCCTCCAGCTAACCTCTGATGGCCAGCAAAAGGGCCTGATTAGAGGATGCAATGTGGTTTTCGAGCTTATCGATAAAGCACCAAGTTCCGTTGAGAAACTTTATTATGAGGCAGTGGAGCCAAGTTCTAGGGGTATAATGTAACACATCCTCCAGCTCCCCCTCTTCCGTTTTAAACCTCCACCACCAACGCGAAAGCATAGAAAGATTCAAAACTTTAAGAGGGCATAAAATACCAACGTAATCATATACAATATGTTAATGAAATTTTGTTACAACATTAAAGTATCTAGCTCTGTTAATTAACAAATCTGAAATTTTTATGATTGAGAGAGCAGTTTGCAAAGATCAAATTTAAAATGAAAGAAGCAATTTAGAGGTTATCCCACATCGGTGGGGAGAGAAAGTAAAGGGGGAGTGGTGCTGTATAAAAAGAAACGAGGCCACATGTATAGATACTTACCTGTATGGCCTAGGCTAGTGACTTTCGTTGCACTTCGGAGGGGTGCCTGACTAAGGTTGGCCCAAGTGGTCTAGCCTATGTCATAATTTGTGGCAGTGGAGGCCTGTGTTCGCGTGTCTCTGCCTAATACCCAGATTTGGATGAGTTTTATGTATCTGGATGGTCGGTCCATGTCCGAACAGGTGGTTTGGACTATGTTTTCTCTCCCAAGCTGGTAATTAATCAAGCTTAATGAGCAAGAAAACAAGTTTATACGTCATCTACATTCTAGATGGTCGGTCATATCCGAACAGGTGATCATGTTCTTCGTGTTACGTACAAATTTAGTAATTAATCAAGCTTTAATGAGCGAGAAAGACTAGAGAAGAAACACATAAGGAAGATAATTCTCAATCAATCCAGCGTCGTCTCGTTATGCTATTATTGAAAAGATATTTGCAATGTTGTAGAAAGAACACATAAGGAGATAATTCTCAATCAACGGCCGAACCTGACCTAGTTCAATGTTGTAGAGGCGCAATAAAAGTTTTTCTAACAATTTCTTTTTAAAACTTGAAAAGATATTTGCAATATTCATATTCTCAGTTTTTTCTAAAAATTTCTCTTTTAAACTTGAAAAGATATTTTCAATATTCATATTCCCAAATTGGTTTTGTATATAAAAATAAACACACCTCTGAATTTAACTTTTTTTTAAAGTTAGTAAACACAAGTTATTAGGGAAAAATCAAATCAAATGAAAATTAGGGTGGTTAAAGACGTATGTTATCAAAGGGATAAGGGGTGAAGTTAAATAATTATATTTTAAAAGAAACAAAATGCGTTACATTGATCAAAAGCCATAAAAAAAGATGTGGATACAAGTGGCGGAACCAGAACGTTTCAATCGGGGGGTCGCAATAGAAATATCTAATTTTGAAAATTTTTAGCGTACATAGCTTGAAACATTTGTAAAATTGCTTCGTTTTCAACACTTGTAAATATGTCTTTCTCAACATAGCACACCAATATATTAATGAGAAAAATATCACCCATCTTATTGCGTAAATCAATCTTAATTAATAAACTTTATCACGAAAAAGTATCTTTCAACAATAGCCATTGCAACAAGCAAAATCAAAGCCAACTCAATTACTCGATGGATGAGCTCATAAAGTACAATCATCTGGTTTGGGTCTTTTAGCGAAGTGTCTTTCCAAAGTATAATAACTTTTGACTTCATCTTGAAATTCAGGTTGAGATCGGGGCTGTTCAAAAAGCTCGTTGTTCGGACCTTGCTTCGATTTAGCTCGGAAAAAGCTCGCTCGATGGGGTCCGCTTAGAAAGTGAGTTAGCTTGGCTCAGCTTGTAACGAGCCGAATTGGCTCGGTTTGGCTTGCATACCAGCTCGGCTTGACTTAGCTCGGATTATTTTACTTTTAATATATTTTATTTGTATATACATTATAATATATCACAAAAAACTGTTAATTATTTAAAGGTTGATTACCATAACTATTTACATGTGATTAGAGTGTAATTTGATATCTATACCACATTTAAAGGTTGATTACCATAGCTGTATTTCGTTGAAATTAAGAACGTATTTTATGTTGTTAAACTTGATTTTGGCTTGTAATGTATTAGGTTGAGCTTATTTTAGATATGTTCTTTTGAATTATTGAATAATATTTTAGATTACTGAATTTTGAGAGCCATGTATTATTTTTTTTTCAAAATCGAGTCAAACCAAGCCGAGGCGAGCTAGCTTGGTTTAAAACCAAGCTGAACCCGAGCTTCGATTTCTAGCTCTATTTGAAATTTGAGCCAAGCCAAGCTAGCTTGGTTTATAATCGAGCCGAGCCCAAGTTTTGCCTTAGCTCGACTCGATTCAACTCATAAACAACCCTAGTTGAGATACTGATGTAAAAGGAAAGCAAAAGATATCAATAAAACATTATGTTTTTGTACTTGGGCTTGATTATGGGTTTGTTTTTAATCTTAATAGGCCTCATATAAAGTTCTTTATATTCTTATACTATATAATAAAAAAGTAAATCAATATATAACATGTGTCATTTATTGGAGGTATCTAATTTTTAGTTTTCTCACTTCTTTTTCATACTTGCTTTATATTTATTAAATAATAAATTAATATTAAATATTATCCATAAATCCTCTCTTCTATTTGTCTTAATTTAATTGTCTCTCAGTCTTAATTAAATAAATAATAATTTAATATTAAATTTTATTCTTAAATTGTCTCTTAGACTTAATTAAATAAATAATAATTTAATGTTAAATCTTATTCTTACGTGTTGAATAATCCCTTTTAAATTAAGTTGATAAATATTAATCATAAATAAAGTTAAAAGTTACATATGAACTAACAACAAAAATTTGTTAAATTACAAGAAATAGAAGGATAAATTCATACGTATATATTTAAAATAAGAAAAGAAAATTATAAAACTAAAAAAAAGAAGAAATCTTTAAATATATATAAGAATAGAAGCATAGATCTTTAGGTATACGCTTAAATAGGCGAAACAATATATAATAACACAAAAAAATAGATTAATACATTTATAACTGAATACTTAGATAAGCAAAACAAAATTGAAAAGAGACAAACTATATAAACATACATCTACAAATATATAAAATAATATTTTTTGTCATCAAATATTATCACGCTTTAAACAAAAAATCTGTATCCATTTATAATCTATCTATATCTATCCACTTGAGTCATATAATTTCTTCTGTTTTTCTCGCCTCTCTCTTACTTATTTTATATTAATTAAATAAACTTTTTTATTATCTGTTAGTTTTTTTAAAGATATAATTTTTTTATTATTTGATATATAAAATTAGATTTATTCAACCCGAGTAATACATGAAGTTTTTAAAGATACATTTTTTTTATTATTTGGTATATAAAATTAGATTTATTCAGCCTGTGTAATACACGAGTTTTTTAAAAATATAACTTTTTTATTATTTGATATATAAAATTACATTATTCAGCCCGTGTTATACAGTTTTTAAAGATAAAATATTTTTTATTTGGTATACAAAATTACATTTATTCTATCCGTAAACTACATGGGGTTTTTAAAGATATAATTTTTTTATTGTTTAATATACAAAACCATTTATTCAATCATGTAATAAACGAGTTTTTAAAAATAAATAATTTTATTATTTAATATAAAGTTACATTTAATCAACCTGTATAATATATAGGGTGATACCCTAGTAATCTTATATACTATCCTTATCCAACCCATGCTCCTACCTCCTCTGTGTTCACCTCCACATGTCTCCTTCGCCTGACTGCAGCAGTTACGCTACCGGCTGGAAAATATTTGAATGTTTCTACCTCTTTTATTTTAACTTCAAAAAGTTTGATAGGGAATATCAAGAGGGTCAAACTATATATATTTTTCCGTCGAGTATTCTGGTACACATAAAATTTCACTGGTCGGAGGGTCAAGTGACCCTCCTGACCCCTTTAAGTCCGTCGATGTATATGCCAGTTTCGATAATATCGATATCAACGTTTTTCGTAATAGTACCGAAACAGCACTAGCATTGACTATAGCTTAGAAAACCAAAAAAAAAAAACTCTAAATATAACTCTGTTTTCAATTAAATTTATAGCGAAACGTAAAAAAAGGTGAACACACCTATCTAATCAATTTTTATTAGTTAAAATACTGTGTGTATACTATGTTGAATTATACATTTTATTTGTTTAAAATAAAATATCCGTGACTAATTATGTATTAGGGGTGTTTACAGTCTAGTTATATAGTTTTTAGGTTAAAGGTGAGCTAAACCTTAGTAAGGTTTTTTTTATTATTGAAAACCATAACTGAACTGTTAAAATTAAAACCGAACCATAGCAACTGATAAAATGAGTTTTTATTAACAAATTCAGGTTTCTAAAAAAATTATTTATCTATCTATCTATATTAAACAAGGGAGCTTTAAACCGAGTTATGAGTAGTAATGTACAATTAACCGAATGTAACATCCTAAAATTTCACCTTTATATCAGTTTAAAATGACGTTGGAGGCGTAAAGAGTAGAAGAAACTAAACTTAAGTTTAGTGCTTATCTTTAAATTATGGAACTTTAAGGACTAAAGGTACTTAAGTGGTAGTCATTTTTATAACCTAGATTCAAGAAATTAAGCCACTTATTTTTGAAGATAAGATAGTCAAAGTCGTGGGCTTGAAGGCAATGATGTTCGTGGTAGAATTAGGGTTTCAATTTTAAAAATCCTTGCTAAGAAATTGAAGGATTAGATTCAAGATCATAGCTTTAACTGAAATTCAAGTATATGTAATTGGGCGTTAATCCTTTCATAAATGTGAGTTTGATTCTTGATTTATAAAATCAGGTGCAATGAACTTGATGCATGAGGACGAATCAAAAGTATATGTGTTATTTATATTTTTCTATGATACACAAGGCTATAATTTCAATTATTAGTTGAAATTAGGGTTACTAGGAGAAATATGAAAATTATTGAAATGTGTGGTTTAATGAAATTTTTATGGTTAAATCATGCTAGTATTTTTGTAATGCTCCGTATTTTCTGTACTTTCCATATTTAAAAAGTTTTATTCAATTTCTATTTTTAGAAACTTGTATTTTATTTCATTTCAATCCTTGTAATCTCGAGACTTTGATCAAAATGGAATCGTATTTTTATATCAACCCTGTTTAATATATATGCATAATACGTAACAATCGCGAAATACATGTTTTAATTTAAAACCGAGACATACATCGAGATAATATTTTTCGGAATCACATTCATACGTGCTTCATACTTATCACATGCTTGCATACAACTTTATAACATAAAATAATCAACAATACAAGTGCAAGGACTATAAATGAAAATCCACATTCATTAACTCCCAACCCTAATCCCCACTTATAAATACAAGCCTCACCACCTCCTAAACACTTTCCACACACTAAGTCTTCTCTCAAACTCCCAAATTATCTCATGTCTTCCAAACAAGGCACAAAACACTTAGGTGTTCTAAGGAGTTTTCGCTCACTTTTCTTCATTCTTCTTCTTATATTCTTCTCTCAAATTTCTTGGATAACCTCTAACACGGTTTCCACAAGTTTGTCATGGCAAACTAAGGTGGAACCTTACCACATTGAGGTCCAAAGTAGTATAATAATTCAGCTTTGATGTATCTTTTTATTACTTGTATATTTTACTTGAAACTTAGTGGAATCTTGTACTCACCTTGCTTCCAACTAAGCTCATAGTTTGGGTTTGTGTTGTGATTGATTTGCACAAGAAACAAGGCTCAAAACCATCATAAAATTCTGCCAAAAAGTCCCAAGTGACTTCAAAAGTGTTGGAAGCCTTGGCTCTCCAAACTTGTTCCACTACCTCATTTGTTCATACATTTAGCTTAGATTCAAATACTAAGTATCAAAACAATTTCCATTAAATGGACAAGGCAACAACACGTCCCCAAACACTCTCCACGTTTAGGATGCACATCTAGCTTGCTCTCTTGGTTGTTTTTAAATTTTCTAGATTATGTACTTTTCATTTTTAGTTCGTACTCATGACCAAGCGAAATCATCAACGAAGTTGATGGTTTTTGTGCTTTGGTAAATCATATAATGAGGTTAAATGGATGGAATTCATCCTACCTCCTTGCATGACCGTTTTCATGGTTGCTTATTTTATAATTGTTTATGATATTCCTTATAATCCTGATCTAACTCGTTAAATAAAAACCGCAACTCACACACCTTCGTTTCCCTCTTAGGGTAACTTCGGTGTTCCAACACTCAAGAACTTGCCCGACTAACTTTCGTGGAAACTCTACGCACACCGAGAGTATTCATAACCCCTTTTAATTTTAGACACTTTGGGGTGCAATACATATAACTTATTAAATTCGCACAATCACATACAAACATCATTGACACAAACAAACAATCCTTTATACATGCTTAATACGTGATGCTTAGAAATTCATACATGCTAGAAGCCATTTGTCACAACCCCAACCCTACCCTACCCTGGGCGGAAGCCGTGAGCAGATACAGTGGTACCGGTGTTTATTATAATTGTCACAGCGGAAATTTCTTCAGGACCGGGTGTCAGGAAAAATATCAGAGTTTTCAAAAATACCTCAGTTTTCATTCATAAATTGTGGGAGGAAACCCATATTTATAGAAAGGATTTTCATAAAGATAAACCTTTGATTACAAAACATGTTTTATTCAGGTTTACATAGCCACTTATTTAAGCTTGAGTGCCTCTTAGCACTTTTCCTTTACTTCACAGTAAATCACCTGAAACGCGTTTTAAAAACATTTGGTCAGCGAAAAATACTGGTGAGGTCATTCCATTTATGAAAACACAACATTGTAATTACAACATTAAGAGTTTTTACATTTATTTACTTACTATTGGCTACCTCGTTGTCCAATAGTAAAGAAATTATTTTAATAGTATTTGTCACTCGTTCATTTTAGTGACTAGTGGTCATATCACTGATTGGCTAACTCGTTGTTCAATAGTGACGCATAACAAATAATGTATACAAAATCCCAATACTGGCAGTAATTTCAAAATACAAAGACTTACTCACTGTAAGTACAACTTGGAAAACATTTAGGATTTTGCAAATCCTTTGAGAAAAAGAGAATGACTAATTATTAAGTTCAACACTAGCCTTCTGGTTATTATGCTTGCTACGAGGCAGAGTATCAGGATTTAGGGTTCCGGGTATTTGGACAGAGCTTCGAGAGAGGAAGAAGATCGATTTTGAAATCGATGTGAGCAATTTGAACTTGTCCTAGGCTGCTTTTTATATAGCCTACCCGGACTTCCCCTGCGCGTCGCAAGAGGAGTAAAGGACACCATCGCGTGGTGTTACAGGTCCTAGCTAGGGCTAGGTCAGCGCGTTGATGGCATAGCCTTGCCATTTGTCATGAAACTAGTGCCACGTGGCTTGAATCTCAACCTTCGCGTCGCGAGAGAGGGATAGATTCTGGCGCGTGGCGCCTGGGATGCCGGGATAGGTTTTCTTTCGTTTTTTTGTATCGCGTCTCGTCGTACGTGTTCGGGGTTTCGACCAGGGTTTGTTCTAGGGTGTTTTTATGTGTTGTTACATCCTCCCCACCTTGTTTAGAATCTCGTCCTCAAGATTCACAGAAACAATACGAATACTTCAGTTTCATTTCTTATTCTAATTCCCATGTGTATTCTCATTCTCTCTTTGAATCCAGTTTACTTTGACTAGAGTTAATCTCTTATGTTTAAGATTCTTAACCTTCCTATCTTCGATTTGGAGAGGTTTTTACAACAAATTTGAACTTTCACTTACCTCTATATCTTGGAGAGGTACTATCAAAGATTTATCAGCTAGGCATTTCCTTAGATTACATACATGAAATGAATCATGCATACCAGCCATTTCTTCTAGTAACTGTAGATGATAAACTACTGGACCAATTCGCTTAATAACTTTAAATGGTCCAACATACCTTGGGCTTAACTTTCCTTACTTACCAAACCTGACTATCCTTTCCAAGGAAAAACCTTTAACAATACTTTATCTCCAACTTAATTCTAATGGCTTACGTCTATTATCTGCATAGCTCTTTTAACGATCTCGTGCCGTTTTCAGTCTTTACTTGCCTTGAATTATCTTATCTGTTGTTTCTTGTACAATTTTAGGACTGGATAATTGTTTTTCTCCTATTTCTGCCCAACATACTGAGTTCGGATTTTCATCCATAAAGTGCTTCAAATGGAGCAGCATTAATACTTGTATGATAACTATTATTATACGAGAATTCGATTAATGGCAAATGATCGTCCCAACTACCTCTAAAATCTATTACACATGCCCTCAGCATGTCTTCCAATGTTTGAATTGTCCTATCACTTTGTCCATCAGTTTGAGGATGATATGTTGTACTTAAATTAGTCGTGTTCCCATAGCTTTTGGAAACTTGTCCAAAAATGAGAAGTGAAACGACTATCTCTATTAGACATTATGGATAAAGGGACTCATGTAATGAACTATTTCATCTACATATAATTTAGCTAATATTCCATACTAAAAGTTTCCTTCATTGGTAGAAAATTGGCTAACTTGGTTAGTCGATCCACAATCACCCAGATCTTGTCGTTACCTTTCCTGGTTTTGGGTAGTTTGGTAACAAAGTCCATTGTTATCATTCCCATTTCCATACTATCATTTCTAAATGTTGAAGTAAACCTGAAGGTTTCTGATAAGCTAAGCACTTAGAGACGTAACTAGCTATATCCTTTTTCATTCCTATCCACCAAAAATTCTTCCTCAAATCTTGATACATCTTGTCTCTACCAGGATGCACCGTATACTTAGACTTATGAGCTTCCTCTAAAATTCTATGTCTTAAGTTCCCTTGATAGGTACCCAAATTTTTTCTTATGGAATCTCCAAATTCCATTTGTTCCTTGGTTTAACTCTTTTAACATTCCTTTTTATCCTTCATCACCATTCTTGATTGTTGTTTCCTTTTGTACTCTTTAATTGTTCTGTTAAATCTATCTGCAGATTTAATCTGATAGCACGCAGTCGTTTTGGCTTCTCATGATACTTACGACTTAAAGCATATGCTACTACATTAGCTTTTCCTTCGTGATATTGGATATCACAGTCGTAGTCCTCAAAATCTCCATCCATCGTCTTTGCCTCATGTTCAATTCTTTTGCCCAAAAATACACCTTAAGCTCTTATGATCTGTAAATATGGTAAACTTACTACCATACAAATAATGTCTCCAAATTTTAAGGGAAAAAATTATCGCTCCTAATTCTAAATCATGAGTAGTATAATTTTCTTCATGCTTCTTCAGTTGTCTGGATACGTAAGCAATCACTTTCTCACGTTCCACCAAAACACATCATAATCCTAATCTGGAAGTATCACAAAAGACTACAAAATTCCAGTTCCTTCTGGTAATGCAAGTATTGGTGCGTTTGTTAATCTTTGCTTCAAGGTCATAAAGGCTTTTTCTGCTTGGGTCCCCATTCAAACTTAATCGATTTACACGTTAACTTAGTTAACAGGACAGCTATCTGTGAAAAGTCTTGGATAAAGCGTCGATAGTACCCTGCTAATCCTAGGAAACTTCTGACTTCAGTAGCTGACTTAGGGACTTTCCATTTGGTAATCCCTTGATTTTTGTGGGATCCACATGAATTCCTTCATGGTTAATCAAATGTCCTAAGAATTGCACTTCTTGCAACCAGAATTCACACTTAGAGAATTTAGCATAAAGCTTTTTTTTCTCAGAAGTGTTAAGATCGCATGTAGATGCTTAGCATGATCATCTTCGCTATTGGAATAAATAAGTATATCATCTATGAAGACGATTACAAATTTATCCAGGTACAGTTTACATATCCTATTCATCATGTCTATAAATGCTACTGGAGCATTTGTTAAGCCAAATGTCATAACTGTAAACTCGTAATGATCATACCTAGTTCTGAAAGCAGTTTTAGGAATGTCTTTTTCCTGTACTTTCAGTTGATGGTATCTTGAGCGTAAATCAATTTTGGAAAAATATCGAGCTCCTTGGAGTTGATCGAATAGATCGTTAATCCTCGGTAATGGGTACCGATTCTTAATTGTGACCTTATTCAATTCCCTATAATCGATAGACATATGCATCGAAACATCCTTTTTCTTGACAAACAACATAGGTGCTCCCCAAGGGGACGAACTTGGTTGTATGAAACTTTCTCAGCAATTCATCTAATTGCTTATTTAATTACAGCATCTCCGTCGGTGCTAATCGATACGGTGCTTTAGCGATTTATGTAGTTCCAGGTATCAGATGGATTCTGAACTCTACTTCTCGATCTGGTGGCAATCCAGGTAGATCTTCTAGGAAAACATCGGGGTATTTCGATACTACCGAAATTTCCTTCAGCTCCTTGCCTTAGTGTTAATGATCACAGAGATCATATACATATGCCTTGCTTCCTTGCATAACTTGCAGCCTTCATCACAAAGATGAATTTTGTTGGCTGGTCGGCTTGTCTCATCGAATCATGATCATTTCTCCTATTGGCGTATGAATCTCAACAGTATTTTTATCACAAAGGATTCGAGCATGATTGGCAATCCATTCCTAATACTACATCGAATCCAACTAGATTCATTGGTAGTAGGTTTGCCTCGAACTTATGTCCTAGTAATTTATCTTCCCTCCTTGAAGTACTTCGCATATGTTGGTGGAGTTTCCTTACGACATTTCTACCGTACAAGCTTGACTAAGCTTAGCTAACGGTTAATTAAGCGCTTGACAGAATGCCGTATTTATAAAACTTTGATTTGCACCAGAGTCAAATAATACTTTAGCATATACGTCATGGACAAGAAACGTACCGGTGATCACGTCGAGATTCATTGTTGTCTCCTGTGCAGTAAGTATGAAGGCTCGTGCGTTCTTCTTAGCTCTGTCTGTTGCCTTTGCCTTGTTGTCAGGTGCTTTTGCTAACTTAGAGCAATCAGGTCGGATATGACCAGTTTCCCCACAGTTAAAGCAAATGCTTGATTTCCTTCTACAATGTTCTTCTTTATCTCCAGGAGTTTTGCAAAACTTGCAGTTCAGAGTTCTCTTAAAATAACATCTTCCTGAATGTTTCTTATTACAGGTTCTACACAGAGTGCAGAACACTGTCCAACTCCTTTCCTTTTATAGGTATTACCGAGCGAAACTCTTGGGTAAATTTTCTGAGCTAATTCCTTCTTCTTATTTTCTTCCCTAGTGCGAACTAATCCATCAGTCAATGCATTGGCCAGCTCGACTGCTTCCTCAATAGTCTGAGGTCTAGCTGCCTTAACTATATCACGGATTTCACTGATCAATCCCCAAATATATTGAGAAATTAGTACAGGTTCTTGCGAAACCAGAGTTGGTACTATTCTTGCATATTCGAAGAATTTTGTCGTATACTCACGACAATTCACATTAGTCATGCTATGACTTAGGAACTTATTAGCCATTTGTTCCTTTTTATAGGAGGACAAAATTTCCTTTCTGTCATTTCCTTAAATTCTTTCCAGTTCATGGCATAGGCCATGTCACTACCTTTTGTCTGAAGGATAGTGTTCCACCATTCTAATCCCTCATCTCTAAAAAGATTTGTAGCATACATCACCTTATCTTCTTCAACACATTTGCTGATCTTAAGAACAACCTCATTCTTTTCCAACCATCGTAGAGCAGCCATAGCTCCTTCACTGCCTGCGAATTGGATTGGCCTACAAGCTAGAAAATCCTTGTAAGTACATCTAGAAGTCATTGCTCTTATTTTCTTAAGAAATGGAGTTTTGATAAAGATACTGTTATCTCCATTGACATTGTGACTATAATCGTTACTACGATTACGCTTGCTACTCACGGTCTTATTATTTTCTATAGGCACAAAATTTTTAACTGCTTCAATAATTTAGGGTATTGCATCAGCTATTTTCTGAGCTATTATATTCTCTATAGCATTTTGATCCAAAGAGTTTTCATAATTGTTCTAAGCAGATTGATTAACTTCATTCGACATATGTATTATAAACATATTTCAAATATTAATATCACATAATAGATATCAAAATAATCGAAATATTAGGAACACAATTAGTCAGAGCATATTGCCAAAAACGTCGATCATTGCGACTTATACTCTTTTTATATATTATGCATCATATATTTTACATACACTATCACATGTATAATTTACATATTTATATATTTTAGTTTCAGTTTTAGTTTTTTTTCCCTGTACAAAACACAGAAAATACATTGTACATATATGTATGGTAGAGGGTTAGTTCCTGCTTCAGAAATGATGCTCCATCTCGTCATACTTCCAGACGACATTTTCTCCCATATTTTGGATTCTGCTTCCTGCATCCATCAATTCTTCTCCGTAGTGGCGTACCACCGCCACATTTTCAGGGTTCATTGGAGGAAAGGCTGGGGGTGCAGGTTGGTAGTTTGGGTAAAATTGGAAAGGATCTGTCATTAGATCTTCAAATGCCCAGTTGTTTGTCCACCATTCTTTAGCTAAGTTTTGAGGTGGTTGTCGTGACAGGTTTGGTTCAAGGTTCATAGGTTCAGGGTTATTGGGTATTGGTGGCATGTTAAGGTCAATTTGATTGGGTACTAGACTGAACATTTCATAGTTTGACAGGTGCTGGTCTATTTCTGCCCAGGTTAGTGGGTGGGAATAGGGTTGGAACTCTCTCCTGTGGTTGGGTTTCCTGCAGGGTTTCTAATTGGTTTAGTTGTTATGGTTTTCTTCTTTTTGTTTCTTTTACTTGCCAATCCAACCTTATTCTTTTCGGGGATTTCCTATTGAGTGGTTGAGCCCGAAAACCATTGGTTCATCGGCATCGGCATCGTATCCGGATTGGGTACCGGGTTGATTTTCGATAGTTTCCATATCAGAACTATTAACTGATATATTCTGGAAACGCTTCGACTATTCCTCTATCGCTCATACTGTTAGCCAAAAACAATAAAAACAACGAACTCTGAAAAATTGAATATATTATATTTAGCTAGTAGCACAATAATCACAGAAATTATTGCATGTATTTCCTGACTACTAATTTAAAGTATTTTCACAATACTTAATTAGCTTAATCCAGTGGCTCTGATACCAACTTCTGTCACAACCCCCGACCCTATTCTGGGCAGAAGCCATGAGCAGATACAGTGGTACCAGTGTTTATTATAATAGTCATAGTGGAATTTTCTTCGAAACCGGGTGTCAGGAAATATATCATAGTTTTCAAAAGCATCTCAGTTTTCATTTCATAAAATGTGGGATGAAACCTATATTTACTGAAAGGATTTTCATAAAGATAAACCCTCGAATATAAAACATGTCTTATTCAGGTTTACATAGCCACTTGCCTCTTAGCACTTTTCCTTTAGTTCACAGTAAATCACCTGAACGCGTTTTAAAAACATTTGGTCAGCGAAAAATATTGGTGAGTTCATTCCATTTATGAAAACATAGCATTGTATTATAGCATTAAGAGTTTTTACATTTTTTTACTTACTATTGGCTACCTTGTTGTCGAATAGTAAAGAAATTACTTTTAATAGTATTTGTCACTCGGTCATTTCGGTGACTAGTGGTCATATCACTGATGGCTAACTCATTGCCCAATAATGACGCATAACAAGTAATGTATACAAAACACCACATAGTGGTAGTAATTTCAGAACACAAAGACTTAATCACTGAAGTACAACTTGGAAAACATTTAGGGTTTTGCAAATCCTTTGAGAAAAAGAGAATGACTCACATTGCAGATTTAACCTATCAACACTAGCCTTCTAGTTTAAAATCTTTGGTTCCTAATTAGACAAACAATGCACACGTATTAGTGTATTAACCCAATTCAACTTTAACGATAATCATGAGATCAAAACCACAACGTGATGACAAAGTATAGCCTTATTCAGGTAGCCCTTAAACATCCGATGTCTTGGTTTATCTATCATTCGGACAGGGTATCGTACCAGTGATTCCGGTTATTACACTGACTACGAGGCAGAGTTTTGGGATTTCGGGGTTCCGGGTATTTGGACAGAGCTTCGAGAGAAGAAGATCGATTTTGAAATCGATGTGAGCGATTTGAACTTGTCCCGGGCTGCTCCTCATATAGCCCACCTTTGCTTCCCCCGCGCGTCGCGAGAGGAGTAGAGGACACCTTCGCGTGGCGCGATGGGTCTTAGCTAGGGCTAGGTCAGCCGCGTCGATGGCATAACCTTGCCACTTGTCATGAAACTGTGCCACGTGGCTTGAATCTCCACCGCGCGTCGTGAGAGAGGAAAGGATTCTGGCGCGTGGCGCCTGGGATGCTAGGATAAGTTTTCTTCGTTTTTCGTATCGCTTCTCGTCATACGTGTTCGGGGTTTCGATCAAGGTTTGTTCTAGGGTTTTTTTGTGTGTTGTTACACTATTCTTGCACTATACTTTGTTATTAACACGAGTTTGTCTTCAATCTTTTAGAAAGAAAAAAGAAATTGTTTTAACCTTAAGGTGAAAAATAAATGTTGTTGATTTAATTACTAGTCAACTCACATAGTAAACATCATGATCCTTTGTCTTACAATGAGATTGAAAATGCAAAAGCGTCATCGTCATCGCACAAGTGTTGGTAACATCTTTGATCCTTTCTCATGTGATTAGGATTTAACATTAATATGGATGAAGTTAGTCTGGTAGACTTAAATTACAATAAAAAAGAAACATTTGTATATAAATTACAAGAATTTTTTAATTTGTAAGATATAGCAATAAGAAACTAAACCAGAGAAACAAAACCGCAATTTACTCTACATGTATTTTTGAATCCTTATTTTGTAAACATATTATATAATTAAGTGACTAGTTTTATTTGGCATAGACCCAATTCAATTAAATGTAGCAACTTCATTTCCATAGTTGAGTTAATTTTTTGTATTATAGTTGTCTATACTAATAAATAAAAATCTTTTTTGAACACGTGTCACTTTTTGATACTTTCTCATATTATTTTTTTATTTATCTCTTATATTATAATAATTTTAACCAGAAATTAGATAAGAATAAATAATAATTTTAAACAGAAAATCTTCCTATCTTCGTATACTAATAAATGAAAATCATTTTTAGACGCGTGTACTTCATGTGTGTTCCTCACCTTATTTCCTATTTATTCTCATATTAAACAATAATAATAATAATAATTTTAAACAAAAATATTAATAAGAATAAATATTTAGATAAGGATATACATTGGTTTTTATATTTTAAACAAAATTATAGGATAAGAATAAATATTTTGATAAGGATAAACATTTGTTTTTACTATGATCATATTAAATGATAATAATAATAATAATAGTTTTAAACAAAAAATTAGATATGGATATAAACGTTTATTTTTAGTATGATCATATTAAATAATAATAATAATTTTAAACAAAAAGTTGTTAAAAATATATATTTAACAAAGTAAAATGTTGTAATAACTAAATAGTTTATTAAAGTTCATTTTTAAAAGACAAATCTTGACGGCTGTATGTCTTAACATATGACGTTATATTTTATTAAACACGTGAAATATATGAGTTTTTTAAAAAATATATCTTTTTTATTATTTATTATATAAAATTACATTTATGCAAAATAAAAAAAACAAAGTTAAATGTTATAATAAGTAAACACTATATCAATGCTCATTTTTAAAAGATAAATTTGTTTGTATTAACAATGACATTATATTTTATTCAACACGTGCAATATACGAGTTTTTTTTTAAATATATCGTTTTTATTTTATTATTATAAAAATTATATTTATGCAACCCATGTAATACACGAGGTTTTAACCTAGTATACTAATAAATAAAAATCTTTTTTGGACACGTGTTACTTTCTGGTGCTTTCACACCTTATTTTTCTATTTATCTCTTATATTAAATAATTAATAATAATAATAATAATAATAATAATTTTAAAATTAGATATGAATAAATAATAATTTTAAATGGAAAATTAGATAAGAATTTTTAAACAAAAATTTAGATAAGAATAAACGTTTGTTTTTTTATATAATCATAAAATTATATCTCAAATATTATGAGTAGTTTATACTTGGAGTTCGGTGATTGAAATTATGGTAAATTAGGAATCAAAGGTTCCCATGTGATATATACTTAATAATTGTAATGTTGTTTTTAATTTTTTTCACTAGAATGAAATAATTATTCTAGATTTGGGAAATATGCTTCTGTTAAGTTATAAGTATTTTTACACGCATCGCTATAATTCTTTGGACTTGCTATTATAGTCCCACAATTATTTCAAATGTCAAATCTAGACATGATTGGTTTAACCCATCACTTATCGCACATTACATGATATATATTTCAAGAAAGAACACCATTTTAGAATAGAAAATTCTATACTCCATTCAAAGAGAATTTGTTCTCCATTTTAAGGTATTGTATCACAAAAACAGGATTTAACTCCATGTAATACATGTGTTTTTAACCTAATAATAAATAAAGAACAAAGTAAAATGTTGTATTAAGTAGATAGTCCATCAAAGTTTATTTTTAAAAGATAAATCTTGACGACAACATGTGTTAATATATGACATTTATTTTATTCAACACGTGTCTTTAAAGATATATTTTCTTATTATTTAGTATATAAATTATTATGTAACCCGTGTGATACACGGGGTTTTAACCTAGTTTATATTATATATAATGCATGAGCAAAGGGAATTTTAATATTTAAAAAATTAAGAACTTTTTTTTGTTTTAATGCATAAGGTACAACCTAGAGTGAAGTAAGTTAGTCTTTCAAACTACTAATTAGAGTTAACTCCTTTATCTTAGTTATACTTTAATTCACTCGTCTTTAAAAATATAAATAATTAATTAGTACTTACACTTTATCCTTATAAAAAAACTAACTACACCAGCGATTTTTAAACATATATAAATTTTTTCGTACGTTAATAATTAAAAAAAAAACCATTAAAAACGAGCATTTTTTACCGTTTTAATTTGAGTATAGTATTTGCTATAGTTTTTTAATTAAAAATATTGATATGTTACATGATTAACAGTGTTTATGGTGAGAAGTAACTGCATCGTTAACCAAAATAGACGAAGCTGAACTGAAATTAACCAAAAACTGAATTAACTAAAAGTCAATTAACTGAAAACTAATCAATCAAAAATCCGTTATCGATTTTTTTTACGCTCCTTTAACCAAAATTAATTGAATCGAAGTCAACCATTCGTATATTCATATAATTTAGCTTTTATACCTTCAGTTCATGTATTTCAAATTAATCGGACGGAACCGAACAAACAATTTGATTTATTTATACCTTAATTTCATGTATTTCTAAGCAAAAGACCGATAACTTCGGTTGAGGATAATAATTGAACCAACCGAAACCTTGCACATCCTATATGTTACTACAAAGACTTAATATTTTTACTTGAGGTTAATCATATTATTTTATTAAATGAGTATAACATATATATATATATATATATATATATATATATATATATATATATATATATATATATATATAAAGACTTAATGCTTCTATTTTAGTTTAAATCATATTATTTTAATCAAAGAGAAATAATATATCCCATTTAGTTGTAATATATTTATTTAGGTTTGATTTCAATTTTTAACAAAATGTTTAAAAATTTTTAGACCATGCCAAAGGTTTTGGTTTGAACGGACAACTGAAAAAATCGGACCATTTGGCCACCAATAATGAAACCAAATGGTTTTAAAATTCATTAACCATAATTTTGGGTTTCGTTGGCAATGGAGACTCAAAACCTAATAAACTAGAAATTTTGTGTTTTCCATCGCATCGCACGGCACCCTACTAGTATATATAATGCATAACATAAGTGAACTTTTATTTACTTTAATGCACAAGGCTAGGGAAAATTAGCTTTTCAAACACTAATTACACTTTAATTCCCTTGTCTTTAATAAAATTATTAATAATTAATAATAGTTACACTTTATCCCTTATAAGAAAATAACTACTCTTACGATTTCTAAACGCTCATAACTTATTTGTACGTTAGCATATATATTTTTAATTACACCATAAAAATGAGTAGTTTTTTCTCTTTAATTTGAGTATAGTATTTTTATAGTTTTTTAATTAAAAAAACTGAATATTACATAATTAACAATTTCTAAGAGTGAACGATAACTGAATACTTAACCGAAATCGAATCGAAAACAAACGAAACTAAACCTAAACCAATAAAAAACTGAATTAACTATACTGATTAACCAAAACCCAAATTAACCAAAACCACTTATCCTTTTTTTGTACCTTCGTTTAACCAAAAGTAATCGAACCATTCATATTTTCATATATTTCTAACTTTTATACCTTCAGTTCATGCATTCCATATTTTATACCTCAATTTTATGTATTTATACTTCCGTTTTGTATTTATACCTCGGTTTCATGTATTTGTAAGCAAAAGTGTTAGCCCAAGTTTGGTTTTGGCAATCAACTAAAATTAAACGAATCAAACAAAAAACAATAAATCTAACCGAATAACCGAACTGATTAACCAAAACTGATTGGTTAATAAAATAGACTAACCAATGACTTCGGTTCAGTTGAGGATAATAATCGAACCAACCAAACAATATACACCCTAACTAATCTTTGTTTCCCGCCGCATTACCGTGCACCCTTCTAGTGTCATTAACCCATAAGAAGTCCTTGTCCAGATCAAGGCACTCCTGTGTATAATCGAGATTTACTAGTTTCATCCTTCCTTGTATTCATAATAGCTGCCTCTAACCCAACCCCAACCCCTAATAGCGTATACACCTTTTGCATATCTTGCATCCTCAAACGTCAAGGCAATCTTAAAGATATATACACATATATTATGAGTGACTCGAACCATTTGTTAAGTATCTTTTTTGGTCCGAGTGAACGTAACTATGAACATATGGCTAGTCACATATCCCTAAAGATCCAATAAACCCATCATGCACACTCTCAGTCCCTCTTGCATGGGTCTACTCTACCCGGCATTCCGGCAACACCCTAAAGTGGTTAGGCTTTACAATGGCTTCATAGCTAAAGGACGCTAGACATTCACACAATCGAATCTCAACGTGTACTACCTTTTTCTTCTTTGGGTTGATCTCTTGGTTTAGTGATTGATATCCATTAGGCCACAAACAAAACATCTCTCACCCCTTTATGGGTTTAGCCATCATCTTTCTGAGGGATGCTAAACACCGCCACAGGGGGTTGCCTTTCTCCTCGCAAACTAGATAACGAGCACTACTCCTATTTCTTTCTTTCCCAGCCAATCAACGAGCTATATACATCTCCATGTGCATTTTTTCTCTTTTTCACCGTCACATTTCACATTTCTACAATACATATTATTGTGTGATGTGAAAGATGAAAGTCCCACTACACATGACGTCTACGTGGCTTGACTTTTTATTCATTTATTTTTGTTTGTTTGTTTTTGCACATTTCATCCATCCTACAACACACATAGTGTAACATGATGTTTCATCTCTAAGTTTTCAGTTGATCCGGTTGCTTCAATAAGTTTAATGTGTGTTTTCACCTCTAGTTTCTTTTAAGGAAATGTTCCTATTTTCCGTTTACAAATAAATAAGGTATTAACGTTCTGAAAAAGAAATAAGCAGAAAGTTAGGACATATAACATACGTTGTTATTCAGGGTGGGCATGTTTATATAATTGGTAAATATATGTTTATTTGAAAGAAATCGAAAATAGAATCCACTTTTATTAATAAACTAATCAGAAATTGAATCCCTAGATGTTTCTGGACGTGGTCCAGAGTAAACTGGCATCCACACGACACACTGCTCCACCCGTGGTCGCCGCCATCCCTCGATAATAAACAAATAATATTTCACCTGTACCGTACAAATAATGAAGCTATATAGTCCATGCTAACGTGTACCCTACTAGTTGAGGATCTTTCTACTTATGTTTTTTTATTTAACTAGTTCATATGAATAAAAAATATCATTTATTTAATTTATATATTTGATTATTCTCTTAACAATGTTAATTATATATGAGAAGATAAATCTTTTAGTTCCATTGGTTTGGATTCACGATGACATGTTCAGTTCGTTTCAATTTCATACAATTGGCTTGTTGTATCTTCCTAATTTTGACGATTTAAATAATCCATTTTAAAAAGAATTCACCTTCTTTCACACTCATTGATTTTTATCAAGTGTTCATTATTTTATTTTAACTAATATCTACACATAATATAATTTTTTTTAAATATAATAAGTATTTAGTGGGTTTGACATATATGGTACATAAATGAGTTAAAGTATATGGATAGTAGGTGTGATACATTGTGGTTTTTTTAATTTTAAAATTGTAAATTTAGTCTAAAAAGTTCGCTGACATCTAACATTTTTTACTTTTTTACCAACTAGTGTTAAAAACATTTTAAATATACTAAAACAACCATTACACCGACCCCGCCCCTCAGACATATCTTCAAATGGCACCACATGCCTACGTCTTTTCAGCTATGTTTCTTATTAATGCTCTAATTTGCTTAGCTTAATAATTATGTAGACGAATTTTGATTCTAAATTACTATTCTTTTTGTTGAATTTTGATTAGCCAATGATCTTGACTTTGTGTTTTGAGTGTCTCTCTCTCTTTATATATATATATATATATGCAGAAAAAAAACAACTCACCAAAAAAGTACAGACACATATCCTCTTATTCCAACTTTTTTTTGTTGCAATTTTCCAAAATTCTCTATACACAAAAACTCTGGGAGAATAAACTATCTCCAAAATATCCAAAACTACCACGTGGCACTTAAGTTTACAAACCAACACAACAAGAAGCATCCTCTCAATCTCACAACTCTCTAGAAACTTCCAATCACCCCTTAATCCCCCTATAAATACTCCAAACACGCACTTCACCCTTTAATACAACACCATCTTCTCATATTACCAACCAAACAACCTTAAGCTAACAACAATGGAGTTCAAGACCGAAATGTCAACAACAAAAGATGATGAACTTTCCTTTATATCCTCCACCAACACTGCTGGTTGTTCATCATCTTCATCGTCTTCACCAAGGCCTAGAGAAGGGTTGCACGAGGTAGGTCCGCCACCTTTCCTGACGAAAACGTTTGATATGGTGGAAGATCCAGCGACCGATTCGGTGGTGTCGTGGAGTAGAGGACGGAATAGTTTTGTTGTTTGGGATTCTCATAAGTTTTCTACCACTTTGCTTCCGAGGTATTTTAAGCATAGCAATTTTTCAAGCTTTATTCGCCAGCTTAATACTTATGTAAGTCTTTTTCTCTTTCATACTCTTTTAACTTTGTGTTAACTTAACTTTTTTTTTTACTGTTTTTGGGGGGTTTAATTTATGGAACTTGCAATTGTATACTCGATGTGTGAGATTTTAGTTTGTTAGTGTTAGCTGATGGGTGATCTTCAAATGCTTTTGTTATTTGAATCCGTTAGTTTTTAAGAATGATATGTCAATTGTGTTTTTTTGGTAATGAGTCACAATCTGTCGGTGATATGTTGTCGTGACTGTCGCTAATTGTTGGCGGTCCGTCAGCGGAGGTCGCTAATCCATGGGTGACCTGTCGCTATCCGTTGGTAAGGCGTAAGTACCCATCGCTAAGTTGCCAGTCGGTGGTCTCCATGAAACCAAATAACATCTCTTGGCGGAGTATCACCGACTAATTCTTGTTGGTAACCTTGTTCACCGACGGTTTTCTGACAGTTTGGCCTTCGTGTAGTCATTTGTTTCAATGATTCGTCGCTAGGCATGATATGTCGGTGGTCCGTCACTAAGCATTCGGTGAATTGTCGCTAAGCAGTCGGTAATAGAAATCCTCTGGAAACCAAATAACCAGCTTCCATATTCCGACGGAGTACACCGACGAATTCTTGTCGCTAACCACTCTCACCGACGGATTTCTGACAGAACCGCTTCCATCTTTGTTTAGTAGTGGAATATCTTCATTGATTTTTCTTGTTCTTGATTTTTATTTCTGTTATTATTGTTTAATAGTATTGCTTAATCTGTTACTGAATATGGATTTTTTATACACAATTATTGTAGGGTTTTAGGAAAGTGGATCCAGATAGATGGGAATTTGCAAGTGAAGGGTTTCTTGGAGGACAAAGGCATCTCCTGAAGACAATCCGAAGAAGAAGAACTGTGGTGCAACCGATCCAACCGAAGCAAGAATTTGGTCCGTGTATCGAAGTAGGCCAATACGGGATCGAGTGAAGAACTCGAAGGACTGAAAAGAGACAGAAGTTTGCTAACGGCAGAAATAGTAAGGCTAAGGCAGCTACAGCAGCATTCAAAAGACCAACTCATATCAATGGAAAACAGGCTTAGAACCACTGAAAAAAAGCAACAAAACATGATGGGTTTCCTTGCAAAAGCCTTTAGCAACCCTGAGTTCTTACAACGGTACATGGATAAGTACGCGCATAACAAACAAGAACATATTGAGATCGGTCGCAAAAGAAGGTTAACAATGACACCGAGTGTGGGGAATTTACAAGAAGTGGATGTTAGTGTTGAAGATATTCATGATCCATTCCTTGCAGCCACTATTGAAGGTGAGTCAAGCAGTGGTGGTGGTAATATAGGAAATGTTACAAATTATGTGGAGGATGGACCCCCCGAGAATTTGTGGGATGAACTGTTGAATGTGGATCTACCCATTGAAAAACACCCTGAAGAGTTTCTAGATGACTTAGATGGTCAGCAGCTTGATTGGGATGAAGATTTGCAAGAGTTAGTAGACCAGATGGAGTATTTAAGGTCATCGAAACCTTAAATACTTGATGGAAGTGATTGTTGTTGGGATTTTATTGTGTTTCGAGTTAAGAAGGCCTCTTCAAGTCCACCTCCTCTTTAGTAGAGTTCAAGTCGAAGATGCATATGAGTTGTGTGATATCAGTATCTTTGTGGTATGTGAAATCTTAGTATTTGTTGTTTTGTTTGGCCGTTTGGCCGTTTGGCGTGTGTGAGAGTAATAATAATACTCTATGCATCTGTTTCTATACAGCTGAGGAGATTGTGGAATTGTGAAGAGGCCAAGCTGCTGTTCTTTTGTATCCTTATGTTGTGTTCGTTCATCGATCACTTTCGTATTCAAGTTTGGGTCAAAAAAAGAAAAAGTAAAAAGTTTCTGTTATCTATCCCCATTCATCTTATAGTTGCAGGGGTAAAGAATCACAACAAGAAGTTGGAGGTTTTTTCATTCTTCTAGAGCGGGTTTGAACCCGACAGGTTGGTGATTATGCCTAGATCTTCATGATATCTGTTTAATTATGTTGTATTGCAATGTGAATTAAATAGTTAGATATGAAGGTGGAAGCTTTCTGTTTAACAACTTGTCTTTGATCACTTTCCGTGTTTTACTTTCTTGGGTGTTGCATCCGTCAAGTGATTACTAGTTTTTTGTATGCACAATTGTTCCAAATGTGAAGTCTTTGTTCGGTTTTGAGCACATATAGTTGGAAATATAGACTTGGACTGCATATAAAGTTGGAAATGATGGTTACACAAATTGTTGGATAGTATTTAAGAACATGACCTGATTTCATAAGTTGAAGCTTGTGATGTTCTTTATATAATTACTTAATTAGTTATACTCAATGGCCTCTCTAGAATCAATATACAGTCTTAAGTTGCCTTGCACTAATCATACCTGAACCTAAAGGTGCACTTTCAGGCTTTCACAGCAGCAACTGCAGCAACACCAAAAACCTTTTTCCATTAAAGAAAGCGGTGGTGGGAAAGAGATTTCACCGCCTTGAGATTGGCGGTCGGCAGCGGCTGAGCGACTGCTGTTTCTGCCGCCTTGGATTCAGTGTTTTTCATCGGCAAGGCATGCAGGTACAGTTTATTTTTTTCACTTCAATTGTTAATTCTAGTGGTAAAAATTTTATAATTTGGATATTAAATCTATCAGTTTAATGTGTTTGTTTTTGCATGATATTATTTGTGTTTTTAATCTCATTTGCACGTAAACATAGTAGAAGATGAGTTGAATCAAATATGATGTTACCAGGAAGAAAGTGAGGGCATTCAAGGACAATTAGATGAAACATTTATTTGTTGTCATACAACAGTCATAACTTATAATTTAAGTGACTTCAATTAGAATTGCAAAGGGTTAAGATTAAGTTGCACTTCATTAGTTACTAATAGAGTATAGCTGATGGTAACCGAATAGGTGTCAATCCTGTTGAGCGCCAGCTGATGCACTCTTTCCCAAAGTATTGTGTCGTTTCAACTATGTGTTTTTGGTAGTCTTCGGTAAATGGTTTCATAAGAGAAAACACATACTCGTTCTTGTATTCTTTCTGAATTATCGATATTAGATATTTTTCGCGTACCATCAAAATAATTTAACCTGAGAGTGAATTTGGAGAGATATGTATTCCAAACTAGAAATCCGGAAAGTGGGAAAGCAAGACGAGAAACTCTTCAAGTAATAAATAAAATAGTTATTCAGTAATAATAAAGTTGTTTCATCTATGTTTTCTTGACATCCTATACTTGCATACACACTAGTTGCTAAGAAGTGTCCTTGACCACATCACATCTTGCATTGGCAGACCTAGTGCCACCGTATAGGAGTTGGCCGCGCCTTGTGAAAATTTATGTAAATGTTCAATTTAATTACCTTTCTTTGATTTGGTTAATTTATTTGAATGTTTGTTTCGACTTTTAGTTTATTTAAGTTGGGTTTTAGAATTGTTGAATGTTGATGATTGATTTGAACCTTTAATCTATACTTTAGGAAGAATAGATCCTATAGTGGAACGATTTCAATTCTTAAAGTGAAAGGTCAAATATCATCTTCTAGTCTCCGAAATTTGTTGACTTGGATGATCTCCCCTCGGATCATGACGAAAGAAAACCAAGTTCTTTTCAATCGAGTCAACAGATGAAACTGGAAGAGCATACTTACTTAACGATGTCAACCAAGAGGTATCGTATTTTCACAAGGAAGGATCTGTAGCGAGGCAAGATGTTTTTCACTTAAATTATCGGAACTGTTTAGAGTACAAGTATAAAAAGGATTTTATATTTTGCTTGAGATTCACATCCTATTCTTTATCTTTATAATTTAACTAAAAATTACTATTCCATAAATTTATTTATCATTTTTAAAACCTCTTCCGTATCCCGTTCCTTATTCGTAAAAATATAAGGTATTGCTTTAGCTTTTTTTATTTATTAGAACTCACTTCAGTTTTCCTTAAAAATATATGGATAAGGTATAAGGATAAAAAAATGGGGTGGAGTGGTGTTTTCAGGTAGTTTATGGTCTGAATGAGTGTAAGGAATGGGATGTGAATGTCTTAAATTGCTACCCGTAAGGATCAATTTGAAATTCACAAAGGCATGTTCATTACCGATGGATTTATTGGCAGGAATAACAAATTATTTAAAATGGGTGAAGATTTGCTTAACCAAGATCAATTGGTACGAGTTTGTATTGACAAACAAAGTGATAAGCAAAGATACTAATATCGACTTGGATGAGGTGCTTCTACTAGTCTTGCAAAAAAATTATTAAACCAAGGATTACCTTTTCTGGGCAATGATGGATCAAAAGATATATTAAATAAAAGAAATTTCCTATAACGTTTAGAATTAATTAATAGAAGAACAAAACAAAGCGTTGGTAATGTTATTTAGGGAATGCACCTTGGAGTAATCAAATGACAAGTCCAAAAACCCAATAAGATATCAAACATCATTATGCACAAGGTATTATAAAACAAACTTTTGAACATCCTGCTGGTGATAGATTTTTTTTTCTCTTTATTCGTTGATGAATCAAGTAGTGTGTCCAAAAAAGAATAAAGGGTCGAGGTTATTCGGTATCTGGATAAATATGGGGTAATTAAGAATGGTTTATTTGGCTTTGTTTATGTCGCGGAGATGTCTACATGAACTCTAAAATCCGCTACTGATTATTTATTTACATGGCGTTGATTGAGTTTAATGTTAGAGGCCAAGGTTATGCTGGCGCAAGTAATATTTTAAGTAATATTTTAGGTGAGTTTAACGGATAAATAACTTTTTATCGTAAAAGAAAATGTTTCGGCACTCTGTGCATTATTTCGCTCGTTGTTTCAACTTCTTGTTGTGACGGTTACAAACATACGAGTGTTTGGTGACTTATTGAAATGCTAGGAATTTTCTTTATACTAAATTTATTTCATTATATCAATTTTGATCTAGATCTAATGATCAATCAAGAGTTTATGTTATTTCTAGGTATTGACCGTTTGTGCTTGGTAGCATAAAACATAATATGAGAATTTAACCCATTTTTCTCAGGGCGTGTGTAACACTTAAAACACTTTCGAGTATATAAATGGGTGAATCGCATTAATAACTTGTACCTATAATGTGTGAAGGAAATGCGCATGATGATGTATAATTCTTGTAGTTATGTTTAAAATTGATTATATATTTTAGTGTGTCGCGCAAATAACTATATCAGGTGATAACACGGAGGGTCACAAATCACAATTGTCCGTAAGATTCTATTTTTAATTCTTCTACATACTATTAAACATTAAACAATGGTTAGAATCATGATTAATTAAACCATTTTTTCAATTATCTAGAGATTTACATAGATTCATTATGACTTTCTAGTACCTTTTAAGATACTATTAGATTTTATTACATTTATTCTAGATTAAACCGTACTTGCCACATAGAAATATACTAATTGGCTAGCTTGTGTTAGTGAGTTATTTAATATAAATATATATATGGTCGATCAACCTTTATATTTTATTTTTAAGTCTTTAAGCTATTTGATATTATATTTTCCATATTGTAAATTACATAAACTGATTTATTCAAGCAGACAGTTTGTTTTATTTGTAGAGGGAGAGCAAGTAAAAAGAAGTTTCAAATGCTAACGCAGGCAACATGCAAGTGGTATATTGGAGTATTGGTGGATAGTCAAACAACTCTTTCCTTTGGATAAAAAATCGGATGAAGTGTCATTCATTAAAAATGAGAATCTTGGTGCAAACTGAATGTTACTGTTTCCAAAATCACGTTCAAATTATTTCAGGAACTTCCTTTGGATAGATTTATCTTAACGGTATATTTGTATTACTGACGGACCATGGAGTATTATCGTGTCACTAGCGGAACCACCTGATATATCCATCTCCACTACCCCCTTGTGGAAGCAAACTCACAACCTATTGATCCCAAAGTTTTATCCTACCCTTAAGATGTGACTAGGCTATAAAGCCATGGACCATATATATATAGAGAGAGAGAGAGTGTGTGTATGTTGTTTAGTGTATGAAGAACTAGAGTAATTATGCTCTTAACATCTTAATTAGAGTAACTATTATTGCACTACAGTTTTCAAGTATCGTAATAATTACCCTACTATACTTGTTATAGTGTAATGGTTGGGGGGGGGGGGGGGGTTGGTATGAAACGCGCCAGTTAACTCTGCCACTCAAAGGGGTAGGCCTTGCGGGTTTGATTTCCCAGTAGAAGTATCCGTGCATGGGTAGGAAAAGGGTTTGAGGTGGAGTCCATCTCTTGAATGGTGTGTGTGTGTGAGAGAGAGATATGGGGGGGGGGGGGGGTCAGGGCACCCTTTTCGGGTATGAACCCGCACCAGAACACCGCCACCACTCAAAGGGTAGGCCTTGCGAGTTTGATTTATGGGTAGAAGTATTAGTGCATGGATAGGAGAAGGGTTTGAGGTGGAGTCCATCTCTTGAATGGTGTTGTGTGTTTGGGAGAGAGAGAGAGAGATTGGTGGGTGGAATAAAAGAGTGAGAACCATGGTTCTAGAGTCGTTTGTAATACAAGGGTAGGGTGTCGCCTGTGTTTTGCGATGTAAGGGTAGTTTGTAAGGAATTGACATGGTTGATTGTGATTGGTCGGGGGCACGGGGTGCCCCTTCCCCCCTCATACACTACAGCAAAATACCACTGGATGTTTTTTCTTTTTTTTTTTCATACGCTTCGCACCGTAAAACTTATTTGTATATGATCCCAACATTGTGTGTATCATAGCTAGTTAAGTTCATTCGATTCACTTTGACATGATTGAGCTATTTCTAGCTGGTTGGGTAATTAAACTCGATAAAAATCAAACAATTACAAAGATCCTAATTATACTAAAGATAACCTAATCCTCTTCTAACTCCAACATAATTTATATAATCAAATAAAACTAACTGATAAACCAAACACATAAACTAATAAAGGCAATCACTTTAATTTAAAACTTCTTTTTCTCGACTCTTTTATCTTTTTCTTTTCTGATCTTTATGGTTTTTTTTCATTGATCTAGAATATCTCTCTAAATAAATATTTTATTGCCAATATAGGACTAGCCAATTTAATAGAGGCATATATTTTTTAAAGAAGAGGTTTAGATTTAAACCTGGACAAAAAGAGTTCTTTAAATAACTAATATAAAGCGGTAACATTTGCTGTCCAAAAAATAAATAAATATTTATTATTTTGATGTAGTCTACTCTCTACAATATATGTAAGAACAAAATTAGGATAAATCATATGTGATGACTTCTTTTTTTTAGGTTCAAGACCTATGGTTGCTATATGTGTGTAAAAACCGGATACGAGTCCGATCACGCCATCACATTTTTGCCACTATGTTGACAGTTAAACCATTGTCACAACAAATAATTCTCTAATTTTTATTTTTTTTATTTTGGAAAGCCATCTTTATTAAAAACCAGCAAGCATAATTACATCATGGGGCGCACAGCCATATATTCACTTGGCACATATTAGAGATTAGTTACAATAAACGAAAACTACACCATTGAGTCTAGTCCAGGAATATCATTTTTGAGTGATTTTTGACCCAAAGAAATCTCTTGTTTTTTTTTATTTCATCCAATAGATTACTAATCTCCACCCTTTTTATCTGAATATTACTTCATTTCTTAGCTTTCATATCGTCCAACAAAAATCCGTCCATCCAGATTAAGCCTCTAACCAAAATTTTTTTTTTTTAAAGGACAACAAAATCCCTAACGTAGAGATTTAGTTGCTGATAAAATACCTAGTCATATGAAACATATTTATTTTGGAGACAAATTTTCAGTTACATCATATTAAGTCATAAAGTCTTCATTCTTGAACGTGATGTTGAGTGTTGACTGGAGAATTGGGATTGATATCCTACGTGGCAGGGTTATATAAAAAATAAGGTAAAAAATAACAATTACTCACAAGATCCAATTCATAAAAACGTAGTTTCTCTACAAAATAATTGTACCCCTATACTCCAAATTAATATAAAATATAAATCCAAAAAAATAAAATAAAAAATACTTTGTACACATTCACATGCCGGCTCCATTAATTTTTAATTTATTTTAATTTAACACATTAGAATTGTTGAAAGGCCTTTTAAATCAAAATACTTAAAAAATAATAATTATAAATTCGGGGTGTGTGACTCCGTAAGTTTCTTTTGCATGTTTGAAAAGTTATAAAAACTTTGGATTTTATTTCTTTTTCTATTCACTAATGTAAGATGACCATTTGTTAGAAAACTGATGATGGAAAAGGTTTGAAATTAAAAAAAAAAATATAAAACTAAATTAGATTGAGCCCTAAATCTAATTACACATCATCATTGTGTGTATTAGAGTTGTATTTTATATCTAGACTTGGTAAAGCAGGTTCAGATATTTAGTTTTGAGCCATAATTGGTGCTTATAATGATATTCCGGATAGTTTTTTATCATAAATAAAATATTAGTAGGTTTATATTTTTTTAAACAACAAATCTTATTCTTATGCCATTTTACATCAAAAATTCTAAACTATATTTTTGTTATTCAAATTGAACATAAGACCTCCCTTTAAAAAGATATATGCTTCTACTAAGTGGATTAGTCCTCCATTAACCATGGGTTAAACAAAAAGGAAAGAACTGTTATACGGATCCAAGGGAAACTAGGAGAGCAAAATACCACACGGGTCAGAATTGGTGGAATTCTTAACCCGGTCAATGTCTTACTATTGCTTATTTTTTCATCGACACTATCATCACAGCTTGAAGATTAAAATCATTATGTCAGAGATTAAACAATGAACATGATCTGCTTCCCGAATTACCATCGCAAACTTGAAAATTACTAGGTTTCTCTTTTGATTTAGCAGTTAGGTTTTCTTAAATTAATTTGGACATCTTTCGTGCTTGTTTTTCATCTGCAATTTGTATACAACAGAAACCATGAAATCATCATCATGAATTTTGATGTTTCCTTCATTGTATGTTCTATGTGTTATTGATGATTTTAGGTGTGGGGTTATAATTAAAACGAGATAAAGAAGCAACTATCCTACTAGTCACCTTTCTAATATAAACAGAATCCAGCATCCCTTAATTAAAAGCTTATAACCAATAATTAAACATAAAAGTTATCATTAGTTTGACTTCGAAATTCATATGCAAACAATTTTCTTTGTATAATTAGATGTAATTATCACTTTATTTTAAACATTAGAATTAGAATATTAGAATTTAATAATCTTAACTATTCGTTGTTGGCCGTCAACAATCCTAACTTAATAAATAACCACTGTAGTCTAAACTATTATTATATTGCCTTCAATAGACCCTGACTAACAGAACCCTCGTTAGTCTCCGGTTATCGGAAAAAACGTTTTTGCTTAGAAAAAGATTCGATTATTATTTTTGGTGGTTTGAGTAATTATATTAGTGATTTGATACTTCTTAAAATGGTTATTTCAACTTGAACCTATTTTGACCGGACTTGGTATGACATGTTACATGATCCAACCGGCCTGACTCATTCGTTTTTCTTACCACCGAGTAAATTTAATAGAAAGTAAGGTAATTTACAGAAAAAAAACACAGTAAAATATTAGTGTTTCTCCTCAATCTTTATATAAATTGATCCACCCATCGAGCTTAAAAACTGTCCAGTATTTAATTATTTCTCAGATTTTATTAGGGTCCTACTATACTATATGTAGGACCAATTGGATCCTTTTACGCTAAAATATACGACTATTAAGCTTTGTTGGGTGCGTTGTCTATATACAATTTTTTATTTTGTATACGAGTCGTATAACTCATATCAGAGAAGATATACTATTCGTATATTTATATATGAGTAATATGGTTTAGAGCATTCACAATGGATCTTCTAAATTAATGTGATCGTAGCCTTCAACTTTTTTAAAATGATTGTAAATGGTTGTGAGTGGAGCAGAGAGAAAAAAAAGGGAAAAAAAGGAGAAATAGTTACTGTCAATTAGTAAATTAGAGTAGATACTGTTCACCTCTATAATTTTTTAATATTTTTGAAAAATAGCTGTCAATGTAGGAGAAACAAAAGGTAATAATAAAATAAAAGTATAAAAAATATTATTTAACTAAAAAAAATATATAATATTTTATAAATATAGTTATAGAAATAGAGATTTAACTGTGAATGCTATCATGAAAATACCATATACAAACGACTAGTATATTGTGTCAAAAGCATTTTATAGTGATGTGCTACTATTCAATAACTAATAAACAAAGTTAAACCTAGAAAGACATTATTATTATTATTATTTTTTTAATCAAACAAAATTACAAAGACAACCCTTTGTAATTAACCACTGTTACAACACCACACCCTGAAGAACTCCAATTTCCACAAGTCTCGAAACAAGACCACTACTCAAATGAAGTGCCACAAGGCTCTCTAACCCACCAACAAAACTCCCACCAATGAACACCACCGGAGCCACGTCATCCCCACCGCCACCATGACAGTTAAAGGCAGCAAGATCAGCGATCTCATCCTCCTCCAGTTCAATAACGGTGGGTAAACACCGATGGAATAAAAGAGACGTGACGTCACACATGTAGCAGTCTGAGCGGCTGAAAATGACAACTGGGCTTTCCGTTATGAGTCCTTGGATCGTCGTGTGAGTAGACTCGGAGATGGTGATTGCGAGTGGGGATGCGGTTGTCGGAGATAGTTGTAGGGTGAACTCGGCGTCGGAGCGGAGGCCCTGCATGTCTCCGGTGCCGGTTAAGGTGGTGGAAGAAATGGAGGGTGTGAGAGGGGATTTATAAGCGATGGATTAGGGGGGGGGGGGGGGGGGGTTGGTTCAAAAGGTGTTGTTATTACGTAGCTTACGACTCCTTTACTCAAGATTAGTGTACTTATTATACTAGTGGGAGAATCGAATACGAAGTATTTTTTTAAGATAGGTAGATCTTTGGTTGTGTGTTAACTTTAATTAGTTACGTATAAGCGTATAATATTTTTTAAACGACTAAATTACAAGAATAATATTATGTACATAGTAATGGTGTCGCATCTATCACGTACATTCATATAAGTGATTATTGATGAAAAAAGTCATATACGTGACTAGAAAGATATAGGAACTCATGACTAGAAGATTTGTATCTAACACGGCTATATATTAGTTATGTATGCATACCACACTAAAAAAATACATTTTTATTAATTTATATAAATATTCTAGCTATAATAATTTTGTTAGTAGCTCATTTGAATGATTCGTTGGCCGTTTAAAAAAATAAGATGTTACTTCATAATGAATTTTGTATAAAATATATAGATAATGCTGATTGGAATTATTCAAATTATGTCCATATTGTTACAAACATATTAAGAAGAACTTCATAATTAGAGGAACCGTGACGATGAATAACGTTTTCACAACCGGAATGGATATTGGGCCGGTCATATTATCAATCTATTGGTTGAACCGGGTTTTAAAACTAACAACTACTTTAATTCAATCAACTATTTTAGATATAGAAATAAAACAAATGAAAAATAATATTAAAATGTATACGTATTGTTACCGTTTTTATAACTAAACAAAAGATACAAGTCTTGTTATAAATTTAATAATAAAACATGATAAGACAGTAAAGTAATATATATTCTTATATTTTAGTAATTTAACATCACCAAATTGTTATTCCAATTTATTTGATACATACAAGTTTTTAAACCAAGTGATCATAGATTCAAATCTAACTAACTCTCTAAAAATTCGTTTAATTTCAGCTATACTTACTCCTACCCACTCGAATGCTAAACCCACTTACCAAATCCAACTCTTCGACCCGCTTGACTCACTAAAAGGGCCACTCTCAAATACTTTTTTTTTCTTTTGTCAATTTCGTGGTCAAATAGGTTTTTTGTTGTGTTTTTTTCAATTACAATCAATTTGGTAAAATAGGTAAAAAGCAAGGAGTTTGTGAAGGTGACGCAAGGGTGTTTGGACTAATTGCATAAAATATCTTTTAAAAGCCATGCTACTATAGAATATGACATAACCTTGACGTTTTACGGTGGTGCCGCCAACTCCATATGTGAGTGAGTGACGCTACTTACGTGGCTTTGTAAAAGAAAAGTCTGATCTCAGCCTGTGGGCTCCACATTTACGTGTAAACTCAAATACATAAATAATTATTATTTATGCACCATGATAAAAATATTATCTTATATACTTGTTTAAAAGTAGGGAATTATATTCACATCTTGAAAATCTATCACACATCTTTACTAGTTTCAATACGGGTCGTATAGGCCTATACGGGTCGTATTGGTGCAAAAGTGAAAAGTCAAATCCGCATGTGTCAGTTCTTGTCTGGCGGTTGGTGCCAATACGGGTCGTATAGGTCTATACGGGTAGTATTGCTATGTATTTTTTTATATAATTTTTTGTATACATTTAATCATAGTTTTAACACAAGTTTAATAAAAGAATTTTTTTTATTTTTTAAACAAAAAACATTTTTGAATATTTATCATGTAATATAGGTTTGCAGGGGGCGTATCTATATGGTATCCAGGGGGTGCACAGGCTACCCCTCAACTTTGTTGGGTTGTTTGCAGCTAGGGTTCAGAATGCTTGAAGTTTTTATTACAAACTACTTCAAAAGCAGGTTGAAGGTTTCATGTGTCTGTAAACGCATGTACATGATAAAACAAGGATCGTTCTAATAGATTAAAGAGAAAAGGCACTAAGAGTGGTTTACAAATGCATATCCAGCATTCAAACGACGCCTCCATATGTTGAGTTATTCGGAATGTTTCGAATCATCATAGAAGTTGAATGTTCATCCGGATTAAGCGGAATAATTTCTCTAATATTGACAAGACGGTGCTGCTTTGTGAAGATAGGTGAATGGTTTAAAGTTTAAACCTTAAGTTTTTAGGCAGCATCTGCTTTGCTAATAAGAAACAAAAAGACACGTCGGGTTCTTCTGCTAGTGGGTTTTATGATTCTAAGAGAGAATAAATTTCTTGCACGACTGATTCGGTTAGGGATAATGTTCTGGAAATTGAAGGAAAAGGAAGGTTGCAGAATTTTAAGATTAACTAGTAACTTTGCAGTCGGTATATGTTCAGAGCATGTTTTGACAAATATGTCCATACATGCATTTAATTCACATCATTACAAAATGTTAGAACATGTTTTGACAATCTGTAATGATGTGGTGAATTAAATGCATGTACGTGACAATTTGTAATGATGTGGGGAATTAAACGCACGTACGTGACAATACTGTGTTAAAGAGAAAAGGCAAAACAAGGGTCGTTCGAATAGATTAAAGAGAAAAGGCACTAAGAGATGCTCAAAGCAGGATGACTTGTTCAAATTATTCTAGGAAACATGAAAGAAGACCACCTCACGAAAGTAGGTTTCCTAATCACGGGAAACGAAGAAATTTAATGCATGTAAGGAGAAGCGTTGTTTAGACGCCATGGTTTGAGTAATGAGGGTTTGCAGAGCATTATGGTTTAAAGTTTTCGATCATGTTGGTATTCAAATACGAAGGGTGTTCGACGTTTGGTGTCATTATGTTCAATGCAACCGCATCAGAGATAGAATACCTTGAAAAGGGTGAAGCTGATTTCAAATGTGATAAACCCTTCATGGTGAAGAATGATGGCAAATCGAAGGAAAGGAAGGTTGTTGTAGGTTGTTATTTGGGGAAGGCTAATTGGCTGACTATCGGCTGGAAGTCGCTGAACCAATCAAGCATAAGTTAAAGGAACCCATAATACGGATCGTATAGGTCAATACCAGGTCATATAGCAGGCTAATACGGATCGTATAGACCTATACGATCCCTATAGACCCCCTGAATTCTAAATAAAAGGTATACGATCCGTATTAGCCTGCTATACGACCCGGTATTGACCTATACGATCTGTATAGGTCAATTTGTGATAGTCCAAATTGCAATTTTCATGATTACCGACCCCAGTAACATTAAAGGCGTGATGGATACACTCAGCATCATGGAAACGGTGGCTACAGAAACGGTGATAAAACTTCAAACATTATGAACTCTAGCTGCAAACAACCAGCATCTGTATACGGCTGAAAAGCGGTTCATTTGTTTCATGTTTTGATAATTTGTAATGATATATTGATATGATTGAACTAAATGCATGCACGGAAAAAGTTAAAGCAGTTGGTATGTGTTCCGAGCGAATATGTCCATACGTGCGAATATGGTAACAACTACCAAGGCGGCATGGAGGTTGGAGAAACGGTGATAAAACTTCAAGAATTCTGAACCCTAGCTACAAAAAAACCTAACATGTGTATACGACCGATAAATCAGTTGGTTTGTTTTATGTTTTGATAATTTGTAACTGATGTATTGATATGATTGAATTAAATGCATGTATGGACAGAAGATAAACCAGTTTGTAACGCCTCGTTTTTTTGTACTTTCCTTAATTAGAAAGTGTAATCGTATTTCTTTTTATGGAAACTTGTATTCGTATCGCATTCGTATTTTATTTCCCAATCTTATAATTCGAGACTTTGATCGTAATAAAATTCATACCTGATACATACTTGTCTTACATGCATTTAACTGTTAAATACGTGTTTACATACACACCGATACTTGTTATACGTGCAAATACTCATACGTTCATATTTGATACCTAAAATATACTTACATATACATTATACACTTGAAAACATGTGAAAATATCAAGTTTTACCATGAAATGAAAGATAAACTAAGTTCAAGGACTAAAAATAGCATAATCCGGAGAAAGTTGTTTCTAGCTCATGGATTGGGAAAAAAGTGTGTTTGTTGGATTGTGTTTCTTGCATTTAACACTCACCTAACTCAACCCCCAAACCTCAACTATAAATACCCCACTCCCCATCACTCTCAACTCACACCTAAATTCTTCTTTTCTCTTCTCTAAAAGCTCTAAAGAGCTGTCTTCTTCTCTCAAAGATCAAACTCCTAAAAAGTGAGTTCTAACTCACCTCTCTCTTTTGATCTTTCCTTTTTCCTTACTATTTGGAAATACTTTGGAATATTTCCATAAGTCTTCCATGGAAGACTAGCTTGGAACATCACCATGTCTAAGGTCCCAAGGGTAACGACTTTCTTTTGGTTTTATTAGGGTTTTACCCACAAGTGTTGTATCCTTCCAAGCTTGTTCTCGAAACAAGACTTGAGTTGGTAGTGTGTGATCACTTGGAAGCCTTGGCGATCCTAAACTTCGATCCACCACCTCACTTGATGTTTTCATTTACTTTTTGTCTTTTACTTATATGTTCAAACGTACTCATGACCATCCTTGTCGTCCTTATGACGACTTGTGCATTGGTATACTATACGAGAGGTTTTAAAAGGAAGGTTCTCCTCCTACCTCCATGCATGACTTCTATAAAATTACATGATGTTTATGAATTACCGATTGTTATACTAATATATATATATATATATATATATATATATATATGAATACTAACCGAACTCTTGATGGTAATCAAATGATTATTCGTCATGGTACTAGGTTCCATCATCTAAGTACTTAATCTCTCGTTACGATTCTAATGGGCATCCTAACCCATGAAAACACATCAACCCGAATGGGTCTTATAGTGTCAAAAACGAGTATTAAGTCTAAGTGATTACTTTCTCGTATAAACTACTTTATTGCTTTTAATTCCTAAATCCTCCAGTTATCATCCGAATACTTACCAACCTAAGTTCTTCTCTTGTAGGATGGCTCGGCGCTCATCCCACCCCTCAACCCACTTCGCGAACTCGTCAAGTTTGAAGACTACGCAAAACCGTGAGTACACTCGACCCACTTTTCGTTTAAAACACTTTTGGGTGTAACATGTTTACTTATATAAAAACCACAACACTTAAACTTTATGAAATGCACAAACAATCCTATACACATGAACACTTGATACGCTTACGTGATGCTTATATCTTGGACATTCTTTATGTGATACTTTAGTCATTAACTTGTCTAAAGCCTTCGTTTGACATGTATAGCGCTATAGGAAGTCATGCATCCCCCTCCATCGCATAAACTTGAGGCCATGGTAAAACAACATGTTTGCGTTAGGTGTTTGGCTAGTAGTATTGCATGCCTTTTATATCTCTCGTAAAATCATAGTTGCCATGAGGATTCGTTTAAACGTTAATCGTATACGTATACTATGCTTAAACTTGTGTACTCGCCTTTGCTTTTGCATTGAATTGTATTTTAAAACATGTTACAGGTTGATGAAGAGGATGCTATGAAATCAAATAGCAAGGACTTAGATACACACAAGTAGACGTTTAGGCTAAATTTGTTGTATCAATTTTTGTTGTATTATGTTATTTGTAATTTGCTTCAATTTTGTACTTGACAACCGTTATTGAAATGAAATTCGGCTTTAATTAAATATTGTCACTATTAGCGTTGTGAGCAATGAGCAATCTATTTCGTCTCACTCCGATGTTTCCACCATCGGTTGGGGTGTGACACAGTTGGTATGTGTTCCGAGCGAATATGTCCATACATGTGAATATGATAACAACTACCAAGGCGGCAGGGGCTATGGAAACGGTGGCTACGAAAACAGTGATAAAACTTCAAGAATTCTGAACCCTAGTTGCAAACAACCTAACATGTGTATACGGCCGGTAAATCAGTCCGTTTGTTTCTAGTTTTGATAATTTGTAATGATGTATTGATATGATTGAAGTAAATGCATGTATCGACAGAAGATAAAGCAGTTGGTATGTGTTCCGAGCGAATATAGGTAACAACTACCAAGGCGGCAGGGGACCCGCTAACTACCACCCAATTCTAGATCAGCGTTGTTTATCACCCTGTGTGAGCATTGGAAGCCCGATAAACAGTTTGCGATTAGTCAGCAGTCATTACTTCTTAATGAACTCGAATTCAGGAAATTGTTCTTAATGAACTCAATGGCATCTTCAACATAATCCACATCTATAAACCACATCTGCAAATTATCATCATGTTAAAACCTCGGTTAAACAAAATGCAAGAACATGTCCGGCTTCATCTGATGAATCGGAGACTACAGTTCCAGATGATGACTCATCTTCGTCTTCAACTTCAACCATTCTTCTAACTAAACCATTAAATCTCAATGCTTCTCCCGCATTCTTAACAAACCCAAATTCTAGCTACTTCATAAACAACTTGAGGGTTTCATGTCTCTGTAAAAGGAAAAAAAATGAGATTTCTTTCAAAGTATAAAGATTGCTGACGTCAGTCGTGCAAGAATGCAGGTGCTTGTGATAATCAATATAAGAAACTCCGGACACTACATTGCACAGGGTATTCTTAAAAAATTTAGGAAGTTTTTACAAAAAAATAAATATTTTTTTAGAGAACTTTGTTAAACCATAAACAAATGTATATAAAAAAACCTCAACCAATACGACCCGTATAGGTCCAGTCAAATAGACAAAATTTGACACATCTGTTTTTATTGGAAATTGAAAAAACAATACGACCCGTATAGGCCTATACGACCCGTCTTGAAGGTGTCAATTTAAGGATTCAAGGTATACCAATAATACGACCCGTACAAAAATTACTACCTATAAACTTTTATAGACTATTTACGAATAAATATAGTTACATAAAACAAATCTTCCGTGTTTACAGTTCCTCCAGTTTGATATTAGGAACTCATCATGTAAACATAATCCATCATTATATATATTTTCATTTCTGGTATAGATTTTTGTGTTATAACTTATGTATTCAAATCATAAATTTTCGTTATCATTCTAAAGTTTTAATATAAACTAACGATTTTGAAAAAAAGAATCTAAATTTGGTTCAAACTGTTAAGAGGCGTAAAAACCAATATTTTGTTTTATGTTTTCTTACAATGTAAGAACAATGTTTTCATAAACAATGAAATATGCGAAAAGTAGATTCGGATGGGAAAGGCCGATATGAGGGGAACAATCTAAACCGCACATCATGTGAGTTGATGTTTGCCTTTTTGTCCATTTTCACCTTCTTCTTTTGAATGGATGCTTAATTCTCGATTATTTTATATAATGTTCACAAGAAATTAATATAATATATTTTAAAATATAATATAATTTCAAGTAGCCTGTAGTATAATAACCTATATACTTGTATTTAGTTGAAATATATATAATGATTAAAATCTAAATTATTATTATTATATAACATATAAGTTGATAAAAATAAATTACATAAATATATATTACAGTTAAAATTTATAATATCTAACGTTAAAGTTGTTTCAAAGTAAATCAGTATAAGTTTAAGTCAAATGTAAGACGACATAGAGTGATGATATGGAGAATGAAGAGCAAACCCTTCCATGCCCACCTCACCGCACTGCCTCATCCTTGCCGCCCGTGTTGCCCCTTTTTCAAGTGGAGATCTGCACGTGCATTTGGGCTCCCTTTTAACATAACACACTTAATTTTCATTCTCTTTGTCCTTGCCTTTCACTACCCTTCCATTTTAGGGATGTGAAGGGTAAATCCTCTAAGAGCTACGTCACGGGACTTTGCCCTTTTATCCTTGTCTTTGCACCTTGTTTAGAATCTCGTCCTCGAGATTCACAGAAACAAGTACGAATACTTCAGTTTCATTTCTTATTCTAATTCCTATGTGTATTCTTATTCTCTCTTTGAATCCCAGTTTACCTTGACTAGAGTTAATCTCTTATGTTTAAGATTCTTAACCTTCCTATCTTCGATTTGGAGAGGTTTTTCAACAAATTTTAACTTTCACTTACCTCTATATCTTGGAGAGGTACTATCAAAGATTTATCAGCTAGGCATTTCTTTAGATTACATACATGAAATGCATCATGCATACCATCCATTTCTTCTAGTAACTGTAGCTGATAAGCTACTGGACCAATTCGCTTAATAACTTTAAATGGTCCAACATACCTTGGGCTTAACTTTCCTTACTTACCAAACCTGACTATCATTTCCAAGGAAAAACCTTTAACAGTACTTTATCTCCAACTTGAAATTCTAATGGCGTACGTCTATTATCTGCATAGCTCTTTTAACGATCTCGTGCCGTTTTCAGTCTTTACTTGACTTGAATTTTCTTATCTGTTGTTTCTTGTACAATTTTAGGACCGGATAATTGTTTTTTTCCTATTTCTGCCCAACATACTGGAGTTCGGCATTTTCATCCATAAAGTGCTTCAAATGGAGCAGCATTAATACTTGTATGATAACTATTATTATACGAGAATTCGATTAATGGCAAATGATCGTCCCAACTACCTCCAAAATCTATTACACATGCCCTCAGCATGTCTTCCAGAGTTTGAATTGTCCTATCACTTTGTCCATCAGTTTGAGGATGATATGTTGTACTTAAATTAAGTCGTGTTTCCATAGCTTTTTGGAAACTTGTCCAAAAATGAGAAGTGAAATGACTATCTCTATTAGACATTATGGATAAAGGGACTCCATGTAATGAAACTATTTCATCTACATATAACTTAGCTAATATTTCCATACTAAAAGTTTCCTTCATTGGTAGAAAATTGGCTAACTTGGTTACTCGATCCACAATCACCCAGATCGTGTCGTTACCTTTCCTGGTTTTGGGTAGTTTGGTAACAAAGTTCATTGTTATCAATTCCCATTTCCATACTATCATTTCTAAATGTTGAAGTAAACCTGAAGGTTTCTGATAAGCTAAGCACTTAGAGACGTAACTAGCTATATCCTTTTTCATTCCTATCTACCAAAAATTCTTCCTCAAATCTTGATACATCTTGTCGCTACCAGGATGCACCGTATACTTAGACTTATGAGCTTCTCTAAAATTCTATGTCTTAAGTTCCCTTGGATAGGTACCCAAATTCTTTTCTTATGGAATCTCCAAATTCCATTTGTTCCTTGGTCTAACTCTTTTAACATTCCTTTTAATCCTTCAGCATCATTCTTGATTGTTGTTTCCCGGGTACTCTTTAATTGTTCTGTTAAATCTATCTGCAGATTTAATCTGATAGCACGCAGTCGTTTTGGCTTCTCATGATACTTACGACTTAAAGCATCTGCTACTACATTAGCTTTTCCTTCGTGATATTGGATATCACAGTCGTAGTCGCTCAAAATCTCCATCCATCGTCTTTGCCTCATGTTCAATTCTTTTTGCCCAAAAATACACCTTAAGCTCTTATGATCTGTAAATATGGTAAACTTACTACCATACAAATAATGTCTCCAAATTTTAAGGGCAAAAATTATCGCTCCTAATTCTAAATCATGAGTAGTATAATTTTCTTCATGCTTCTTCAGTTGTCTGGCTACGTAAGCAATCACTTTCTCACGTTCCACCAAAACACATCATAATCCTAATCTAGAAGCATCACAAAAGACTACAAAATTCTCAGTTCCTTCTGGTAATGCAAGTATTGGTGCGTTTGTTAATCTTTACTTCAAGGTTATAAAGGCTTTTTCCTGCTTGGATCCCCATTCAAACTTAACCGATTTACACGTTAACTTAGTTAACGGGACAACTATCTGTGAAAGGTCTTGGATAAAGCGTCAATAGTACCCTGCTAATCCTAGGAAACTTCTGACTTCGGTAGCTGACTTAGGGACTTTCCATTTGGTAATCGCCTTGATTTTTGTGGGATCCACATGAATTCCTTCATGGTTAATTAAATGTCCTAAGAATTGCACTTCTTGCAACCAGAATTCACACTTAGAGAATTTAGCATAAAGCTTTTCTTTTCTCAGAAGTGTTAAGAGCGCATGTAGATGCTTAGCATGATCATCTTCACTATTGGAATAAATAAGTATATCATCTATGAAGACGTTACAAATTTATCCAAGTACAATTTACATATCCTATTCATCATGTCTATAAATGCTACTGGAGCATTTGTTAAGCCAAATGTCATAACTGTAAACTCGTAATGATCATACCTAGTTCTGAAAGCAGTTTTAGGAATGTCTTTTTCCTGTACTTTCAGTTGATGGTATCTTGAGCGTAAATCAATTTTGGAAAAATATCGAGCTCCTTGGAGTTGATCGAATAGATCGTTAATCCTCGGTAATGGGTACCGATTCTTAATTGTGACCTTATTCAATTCCCTATAATCGATAGACATATGCATCAAAACATCCTTTTTCTTGACAAACAACATAGGTGCTCCCCAAGGGGATGAACTTGGTTGTATGAAACCTTTCTCCAACAATTCATCTAATTGCTTCTTTAATTACAGCATCTCCGTCGATGCTAATCGACACGGTGCTTTAGCGATTTATGTAGTTCCATGTATCAATGGATTCTGAACTCTACTTCTCGATCTGGTGGCAATCCAGGTAGATCTTCTGGGAAAACATCAGGGTATTTCGATACTACCGGAATTTCCTTCAGCTCCTTGCCTCTAGTGTTAATGATCACAGAGATTATATACACTATGCCTTGCTTCCTTGCATAACTGCAGCCTTCATCACAAAGATGAATTTTGTTGGCTTGGTCGGCTTGTCTCCTCGAATCATGATCATTTCTCCTATGGCGTATGAATCTCAACAGTATTTTTATCACAAAGGATTCGAGCATGATTGGCTACTAACCAATCCATTCCTTATACTACATCGAATCCAACTAGATCCATTGGTAGTAGGTTTGCCTCGAACTTATGTCCTAGTAATTCTATCTTCCCTCCTTGAAGTACTTCGCATATGTTGGTGGAGTTTCCTTCCGACATTTCTACCGTACAAGCTTGACTAAGCTTAGCTAACGGTTGATTAAGCGCTTGACAGAATGCCGTATTTATAAAACTTTGATTTACACCAGAGTCAAATAATACTTTAGCATATACGTCATGGACAAGAAACGTACCGGTGATCACGTCGAGAATCATTGTTGTCTCCTTGCAGTAAGTACGAAGGCACGTACGTTCTTCTTAGCTCTGTCTGTTGCCTTTGCCTTGTTGTCCGGTGCTTTTGCTAACTTAGAGCAATCAGGTCGGATATGACCAGTTTCCCCACAGTTAAAGCAAATGCTTGATTTCCTTCTACAATGTTCTTCTTTATGTCCAGGAGTTTTGCAAAAATTGCAGTAAGGAGTTCTCTTAAAATAACATCTTCCTGAATGTTTCTTATTACAGGTTTTACACAGAGACGGTGCAGAACACTGTCCAACTCCTTTCCTTTTATAGGTATTACGCGAGCGAAACTCTTGGGTAATTTTATGAGCTAATTCCTTCTTTTTATTTTCTTCCCTAGTGCGAACTAATCCACCAGTCAATGCATTGGCCAGCTCGACTGCTTCCTCAATAGTCTGAGGTCTAGCTGCCTTAACTATATCACAGATTTCACTAATCAATCCCCAAATATATTGAGAAAATTAGTACAGTTTCTTGCGAAACCAGAGTTGGTACTATTCTTGCATATTCGAAGAATTTTGTCGTATACTCACGACAATTCACATTAGTCATGCTATAACTTAGGAACTTATTAGCCATTTGTTTCTTTTTATGAGGATGACAGAATTTCCTTTCTGTCATTTCCTTAAATTCTTTCCAGTTCATGGCATAGGCCATGTCACTACCTTTTGTCTGAAGGATAGTGTTCCACCATTCTAATCCCTCATCTCTAAAGAGATTTGAAGCATACATCACTTTATCTTCTTCAACACATTTGCTGATCTTAAGAACAACCTCATTCTTTTCCAACCATCGTAGAGCAGCCATAGCTCCTTCGCTGCCTGCGAATTCGATTGGCCTACAAGCTAGAAAATCCTTATAGGTACATCTAGAAGTCATTGCTCTTATTTTCTTAAGAAATGGAGTTTTGATAAAGATACCGTATCTCCATTGACATTGTGACTATAATCGTTACTACGATTACGTTTGCTACTCACGGTCTTATTATTTTCTATAGGCACAAAATTTTTAACTGCTTCGATAATTTGGGGTATTGCATCAGCTATTTTCTGAGCTATTATATTCTCTATAGCATTTTGATCCAAAGACTTTTCATAATTGTTCTGAGCAGATTGATTAACTTCATTCGACATATGTATTATAAACATGTTTCAAATATTAATATCACATAATAGATATCAAAATAATCGAAATATCAGGAACACAATTAGTCAGAGCATATTGCCAAAAACGTCGATCATTGCGACTTATACTCTTTTTATATATTATGCATTTACATACACTATCACATGTATAATTTACATATTTATATAAATTTTAGTTTCAGTTTTAGTTTTTTTTCCTGTAGAAAACACAGAAAATACATTGTACATATATGTATGGTAAAGGGTTAGTTCCTGCTTCAGAAATGATGCTCCATCTCGTCATACTTCCAGACGATATTTTCTCCCATATTTTGGATTCTGCTTCCTGCATCCATCAATTCTTCTCCGTAGTGGCGTACCACCGCCACATTTTCAGGGTTCATTGGAGGAAAGGCTGGGGGTGCAGGTTGGTAGTTTGGGTAAAATTGGAAAGGATCTGTCATTAGATCTTCAAATGCCCAGTTGTTTGTCCACCATTCTTTAGCTAAGTTTTGAGGTGGTTGTCGTGACAGGTTTGGTTCAAGGTTCAAAGGTTCAGGGTTATTGGGTATTGGTGGCATGTTAAGGTCAATTTGATTGGGTACTAGACTGAACATTTCATTAGTTTGACAGGTGCTGGTCTATTTCTGCCCAGGTTAGTGGGTGGGAATAGGGTTGGAACTCTCTCCTGTGGTTGGGTTTCCTGCAGGGTTTCTAATTGGTTTAGTTGTTATGGTTTTCTTCTTTTTGTTTCTTTTTACTTGCCAATCCAACCTTATTCTTTTCGGGGATTTCCTATTGAGTGGTTGAGCCCGAAATACCATTGGTTCATCGGCGTCGGCATCGTATCCGGATTGGGTACCGGGTTGATTTTCGATAGTTTCCATATCAGAACTATTAACTGATATATTCTGGAACGCTTCGACTATTCCTCTATCGCTCATACTGTTAGCCAAAAACAATAAAAACAATCGAACTCTGAAAAATTGAATATATTATATTTAGCTAGTAGCACAATAATCACAGAAATTATTGCATGTATTTCCTGACTACTAATTTAAAGTATTTTCACAATACTTAATTAGCTTAAACCAGTGGCTCTGATACCAACTTTGTCACACCCGACCTATTTGGCAGAAGCCGTGAGCAGATACAGTGGTACCGGTGTTTATTATAATTGTCATAGCGGAATTTTCTTCGAAACCGGGTGTCAGGAAATATATCAGAGTTTTCAAAAGCATCTCAGTTTTCATTTCATAAAATGTGGGATAAACCTATATTTACTGAAAGGATTTTCATAAAGATAAACCCTTGAATACAAAACATGTCTTATTCAGGTTTACATAGCCACTTATTAAGCTTGAGTGCCTCTTAGCACTTTTCCTTTAGTTCACAGTAAATCATCTGAAACGCGTTTTAAAAACATTTGGTCAGCGGAAAATATTGGTGAGTTCATTCCATTTATGAAAACATAGCATTGTATTATAGCATTAAGAGTTTTTACATTTTTTTAATTACTATTGGCTACCTTGTTGTCCAACAGCAAAGAAATTACTTTTAATAGTTTTTGTCACTCGGTCATTTCGGTGACTAGTGGTCATATCACTGATTGGCTAACTCATTGCCCAATAATGACTCATAACAAGTAATGTATACAAAACCCCACATAGTGGTAGTAATTTCAGAATACAAAGACTTAATCACTGTAAGTACAACTTGGAAAACATTTAGGGTTTTGCAAATCCTTTGAGAAAAAGAGAATGACTCACATTGCAGATTTAAGTTATCAACACTAGCCTTCTAGTTTAAAATCTTGGGTTCCTAATTAGACAAACAATGCACACGTATTAGTGTATTAACCCAATTCAACTTTAACGATAATCACGAGATCAAAACCACAACGTGATGACAAAGTATAGCCTTATTCAGGCAGCCCTTAAACATCCGCTGTCTTGGTTTATCTATCAGTCGGACAGGGTATCATACCAGTGATTCAGGTTATTACGCTGACTACGAGGCAGAGTTTCGGGATTTCGGGGTTCCGGGTATTTGGACAGAGCTTCGAGAGAAGAAGATCGATTGAAATTGATGTGAGCGATTTGAACTTGTCCCGGGCTGCTCCTCATATAGCCCACCTCTGCTTCCCCCGCGCGTCGCGAGAGGAGTAGAGGACACCTTCGCGTGGTGCGATGGGTCCTAGCTAGGGCTATGTCAGCCGCGTCGATGGCATAACCTTGCCACTTGTCACGAAACTGTGCCACGTGGCTTGAATCTCCACCGCGCGTTGTGAGAGAGGAAAGGATTCTGGCGCTGGCGCCTGGGATGCTAGGATAAGTTTTCTTCGTTTTTCGTATCGCTTCTCGTCATACGTGTTCGGGGTTTCGATCAAGGTTTGTTCTAGGGTTTTTTGTGTGTTGTTACACTATTCTTGCACTATACTTTGTTATTAACACGAGTTGTCTTCAATCTTTTAGAAAGAAAAAAGAAATTGTTTTAACCTTAAGCAAGCTGAAAAATAAATGTTGTTGATTTAATTACTAGTCAACTCACATAGTAAACACCATGATCCTTTGTCTTACAGATGAGATTGAAAATGCAAAAGCATCATCGTCATCGCACAAGTGTTGGTAACATCTTTGATCCTTTCTCATATAATTAGGATTTAACATTAATATGGATGAAGTTAGTCTGGTAGACTTAAATTACAATAAAAAAGAAACCTTTGTATATAAATTACAAGAATTTTTTAATTTGTAAGATATAGCAATAAAAACTAAACCAGAGAAACCAAAATCACAATTTACTCTACATGTATTTTGGAATCCTTATTTTGTAAACATATTATATAATTAAGTGACTATTTTTATTTGGCATAGACCCAATACAATTAAATGTAGCAGCTTCATTTCCATAGTTGAGTTAACTTTATTTGTATTATATACTATACTAATAAATAAAAATCTTTTTTGAACACGTGTCACTTTTTGATACTTTCTCACATTATTTTTCTATTTATCTCTTATATTAAATAATAATAATTTTAACCAGAAATTAGATAAGAATAAGTAATAATTTTAAACAGAAAATCTTCCTATCTTCGTATACTAATAAATGAAAATCATTTTTAGACGCGTGTCACTTCATGTGTGTTCCTCACCTTATTTCCTATTTATCTCTCATATTAAACAATAATAATAATAATAATTTTAAACAAAAATATTAGATAAGAATAAATATTTAGATAAGGATATACATTGGTTTTTATATTTTAAACAAAAAGATAGGATAAAAATAAATATTTTGATAAGGATAAACATTTGTTTTTACTATGATCATATTAAATGATAATAATAATAATCGTTTTAAACAAAAAAATTAGATATGAATATAAACGTTTATTTTTAGTATGATCATATTAAATAATAATAATAATTTTAAACAAAAAGTTGGTTAAAAATATATATTTAACAAAGTAAAATGTTGTAATAACTAAATAGTTTATTAAAGTTCATTTTTAAAAGACAAATCTTGACGGCTGTATGTCTTAACATATGACATTATATTTTATTAAACACGTGAAATATATGAGTTTTTTTAAAAAATAATCTTTTTTATTATTTATTATATAAAATTACATTTATGCAAAATAAAAAAAACAAAGTTAAATGTTATAATAAGTAAACACTATATCAATGCTCATTTTTAAAAGATAAATTTGTTTGTATTAACATATGACATTATATTTTATTCAACACGTGCAATATACGAGTTTTTTTTTAAATATATCGTTTTATTTTTTATTATATAAAATTATATTTATGCAACCCATGTAATACACGAGGTTTTAACCTAGTATACTAATAAATAAAAATCTTTTTTGGACACGTGTTACTTTCTGGTGCTTTCACACCTTATTTTCCTATTTATCTCTTATATTAAATAATAATAATAATAATAATAATAATAATAATAATAATAATAATAATTTTAAACAGAAAATTAGATATGAATAAATAATAATTTTAAATGGAAAATTAGATAAGAATATTTTAAACAAAAATTTAGATAAGAATAAACGTTTGTTTTTTTTATATAATCATAAAATTATATCTCAAATATTATGAGTAGATATATACTTGGAGTTCGGTGATTAAAATTATGGTAAATTAGGAATCAAAGGTTCCCATGTGATATATACTTAATAATTGTAATGTTGTTTTTAATTTTTTTCACTACAATGAAATAATTATTACTAGATTTGGGAAATATGATTCTGTTAAGTTATAAGTATTTTAACACGCATTCGCATATTTGGACTTGCTATTATAGTCCCACAATTATTTCAAATGTCAAATCTAGACATGATTGGTTTAACCCATCACTTATCGCACATTACATGAATATTAAAGACAACATTTTTAAATATAATAATTCTATATTCCATTCAAGAAAGAACATCATTTTTAAATAGAACAATTCTATACTCATTCAAAGAGAATTTGTTCTCGATTTTAAGGTATTGTATCACAAAAACGGGATTTAACTCCATGTAATACATGTGTTTTTAACCTAATAATAAATAAAAAACAAAGTAAAATGTTGTATTAAGTAGATAGTCCATCAAAGTTTATTTTTAAAAGATGAATCTTGACGACAACATGTGTTAATATATGACATTATATTTTATTCAACACGTGTTTTTAAAGATATATTTTCTTATTATTTAGTATATAAATTATTTATGTAACCCGTGTGATACAGGGGGTTTTAACCTAATGCATGAGCAAAGGGAATTTTAATATATTAAAAAATTAAGAACTTTTTTTTGTTTTAATGCATAAGGTACAACCTAGAGTGAAGTAGTTAGTCTTTCAAACACTAATTAGAGTTAACTCCTTTATCTTAGTTATACTTTAATTCACTGTCTTTAAAAATATAAATAATTAATTAGTACTTACACTTTATTCCTTATAAAAAAAACTAACTACACCAGCGATTTTTAAAAAATATATAACTTTTTTCATACGTTAATAATTTAAAAAAACACCATAAAACGAGCATTTTTATCGTTTTAATTTGAGTATAGTATTGCTATAGTTTTTTAATTAAAAATATTGATATGTTACATGATTAACAGTGTTTAGGGTGAGAAGTAACTGCATCGTTAACCAAAATAGACGAAGCTGAACTGAAATTAACCAAAAACTGAATTAACTAAAAGTCAATTAACTGAAAACTAATCAATCAAAAGTCCGTTATCGATTTTTTTTACGCTCCTTTAACCAAAATTAATTGAATCGAAGTCAACCATTCGTATATTCATATAATTTAGCTTTTATACCTTCAGTTCATGTATTTCATATTAATCGGATGGAACCAAACTAAACAATTTGATTTATTTATACCTTAATTTCATGTATTTTTAAGCAAAAGACCGATAACTTCGGTTGAGGATAATAATTGAACCAACCGAACCTTGCACATCCTATATGTTACTACAAAGACTTAATATTTTTACTTGAGGTTAATCATATATTTATTAATTTATATATATATATATATATATATATATATATATATATATAATATTACATAAGATAATACTTCTATTTTAGTTTAAATCATATTATTTTAATTAAAGAGAAATAATATATCCCATTTAGTTGTAATATATTTATTTAGGTTTGATTTCAATTTTTAACAAAATGTTTAAAAATTTTTAGACCATGCCAAAGGTTTTGGTTTGATAGACAACTGAAAAAATCGGACCATTTGGCCACCAATAATGAAACCAAATGGTTTTAATATTCATTAACCATAATTTTGGTTTCGTTGGCAATGGAGACTCAAAACCTAATAAACTAGAAATTTTGTTTTTCCGTCGCATCGCACGGGCACCCTACTAGTATATATAATGCATAACATAAGTGAACTTTTATTTACTTTAATGCACAAGGCACAACATCAAATTAGGGAAAATTAGCTTTCAAACACTAATTACACTTTAATTCCCTTGTCTTTAATAAAATTATTAATAATTAATAATAGTTACACTTTATCCCCTTATAAGAAAATAACTACCCTTACGATTTCTTAACGCTCATAACTTATTTGTACGTTAGCAAATATATATTTTTAATTACACCATAAAAATGAGTAGTTTATTCTCTTTAATTTGAGTATAGTATTTTTATAGTTTTTTTAATTAAAAAAAACTGAATATTACATGATTAACAATTTCTAAGGGTGAACGATAACTGAATACTTAACCGAAATCGAATCGAAAACAAACGAAACTAAACCTAAACCAATAAAAAACTGAATTAACTATACTGATTAACCAAAACCCAAATTAACCAAAACCACTTATCCTTTTTTTGTACCTTCGTTTAACTAAAAGTAATCGAAACCATTCATATTTTCATATATTTCTAACTTTTGTACCTTCAGTTCATGCATTCCATATTTTATACCTCAATTTTATGTATTTATACTTCCGCTTTGTATTTATACCTCGGTTTCATGTATTTGTAAGCAAAAGTGTTAGCCCAAGTTTGGTTTTGGCAATCAACTAAAATTAAACGAAGCAAACAAAAAACAATAAATCTAACCGAATAACCGAACTGATTAACCAAAACTGATTGGTTAATAAAATAGACTAACCAATGACTTCGGTTCAGTTGAGGATAATAATCGAACCAACCAAACAATATACACCCTAACTAATCTTTGTTTCCCGCCGCATTACGCGTGCACCCTTCTATTGTCATTAACCCATAAGAAGTCCTTGTTCAGATCAAGGCACTCCTGTGTATAATCGAGATTTACTAGTTTCATCCTTCCTTGTATTCATAATAGGTGACCTCAACCCAACCCCAACCCCTAATAGCGTATACACCTTTTGTATATCTTGCATCCTCAAACGTCAAGGCAATCTTAAAGATATATACACATATATTATGAGTGACTCGAACCATTTGTTAAGTATCTTTTTTGGTCCGAGTGAACGTAACTATGAACATATGGCTAGTCACATATCCCTAAAGATCCAATAAACCCATCATGCACACTCTCAGTCCCTCTTGCATGGGTCTACTCTACCCGGCATTCCGGCAACACCCTAAAGTGGTTAGGCTTTACAATGGCTTCATAGCTATAAGGGACGCTAGACATTCACACAATCGAATCTCAACGTGTAACTACCTTCTTTCTTCTTTGGGTTGATCTCTTGGTTTAGTGATTGATATCCATTAGGCCACAAACAAAACATCTCTCACCCCTTTATGGGTTAGCCATCATCTTTCTGAGGGATGCTAAACACCGCCACAGGGGGTTGCCTTTCTCCTCGCGAACTAGATAACGAGCACTACTCCTATTTCTTTCTTTCCCAGCCAATCAACGAGCTATATACATCTCCATGTGCATTTTTTTCTCTTTTTCACCGTCACATTTCACATTTCTACAATACATATTGGTGATGTGAAAGATGAAAGTCCCAGTACACATGACGTCTACGTGGCTTGACTTTTTATTCATTTATTTATTTGTTTGTTTTTGCACATTTCATCCATCCTACAACACACATAGTGTAACAAGATGTTTCATCTCTAAGTTTTCAGTTGATCCGGTTGCTTCAGTAAGTTTAATGTGTGTTTTCACCTCTAGTTTCTTTTAAGGAAATGTTCCTATTTTCCGTTTACAAATAAATAAGGTATTAACGTTCTGAAAAAGAAATAAGCAGAAAGTTAGACATATAACATACGTTGTTATTCAGGGTGGGCATGTTTATATAATTGGTAAATATATGTTTATTTGAAAGAAATCGAAAATAGAATCCACTTTTATTAATAAACTAATCAGAAATTGAATCCCTAGATGTTTCTGGACGTGGTCCAGAGTAAACTGGCACCCACACGACACACTGCTCCACCCGTGGTCGCCGCCATCCCTCGATAATAAACAAATAATATTTCACCTGTACCGTACAAATAAGTGAAGCTATATAGTCCATGCTAACGTGTACCCTACTAGTTGAGGATCTTTCTACTTATGTTTTTTTATTTAACTAGTTCATATGAATAAAAAATATCATTTATTTAATTTATATATTTGATTATTCTCTTAACAATGTTAAATATATATGAGAAGATAAATCTTTTAGTTCCATTGGTTTGGATTCACGATGACATGTTCAGTTCGTTTCAATTCATACAATTGGCTTGTTGTATCTTCCTAATTTTGACGATTTAAATAATCCATTTTAAAAAGAATTCACCTTCTTTCACACTCATTGATTTTTATCAAGTGTTCATTATTTTATTTTAACTAATATCTACACATAATATAATTTTTTTTAAATATAATAAGTATTTAGTGGGTTTGACATATGGTACATAAATGAGTTAAAGTATATGGATAGTAGGTGTGATACATTGTGGTTTTTTTAATTTTAAAAATTGTAAATTTAGTCTAAAAAGTTTGCTGACATCTAACATTTTTTACTTTTTTACCAACTAGTGTTAAAAACATTTTAAATATTACTAAAACAACCATTACACCGACCCCGCCCCTCAGACATATCTTCAAATGGCACCACATGCCAACGTCTTTTCAGCTATATTTCTTATTAATGCTCTAATTTGCTTAGCTTAATAATTATGTAGACGAATTTTGATTCTAAATTACTATTCTTTTTGTTGAATTTTGATTAGCCAATGATCTTGACTTTGTGTTTTGAGTGTCTCTCTCTCTTATATATATATATATATATAATATGCAGAAAAAAAACAACTCACCAAAAAAGTACAGACACATATCCTCTTATTCCAACCTTTTTTTGTTGCAATTTTCCAAAATTCTCTATACACAAAAACTCTGGGAGAATAAACTATCTCCAAAATATCCAAAACTACCACGTGGCACTTAAGTTTACAAACCAACACAACAAGAAACATCCTCTCAATCTCTCACAACTCTCTAGAAACTTCCAATCACCCCTTAATCCCCCTATAAATACTCCAAACACGCACTTCACCCCTTTAATGACAACACCATCTTCTCATATTACCAACCAAACAACCTTAAGCTAACAACAATGGAGTTCAAGACCGAAATGTCAACAACAAAAGATGATGAACTTTCCTTTATATCCTCCACCAACACTGCTGGTTGTTCATCATCTTCATCGTCTTCACCAAGGCCTAGAGAAGGGTTGCACGAGGTAGGTCCGCCACCTTTCCTGACGAAAACGTTTGATATGGTGGAAGATCCAGCGAACGATTCGGTGGTGTCGTGGAGTAGAGGACGGAATAGTTTTGTTGTTTGGGATTCTCATAAGTTTTCTACCACTTTGCTTCCGAGGTATTTTAAGCATAGCAATTTTTCAAGCTTTATTCGCCAGCTTAATACTTATGTAAGTCTTTTTCTCTTTCATACTCTTTTAACTTTGTGTTAACTTTTTTTTTTTTACTGTTTTTGGGGGGTTTAATTTATGGAACTTGCAATTGTATACTCGATGTGTGAGATTTTAGTTTGTTAGTGTTAGCTGATGGGTGATCTTCAAATGCTTTTGTTATTTGAATCCGTTAGTTTTAAGAATGATATGTCAATTGTGTTGTCGGTGATACGTTGGTGATTCGTCGTGACTGTCGCTAATTGTTGGTGGTCCGTCAGCGGAGGTCGCTAATCCATGGGTGACCTGTCGCTATCCGTTGGTAAGGCGTAAGTCACCATCGCTAAGTTGCCAGTCGGTGGTCTCCATGAAACCAAATAACATCTCTTGGCGGAGTATCACCGACTAATTCTTGTTGGTAACCTTGTTCACCGACGGTTTTCTGACAGTTTGGCCTTCGTGATAGTCATTTGTCTTCAATGATTCGTCGCTAGGCATGATATGTCGGTGGTCCGTCACTAAGCATTCGGTGAATTGTCGCTAAGCAGTCGGTAATAGAAATCCTCTGGAAACCAAATAACCGCTTCCATATTCCCGACGGAGTATCACCGACGAATTCTTGTCGCTAACCACTCTCACCGACGGATTTCTGACAGAACTGCTTCCATCTTTGTTTAGTAGTGGAATATCTTCATTGATTTTTCTTGTTCTTGATTTTTATTTCTGTTATTATTGTTTAATAGTATTGCTTAATCTGTTACTGAATATGGATTTTTTATACACAATTATTGTAGGGTTTTAGGAAAGTGGATCCAGATAGATGGGAATTTGCAAGTGAAGGGTTTCTTGGAGGACAAAGGCATCTCCTGAAGACAATCCGAAGAAGAAGAACTGTGGTGCAACCGATCCAACCGAAGCAAGAATTTGGTCCGTGTATCGAAGTAGGCCAATACGGGATCGAGGAAGAACTCGAAGGACTGAAAAGAGACAGAAGTTTGCTAACGGCAGAAATAGTAAGGCTAAGGCAGCTACAGCAGCATTCAAAAGACCAACTCATATCAATGGAAAACAGACTTAGAACCACTGAAAAAAAGCAACAAAACATGATGGGTTTCCTTGCAAAAGCCTTTAGCAACCCTGAGTTCTTACAACGGTACATGGATAAGTACGCGCATAACAAACAAGAACATATTGAGATCGGTCGTAAAAGAAGGTTAACAATGACACCGAGTGTGGGGAATTTACAAGAAGTGGATGTTAGTGTTGAAGATATTCATGATCCATTCCTTGCAGCCACTATTGAAGGTGAGTCAAGCAGTGGTGGTGGTAATCTAGGAAATGTTTCAAATTATGTGGAGGATGGACCCCCGAGAATTTGTGGGATGAACTGTTGAATGTGGATCTACCCATTGAAAAACACCCTGAAGAGTTTCTAGATGACTTAGATGGTCAGCAGCTTGATTGGGATGAAGATTTGCAAGAGTTAGTAGACCAGATGGAGTATTTAAGGTCATCGAAACCTTAAATACTTGATGGAAGTGATTGTTGTTGGGATTTTATTGTGTTTCGAGTTAAGAAGGCCTCTTTAAGTCCACCTCCTCTTTAGTAGAGTTCAAGTCGAAGATGCATATGAGTTGTGTGATATCAGTATCTTTGTGGTATGTGAAATCTTAGTATTTGTTGTTTTGTTTGGCCGTTTGGCGTGTGTGAGAGTAATAATAATACTCTATGCATCTGATTCTATACAGCTGAGGAGATTGTGGAATTGTGAAGAGGCCAAGCTGCTGTTCTTTTGTATCCTTATGTTGTGTTCATTCATCGATCACTTTCGTATTCAAGTTTGGGTCAAAAAAGAAAAGTTTCTGTTATCTATCCCCATTCATCTTATAGTTGCAGGGGTAAAGAATCACAACAAGAAGTTGGAGGTTTTTTCATTCTTCTAGAGCGGGTTTGAACCCGACAGGTTGGTGTTATGCTAGATCTTCATGATATCTGTTTAATTATGTTGTATTGCAATGTGAATTAAATAGTTAGATATGAAGGTGGAAGCTTTCTGTTTAACAACTTGTCTTTGATCACTTTCCGTGTTTTACTTTCTTGGGTGTTGCATCCGTCAAGTGATTACTAGTTTTTTGTATGCACAATTGTTCAAAATGTGAAGTCTTTGTTCGGTTTTGAGCACATATAGTTGGAAATATAGACTTGGACTGCATATAAAGTTGGAAATGATGGTTACACAAATTGTTGGATAGTATTTAAGAACATGACCTGATTTCATAAGTTGAAGCTCGTGATGTTCTTTATTATAATTACTTAATTAGTTATACTCAATGGCCTCTCTAGAATCAATATACAGTCTTAAGTTGCCTTGCACTAATCATACCTGAACCTAAAGGTGCACTTTCAGGCTTTCACAGCAGCAACTGCAGCAACACCAAAAACCTTTTTCCATTAAAGAAAGCGGTGGTGGGAAAGAGATTTCACCGCCTTGAGATTGGCGGTCGGCAGCGGCTGAGCGACTGCTGTTTCTGCCGCCTTGGATTCAGTGTTTTTCATCGGCAAGGCATGCAGGTACAGTTTATTTTTTTCACTTCAATTGTTAATTCTAGTGGTAAAAATTTTATAATTTGGATATTAAATCTATCAGTTTAATGTGTTTGTTTTTGCATGATATTATTTGTGTTTTTAATCTCATTTGCACGTAACATAGTAGAAGATGAGTTGAATCAAATATGATGTTACCAGGAAGAAAGTGAGGGCATACAAGGACAATTAGATGAAACATTTATTTGTTGTCATACAACAGCCATAACTTATAATTTAAGTGACTTCAATTAGAATTGCAAAGGGTTAAGATTAAGTTGCACTTCATTAGTTACTAATAGAGTATAGCTGATGGTAACCGAATAGGTGTCAATCCTGTTGAGCGCCAGCTGATGCACTCTTTCCCGAAGTATTGTGTCGTTTCAACTATGTTTTTTGGTATGTCTTCGGTAAATGGTTTCATAAGAGTAAACACATACTCGTTCTTGTATTCTTTCTGAATTATCCGATATTAGATATTTTTCGCGTACCATCAAAATAATTTAACCTGAGAGTGAATTTGGAGAGATATGTATTCCAAACTAGAAATCCGGAAAGTGGGAAAGCAAGACGAGAAACTCTTCAAGTAATAAATAAAAAGTTAGTTTCATCTATGTTTTCTTCACATCCTATACTTGCATACACTAGTTGCTAAGAAGTGTCCTTGACCACATCACATCTTGCATTGGCAGACCAAGTGCCACCGTATAGGAGTTGGCCGCGCCTTGTGAAAATTTATGTAAATGTTCAATTTAATTACCTTTCTTTGATTTGGTTAATTTATTTGAATGTTTGTTTCGACTTTTAGTTTATTTAAGTTGGGTTTTAGAATTGTTGAATGTTGATGATTGATTTGAACCTTTAATCTATACTTTAGGAAGAATAGATCCTATAGTGGAACGATTTCAATTCTTAAAGTGAAAGGTCAAATATCATCTTCTAGTCTCCGAAATTTGTTGACTTGGATGATCTCCCCTCGGATCATGACGAAAGAAAACCAAGTTCTTTTCAATCGAGTCAACGAGATGAAACTGGAAGAGCATACTTACTTAACGATGTCAACCAAGAGGTATCGTATTTTCACAAGGAAGGATCTGTAGCGAGGCAAAAATGTTTTTCACTTAAATTATCGGAACTGTTTAGAGTACAAGTATAAAAAGGATTTTATATTTTGCTTGAGGATTCACATCCTATTCTTTATCTTTATAATTTAACTAAAAATTACTATTCCATAAATTTATTTATCATTTTTAAAAACTCTTCCGTATCCCGTTCCTTATTCGTAAAAATATAAGGTATTGCTTTAGCTTTTTTTAAATTATTAGAACTCACTTCAGTTTTCCTTAAAAATATATGGATAAGGTATAAGGATAAAAAATGGGGTGAAGTGGTGTTTTCAGGTAGTTTATGGTCTGAATGAGTTGTAAGGAATGGGATGTGAATGTCTTAAATTGCTACCCGTAAGGATCAATTTGAAATTCACAAAGGCATGTTCGTTACCGATGGATTTATTGGCAGGAATAACAAATTATTTAAAATGGGTGAAGATTTGCTTAACCAATATCAATTGGTACGAGTTTGTATTGACAAACAAAGTGATAAGCAAAGATACTAATATCGACTTGGATGAGGTGCTTCTACTAGTCTTGCAAAAAAATTATTAAACCAAGGATTACCTTTTCTGGGCAATGATGGATCAAAAGATATATTAAATAAAAGAAATTTCCTATAACGTTTAGAATTAATTAATAGAAGAACAAAACAAAGCGTTGGTAATGTTATTTTAGGGAATGCACCTTGGAGTAATCAAATGACAAGTCCAAAAACCCAATAAGATATCAAACATCATTATGCACAAGGTATTATAAAACAAACTTTTGAACATCCTGCTGGTGATAGATTTTTTTTTCTCTTTATTCGTTGATGAATCAAGTAGTGTGTCCAAAAAAGAATAAAGGGTCGAGGTTATTCGGTATCTGGATAAATATGGGGTAATTAAGAATGGTTTATTTGGCTTTGTTTATGTCGCGGAGATGTCTACATGAACTCTAAAATTCGCTACTGATGATTTATTTACATGGCGTTGATTGAGTTTAATGTTAGAGGCCAAGGTTATGATGGCGCAAGTAATATTTTAAGTAATATTTTAGGTGAGTTTAACGGATAAATAACTTTTTATCGTGAAAGAAAATGTTTCGGCGCTCTGTGCATTATTTCGCTCGTTGTTTCAACTTCTTGTTGTGACGGTTACAAACATACGAGTGTTTGGTGACTTATTGAAATGCTAGGAATTTTCTTTATACTAAATTATTTCATTATATCAATTTTGATCTAGATCTAATGATCAATCAAGAGTTTATGTTATTTCTAGGTATTGACCGTTTGTGCTTGGTAGCATAAAACATAATATGAGAATTTAACCCATTTTTCTCAGGGCGTGTGTAACACTTAAAACACTTTCGAGTATATAAATGTGTGAATCGCATTAATAACTTGTACCTATAATGTGTGAAGGAAATGTGCATGATGATGTATAATTCTTGTAGTTATGTTTAAAATTGATTATATATTTTAGTGTGTCGCGCAAATAACTATATCAGGTGATAACACGGAGGGTCACAAATCACAATTGTCCGTAAGATTCTATTTTTAATTCTTCTACATACTATTAAACATTAAACAATGGTTAGAATCATGATTAATTAAACCATTTTTTCAATTATCTAGAGATTTACATAGATTCATTATGACTTTCTAGTACCTTTTAAGATACTATTAGATTTTATTACATTTATTCTAGATTAAACCGTACTTGCACATAGAAATATACTAATTGGCTAGCTTGTGTTAGTTATTTAATATAAATATATATATGGTCGATCAACCTTTATATTTTATTTTTAAGTCTTTAAGCTATTTGATATTATATTTTCCATATTGTAAATTACATAAACTGATTTATTCAAGCAGACAGTTTGTTTTATTTGTAGAGGGAGAGCAAGTAAAAAGAAGACTTTTAAATGCTAACGCAGGCAACATGCAAGTGGTATATTGGAGTATTGGTGGATATTCAAACAAACTCTTTCCTTTGGATAAAAAATATGATGAAGTGTCATTCATTAAAAATGAGAATCTTGGTGCAAACTGAATGTTACTGTTTCCAAAATCACGTTCAAATTATTTCAGGAACTTCCTTTGGATAGATTTATCTTAACGGTATATTTGTATTACTGACGGACCACCGGAGTATTATCGTGTCACTAGCGGAACACCCGATCATATCCATCTCCACTACCCCCTTGTGGGAAGCAAACTCACAACCTATTGATCCCAAAGTTTTATCCTACCCTTAAGATGTGACTAGGCTATAAAGCCATGGGCCATATATATATATAGAGAGAGAGAGAGAGAGTGTATGTGTGTTTAGTGTATGAAGAACTAGAGTAATTATGCTCTTAACATCTTAATTAGAGTAACTATTATTGCACTACAGTTTTCAAGTATCGTAATAATTACCCTACTATACTTGTTATAGTGTAATAGTTGCGCCAGTTAACCTCTGCCACTCAAAGGGGTAGGCCTTGCGGGTTTGATTTCCCGGTAGAAGTATCCGTGCATGGGTAGGAAAAGGGTTTGAGGTGGAGTCCATCTCTTGAATGGTGTGTGTGTGTGAGAGAGAGGGGGGTCAGGGCACCCTTTTCGGGTATGAACCCGCACTAGAACACCGCCACCACTCAAAGGGTAGGCCTTGCGAGTTTGATTTATGGGTAGAAGTATTAGTGCATGGGTAGGAGAAGGGTTTGAGGTGGAGTCCATCTCTTGAATGGTGTGTGTGTGTGTGGGAGAGAGAGAGAGAGAGAGATTGGTGGATGGAATAAAAGAGTGAGAACCATGGTTCTAGAGTCGTTTGTAATACAAGAGTAGGGTGTCGCCTGTGTTTTGCGATGTAAGGGTAGTTTGTAAGGAATTGACATGGTTGATTGTGATTGGTCGGGGGCACGGGGTGCCTCGCTTTTTTGTACTTTCCTTAATTAGAAAGTGTAATCGTATTTCTTTTTATGGAAACTTGTATTCGTATCGCATTCGTATTTTACTTCCCAATCTTATAATTCGAGACTTTAATCGTAATAAAATTCATACCTGATACATACTTGCCTTACATGCATTTAACTGTTAAATACGTGTTTACATACACACCGATACTTGTTATACGTGCAAATACTCATACGTTCATATTTGATACCTAAAATGTACTTACATATACATTATACACTTGAAAACATGCGAAAAAATCAAGTTTTACCATGAAATGAAAGATAACTAAGTTCAAGGACTAAAAATAGCATAATCCGGAGAAAGTTGTTTCTAGCTCATGGATTGGGAAAAAGTGTGTTTGTTGGATTGTGTTTCTTGCATTTAATACTCACCTAACTCAACCCAAACCTCAACTATAAATACCCCACTCCCCTTCACTCTCAACTCACACCTAAATCTTCTTTTCTCTTCTCTAAAAGCTCTAAAGAGCTCTCTTCTTCTCTCAAAGATCAAAGCTCCTAAAAAGTGAGTTCTAACTCACCTCTCTCTTTTGATCTTTCCTTTTTCCTTACTATTTGGAAATACCTTTGGAATATTTCCATAAGTCTTCCATGGAAGACTAGCTTGGAACATCACCATGTCTAAGGTCCCAAGGGTAACGACTTTGTTTTGGTTTTATTAGGGTTTTACCCACAAGTGTTGTATCATTCCAAGCTTGTTCTCGAAACAAGACTTGAGTTGGTAGTGTGTGATCACTTGAAGCCTTGGCGATCCTAAACTTCGATCCACCACCTCACTTGATGTTTTCATTTACTTTTTTTCATTTACTTATATGTTCAAACGTACTCATGGACCATCGGTATACTATACGAGAGGTTTTAAAAGGAAGGTTCTCCTCTTACCTCCATGCATGACTTCTATGAAATTACATGATGTTTATGAATTACGATTGTTATACTATAATATATATATATATATATATATATATATATATGAATACTAACCGAACTCTTGATGGTAATCAAATGATTATTCGTCATGGTACTAGGTTCCATCACCTAAGTACTTAATCTCTCGTTACGATTCTAATGGGCATCCTAACCATGAAAACACATCAACCCGAATGGGTCTTATAGTGTCAAAAACGAGTATTAAGTCTAAGTGATTACTTTCTCGTATAAACTACTTTATTGCTTTTAATTCCTAATTCCTCCGTTATCATCCGAATACTTACCAACCTAAGTTCTTCTCTTGTAGGATGACTCGGCGCTCATCCCACCCGTCAACCCACTTCGCGAACTCGTCAAGTTTGAAGACTACGCAAAACCGTGAGTACACTCGACCCACTTTTCGTTTAAAACACTTTTGGGTGTAACATGTTTACTTATATAAAAACCACAACACTTAAACTTTATGAAATGCACAAACAATCCTATACACATGAACACTTGATACGCTTACGTGATGCTTATATCTTGGACATTCTTTATGTGATACTTTAGTCATTAACTTGTTTAAAGCCTTCGTTTGACATGTATAGCGCTATAGGAAGTCACGCATCCCCCTCCATCGCATAAACTTGAGGCCATGTTAAAACAACATGTTTGCGTTAAGTGTTTGGCTAGTAGTATTGCATGCCTTTTATATGCTCTCGTAAAATCATAGTTGCCATGAGGATTCGTTTAAACGTTAATCGTATACGTATACTATGCTTAAACTTGTGTACTCGCTTTGCTTTTGCATTGAATTGTATTTTAAAACATGTTACAGATTGATGAAGAGGATGCTATGAAATCAAATAGCAAGGACTTAGATACACACAAGTAGACGTTTAGGCTAAATTTGTTGTATCAATTTTTGTTGTATTATGTTATTTGTAATTTGCTTCAATTTTGTACTTGACAATCGTTATTTAAATGAAATTCGGCTTTAATCAAATATTGTCATTATTAGCGTTATGAGCAATGAGCAATCTAATTCGTCTCACTCTGATGTTTCCGTCATCGGTTGGGGTGTGACAGATTGGTACTAGAGCCATAACTATAGGGAATTAGGTAGAATTTCCTTGTTCGACCTAGTCTATAGTTCTAAGTACCTGTTTTGCCATTCTTGTTTATGCTTAAAACTTTATGCTTCCTACTTGCTTCTCCTCTTTTCTATTGGCCTTAACGCATATACATGATTTCTTTCCTAAGACATTTTTACACAATACGCACTTTGAAGACTTGAAGACATCGTAACACAACGAGACGAGTTCACTAAAATAGACGTGAAACCCACAATTTGGTGAACGAATCTCATTCCGCTATTCTTATTCTTTTTGCATGAAATTTCGTCATCAAGTTAGGAGTGAAATCCACATCTTGATGGAAAATTTTCTAATTCAAACTCTAGTGGACCCTTACCAACGAATCGGAATATGCTCTTCGTTTGGTAAGTACCAACCACGTTTAGGGTACAGAATCGTCAAGTTAGGGGTGAAACCCGCACCTTGTCGATTAAGTCCCACTCCTCGATTTTTGGATCTCGCCAAGGTTTTGATTTTTCGATCAATTAGAGAGGTGTAGTAACTGGAAGGGTAAAATGCCGTTAATCGCTTCTCGGCGAGAGCATTTTACCTATAGGCCAAAGCACATTCCTCTAATTTGAAAGGATCTTCGATTCACTTTGGAATAGTCGACGCTTCTCAACCCAAAGCACACTAATATTTTACTAAGCCTATCTTTTATGCTATCTCAATTTCTATGTGGTTTAATACTTATTACCTCGTTCATTTTGAACCCGATGCACAATTCGCACATCTTTCGCAATCAAAACAATAATAATTCTCGCAAACCAACTAAATTCATACTCCTTATACAATCATACGTGTTTATACTATTGAATACGTGTTTATAACAATACTTACATGCTCAAACGTGATTTTTATTGTCGATCACTTAGATGTCTTTTTTTCGCAAAACTCAAGTTGGAGTCGAAGTCCAACTCCAACTCGACTATTTTCATAAAAATCACTATATCAAAACTTATACCTAAACCTTTTATCATTGTTTCGATTTTTCTCATTTATGCATAAACCGCGAACCTTACTATTTTATCCAAATGATTTCTCACCCTACAACATATTTACGTAAATTACATACATGAAATCCCTAATGACACTTTAAACGAACCTCTTGCCCTCGATTTTCACAACTCGTCCAAAACACATTCACTTTATACTACCATTCTAAAGACATTTTATTTCCAACAAGAAACCAACGAAAACTTTCTCTCACATACGTATAAGTACTTTGCTAAAATACGTTTCAAAATTTTAAGTTTTACATGAAAATTTTCAAAACACGGCTTTTCTTGCATCAATAAGATAAAATAAAATAAAATAAAGCAAGCTCACTATTTCACAACTTTTTCAAAACACGCAAATCTAAATCTGAACACATGGGCAAGAAAATTTCATATGTGGATACAAATTTTAAAACAAAAGTAGCATTTCTTTTTACAAACCACATTTACATCAAAAATTAATACTTTTCTCAATATTCACCCGACATTCACAATTTTGGTCCTTCATTCCCGACAAACCCGACTTATTTTATTTCAACCAACTCAATGTTTTGACTCAAGCAACCATACACATGCATATCGCCTTACACGTTTCTATTTACATTGTCAATATTACTTGACAATCTTACGCATATCACCATTACACTTCGTATTTTATACACTCGCAACTTCGTAGTAACTTATATATGCTAAATACCATTTTATTCCACCTATACGCTCGATATTGCATGCTAATGTTATATGTATTTATCTTCAATCATACTCAAAATTTATGCATTCGCACTACTTGGTAGTCATACTTGAAATCTATAGGTAGGCATAACCCGAGTGGTTTCGCCTATGTTCGACACACTCATACATACATACAATCATGCTTGCATACTTAATTTTTATACGCTATCTTACATACCCTTTGCTTACTAGATGTAACCTGGCCCGTACACTACTAGTACAAACTATGCGGATCATGCACAAACCAAAATAATCGCGGGTGCACACGGGATTGTATTGTTAGGCGTATGAAAATCATAGTGAGTTCTACTGTGTATCGCAACACGGAACGTAACATGACACCGAATAGCGAAACAACGTAACATGGTGTGAACAGGTGGATACGCCGCTGGTACTTCCTATATATAAGTGTCCTTACCATGTTACCAAACTTTCGTAAAACGTGACATGAGAAATTCGGTGGACCTTGTTATATACATTTCATTCATAACAAACTTTGGTGACCCCATATCGAAATGATTAGTACTCGATTACCCATGACAAAGCTTCATTCTCAAAATCGTTAGCTTTAATCGCCACAACTATCACTAGCATCTCTCAACATTCCATGTTGTATTTTATCCGATATTCATACCATTTTTACCCCTCGCATACACCTATCGAATCGTTCACTACCATACCACGATTTTCCCAATTCTTCCCTTAACCTTTCATCCAAACTTTCGTTACAGCAAATCAGCCTAAAACGTTCAATCCATTTTTATAAACGTCCTCACCGGCTCAATTTGGTCAAAATGTTCCTTTTCTTTTAAAACTATCTTTCACTCTTATCTACTCGCAAACTTCAACCAGTGGGTCTTTTATCGCCAAAACCTTTTAGAAACCATAAATATTTACCATCCTAGCTCTCTCCAATAAACATTTTTTTCTACAACAAGTGATTTTACTAATACGCCTTAGAACTGACAAAACTTTTCTTATAGCTTTCGGTGCGGACTGCTCATTTTAATCAAAATACATCCATAGTCATACTAAAATCTTCCTCTTAGGTCGCACTCTTTTAAAATATTCCTTCCAATGAGTTGTCCAGACCCAGTCAAACTAACTTGCTTACACACACATACACGTTTTTACTTATCCTTATGCACGTTTACGATTGGTGTCTCAAAAACACCTTAGTCAAACAAATTCCTTTCACGAACCTACCATTTTTATCCTTCAAGATTTCTATACATATTTACACATTTATACATGAACTCTGCAAAAACTTTAAACTTCAAAATCTTGTTTTGGCCAAACATTTTCACCAAAATGACATCTTTTCCAAAGTCTTCCTCTTGAATAAATTTCGGGACGAAATTTCCTAAAGGATGGTAGACTGTAACGCCTCGCTTTTTTGTACTTTCCTTAATTCGAAAGTGTAATCGTATTTCTTTTTATGGAAACTTGTATTCATATCGCATTCGTATTTCATTTCCCAATCTTATAATTCGAGACTTTGATCGTAATAAAATTCATACCTGATACATACTTGCCTTACATGCATTTAATTGTTAAATACATGTTTACATATAAACCGATACTTGTTATACGTGCAAATACTCATACCTTCATATTTGATACCTAAAATATACTTACATATACATTATACACTTGAAAACATGCGAAAATATCAAGTTTTACCATGAAATGAAAGATAATTAAGTTCAGGACTAAAAATAGCATAATCCGGAGAAAGTTGTTTCTAGCTCATGGATTGGGCAAAAGTGTGTTTGTTGGATTGTGTTTCTTGCATTTAATACTCACCAAAATCAACCCCTAAACCTCAACTATAAATACCCCACTCCCATTCACTCTCAACTCACACATAAATCTTCTTTTCTCTTCTCTAAAAGCTCTAAAGAGCTCTTTTCTTCTCTCAAAGATCAAAGCTCCTAAAAAGTGAGTTCTAACTCACCTCTCTCTTTTGATCTTTCCTTTTTCCTTACTATTTGGAAATACCTTTGGAATATTTCCATAAGTCTTCCATGGAAGACTAGCTTGGAACATCACCATGTCTAAGGTCCCAAGGGTAACGACTTTTTTTGGTTTTATTAGGGTTTTACCCACAAGTGTTGTATCCTTCCAAGCTTGTTCTCGAAACAAGACTTGAGTTGGTAGTGTGTGATCACTTGGAAGCCTTGGCGATCCTAAACTTCGATCCACCACCTCACTTGATGTTTTCATTTACTTTTTGTCTTTTACTTATATGTTCAAACGTACTCATGACCATCCTTGTCGTCCTTATGACGACTTGTGCATTGTATACTATACAAGAGGTTTAAAAGGAAGGTTCTCCTCCTACCTCCATGCATGACTTCTATGAAATTACATGATGTTTATGAATTACCGATTGTTATCCTATAATATATATATATATATATATATATATATATATATATATGAATACTAACCGAACTCTTGATGGTAATCAAATGATTATTCGTCATGGTACTAGGTTCCATCACCTAAGTACTTAATCTCTCGTTACGATTCTAATGGGCATCCTAACCCATGAAAACACATCAACCCGAATGGGTCTTATAGTGTAAAAAACGAGTATTAAGTCTAAGTGATTACTTTCTCGTATAAACTACTTTATTGCTTTTAATTCCTAAATCCTCCGTTATCATCCGAATACTTACCAACCTAAGTTCTTCTCTTGTAGGATGACTCGGCGCTCATCCCACCCGTCAACCCACTTCGCGAACTCGTCAAGTTTGAAGACTACGCAAAACCGTGAGTACACTCGACTCACTTTTCGTTTAAAACACTTTTGGGTGTAACATGTTTACTTATATAAAAACCACAACACTTAAACTTTATGAAATGCACAAACAATCCTATACACTTGATACGCTTACGTGATGCTTATATCTTGGACATTCTTTATGTGATACTTTAGTCATTAACTTGTTTAAAACCTTCGTTTGACATGTATAGCGCTATAGGAAGTCACGCATCCTCCTCCATCGCATAAACTTGAGGCCATGTTAAAACAACATGTTGCGTTAAGTGTTTGGCTAGTAGTATTGCATGCCTTTTATATGCTCTCGTAAAATCATAGTTGCCATGAGGATTCGTTTAAACGTTAATCGTATACGTATACTATGCTTAAACTTGTGTACTCGCCTTTGCTTTTGCATTGAATTGTATTTTAAAACATGTTACAGGTTAATGAAGAGGATGCTATGAAATCAAATAGCAAGGACTTAGATACACACAAGTAGACGTTTAGGCTAAATTTGTTGTATCAATTTTTGTTGTATTATGTTATTTGTAATTTGCTTCAATTTTGTACTTGACAATCGTTATTGAAATGAAATTCGGCTTTAATTAAATATTGTCACTATTAGCGTTGTGAGCAATGAGCAATCTATTTCGTCTCACTCCGATGTTTCCGCCATCGGTTGGGGTGTGACACAGTTGGTATGTTGAGCGAATATGTCCATACATGTGAATATGATAACAACTACCAAGGCGGCAGGGGTTTTGGAAACGGTGGCTACGGAAACAGTGATAAAACTTCAAGAATTCTGAACCCTAGCTGCAAACAACCTAACATGTGTATACGGCCGGTAAATCAGTCCGTTTGTTTCTAGTTTTGATAATTTGTAATGATGTATTGATATGATTGAAGTAAATGCATGTATCGATAGAAGATAAAGCAGTTGGTATGTGTTCCGAGCGAATATGGTAACAACTACCAAGGCGGCAGGGACCCGCTAACTACCACCCAATTCTAGATTAGCGTTGTTTATCACCCCGTGTGAGCATTGGAAGCCCGACAAACAGTTTGCGATTAGTCAGCAGTCATTACTTCTTATGAACTCGAATTCAGGAAATTGTTTTTAATGAACTCAATGGCATCTTCAACATAATCCACATCTATAAACCACATCTGCAAATTATCATCATGTTAAAACCTGGTTAAACAAAATGCAAGAACATGTCCGGCTTCATCTGATGAATCGGAGACTACAGTTCCAGATGATGACTCATCTTCGTCTTCAACTTCAACCATTCTTCTAACTAAACCATTGAATCTCAATGCTTCTCCCGCATTCTTAACAAACCTAAATTCTAGCTACTTCATAAACAACTTGGGGGTTTCATGTATATGTAAAAGGAAAAAAAATGAGATTTCTTTCAAAGTATAAAGATTGCTGACGTCAGTCGTGCAAGAATGCAGGTGCTTGTGATAATCAATATAAGAAACTCCGGACACTACATTGCACAGGGTATTCTTAAAAAATTAAGGAAGTTTTTACAAAAAGATAATATATTTTTAGAAAACTTTGTTAAACCATAAACAAATGTATATAAAAAAACCTCAACCAATACGACCCGTATAGGTCCAGTCAAATAGACAAAATCTGACACATCTGTGTTTATTGGAAATTGAAAAAACAATACGACCCGTATAGGCCTATACGACCCGTCTTGAAGATGTCAATTTAAGGATTCAAGGTATGCCAATAATACGACCCGTACAAAATTACTACCTATAAACTTTTATAGACTATTTACGAATAAATATAGTTACATAAAACAAATCTTCCGTGTTTACAGTTCCTCAAGTTTGATATTAGGAACTCATCATGTAAACATAATCCATCATTATATATATTTTCATTTCTGGTATACATTTTTATGTTATAACTTATGTATTCAAATCTAAATTTTCGTTATCATTCTAAAGTTTTAATATAAACTAACGATTTTGAGAAAAGGAATATATATTTGGTTCAAACTGTTAAGAGGCGTAAAAACCAATATTTTGTTTTATGTTTTCTTACAATGTAAGAACAATGTTTTCATAAACAATGAAATATGCGAAAAGTAGATTGGGATGGGAAAGGCCGATATGAGGGAACAATCTAAACCGCACATCATGTGAGTTGATGTTTGCCTTTTTGTCCATTTTCACCTTCTTCTTTTGAATGGATGCTTAATTCTCGATTATTTTATATAATGTTCACAAGAAATTAATATAATATATTTTAAAATATAATATAATTTCAAGTAGCCTGTAGTATAATAACCTATATACTTGTATTTAGTTGAAATATATATAATGATTAAAATCTAAATTATTATTATTATATAACGTATAAGTTGATAAAAATAAATTACATAAATATATATTACAGTTAAAATTTGTAATATCTAACGTTAAAGTTGTTTCAAAGTAAATCAGTACATAGAGTGATGATATGGAGAATGAAGAGCAAACCCTTCCATGCCCACCTCACCGCACTGCCTCATCCTTGCCCCCCGTGTTGCCCCTTTTTCAAGTGGAGATCTCCACGTCATTTGGCTCCCTTTTAACATAACACACTTAATTTTCAGTCTCTTTGTCCTTGTCTTTCACTACCCTTCCATTTTAGGGATGTGAAGGGTTAATCCTCTAAGAGCCTACGTCACGGGACTTTGCCCTTTTATCCTTTCTTTGCACATAACTCTACATACTCTAGAAAAGAGACAGGACACATGGGTAGACCCCAAGAACAAGTGAATCAAACAATGAACCTTTAAGTTTTATACAATCAAGTCTATAAATGATAAGACAACCAGTAGCTTATAAACAGTGTTAAAGTGTAAGATGTACTTTTATATCTATCTATCTATATAGTAACACGAAAATTATTTATTCTAAATGAATACTGAAGAAACAAAACATTTAGTTCAATCAATCATTTATGTTAACTAGCAGAAAAGCCCCCACTTCGTGACGGGTGTAAAATATGACGATATTAATCTTGGTTTTAATGTATATTAAAGTCTTGAATGAATAACAAACACATACACTTTGTTTTTTTATTATAACACTTCGTATATTTATTTATGTTAGTTACCGTTCTGAAGGAACAACAAACAATGTCATTTACTTCATATTCAGAAACAAGCTACGGCAATAGTGTGAGACACATCACTTTTTTATTGATCAAATCAATTTAAGATTTTATCCCCAGTTTAAATTACGATTTTACTCTTAGTTTAGAATTATGTTTATGCCCCAACTTAAAAATGAAATTACGCTTCTACCCTCAGCTAAAAGTTATGATTTTATCCCCAGTTTAAATTTACATTTTTGCCATAAGTTCAAAATTACGATTTTGCCCCCAGTTTAAAAGAAAATTATTCTTTTGCCCCCCAGCAAAAAATTACGATTTTGTCATCGGTTCACAATTATGATTTTGCCCCCATTTCAAAATAAAATTATGGTTTTGCCCCCAGCTTAAAATTACGATTTTGCCCCCAGCTTAAAATTACGATTTTGCCCTCAGTTAAAAAAATATCATTTTACCCCGTTTCAAATGTTATAATTTCGCCCTAAGTTCACGGTTACGTTTTTGCCCCTAGTGTAAAATAAAATTATGCATTTGCCCCAGCTCAAAATTACAATTTTGCCTTTAGTTCAAAATTTTAATTTTGCCCTCAGTTCAAAATTTAAATTTTGCCCCAAGTTCAAAATAAATTTACAGTTTTGTCCCCAGCTTAAATTACGATTTTGCCGTAGTTCAAATTCCAGCCTGCTGCCTAGCACTCCTCCATTGGTTAGAGTATATTACAATTTTACCCCAAGTTCAAATCATGAATTTTCCCATGTATAAAATTACGATTTTGCCCATGGTTAAAAATTACAGTATTGCCGTCGCTTTAGGTTTTGGTAAATTACGATTTTACCCCAATCAAAAATATAATCTTGCTCTCGGTTCAAAATAACAATATTACCATCATTTTAGTTTTTCTTAGCAAAACGATAGAACTGTTTTTTTTAGTTGGTTGACTCGATTAAATTTTATTCCGGGTTAAAGAGCTGCATAACACTAGCTCATTAGTTCTGACAAATTACACTTTTGTCCGAACTTAAAATTACGGTCTTACCATCGTTTCTAGCTTAAACCAACAAATATAAACAACTGCTCTTGTTCAATTTGTCTACAGCCGTACAAACAAGCATACACCTCATTTATATGTCTAATCAACGAAATAGTTAATAGCTTTCTAGAAGAAATTTTCATTACACCAGTGAAGACTAACAAATAGAGGTGTACAAAAAACTGGTTTTAGAACTAAAATCGGAAAAAAAAACTGAAATCTGTTTTTTAATCGGTTTTTCTATAACCGGTTTTAGAACCGAACCGGCGGTTATAGACCGGTTAGAGATCTTGAGCTTCAAAACCGGTTATAAAAAACCGGTTTTTTAAATAACCGGTTAAAAACCGACCCTAACCGGTTGGACCGGTTATTGTTTTGACTTAAAAACCGGTTAGTAACCGAAACCGGTTATAAGAAAAACCGGTTTTTGTTTTTGATGTAAAAAACCGGTTAGGTTAAAAACCGAAACCGGTTATTAAAAAAAAACGATTTGTACACCTCTACTAACAAATGATGTTAATCGGCGTGAAGGTCTTATTGGACCTATTTTAATGATAGTTCAAATTAGAAAGATACAAGGGATGTTTACACTAATTAGAGCCCGTTTATGTTTTTTGGTTTAAGCATACGCCTCATTTATATGTCTAATCAACGAAATAGTTAATAGCTTTCTAGAAGAAATTTTCATTACACCAGTGAAGACTAACAAATAGAGGTGTACAAAAAACTGGTTTTAGAACTAAAATCGGAAAAAAAAACTGAAATCTGTTTTTTTAATCGGTTTTTCTATAACCGGTTTTAGAACCGAACCGGCGGTTATAGACCGGTTAGAGATCTTGAGCTTCGAAACCGGTTATAAAAAACCGGTTAAAAACCGACCCTAACCGGTTGGACCGGTTATTGTTTTGACTTAAAAACCGGTTAGTAACCGAAACCGGTTATAAGAAAAACCGGTTTTTGTTTTTGATGTAAAAAACCGGTTAGGTTAAAAACCGAAACCGGTTATTAAAAAAAACGATTTGTACACCTCTACTAACAAATGATGTTAATCGGCGTGAAGGTCTTATTGGACCTATTTTAATGATAGTTCAAATTAGAAAGATACAAGGGATGTTTACACTAATTAGAGCCCGTTTATGTTTTTTGGTGGATAAGGTAGAAACCCTAATTTTCTTTATATTTATCATATCATGTAATTATAACATTTGTTTCTAAGCTAATAAAGAAAAACTCTAGTTACAGCTCATGATTGTAGATCCCCCACTGAGACAGAACCACATTAAAATTCTTGTGTCATTTATTATTTTTCTGTATTGCATGTTTAATCATTTGTACGCGTGCGTGTGTGTTGGTTCACTTTTGCACACCACTTTGTCCTAACAAGTGGTATCAGAGCTTTGGTTGTTAAATGGTGTTCTAAAAGTAGTTAATTAAAAATAACTAAAATTACCCTAATTCTAGACTCAAATTAAACTCTAGACTCCTAAATTTTACTAAACTACTAACCGGCAAGTGAACCGATCAATCATAGAATAGTTTAAGTAAGTCCGGATTATCGAACCCACGAGACTTTCTAATTACAATGACTATTTAATTTAGACTCAATTAAAACAATTATGTATATTGGGGGGGGGGGGGGGGGGTTCTAACAATTCTAAATTATTAATCAAACTAAAATTACTTACTAAAAAGAATTGAACCTTGAACTTTTAGAAATTGGAAATTAATTCAAGAATAGTGAACTAGTTACCTAGGTTGGACTTTATATTACTACTCACTTGGTTTTAAAATAAGTTAATTAGGTTGAATGAGTGACCGGGATCTTAAAATATTAAACTCTAGGTTTACCGAACAGTACCCCCGACCCTTCTCGAGAAGACACCTATGATACCCTAAAATTATTTTATGTTCACCGGTTTTATAATTTAGTAAAGTGTCTGATTAGTTGATTACTTCTCAATAATTAACCTAGACCAACATTAACTTCTAGTTTAGCTTAACCGACTCGATTATGACAAGTAAATTAGATCTGGGGTTTTCTCAAAACCTAAACCTAACAATTCATCTAACCAATTCAGCTAACTAAATATTATTTCTCAATAATTAATTTAGGTATAATGATAAAACTGATTTTATATTTTATTTAGTTGTTTTTCCGGTTTTATTGGCCAATTTACCGATTGTTTTCCGAACCCCTAAAGACTCGAAAAAGCAACACAAACCTATTCTATGGAAGACATCCACCAAGATTCATGTAAAACAAACAAATAATCACAAATCAACTTAGATCATGCAAATACACTAAAGTAACAAGTTAAAGTTGTGGACTTTACCAAACAATCATTCAAACCATACTTAAACTAAAATAAAAACCAAACTTTCATAAACAATCCAAACCTAGGCAACACAAAGAAATCTAGCCAAGTATCATAGTTTTGAAAAACACATAAACAAGGTTTAAACAAGAATTCATCACAAGGTTAAAACAAAGAACTAGAAAGATCGAGATTTTGCAATAAAACCGTATTTGCTCCTGCCTCAAAGTTCCTTGCTTGCCTAGATGATTCCTGTAGCCTAGAACAATCTTCTTCAGCTCCAATAATCCATAATTTCTGCTTCAAAGATCCGAGTTCTTCCAAGATGATCTAGTTGTGTTTGTGTCATAATATGACTCAAATATATAACACCACAATCATGAAGCAGATGAAATTACGAAACTTTCTGGATAAAACACCCTCTCGCCGGCCGCGAGAGGGTATTGAGTCTCGGTCGCGTCCCGCGACCAAGTGGTGTTCCGGAGATAAGTATTGACCTCTCGCGGGGTGCAAGAGGTTTATGGTAATGCGGTCGCGGACTGCCAGAGGCCTAAAAACCTCCATTTCTCGATTTGTTTCCTCTTTCGCGTTCCAATTACGCTCTGGCTTGGTTCTACTTATCACTTTAGCTCGTTTTCCCATCCTTCCAACCGTTTTCACGAACCAAGACCTGCAAAACGCATTTGAATTAAAAGTAGATAAATTCTTAACAAACTGAAACGAAAACTTGTTAAAACTTTACAAACTTTACACGATAAATGTATTATTATCCAATACATCAAATATCCCCACATTTGCTCTTTTTTCGTCATCGAAAAAGAATTATGCACAAACAGAATCATAACCAAATAATTATTCGATTTCAAAGATAAAGGTTATTTTTATTAAGGAATAAGATTTATGTTAACCGCGATTGCAAGTATTCGTATCCACTTAAACTCAAAATTCGGTTCAGAATTCTTATCATGTGAATTTAGTTTAAGTGCGGTCAATCTACCTAAGGTCTCACACTAGAATCCACAGTACACTTAATCCTACCTCAAGCTTCTGGAACAAAAGGAATGAATTATTAAACCCATTTTCCTAACCACTTTATACTAAAATATAAAGAATTTAAAACCACGTAATTTTTTTTTTTTCTTTCTTCTTTTGAGCATTTGATTTCTTTTTGCATATGTAACCTAGAGGCTGTCTCAACCAGAGTCACCATCCCCAAGAGCGACAACGTGGGCTTCGATACTTAAAAGTTCAACTAATCCTAGAGGATTCTCGAGCAGAGTCACCATCCACAAGAGAGATTCCATAGGCCTCGTTTACTTTTTTTAATCAAGCTCATTTTTCATTTTTTTTTCTTTTTTTACGTAATTAAAAATTCTAAACATTTTAGCTTATAACAGCATTCCTTATACTATTTTTGGCGGTTTCAGTTTCCCATTTTTTCTAGATGAGCACCCACTAATAGACCGACAATTAAGTTATATTAATCTCAAAGAACATAAGAACGAGCCTACTCACATATCCCAATTTAGACACAAACTCACCCTTTTATTTCTCATATTATTATTATTGGAAACCGAATAAAAATTCGATTTTTCTATCATTTTTGTTTAAATTTTTTATGCAAACTCCTTTTTTAAAAGACATTTTCTGATTTTTTTAATTTTTTTTTGTTTTTTCATTTTTTTCAAATTAAAACAACTACTCTACTCTACTCTACTATCCCATCCCCACACTTGAATTTTGCATTGTCCCTACTACAAGGACGAGAAAACCTCCTACTCAAAATAATAAATCAAGAACAAAATAAATAAAAACAAAATATACAAGTGAAACGACTTAGCTGGTAATGCAAGACTGTCAATGTGCCAGTCAGTCCACCCATGCCCTCCAATCCAATCACGCTCAGCATACAAGTCTCAAAACTCGCATGCGAACGGAAGCAGCATAACATCGACCTATCAACATAACACTTCCAAAAACATAATATAATAAAGCAAATAAATAAAGTGTCTTGAAAAGTGTTCACCATCATACCCAAACCATCCACCATTCCCACAAAGTAAATTGTTTAAAGTACAGACCAATATGAGATTAAAACAACATAAATGAAAAATAATAAAGATAAAGCTCACTGCTGCTGCTTCAATCATCATCCTCCGATTCCTCCGATGCTTCGAACACTTGGTACGGCTGGAGTCCTCCATACGGCAAATTGACTCGACCCCGGCTGGCCACCTCGCTGCTAAAGTAGGATGGAACCCCCATGTTCAAATTTTCCATCGTGTACCTCATCCCGTCTTCCAGCCTTCGCTGGCTATCCTTGTGCATACGCCTGCTCTCCATCATGACCTGACGAACACCGCCAAACTGCTGATCTACATACCCACGCAGATCCCCAAACCCAGTCTCCATCCTGTCATATAAAGAGTCCAAAGTAAGTGGGCCAGGGCGAGATTGACGGAGAGGATACTGCCTTCCTGGCAGCTCTTGACATGTGACCGGTCGCTGATATCGAGTAGGAACACCGGTCTGCATAGATGATGCAGCTTTAGATCCTGGTGGCGGCTGCACCTGAGGTCCCTGGCGAACTAGCTCCCAGCTCACAGGTTCCTGTGTAGTTAAAATCCCCGGAAGCCTGGAGGTCACGAATACTCATGAAGCATGGGGTTGGGCCCTCTCTCATCCTGTCCTGGAAAGGCTCCCTGCTAAGCATGTAATTAGGGGCTCACAATATACCCTTGCCCCTGGGCCTCCTCTCCACAACCGCTTTATCGACCACGCAAATATAGTCACCAAGTTTGCCGGCCTTCCTTCCACCATGCACATAAACAGAATAAACTCACCTGATTTACCTTGTTATCCCCTGCCCTCGCCCAACCAATGTAGCAGCAAGAATCTTGTGAATAAACTGGTAAACCGAAATCGATGATGTCGCTTGCTACCATATTGTTAGAATATGGTGCATAAGAGATAGTACCCCAGAACCTGGCCAGTTCATCTGTCTGAACACTGTGGGGGTGCCTTCTCTTAAAAAAACCCTGTAGACTGGTGGAGAAATCCGGTGCCTGAACCTCCTCTAGTGTGTAAATCTGCGTGGCGACGGAAAACTGCGGAACCGTCATTTCGTACACGTGCCTCCCCAAGGCAAACGAAATAGCGTCACTCTCAGAAAATTTTCCTTGCTGGTACTCAAACGTGGAGTGAAATTCGAGGGTAATTTCTTTATATTTCCTTGCTCCACAATCCAATACCTGTCTGAATTTATCCCCCAACAACTGCTCGATTCTTCCCCTTTGACCCAGATGGTCTATCATTCCCAGTCAATCCGTCTGTATGGCAGTAGATCACAAGTGATCAAGTTGGAAAGCCTTTCCCACTCGTGAGAATCTAAATCGAACTGCAGCAGGGGACTATCTACTATCCGCGTGCTCTGCCCATGGGGAATACCGTCCCCCTATACCTAACTCTCCGGCGCATTCCGAAATTCGGAGGTAATGGTTGCGTCTCGGCCGGGTCACCCCTATGTCGAGGTGTGGGCCCTCTCCTCTTTCGTCCTGCTCGGCTTGAACTACCTTCACCAGACATCTGCATAAAGCACGAGTAAGACAAGTAGAACATTAGAGAGAGGGAACCATATATGAACAATGACCGTATAGCATTACATTCGCGGTCGTGATCTGAAAAATAATCACTTTACCAAATGTGATTAGATATATATTATATTAGGTGTGTACAACATCATTAATTAATTAGAACCAATCTCGCCCGAATGGAGATTGAGTACGGGCGAGATAGATCTTATAAGCATGAACGCCCAAATGTTACCAGCCCCCAAAATATATCTAAAACATTACAACCACCCCCTTCCGGCACTTTAATTGCCCATAATTAAAACCTATGCCGAAAATCATCCAACATTGAGTTTAAGTCTAAAGATGGAAACTTTATGAACATAGCAGAAAAAACGGGTTGAAAGTTCTATTAAAAATCCGATTTTTAGACCAATACTTACCAACCCGCATCCCCACACTCAATGTTGAACCTCACCATACCAAACCATCCACCAAGAGATACCCTGTTTACACCCAATCTGCCTACATAAATGAGCAGCCACCACAATCAAAACTCAAACCAACCCAAGTTCACCCTAACCCTCAAGGTAAACTAACATGCAACTTACAATAGACCAAGCACCAAAATACATTCAGCAACTATAAAATATAAAGATAAAAGCATAAAGGTTGCAAGAAACATACCGTGCTGCCGATCTGTAAGAAATACTAAACAAGTAATGGAGAAGTTGCCAAACTGTTAAAAAGCTCGGTTGAAGGAAAAAAAACACAGATATGCACTTGAAAACCTGGTTATGGTTGATATAGGGAAGTAAGGGAGGAAGATTTGGGTGAATGTGTGTTAAAAATGGCGGATTTTGGTGGAGAATAATGGAAGAGCCATGTGGGAAGGTAGGTAAAAATGGGGTTGAAAAGGATGAAGTTAGTTTTTTAGGGTTCAGATCTGATGTTTAGGTCTCTCACGGGCCGCGAGAGAGGAAGTAATTCCTCTCGCGCCCCGCGACCGAGCTACAATTTCCGGAAACTCATGTTCCTCGCGAGTCGCGACCGAGGTGGTTTGTGCCTCTCGCACCTGCGAGAGGGGTGTTTTCACAGAAAGTTTTGAATGTTGGTCTGTTTTGTGCCTTAGAAAAAGTTTGAAAATGTGGTTCAACTTATTGAAACTTAGTGAAACACCCCGCTCGCATCCAGCTACTATCAAAACGTACCTACAAATCCAAGCTCCTCGTCGATGGTGGCTTGATATAACCTGCAAAAACAGCTAAACCGACCCACAAACAAACAAAAACACACACTACGAAAAACAAGGATTAGTACTAGAAAAGACATGAAATGCAAATAACTACCAAAATGTACAAACTCTACACTTGAGCCGATACTCAATAGCCTATGCGGTATGAGGCGGAACTTCGAGAGGAGTTTCCTCCATCTCAGTGGGATCGAGCAGTCCTCCTAAATAGTGCTTCAATCGATGCCCATCGACCTTCCACGTCCCTCCGTCAGCTTCATCTTTCAACTCGATCGTTCCATACGGAATACCTCATTTATCACATACGGGGCCTGACCACTTAGACTTCAATTTCCCAGCGAATAGTTTCAATCTTGAACTATATAAGAGCACCCTATCGCCGATCTGAAAGTCTTTCACACCTCTCAATCTCCTGTCATGCAGCGCCTTAGTTTTCTCCTTAATGCTCCATGAACGCTCGTACGTCGCATCTCGAAGCGCCTCCAACTCATGAATTTGGAAGTATCGTCTCTTGGCAGCTTCGGTAAGGTCCAAATCCACGGTTTTCAGGGCCCACAACGCCCTATGCTCGAGTTCAACCGGAAGATGGCAGGCTTTACCATAAACGATCATGTAGGGCGTGGTGCCTAGAGGTGTCTTATAGGCGGTTCTAAATGCCCATAATGCATCATCTAATTTATCGGACCAGTCCTTCCGACTTTTGCACCGTCTTCTCGAGGATTCGCTTCACCCCTCGGTTCGCATTCTCCACTTGGTCGCTCGTCTAAGGATGATAAGTGGTGGAGAGGCGATGAGTGACACCGTAGTGAGCCAATGCCTTTTCCATGATGGCATTGCAGAAGTGAGTGCCACAGTCACTAATGATAGCTCGTGGGGTACCGAAGCGAGTGAATAGCTTTTTAAAAAGTCTCACCACCACTTGGGCATCATTTGTGGGCAAAGCTTGAGCTTCAACCCACTTGGAGACATAATCAATAGCCACAGGGATGTACCGATTCCTGCTAGAGACGGGAAACGGTCCCATGAAGTCGATCCCCCATACATCAAAAACTTCAAGAATTTGGATCGGGTGTTGGGGCATCTCGTCCTTGGATGAGATGTTGCCGGTGCGCTGGCAATAATCACATGTCCTAACGAACTCTAAGGCATCTTTAACTACCGAAGGCCAGTAAAAACCGCAATCAAAGACCTTCTATGCGGCAAAGTGCGGGTCGTGATGACCTCCTGTCAGCCCCTAATGCACGTGCCTCAAAATCTCTGCCCCCTCCTCTTTACTCACGTAGCGCCTAAGAATCCTATCTCCCCCTACCCGAAATAGAAAAGGGTCATCCCAGATGTATCGCCTCACATTGCGGAAGAATTTCTTCTTCTGCTGAGTGGTTATACCCTTCAGGACCACTCCATTTGCAAGGTAATTCGCGAAATCTGAGAACCACGGCATCCCCTCCTTTTCCGCCGCCATAAACTTCACTAACTCATGGGGGAATCTATCACCGATCTACTCCTCTCTGATTTCTTCTCTGCTTGGATCCTCTAATCGGGATAGATGATCGGTGGCCACATTCTCTGCTCCCTTCTTATCTCTAATATCTATGTCGAACTCAGAAAGCAAGAGGATCCACCGAATGAGACGAGGCTTTGCGTCCTTCTTTTGGAAGAGGAAACGCAGAGCCGCATGTTCAGTAAAGACGATGGTTTTGGAAAGGACAAGATAGGGGCGGAATTTATCAAATGCGAACACTACTACTAGAAGCTCCTTCTCTGTAGTGGTGTAGTTCTCCTGAGCGTCATTAAGGGTTTTACTAGCGTAGTAGATAGGATGAAAATGTTTATCTCGTCGCTGACCCAAAACGGCGCCGACTGCATAGTCGCTCGCATCACACATGAGCTCGAAGGGCAAGCTCCAGTCGGGTGAGACGAGGATAGGAGCACTCACCAGCTTTCTTTAAGGATCGTGAAGGCTTTCAAGCAGTCGTCATCAAAGACAAAGGGTACATCCTTTTTGAGGAGTCGTGTCATGGGGCGTGTAATCTTAGAGAAATCTCTAATGAATCGTCTGTAAAATCCCGCGTGACCGAGAAAGCTGCGGATAGATTTGACGCTAGTTCGGTGGAGGGAGTCTGCTGATCGTATCTATCTTCGCCCTATCGACCTCTATACCTGGACGAGATATCTTGTGCCCTAGCACTATCCTCTCTGTCACCATAAAGTGACACTTCTCCCAGTTCAGCATCAGTCTCGTCTCGACACACCGTTTCATCATCGCATCAAGGTGACTAAGACATTGATCAAAAGTGTTTCCATAGACAGAGAAATCGTCCATGAAAACCTCCATCGAAGTCTCGATCATGTCCTGAAAGATAGCGACCATACATCGCTGAAAAGTAGTGGGAGCATTACATAGCCCGAAAGCATGCGGCGATACGCGTAAGTGTCGTACGGGCATGTGAAGGTTGTCTTCCTTGATCCTCCGGAGCAATGGGGATCTGGAAGTAACCTGAGAACCCGTCAAGAAAACAATAAATTGTTATCCTACGAGTCGCTCCAACATCTGATCGATAAACGGAGCGGGAAGTGGTCCTTGCGGGTGGCGTCTATTAATTTTCGGTAATCAATGCACACCCGCCAGCCAGTGACTGTACGTGATGGGATAAGCTCCTTTTTCTCGTTCATGACCACTGTCATTCCCCCTTCTTGGGAACAACCTGTGTAGGACTTACCCATGCAGAATCAGATATCAGGTAGATGAGACCGGCTTCCATTAGCTTGAGCACCTCTTTCTTCACCACTTCTTGCATATTCAGGTTTAGACGCGCTGAGGCTGCACTATTGGCTTAAAGACACCCTCCATAAGGATCCTATGAGTACAGAAGGTAGGGCTAATTCCCTTGATATCAGACAGTTTCCAAGCGATGGCCTCCTTATTGGCTTTAAGAACCTCTATCAAATGCTCCTTCTCCTTCGTCGACAATTTCAAATAAATTATAACGGGTAAGCTCGAATTGTCGCCTAGGAACGCATACTCTAAGTGGGATGGGAGAACCTTAAGCTCTACGTAGGTTGGAGTATCTAATGGGGTATTCTCACTTGCAGCACTAACCTCACAAAATCTAAGGTCTCGGGAACCCATAGGGGGTCATCCTCTATATCCTCGCTGTCGCTCTCCTCTGCTACTACACTCTCATTCACTAGGTCGGCTCCGCTAATATACTCGTGACAATGATCAACGCACGACATGAATGAATTCAGAAAGTAGATGGAGTGACAAGGGCCAGTATCACTGTCGCCACCGCTTGGGTATTGCATCGACCTTGCGATTTCGAAAGTGACGTTCTCATCCCCGACGCGAAGTGTGATTTTACCATCATGAACATCAATGAGCGCTTTCGCGGTGCGAAGGAATGGGTGACCTAGGATGACGGGCACCTTCTCGTCGGCCTCCATATCTAAGATGACGAAATCCATGGGGAAAACAAATTTATCAACCTTAACTAATAAGTCCTTTACAACTCCCCGCGGATACTTAACAGACCTATCAGCTAGAGACAGTGACATACGAGTAGGAGTGAGCTCCCCTAAACCTAATCTCTCATAGAGTGAGAAAGGCATCAGATTGATGCTAGCCCCTAGATCTGCTAAGGCGTGAGCTGGAGCAATGGAGCCACCGAATAAGCATGGAATCGTAAAGATACCCGGATCCATAAGTTTTTCGGGTAACTTGTTCAGAACTACGGCGGAGCACCCTCCAGTCAACGGAACATTTGAAAGCTCCCTCAGCCTATCTTTTCGTTTTAGAAGATCCTTAAAAAACTTAGCATATTTAGGCATATGCTGGAGGGCCTCGATGAACGGAGATTGATTTTCAACTTAGTAAACATATCAAGGAAATTCCCGTATTCCTTGACATATTTTTGCTGTTTAAGACGTGCTGGGTAAGGTAGGCGTGAAGAATTTACGTGTGGTAATGGCCTAACCTCTACGGTTTCTTCTCTCCCCTATGCTCTACTGAAGGTCCACTGGTTGGTGCGGTACTTGCTGGGTCTAGCCTAATGTGCACCCTAGGTGGAGCCTCCATTTCTATCTCCTCATCTACTTCCTCATCCTGCTCCTCGACCTCTGTACTCTCCCTACCCACTTCTTTCAAACTCCTACCACTACGTGTAGTTATCGCTTTCGCGTGTTGGTTTCGCCGGGTTAGGTTGGGTATTACCCATGAATTGGCCGTGTGACTGCTCTTGCAGCTGCTTAGCGATACTGCCTACTGACCTCTGCAGATCTAAGAGTGTGGACTGTTGATTTTTCAAAAGAAGATCGTGTTCCGCTAGAGTTTTCTAGGTAGCTTGATCCTTAACTACTAATTGAGACAACAACTCCTCAATCCTATCTAGACTGCCCCCTGAACCTCCACTCCTAGTCTGACCCTCCTGATTCGAACCCCCACCACTAAACTGACCAGAATGACTTGACCCTCCACTAGAGTAGTGACCCTGCCCCCTGTTTTAATATGAACCTGATTGGAAACCAGGGGGTTACCCGAAGATCAGAAGTTATTATTATTGTTACTACGCCAGTTCGGGTTATAATTTGAATTATTATTATTATTGAAAGGGTTCATTGGACCTCTACTTTGACCAGTAATGAACTTGACCTGCTCAACGGTGAGCGTAGGACACTCTATCGTATCATGACCCCCACGACACACCTTACACCTATCTACTTTCTTTCTCAGGTCCTGAATCTCCTTAGTGACCTCTCTCTTAAAGCTATCTAGTGTAGCAGCCACCGTAGTTTCCAAGCTAACTTGGTGTAGACCCCGGTTAACCGGGGTGGTACGAGAAACAGGAATTGAATTCCTGCCGGCAGTGCTGTAGTCTACGTCGGAATGTGCGAAGCTTTCAAAAAGTTCGTTACACTCGGTAACCGTTTTCTTTCCCATTAGATATCCACCAGCAGATGTATCGAATAGAGCGCGGGTCTCAGGGTGAGACCGTTGTAGAATTTCTCTACAAGTGCCCAATCCGACAAGCCGTGCCAAAAACTTGATGTTGTAAAAGTAGTTAATTAAAAATCACTAAAATTACCCTAATTCTAGACTCAAATTAAACTCTAGACTCCTAAATTATACTAAACTACTAACCGGCAAGTGAACCAATCAATTGGAGAATAGTTTTAGTAAGTCCGGATTATCGAACCCACGAGACTCTCTAATTACAGTGACTACTTAATTTAGACTCAATTAAAACAATTATGTATATTTTAGGGGGGGGGGGGGCTTAACAATTCTAAATTATTAATCAAACTAAAATTACTTACTAAAACGAATTGAACCTTGAACTTTTAGAACTTGGAAATTAATTCAAGAATAGTGAACTAGTTACCTAGGTTGGACTTTATATTACTACTCACTTGGTTTTATAATAAGTTAATTAGGTTGAATGAGTGACCGGAGTCTTAAAATATTAAACTCTAGGTTTATCGAACAGGACCCCCTACCCTTCTCGGGAGGACACCTATGATACCCTAAAATTATTTTATGTTCACCGGTTTTAAAGACTTCTTTTCAGTTATCTTATAATTTAGTAAAGTGTCTAATTAGTTGATTACTTCTCAATAATTAACCTAGACCAACATTAACTTCTAGTTTAGCTTAACCGACTCAATTATAACAAGTAAATTAGATCCGGGGTTTTCTCAAAACCTAAACCTAACAATTCATCTAACCAATTCAGCTAACTAAATATTATTTCCAATAATTAATTTAGGTATAATGATAAAACTGATTTTATATTTTATTTAGTTGTTTTCCCGGTTTTATTGGCCAATTTACCGATTGTTTTCCGAACCCCTAAAGACTCGAAAAAGAAACACAAACCTATTCTATGGAAGACATCCACCAAGATTCATGTAAAACAAACAAATAATCACAAATCAACTTAGATCATGCAAATACACTAAAGTAACAAGTTAAAGTTTTGGACTTTACCAAACAATCATTCAAACCATAACTAAACTAAAATAAAAACCAAACTTTCATAAACAATCCAAACCTAGGCAACACAAAGAAATCTAGCCAAGTATCATAGTTTTGAAAAACACATAAACAAGGTTTAAACAAGAATTCATCACAAGGTTAAAACAAAGAACTAGAAAGATCGAGATTTTGCAATAAAACCGTATTTGCTCCTGCCTCAAAGTTCCTTGCTTGCCTAGATGATTCCCGTAGCCTAGAACAATCTTCTTCAGCTACAATAATCTAGAATTTCTGCTTCCAAAGATCTGAGTTCTTCCAAGATGATCTAGTTGTGATTGTGTGATAATATGACTCAAATATATAACACCACAATCATGAAGTAGATGAAATTACGAAACTTTCTGGATAAAACACCCTCTCGCCGGCCGCGAGAGGGGTATTGAGTCTCGGTCGCGCCCCGCGACCGTGTGATGTTCTGGAGATAAGTATTGACCTCTCGCGGGGCGCGAGAGGTTTATGGTAATGCTGTCGCGGACCGCCAGAGGCCTAAAAACCTCCATTTCTCGATTTGTTTCCTCTTTCGCGTTCCAATTACGCTCCGGCATGGTTCTACTTATCACTTTAGCTCGTTTTTCCCATCCTTCCAACCGTTTTCACGAACCAAGACCTACAAAACGCATTTGGATTAAAAGTAGATAAATTCTTGACAAACTGAAATGAAAACTAGTTAAAACTTTACTAACTTTACACGATAAATGCATTTATTATCCAATACATCATTAAACATACGGGATTTCACAGAAAAGGCTTCGTAGAAGTTTGTTTTATTTCGTTCAAAGATCATATAACAATATGCGTTTGGCATTGTCATCGTGTGTTGTATTTGTGACCGAATGAATACAAAAGAGAGAGATATAAGGAACCGAAGGAATTAACAACAGGTGCAGACATTCTTCAGAGTCCAAGTCCAAAATATAATGAATTCTGCTTTCGAGAATGTGTGTGGGTTGATGCATTGGGACTTACTAGAAGGCATTAAAGACTCTCGGGTTGAAGATTTTGGTATGCTTCATTTCATGTTACCTATTTTAGTGAAGTATTGATAAATTTGTTGAAGACTTAGGGAAGGTAACGGTTTATGTATTGCCGGAAGAAGCAAACCAACTTTCGAGCAATAAAGTCTTGGCTCGCTTAATTAGGTAGAGTAAAGGGGTTTCAATTTGCAAACACAAAGCCTAGAGCCAGCATGTCAATTGAGTGTATTCTGAGGTTTGAACATGGTCGGGTTTTGCTAACAGTGGGAGCACTAGTAGTGTTCTGGTTCTGTTCCAAAGTGACGTAGGGTTCGGAAGACTGGGAATCTAAATGTGAATATCTCTCTTGGGAATATTCTGGTTATTTTGGAGAGTGTTTATGTTCTAGAAATCTCTGGAGCTAGTAGTGGGAATTAATGGGAACCGGTTGAGATTGAGGATGAGTCATTGGTGGGTTTTCACCATAGTTGGGTCTGTGATGACTAGATAGGAGCTCTTGAGAGTTTTCATGGGCTTTTTAGAAAATTGATGCAAAGGTCGCGACAACTAGGTGAATTGGGTTTGAAATCTTAGATTGTTCTTGGGTACTGGAGGCTTGGAGAACTTATGTTATTGAAGTTTTAACTTGTTCTTGGAACCAAAGGTTTTAAGGAGCTCTGTTGTTGAAGATTACTTGAGTTACTAGATGACTGGATTGTGTTTTGATTTGATAGCAGGCTAGAGATAATCACAAGGCATGAGAGATACTTGGGTGTCAAGGCCTTACTGGGACTGGTTTAATGATAGTTCAAATTAGAAACATTTGGGCTTATCTACACTAATTAGAGTTCATTTATGTTTTATTGGTGGACAAGTTAGGAACCCTAGTTTTCTTTTTATATATGCATGTCATGTAATTGTTATATTTGGTTATGAGTTAATAAATAAAACCCCTAGCTGCATTATGTGGACATAGATCCTCCACTGAGATTCGATCACGTTAGAATTCTTGTGTCATTTATTATTTTCTATATTGCGTATATAACTGTTTGTGCATACGTGTGTTGTTTCGCTTCCGCACACACTTTGTTCGTAACTCAAGTACCCATGAGTGTGATAAGGTCTTTAAAATCAACACAATGTTATGTGACCCTAAAACTTTTATTACTTGAATATCATTTTGTACATATATCTTCTAACATAAGTTTATGTACCGAAGCCACACTTTTGGATTGAACTAGGCTTGAGCAACATCTGATATAGATAATCCAAAACAAGCACTAGCTAGAAAGTGGCAACGAATGTCTATGGTTAAAGCATTTGAATATTGATTTAGTTCCGCTCTCGTACGAGACCCAAAAAAATAATGTAAACCAGAACCGATAGGAAGTTTTTTTCCCCATAATTATGTGGATAGACCACAAATAAGACGATACTATAATAAAAAGGTTAATTAGTTTACTTAAAAGTTAATGTGAAACTAGCATACTTAGTATTGACATATGCCTTTTAAAAGAAAGTCTCAGATTTAAACCTCAGCAAATGTGTAATTAGATTTATTGCTGTAACGTAGCATTTTGTCAGAATACATCCAGTCTTTTGACGTTAGTAATCCTATGCATAGTGACTACTATAGGCTCAATCATGGCTACTTCCTTAAAAAAACTTAAAGGTTGAACATTTCTTAGTATAACACGTTTGTGAGTATACCTAAATATTACTAGATATCAAAAATATGTGTCATATGAAGGTGGTGGAAAATGATTGCATGTGAGAGATATCATATGTGAATATACGAGAATTTAATCATTTTAATTTCGTTTCTAAAGGTAAAAAGACAAAGATCACATGCCGTCTAATTATAGAGTTTTGAGACCCTTTGTTATTGAGATCCAAGTCACAAACAAATAATAACAAAACAAGAAAATAAGAACATAATATAATTGTCTTACGTTAAACGAATTTTGTGACTTTAGCGACTTATTAGAATAAACAAAGTGATTTTTTTTCTTTCTAAACAAAGTGATTTTTTTTCTTTCTAATTATTAGTTTACTTAATCCTAAGAAACATGATTTATAGGCGAGTAACATTACATACACACAAAATACATGCGTAAATAACTTTAATAGCAACTTTCTTTTATCTCATCTATATATGTATTACACATTTTTTTTCTGTTTTTTTGAACGATAATGAATCCTCCAAATATGTTATTGACGAAATTCACTATATCGAGATACACTCACCTCCGAACCAAAGAAAACCTTTACCTAGAGCCAAAGCCCGTGAACACTCGCCCGAAGGCACGACAATGCGGTGAGGTAAAACCCGCTCAGGTCTAGGATCGAACTAGCAATTGGTCGCCTAGTCTCCATCATCACAAGGTGCCGCCAAAACTAATGGGAAAGAGCAAGAATCAAACATGAGTCACTTAAAACACTAGCTCTCTCCATTACCATTCCACCATCAAGATTTTCGTATACAAAATGATCTCTCGTATAAAGCCACCTTGTGGGGTTATTTGGTTTCCTTACTGGGGAAGTTTGAGGGACAATTTGTCTTCCCGTCACATTACAATATTAAATTGGTCATAGCCTTTACACTATGTCATTATTCTACTTTTATTTCTTTCTTTTTAGTGTTGTAATGATTTCGGGATTATCATTTTTATTGTTTTAAGTTTAGTGGTTTAAACTGTAAAAAAAATATTAACATCCATATGAAAAAAAATAAAAAACTGAGATCCAGTCCAACGACAACTGATTGGTCAAACATATACAGTTCATATGGACATAAAATGACGGTTATTATAGTTGGTTGTCGATTAGTCATGTGTAACTGTCTCCTGTCATCTGATTAACAATGCAGACTGATTTTCATACATATGGTTTAAGACCGATGATAAACACGATTTTTTTTGTTACGCGAGACAAGCTACAATTTTTTATATACATTGTCTTATAAAATTCCTGATATATCGTAGCAATGTATTTATTTTAACTACGTTTTGATATAAATTTAATTGAAAGATATTAAACATGTTTATTTCTATTTACGTTTAATATAAACTCTACCCAAAATTGTCCCGTCTTACCACGAGTTTTATGTTACTAGAGCTTCTACATCGCTGGTGAGATGGCACCGCCGCAATCCGGACACCACCTCGGGGACCTCTTGCCAGTGTGGCTAGTCTGCAAGCCGGTCTAAGGGCCTTGGTCTGCCCCAAGGACTTGGTCCGTAGAGATGCGGTGGGACCCCAAACCCCCACCAGTCCTCTATTTTTCTACATTTCCATCGTATTTCTCTATGTCTCTCGATATTTGGTCGCACATCGCACACGATTACAATGTTGTCGGGGTTTCATGGAGGAAAGAGAGCCGCAAAACGCTTATCTTGGTAAAATTGGAAGCGATTGTTGTGTGGACATGGAAGTGATTTTGTAAGGGTTGTTTTTATTGTAGAGGGGAACACGGAAGGCAATCAAAGGGATTAGGTTAATAGTGGTTCCGTCAAAAGTAGGTGAGGATCTAGAGGTTTGGTGTTGTGAGAAAAATGAAGGTTTTTGAGAGAGGTTTGAAATCATTTATGGTATACTAAGGTGGAGGTTTGTAGAATCCAGCATTGAGTAAGCTCTTAGGTATGATAATACCGTTAACAACATTTTACGTTTTATGTATATACATAATTCACAGGGAAAGTAACGCTACAACACGCAACTAAAATTAACCTAGTTTAACACATAACATCCTTTTGTTTTTAGTTTAAACCTATATATATTTTAAGAAAATAGCTAGACAATATATAACGACAGTTTTCTAGATGAAACAAAGAAAATTAGTGGACGAAAATAGTTGGCACGTTATTATTATTTCTTTAATTGATGTAACGTCGACAATAATCGTGCTTCCTTTTCATAGTTTATTTACCTTTTCTTCAAACCTCCATTTTCTACTTTTGACCATTAGAGCTCAACACCTTCCCATTGTCACAACTGAATAAACTTACTTTATTATTAGTTTCAGCCTTTGGTGCATTCAAAATTAGGTCACATCCTAGGCCATACAAACTCACTTTTGATCCAAAGTTACTATATAAAATTCATACTTTTAAAATTGAGTTGTCTTTTCTTACTTTTAAAATTGAGTTGTCTTTAAAATGACTAAAATCCCTAAAAAACCCTTTGGAAATGACGTAAGGCTGAAATTGTCTTCCAAAATCATGTTCTTTGGGGCCGATGGTTGGCCCAAAAATAATAATCATGTGTTTCTACATGCGAACATTGAGACTACCGTGGGCTCAACATGACCGAACATCATGGCATCATCAATATACGACAAGCCAACCAACAACCGGATGCGCATGATTCGATAGAAACCGCATAAACCGATTAAGGTGTAGTACTTTAGTTGGGTCAGTGTTCATCAAACCCAACCGGTTTGACATTTTACAAACCACTATTTGTGGTTTCATTTGAGGTTTTAAGGTTGTTTAGATTAAGCCAGACTCAATTTTTGTTCACCGGAGTCATATTGTAATGTTCTATGTCTGTATGGGATGTTTAACCAGTCATAATTAGTTTTTTCATCCTTATTGAATGAGTCAGGTTATCAAGTTCTTTAATACTGAATCGAGTTGGATCATCGAAAAAAATCACCCATCATATCTGATAGAAGGGACAGGGCGGCCTAAGGGTGGGCGACCCACACTCCCGGCAGAGGCTATTACGATATCTCATTCTAATTTTCTAACGCTATGATTTTGTAATGTTTATTGCTATAACGTTAATCCTTGTTAGGACCTAAGGACGTTTTTTATAACTATGCTCATTGGTTTATCTTTTTAAGGTCGACGACTACTTTCTTAGCTCCAAAGCCTAGTTAAAGCTTTAAAACAACAAAGCGTCTTTAATCTTCCTTTACTTTATAGAACACGTGATTAGTTGAGTCTAAAAGCTACAGGTTAATTTCAGAAATAAAAAAATTGCATGTTTACGGAGAGCAAATGGAAGACCATGTCACCATAGTACTAACATATCATAACTGAACGTTTTAGCTTGAGACACGTAATCAAACATTAGAAAGTGATATTGTATTCACATAATCTTGTGTTTCATTGTAAGTATTTTAAAAAGTAAATTATGATTTTAGTCCTGTGATTATATCACTTTTACCATATTAGTTTAAAATAGATTTTTTTTTAACATTTGTACTCTCAATGTCTTTGTAACCAACTATTTTGACCCCTACGTTTAACTTAATCCATAACTCAGGTTAATTAAATGTCACATGCTTCTCATATAACGGGCAAATAAGTAATGTCACTTATATCTCTCTGTCCCTCTCTCAGCTTTCTCTCTGAATTTCACGAATGAATAAATTGTTTTGACTTTAACTCAAACACTTGCAAGTTTCCAAGACACATCCGTATTCTTTAAAGTATCAGAACATATTTATTCATCTTTTCCATTTAAACTTCATCTTCATCGCAAAAAATAAACATCTTTTATCAACATGTAAACTTCATGTTCATCGCAAAACATAGAGCATCTTTTATCAGCAACAGTTGTATCACAAAAAGTAAAACAACCTGCAACAATTTCATTCAAACCAAATCACAATTTCCGTTCCCCGCAAATCACTGGCTAAACCAAAATAAAACATCCTCTCCCTATCCCTCTCTCTCACCGCCACCCACCATCCATATGACCACTGCCTGCCACAACCTCATACACAGGAAATGGGTGACCGGAAAACCCACTGCTGCCTGATATGTCACCGGTGAGTTCGGATCTTTGTTGATCTACCGATAATTATCATGGTCAAACCCTAGCCATGGATCGGGACAGGTGGTCGAACCGAAAACCCTAGGGAGCTGCGATGGGAATCACACTGTCACACCCTGACCCTTAGCAGATCTAGTAGTCGAGGCATAATTGGGTTTTCATCAAAGCTCATTAAATTTACTATTATAAAAGTTTCATATTTATTATTTCAAATTAAAAAGGAATATTCCAATAAACACATAATCTATACAAACACAAAATATTCTAAATAATACTTTCAAGTAACGCTTTATTTTTCTTCTAAGGCCCAAGTCCTATGTGTTCCTTGCTTCTGTCACACCCTATCCTGCAGCGGATATGGTAGTCGGGGCATGATTGTGTTTCCAATAAAGCTCATGACATTTACTATTATAAAGGTTTCATATTTATGATTTCAAATTAAAAAGAATATTCCAATCAACACACAAACCATACAAACACCAAATGTTCTAAACAAGACATTCAAGTAACGTTTTATTCTTCTTCTAAGACCCAATCTTATGTGTTCCTTGCTTCAACCTGATCACATGTATCACGTGTAAAAATAGAGATTTGGGTCAACAAAAGTTGACGAGTGAATCCCGTTTAAATATTAGAAAGAATTGTTATGTTTATTAATTTAATAAAATGTGCATAAACCAAATATGAGCAAACGTATTGGTAATATATCCACAAACCACATAATCATCTAGCAATGTACATATGAGCATGTACATATGAGCATGATAAACGATGTGCTGTGAGATCAAGGCTCAATTAACAGGAGCCGATCTAATTAGGCAAAGCGATGCTCTACCCGTATGAAACAGGGAACTGATGGGCCTAATGTGAAAGCTTGACTGAAATGAGAAAAGTATAACCATAAATAACAATAAACCAGATATCACATAGCACGTTAGTTCATATAATGGTAATAGCACAAGTGTTTGAATAAATGATATAAATAAAACGACACATGATACACCCCAAAACATGAATAAAAAGGGGAGTTTGTAGGAATTCACTCACGGTGGGTGCGTTCTTGATTTAATAACGAGCGCACACGATTTAAAGATACCAACCGATGAGAAAAGCTAACCTAAATATTCACGTAATAATTCGGTAAATATATTAAAATTAGTATTTTTAATTAATGAATTTTATTATACTTTTTAGGTAATTTTTATTGTATTTATTACTAATTTTTGTGGTTAAAAAGGACTTATTTTATTAATTATTTTTATAGTTTTTGGGAGTAAAATAAACAAAAGGCTAATTATAAAAATATGCTCCTTAGCCGTCGAACCGGGTCAAATCGGATAGTTTTGGCATCGTGTGGGACTCGAACACGTGACCTCTCGTATACGTGCACGTAGCTCTACCAACCGAGCTATGTGTCTAACCCTGAATATATCCGTTTTTAATTACATATATATACATATTAAGTTAAAACATAATTTGATTTTATTTAAAAAGGTTGGGTAATTTTAGAAAGCGTGTAACTGACCGGACTTGAACCCGCGCCCTTGTTTCGTGTTGCACAGAGCCCTACCAACTGGGTTGTTTGACTAACCCGGAATATTTAGGATTTATATTAAATTTATACACTAACTGAGTTAGTTTATATATTAGTTATAAAAACGTTTGGGATAATATAGGAAATCGGCAGCGTAGGTAAGACTCGAACCCGGGTCTGTGTGATTAAAATGCACACAGTTCACCACTGGACTGTGTGTCTAACCCGGTTTATTTACCGATTTTAAATCTTCATATACACTGATTAACTTCATCTTCTTCATTCAAATGAACATTTTTGATAACCCGATTGTTTAAACCCATAACTCTTATTGAGTTAATTGATCTATTACTACTGATAAAAATAAGTAAAGGATTCAAGGATGTTTATACCGAACAGAAGATAGTTTTTATTTCTCCGGCGAGATTCCGGCGACAAGCAAGTTTTCACGGAAGTGTGTTGTTGAACACAGAGAACCTTCTGAGTGTTTAGAGAGTTTGTTTGTGAGAGTGAGCGAGTTCTACAAGGTTCAAGGATCGCTATTTATAGGTGAAGGTACTGATTTGAGTTGGTTTTGGTTTTAGTGGGTTCGATAAAAAAATTGATGATCGAATTATTGTGTGTAACCGATTTGACCATGATTGAATATCAACACATGATTGGAAAACAGTTTTCTTTGGTTTAATTCGAAACAGAAACAGAAATTTATGATGGATTGGGAGTTACAGCCGTTTACTGGGCGGGTGTTCTTAAACTCAATTTCAAATGTTGTTTTTGTATAAATAGTATTCGGTTTGAGATTATAGCAGATGTGTGTGTGTAGTGTAGTGGTGTGATGGGTGTTTGATTTGGGTGGAGACCCGGGTTCGATAGCCACGGTCCACACCCCTTTTTTTCCATTTTAATTTTTATTGTTTCATTTTAATTTATGTTATTACTATTTGAACTTTATTATTTATTTAAACTTTATTATTATTATTTATTACTTAATACTAATAACAAAATTTCAAATGCTTAACATAAATGGGTAACGAATCATATCACATATTTGAATTACAAAAAGGAGCGGGTTTTAGAACCCGTTTTACGCCAAATGTTACGGCTTCAACCCGATCACCTGTATCATGTGTAAAAATAGACATTTGGGTCAACATAAGTTAGCGAGTGAATCCCGTTTAATTGTTAGAAAGAATTTGTATGTATATGATTTTAATAAAATGTGCATAAACCAAATATGAGCAACGTATATGTAATCTAAACCACAAACCACACAATCCTCTTGCAATGTACATGTGAGCACGATAAGCGATGTGCTGTGAGATCAAGGCTCAATCAAACGGAGCCGTCTAATTAGGCAACGCGACGCTCTACCCGTATGTAACAGGGAACAAATGGGCCTAATGTGAGAGCTTGACTGAAATGAGAAATATAACAATGAATAACAATAAACAAAAATATCACATAGCACGTTAGATCATATAATGGTAATAGCACGAGATTTGAATAAGTGATATAAACAAAACGACACATGATACACCCAAAAACATGAATAAAAAGGGGGAGTTGTAGGAATTCACTCACAGTGGGTGCGTTTTTGATTTGATGAAGAGTGCGCACGATTTTAGCGTCAGAGATACCAAACCGACGAGAAAGGCTAACCTAAATATTCACGTAATAATTCGGTATATATATATATATATTTCTTTTAGTTAAACTTAATAAATTTTACTAGACATTTTAGATGATTTTATTGTATTCTTTAGTATTTTTATGTGCTTAAAAAGACGTTATTTGATTATTTTATGGTTTTTTTTAGGGAAAATAAACAAAAAGTTTAATTAAAAAATATGTTTCTTTTTGGATCGAACCAGCCGGTTATATGCTGCGTGTGAGGATCGAACTTAAGACCTCTCGTTTACGTGCACGCAGCTCTACCAACTGGGGTACGTGTCTAATCCGGAATATATCTGATTTTAATTATATATATACACATACTAGATCAACCATATTCTGATTATATTAAAAAGGTTTGGATAATTTCAGAACCGTGTAAATAACCGGATTCGAACTCGAGACCTCTGCTTCGTGTTGCACACAGCCCGACCAATTGGGCTATGTGTCTAACCCAAGGATATAGAATTTTAATTAACTTTATATACAAACTAGGTTGTTTTATGACTAGGTTCTAAAAAGGTTTGTATGAACCGGAAAGCGTATATGGACTCGAACCCGCGGACCTCATGCTTCATGTTGCACACATCCACACTGGACTGTGTGTCTAACCAGGTAAAATCACAAGTTTTAATTCCTTTTAAACACATACACTACTTATCTTCTTTGTTTGATAATACAAAATGTTAGAACAAAACCGATTTGTTTGTTCAGTTTACAGTTAAACCTTCATACATCTTCTGTTGTGATTCAATAAAGTAATGAAAAGAATTAAGTGATGTGTCATACCGAACCAGTGATGTTTCTGATCTCCGGCGAGAGTTCCGGCGGTTGGGTAAAATTCCGACGAAGTGAAAATTGAAGAACAGAAGTGTTTAAAGAGTTGAAGTGAGTGCAGGTGCGTTTTAGTTGAGTTCAGAGGGTCACTATTTATAGTGTAGAATAGCAGCTTGATTGGATTTCGGTTTCAAACTTTTCTGTCAAAAATTTTAAGGGTCGTAATGATGGTATAACCGACTCTTGATAAATTTAATTGAAAATTGGGTTCAGTCGCACGATTGCAAACGTTTTCATCCGTTAATTTTTAAAGAACATGGATTTATGATGATTTGATTGATTCAAGCTAGCGGTTACAGAGCGGGTGTTCTTGAATTTGATTTCAAGAGCTAATTTGATATAAATAGCATTTGGTTTGAAGATACATCAAATGTGGGTGCGTGGTGCAGTGGTGTGTTGGGTGTTTGATTTGGGTGGAGACCCGGGTTCGATACCCGCTGTCCACACCTTTTTTGTTATTTTTTTATCTTTATTATTTATATTTTTGTTATCAATATTATTATTATTATAAACTTTAATTATTATTTATTATTTAATACTAATAATAATATAACGAATTCTTTAACCTAAATGCTAACGAAGCATCATAACGTATACTTGAATTACAAAACGAAGCGGGTTTTAAGAACCCGTTTTTTCGTCAGATGTTACACATACGACGGAGGTGGCGGCGGTTGTGGTGGTGGTACAAGGGTTTCAGTCTTGGATTAGAGTTGAGTTTCATATAGGGTTTGATTTTGGATGCAGATGAGGTTTTGTTAGGATGAGATTGTGGGTTTAAAGGTGAGGGTTTGTTAGGGTTTGAAGTTGTGCTTGGATTTCTTTAGATCTAAGAGCTTTGGTGGGGGTGGGATTTGGTGGTGGTGGTTGGTTGGAGAGAGAGAGAGAGAGAAAGATGAGTGAGAGATAGAGAGATTGGGTGTCAGGAGCATGTGACAGAGAGATATATGTGAAATGACTTATTTGCCCATCATGTGAGGAGTATGTGACATTTAATTAACCTGGGTCATGGGTTTAGTTAGACGCATGGCCAAAATAGTTAGTTACAGAGACATTGGGAGTACAAATGTTACAAATTTTATTTTGGACTAATAGGGAAAAATGATATAATTACATGGGCTAAAATCATAATTTACTCTATTTTAAAACTATGTGAGCTTTCGGAAAAAAAAAACAAAACTTAGTAGAAACAAAATCATACAAAAGTTAAAAAAAAAAATAACTATGACAATACGGTTCTATGCAAAAACTTACTTTGAATATAATCCTTTATATATACACACATGTCACATGTTAAGTGAGAAAAAAAAAGTGACTAATAATATATAAACGATCCTTCAACTTGATATTTACTATTCCTTTGAAGATATAGAAGTCCTCCCTTCACCTACTAAAATCTGTATGAACTAGTGTGCAAGATCCTAATAACAAACACAAAATGGATACCATTCACCTTTTTATCTTTTTTTTTTTGTTATTATAAAAACGTATATGCACCTCCTACCTTCTTAAATGTACATGAAGTTTATTTAAAACTTCTGATGCCATTCATTTAAGTGTGTGTCCTTAACCATAAATGATGTATAACTTCTAGGCAATATCGTTGAAATATGACATGCATTTGCATTATATATTGCTAACAAACTTGTAATAGTTTTTTCCTGTATTCTTATAATTTATATAAATATCAGCCCAAAGTGTTCTTATATTGGATGAACAACATCCGTTTTGACCAGTTCCATTTTTTGAAATGTCAAACGAGGCAATTAGTTTAACTAAGATCAAACTCAAACCGACCATACCTAAAACTATCTATCTTTCTAGGGTATGCATCAGGTTAAAATCGGACTACACTATAAATAGAACCCAAAATTTACTGAAAATTACAATTGAAGATGAGATTGGTATAGGGTGGATCGCTCTTGGTCCTTTCCGGCCGGGTAAGTCTCGGGTCAGGACATAACCGAATATGGACTTTTAGGCTAAATCATTTCCCGTGTCGATTTTCATCCAAACCAAACCCAAATTCACTCACAATATTAAAACTGAGAACTAAACAAAATATGCTTAATCTATCCAGTCTCGAGTCCATCCCAATTCAAGTGTACAAGCTACGCAGTCCAATCCGAATTTCGCTCAACCTTGTATCTATCTACGACAATGACCAATAACTCTTTACCCGTAACTATTTATACACTTATTATATATGATTCAAATAAGCTATCATATACGAGCAAATATTATTTCTTATTTAACTTTAAAAACTTTCTTCTTCTTCTTATTTTGGTGGTAGTATTTCTCATGTAACTTTAAAAACTCTTTTTTTCCTCTTCTTATTTTGGTGGAAATTTAGAAAATCATACAAAATTTCACACTTTTTTGAACGGGAAGAATCTCACGTGTAAACTCACCCTGCTCGAGGCTATGTCCAATGTCGATTCCTCGATCGTCATGAGATCGTTCCCCCTTGATGTGCCGGAACCGGATGAAATCCGTAAATCCTCGCCCCCTGTCTTGTTCGAACACGGGATTAAAGCTTCGATTCGTCCCTTCACCCAGATGTCCCTCGAAAATGACTCAAATGAAAATCAAACATGCGTCATCACTAGGAAAGGCACACCGCACTTTGACCACTTGAACGACGTCTAACAATAAAATTTCACACACTTATCTCCCCTTACTATAAAAGAAAAGATGAGCATGACATCACGAAGCTAACGTGGCAGCCATATAGGCTATCCAACAATTTTTATCTCATTATTGCATCTAGATCATCTATTTTCATATTATATTTAATACATTTATATTAATTTAATCTTAGTAATTAAAATGGAGGGTAATTTGAAATTTAAAAGACATGGGGATATGTAATTAGCATCTGATGCATGTCAGTCTTCATCATATCAATCTCTCATTCCCCTATTCTCATCACCACACATTGTAGCTCAAATTTGAATTTGAATCCGACCATCATATCTTCTCTTCTAGCTATTTTCTTTGAATCCAAATCAAAACCATTTAGAGAGAGAGAGAGAAATTACAGAAAGTCTTCTCCACTCTTTTTCTTCACCGTTATTCAATCTATTGCTTCTCATAAATCATAAGATCTTCAATCAAATTGGACTTTTCATAATATTTATAATCTTTCAATTGTATCTTATTGTGCAACTACGAACCATAGATCTAAGTAGCTCTACCATTAAGAAACCCTAATTCTTCAATCAGGCCTTGTGACATTCGACTGCAGGAAACTAAGCATCTGGGATGTTTTTCTCTTTATCTTTAATACTTTAAACTAACATTCTTTCATGATTCGTGTTTAATTTATCTTTATGCATTGCAATTAGGTAGTTAGATATCATTCTTTTGGTTTCAGATGTTATTGAAGCTTCTTCCAAAAATCTCCTTTTAGCCGAGGTATATTTTGTTGATTTTGATAGTCTCTTGGGTTTTTATAATTCGTTTGAGTTAATTGATTATCTGCCTTTTGATTTGAGATAAAAATGATGTTGGAAAATCTAAGAGTAGATAAGTTTTCCAGTAATATGTTACGGATTATATAAGAATCTCAACGCATTTCAAAGATTTTTTTTTGAAATAATTTCCTTACCAGTTTTACTTCAGTTCGTTTTGAGTTATTTTATAGTATAATACCATGTTCAGGTTTTAAGATTACTTGTGCTTAAACATGTTTTTGTATTTTTCTGTTGTTGAGTTGGTTTTTAATTCTTTTGATATTTAACTGTAAGACGGACAAAGGTCTGGAGCTCATCATCGTCTGAGCATCAATACTATCAGCATCCTTGCCCGATAGTCTTTTTGATGACATTATTGAAACCCAATTCCGAACGGAGCTTCAGATAGCTCGACTCGTTAGAAACAATATTTAAAACACTTTGAGGAAAATAGGCCCAGATTTTTTTTGATCTTACTTAATATAGGTTATTATTCCAAAAATATAGTGATCCACATATTCGGATTAATAAACTTTTACAAAAGCTCATTTAGAAAATTTCGCCATACTCGTTTGCAAAACGACCATTCCTTATGAATACAAAACCTGCTTAATAACCAAAGTTTTTATGAAACAAACATAACCAACTACTACATTGACATACTAGCACTTAGCTAAAACCAACGTTGAAGTTAAACTCCAAAATGTAAATAACTTGGTCACTTTGACCCGATAAGATAACCCATATACTTAGTGAGCAAAACATCACTAAATCTTTCCATCGTTGACCCGCTTCCAATACTTGATCACTTTCGCCTTTCGACCACCCGAATCTGCAATATAACATTACCATATCATTAGCCTTGATCGAGAAATTATTATATATATATATATAATATAGGGTGGAAGTTAACTACAAAGTCCATTTTTCCTACAAAGTGTAAAAAGTTAAAAAACACCATAGTGTTAACCATAAAATACACTCAAAACCCACACTATAAGAAAATGAAGATTACCAAAACGCCATATTTGTGGTTTTGTGCTTTGATTATCGAATGACTAACACTAGTGTGTTTTATGTTGATTACCATTTGTGTTTTATATTCATAGTTCTACGATGGTTGCTTGAAGTTTTTATGGACTGTTAGGGTTTGCATATTGTGTTTTAGTGATCCTCATTATGTTATTTATGGGTTTTGAGTGTGTTTTAAGACTGAAATTGTGGTGTTTTATGCCTTTGTAGACTTTGTAGGAAAATGGACTTTGTAGCCAAACCCCACCCTATATATAATATAATATATATATATATATAATATATAATTATATATTCTACGGTAAAAAAGATAATAATGACAAATATATTGAGTGAACCGGATTATTAGTGAAAGACTTGTGAGTTCTTTTCTTCTTCCATGTTACCGGTTCAAGCCACCCCATTGTTTCTCATGACTTATCTATCCGTTCATGTTTTCAAACATATCACCTACATTGAAAACACCACAAAAATTAGCTTTTGCTAAGTGAGGATTCATAATATTATTTTTGTATCAAGAATAAAGGAGCTTTCAATACTCATGACGCCCAATGAAACAACATGGGGCCACTACTTCATTATCTCGAGTCATGCATTTCGTGACTTTTTTCCTTTCTAACCCGGGAGCCCCCTTTTTATCCACATATCATGTATATCCCTGCTAATATAGAGTCAATGACACTTCAAGTAAACCATTATAAAGCAATTCAGTCAATACAAATAAAATGCTAAACCGCCACATAACTATGTTGTAATTCATTAAACAATGTATACGATTATCAACGACCTTTATTACTTAACATACTCTTAATAATTCATATATGAATCATAACCTAATCAATTAGGTTATATAATTTTAGACAAGTGTCATTCATTCATAAGCACTACAAATGAACACATGCATTTGCACATACGGGTCACAACGCCCATGACTTTTTAGTTTAGCATACACATCCCATATTCATGAAATCACTCCTTTCAACTCATGTAAATATATATAATTACATTGAAAGGTTTAAAATAATAATAAAATCACTTCCAACGGGTCCTTTATAAAATCCTCAAGATTAAGCAAGTGTTGTAAAGGTTATGTTTTTCACTCAGCTTTGTGCAGCTGTAGTAATTCAGTATATTCCCCTTTTTATAGAGAGTATTTCAGTTCAACTTAAAATTCTTAGTGACGGCGTCTTGGAGACCTCCCCGTGGATATAAAATACGCCCGAATGACATTCGGTTGATTTAGTATGAATTTTTAAAAATTAGCAAAAATATGGAAATAAGTTGAATTTTAGCAATTGGGTCTCTCAACCCATTAACAATTACAAAAACAATACATTATTGTTAAATCAAACCCTATTCAATAATTTGTATTAAACCGTCCACCTTAACTATAAAATTTCAAGTTAACAAGAATATTATTTAATTCAATAAAATCTAAACACATTCGAGTCACTCACCCTCACCTGTAGGAGTGTTGTTGCTTTATCATTCGTTTGACCCGTTACCATCCAAACGTTACCTCACCTATCTTGACAACAAATCGAACTTGCAAATCATTAGAACACATAACATAGGTATTCATCTCATAATACCTAAGTATATATTCACCCATCATCAATCATGCGTTCTAAATCTTCATTAACCCCAAACTTGTAAATGATTTATTGCCACTCATTTGACCCGTTATCACGCATTTGTGTTTAATAATAACATACAAGTCATTTTCATCATAAATTTACCAAAACCTTCATGTTTACTAAACACCAATTTCTTATTAGCAAAAAACCAAAATCAAATAAACATCGCAAATCTTTCAAAAACTCACTTTTATTTTGGTTTAGACATTTAATCAAACACCTTGTGGGCATAAACTAAGATTCACTGTTTTATACTCATATGAACCCCCACACCTCAATTCATGTCACACCCCAATTTCGATGTAGCGGAAGCGTGTCGCGAGGTGTGGCCAGAGCGGCATCGTTGCTTTCAACCAAGTAAACGACAATTGTATTACATTACAAAACATTCATCCATACTTTTTATTTGACCATAATTCACATATAACTTTTGTCTTTAAAATAAGTCCACAGTTTAACAAAATTATTTAAAATTTAGACATAAGTTTATAAAACATAACAACAAAGACTAGATGAAACACAACATCTTGACTTCTCAACAAACGAACAAGATTTTTCCCCGAAGGCCATCCACTAGTTTCCTGTAATACATGTTAGTTTTGAAAATAATAAAAAAGCTGGTGAATTCATGTTATAAATTCTGTATCAAATAATTAACAAAAACATTTGAAATAAACTTGTTATTATAAGCTTAATGAAACTTGTAAGATCATTAGTGTGTTTCAAGGACACTAATCTGTATGCCGAATAAGGTGGCAACCAAACCTTAACGATTTATTATGTGTCTGAGACACTAGTTTTAGACACAAAAGCACTCTAATACCATCTGTTATTATTGCCGTAATAGAGTGGGGCTCGCCCAAACCCAATAGATCTATCCCCTTGTTCCCCGGTACCTGTCCTTCTTAATGGCCCCAATGCTTGAGCCTTATTCACATGTGATCTAAATATTTTCATTTCCCATCTATATTAATTGTAACATGTATACATCCCCGCACGTTTAAAACCATAAAAACGTTAAAATAAAAGGGGAAACATGAACTCATTGATTTGCATTCCGTACAAATCTCTATTCGATTCCTGATACTCTCGTTCGTTTTTTGACCTACAAGTGTTCTAGTCTATTAGACACTTAGGCTTTTGTTTGTTTTTCGTACAAGTATTTTATCTTGAATTTCATACTTGTAATTGTTGGTTTTCTTGGTTGATATACATACATATAATATATATATATATATAATTAAATATATATATAATAAATTTTCTTTCATATATATACTTTAGATTGATTACATGTAAATGGACCTAGTCCATTATTTAATGGTAAGAATTCAATCTAAGAGTTCATTAATATGGCCTAGCCCAAGAGCTTTTGTAAGTATGGTCTAGCCCAATTTGCTTACTTTGTGTGGGTTTAGCCCAATTCGTTTCATGTATGTGGACCTAGCCCAATCTAATTTTGTTTATTTAGTAGGTTAAGCCCAATTGATTTATAAAAGTGGGTCTAGCCAAGATAAAATGAAAGATTGGGCCTAGCCCAATATAGTTTATAAAAATTTGATTAGCGCAAGTTTACTTTTATAAAAGGGGCTTTTTAGCCCAATGTTAGTTTTTATAAAATGGATTAGCCCAATTTATTTCTTTATAAAAGTGGGCTTGCCCAAAGTATCTTTATTTAATGGTCACCATGTACTTTTTTATAAGTGGCTTAGTCCAAAGTTATTTTGCATGTTGGGATAATTCGTACTTAGATTTAAGCGAGATCCAAAAGCCTTTTGAAATGATTGCCAAATTCTTGATATGAAACGACCATCTTGATCAGAGATTATGGAAACAGGCACTCCATGTCTTGCCACAATCTCTTTAAGATAAAGTTAGGCTAACTTCTCGGTTTTATCTTTCTCACGTACCGGCAAGAAGTGAGCTGATTTGGTTAGTCGGTCAACAATTACCCAAATCATGTCGTGACCACGAGAGGTCCTGGATAATTTTGTTATGAAATCCATAGAAATTTATTCCCATTTCCAAGTGGGAATTTCAGGTTGTTGTAACAATCCTAAAAGTTTTTGGTATTCGGCCTTAATTTTTGCACATGTTAGACATTTTCCAACATAAGTTGCAATATCTCTTTTAAGATTAGGCCACCAATAGAATTCTTTAAGATCGTGATACATTTTATCCGCTCCGGGATGTATCGAATATTTGGACTTATGGGCTTCATCTAGGATTAAGTTTCGCAGATTACCAAAAAGAGGAACCCAAATTCTGTGTGCAAAATACAAAGTTCCGTTCTCATTTGGTTCTAATTGTTTTTCCATATCTCTAAACATTTCTGCTTTAAAATTTCCGCTCTTCAGGGCTTCCTGTTTTGAATTGAGAGGTAAGGTTATTGTGAATGGTGAGTCTTAATGATCGTACATGAAGAGGCTTCACTCGTTCCTTTCGACTTAGAGCATCTGCAACAACGTGCGCCTTGCCCGGATGGTATTTAATTTCACAATCGTAGTCATTCAACAATTCAAGCCAACGTCTTTAGCGCATATTTAACTCTTTCTGGTTAAATATATGTTGAAGACTTTTGTGATCGGTAAAGATTGTGCACTTGGTGCCGTAAAGATAATGACGCCAAATTTTTAACGCAAATACCACTGAACCTAGCTCTAGGTCATGTGTGGTATAGTTCTTTTCGTAAACTTTTAATTGGCGTGATGCGTATGCAATAACTTTCTCTCGTTGCATTAATACGCATCCTAAACCTTGATGTGAAGCGTCACAATAAACTACAAAGTCGTCTATGCCATCCGGAAGTGATAGAATCGGTGCATCACAAAGTTTATCCTTTAGCAGTTGGAAAGCTGCTTCTTGTTTCTCTTCCCCAATCAAACTTTTTATCTTTCTGAGTTAGGGAGGTTAGTGGTTGAGCGATCTTTGAAAAATTCTCAATGAATCTCGATAATAACCCGCAATCCTAAAAATTGGCGTACTTCGGTGGGTGTCTTAGGTGCGTTCCAATTCTTAATGGCTTCTATTTTTTATGGATCGACATGTATGTCTTTATCGTTTACTACATGTCCGAGAAATTGGACTTCACGAAGCCAAAATTCACACTTAGAGAATTTTGCATACAGTTTCTCCTTCTTTAACAACTCAAGAATGGTCCTAAGATGGTGTTCGTGATCCTTCTTATTTCGTGAATATATCAATATGTCATCAATGAATACTATCACAAATTTATCGAGATAAGGCTTGCACACACGGTCCATTAAGTCCGTGAACACCGCCGGTGCATTTGTTAGACCAAATGGCATAACAAGGAACTCGTAGTGACCGTAACGGGTTCAGAATGTGTCTTTGGAATACTTTCTTCCTGCACTCTAAGCTGATGGTATTCTGACCTTAAATCAATCTTTGAGTAAAAACTTGATCCTTTGAAGTTGATCGAACAGATCATCGTTCCTCGGTAACGGATATCGATTCTTGATCGTGAGTTTGTTGAATTCTCGATAATCTATGCACATTCTAAAGCTTCCATCTTTCTTCTTTACGAATAGAACTGGAGCTCCCCAAGGTGAGAAGCTTGGTCTAATAAATACTTTGTCCAACAACTCTTGAAGCTGTGTGGACAACTCTTGCATTTCCGAAGGAGCAAATTGGTATGGGGATTTCGCTACAGGTGCAGCTCCTGGAATCAAGTCTATGCGAAATTCGACTTGTCGTTGGGGTGGTATTCCTGGCAAGTCCTCTGGGAAGACTTCAGGAAATTCCTTAACAACAGGGATCTCCTCAAGTTTTGGCTCCTTGGATTTCTTGTCAACAATGTGTGCTAAGAATGCTATACATCCTTTTCTCAAGCACTTTTGAACTTTCATACAAGAAATAATTCGCAATGGTGTTTCGCTCTTCTTGCCATGTATAAGAAGTGTTTCATTATTAGGAAGTGGAAAGCGAATAATTTTGTCGCAACAAACAACTTCGGCTTGGTTATTGGATAACCAATCCATACCGATTACAACATCAAAACTACCTAACTGGATGGGTAATAAATCGATGTTGAATTTTTGTCCACCTAACGCTAAAGAACATTCTTTAATAATTTCATCAGATTCAATTATCTTTCCATTCGCTAGTTCGATAGTGAATGGAATATCTAATTTATTTGAGTTTTAGTTCAAGTATATCTTTAAATTCTAAAGATATGAAACTAAAATCAGCGCCAGTATCAAATAAAATAGATGCGAAATGATTATTGACAGGGAACGTACCAGTGATCACATTTGGATCCTGACGTGCCTCGTGAGCTCCTATTAAAAAGGGCTCACCTGTGGCCTTTGTTTTCTTTTGGGCAATTCTTCCTAAAGTGGCCCAATTCACCGCAACCATAACAACTTTGATTTCTTCCTAGGTCGTTTCCATTTCCATAACCTCCTTCTTTCTTGCCTTCATTCCTGTTTCCTTTTGTTATTACTCCAGCAATTTTCGGTGCGGTGTCCCAACTTCCTGCACTTATTACATTTGGTGGTTCAGCATCCACAATAATGATGATAATTGCACCTGTTGCACTTAGGTGCATTTCTGTATAACCTCTCGGTTCTGTCTCTGCTGCTGCCACGAATACTTTGTTCCTTTTTGCTATGGAGGTTTCTTTCTTCTTGTTACTCGGTCGGGAACCTTTCTTGAAGTGTGTAAACTTTCTCTTATTCCCATGTGAGGTTGATTCTACATGTGTTTCCTTGGGCATCTCTGCATTCTTTCTCGAAAACTTATTCATTCTCACCGCTTCTTCGGTAAGGCTTACAGCAATCGTAATTGCCTCAGTGATGGTTGCTGGATGTGACGAAGTAACCATACTTCGAATTTCTGGAGATAATCCCCAAATTTATCGTTCGATACGTTTGAATTCAGGGGTTACCATATATGGAACGACTCGCGAAAGATCATGGAAACGCTGTGTATAACCATACACATCGGGTCCTACCATGGATAAGTTCCAAAATTTGGTTTCCAATTTCTGTAACTCGGCTCTAGAACAGTATTTTTCTCTCATCATATCCTTCAGTCTATCCCAAGCAATAGCATAAGCAATTGCTTCTCCAAGCGTCTGTACTTGCAAATTCCACATTGACAATGCTTCATCCATAAATAAGCCTGATACATATGTCACAATCTGGTTGATAGAACAGTTACTCATACAAATAACGGAATCCGTCTTTTATGTCCAACGCACAAAGGCTACTGCACCGCCTGTGCCATCAAAATTCAAGGGTTTGCAATCTAAAAATTGTTTGTATGTACATCCTAAAATATTTAGATTTCAAGAATCATCTATAATATATATTGTTAGAAATAAATATTAATGATCATACTTTGGTAATTTTATAAATAACAAACCATTTACGGGCATCTGAACTTGGTGGTTCTTGAACCCTTGGCTCAGCATTGCGCTCGTGATGCGCAAGTGCTTCAGTTATTCGTTGATTCACTAGAGCATCGAGCTCGGCTTGGGTTGTAGGTAATGGCGATGGTCTAACTCGGGGTCTACCTCTTCCTCTAGATGCCATGATCTTCATATATGAAACATATAGAAGTGATTAGACGTATATGTGAAACAAATATTGTCTCTCATGGATTAGTATTATATAGTATTAGTGTATATAATATTGATATAATTCAATTTTTATGTATAGTATCCATATTATAAGCACCATAATAGATACATAAAAATGAACAATCAACAATGCATAAATGAAAGATAAACATCAACCATTATATATATACTGTCAACTTGATACATCATTTTTGTGAAGATACAGTTATAACACTCCGATAGACAAGTCATACACAATACATTATAAAGTAGATATTTTCCTTCACATTGTTCTTCAAAATCTTCAAGTTGACGACATATATATCTTCAAAAACTTCTATCTTCAGCAAAACTGGTATGAGTACCTACCCTAGAGATATGACCATATACCAACTAAACAGACGGTGGAGGTGGAGGTGGAGATGAACGGATGATCCTCTGGAGGTATGCGACCTCCTCATCGAGCGAACGGATACGCTCCTCGTGGGATGGAAATACACTCTTCACTAGAGAGTGTGGATGTGGTATAACAGGCGAAGGTGGTGATGATGTCGTTGGTAGAGATGGTGTCACGGGAGGTATCGAAGTGGGTAATGGTGGTAACTGAGATGACAAAGATGGAGTACTCTGAGATGCTCGCAAAGTGGAAATCTGAGCCTGCAGCTCACGGATACGGCGAAATAAGATACTAATCTGTATCTCAGAAGACGTGACTCGAAACTCGATGGTGGTCGGTGACAAATGACCGGGATGATAGGGATCAGATGGGCTTATACCAGGTGGGGTGATCGAATGTGAATGCCAGTATGGTGAGATGATGGGTATGATGGTCCTCCAACAGTGGGTGGTCGTGAATAGGGATGGTGTCTACTCACATACTGACTAGACTCAGGGAACATAACTCGGGAGGGTCCTGCAGTGTAAGAAGATGCATAAGGATCAGATGTGATAAAAGGATCTGAAATGGGTATACGCGGTATATGTAATGATCCATCAACATGGTGAAACGGTGGCTGCTCAGATGAGTAATATGTACTTCCCAAAGAGTAATGTGAAGGTCCAGACAAAGGATGAGGAGTGAAATGATCAGTAGTAAATGAAACGTCTCTAGGTAAATACTGAGATGGTCCAGATGGGTAGATGTGACCAGTAGTGATAGCATCAGATGGTATGGGATCAACAAAAATGGGTGTAATAGAATCATCAACAGTGGGGAAAGTATCTGGAAGTGGTGGTAGAGCAGTATCAGGTGAGGGCTCGGGTGAGGGTGATCTCGGAGATGATGGAGCAGATGAGGTAATATCAATGACATCAGGCTCATGTGGAGCTACCTCCAGTAGCGCGAGATCAAAATCATATCTGATACCTAGATCATCCTCAAGGTGATCTACATGAATAATAGGAATGACATCGTCATCTCCATCGATGTCGACAGCAAAAGGATCTACCGCGTTAAGTGGTATAACATGGTGCTCCACAATGTGCTCACCTTCGGGGTGGCCAATGATAACTATCTGGTGGTCAAAGAGTGGTAAAGCTAAAACATCATCATCGGGAATATCCCCGGGAATGTGATCGGGTAAAATAGGCTGAAATTATCGTCCATCCAGTCATCGTCAGAATCATCGTGATCTGACTCGTCGTCGGAAATGATAATGACTAGTGGGAGTAGATCGTATAGTGGTATATAATCTATCTCAGGGTCAGAACTCATAGACTCGGTGTCTGAAAGGCTACTATCGGAAGACATGGTCCTGGCAAACATAATCCGCACAACTTATCTTTGTTAATAAATAATTTTTGTTTAAAGATAAATAATCAGGCAATCGCTAAGTTTCAATGTAAGTTTTTCTAATCATAAGTTCAACTCAACTTACTGTTATTGTGTCTATCTCTCATAGACTAGTTTTGTATAATGACCTTGCACTATTGTTTTTGTTTTAAACATTTGATACTAGTGGACAGTTCTCCCCGGGATGACAAACCAAACATACTTATTTCAATTTTTGTAAACGACTCACAAAATTTATAAAAGAGCATTTTGAAATTGTAGACTAGACTCAAAAGAATCTTAGTTCACTACAAATGAAGCTCTGATACCAGGTCTGTCACACCCCGATTTTCGATGTAGCGGAAGCGTGTTGCGAGGTGTGGCCAGAGCGGCAATCGTTGCATTCAACCAAGTAAACGACAATTGTATTACATTACAAAACATTCATCCATACTTTTTATTTGACCATAATTCACTTATAACTTTTGTCTTTAAAATAAACCACAAGTTTAACAACGTTATTTAAAATTTAGACATAAGTTTATAAAACATAACAACAAAGACTAAATGAAACACAACATCTTGACTTCTCAACAAACGAACAAGATTTTCCCCGAAGGCCATCCACTAGTTTCTTGTAATACATGTTAGCTTTGAAAACAATGTCAACAAAAGCTGGTGAATTCATGTTATAAATTCTTGTATCATATAAATTAACAAAAACATTTGAAATAAACTTGTTTAATATAGCTTAATGAAACTTGTAAGATCATTAGTGTGTTTCAAGGACACTAATCTGTATGCCAAATAAGGTGGCAACCAAACCTTGACGATTTATTATGTGTCTGAGACACTCGTTTTAGACACAAAAGCACTCTAATACTATCTGTTATTATTGCCGTAATAGAGTGGGGCTCGCCCAAACCCAATAGATCTATCCCCTTGTTCCTCGGTAACCTGTCCTTCATTAATGGCCCCAATGCTTGAGCCTTATTCACATGTGATCTAAATATTTTCATTTCCCATCTATATTAATTGTAACATGTATACATCCCCACACGTTTAAAACCATAAAAACGTTAAAATAAAATGGGAAACATGAACTCATTGATTTGCATTCCGTACAAATCTCTATTCGATTCCTGATACTTCGTTCGTTTTTCGACCTACAAGTGTTCTAGTCTATTAGACACTTAGGCTTTTGTTTTGTTTTTCGTACAAGTATTTTATCTTGAATTTCATACTTGTAATTGTTGGTTTTCTTGGTTGATATACATTACATATAATATATATATATATATTATATATATATATATATAATTATTAGATTGATTACATGTAAATGGACCTAGTCCATTATTTAATGGTAAGAATTCAATCTAAGAGTTTATTACATATGGGCCTAGCCCAATAGCTTTTGTAAGTATGGTCTAGCCCAATTTGATTACTTTGTGTGGGTCTAGCCCAATTCGTTTCATGTATGTGGGCCTAGCCCAACCTAATTTTATTTTTTTAGTAGGTTAAGCCCAATTGGTTTATAAAAATGGGTCTAGCCAAAGTTAAAATGAAAGATTGGGCCTAGCCCAATATAGTTTATAAAAATTTGATTAGCCCAAGTTTACTTTTATAAAAGTGGCTTTTTAGCCCAATGTTAGTTTTTATAAAATGGATTAGCCCAATTTACTTCTTTATAAAAGTGGGTTTGGCCCAAAATTATCTTTTATTTAAATGGGTCTAGCCCATGTAATTTTTTTTATAAAAGTGAGCTAAGCCTAAAGTTTATTTTTATAAAAGTGGGCCTTAGCCCAAGTTTGATTTTATAAAATTGGCCCTTAGCCCAACTAGTTTATATAAAAGGGCTAGTCCATATACTTTATAAGAATAAGTTTAGCCCAAATTAATTTTTATAAAAATGGGCTTAGTCTAATAATTGTTTAGTTGGGCTTATCCAAGTTTTTAAGATACTTATTAGTAAACTATTATAACTTATAAAATTTATTTGTAAAAAAACTATTAGTTAAAAGTTAAATTTTTATAAATCCTAGTAAATATAAAGCGTATCGGTTATTTGTTTGTTTTGACAGTTAGGTTCGCGTCGACTATTTTATTCGTTTCGTCTTTGTCGTTTGCTTCGTTTATACCGTTTATTTTATTTTGTCCGAACTGTTTGACGCGTATTATTTTGTCAAAAGTTGAACACTTAAACATATTTTTATACAAAATATATATATACACATATTTGGTGATTTCAAAATATACATGTTTATCAATATATATTATATTATATATATATATATATTATATATATATATATATATATATTCTCCTTTTTAGTTTAAGAAAAACTTATGTAATTATATTCTTAAACTTTTCACCAAACCTTTATTTAAACAAGATTAAAGTTCCTAATCACTTTTAACCACCAAATTTTTAGTTTAATCATATCTTAATCAAGATTAATTTTTATAAAAATTTTGCCATATTTTCCTTTAAAAAATATAAGTTTCCCATGTTTTTATAAACATGTTTTAAGTAACTAAACTAACTCAAATCATCATCAATCACAATTTTTATATAAATGTATTAACATAATATTATGAACTTGTTATAGTTTTTAATCTTTCTTAATATAGAAACTTTATTATAACTTTTATACAAAATTTCTAAATCATAATTTTTATTTAATGATTTAATACATGTATAATCATATTTAGAATATGAGATTACGTTCATGACATATTTTGTTAATGAATCTTGCTAATCTAAACATGCATGTGTTTAGATCACCTTTTTATTAATAATTTTGCAAGGTTCAAGTTTACTAGTTCATAACAACTTCAAGATCATCAAAAATTATCAAGAAAATCACATGATTATGTTAGTGATCTTAGATTTATTAGTGTTTTTCAAGTGGGTTTTTATAAAATTTTTATGATGATCTTGTGAAATTTTATAAAATAAAAAATATAACATAAGGTATAAGGATCTTACTACTAGCACAAGGCTAGGGATGATTTAAGAGTTGAAGAAAATGGATTGATCAAGAGTTCCAAGCTTCCTAAGTGAGCTCTAATCCATGCAAGTTCCTTAGATCATTCTTGGATCTTCATGCAAGCTTGAAATTCTAGTGATTGGTTTTTAAAAATTGAAGGTGAAGATGATGATGATGATGCCTTGGCCGTTTTTTAGGAGCAAAAGGAAGGAAAGTGTGTTTGTTTTTGTGTTGTAAGAATGAAAGAATGAAGTGGTGTTGGTTTTATGTTAGGATTTCAAGATCTTACACCTCATAACACACCAATTGATCTCACAATGTGCCAACACAAAATCAAGACTTAAGTGGCATGGGGAATGCCCCATGTTGTCGTGAGGGTGTTGGGGGGGGGGGGGTTTGGTTTGGTTATTTTTTTATGAATAAAATGTAATTTTTATAAACTTTTATAAATTTATATATAAGTTTTTATAAAAACTAATGCCCCAACACTTTAAAGTGATGTTATAGTAGGCCAAAATAATTTACTAGTCTTGTTGTTTCGTTGTTTGGTTGATAAAGTTGGTTCGGGTCTTGTACCGGGTAATATACTGATATATTGTGTAACTTATAAAATTTTATGTTCAATTTTAGTACAATTCTTATTGTCCCGTTAATTAATCTAGCTCTTTAGACTAATAATTTTGTCATTTTGAGTTCGGTTCTGGTACCGACTTTGTTGTCAGGTTTTTACTGAACAAACCGTTTAACTTTAAATAATACAATTTATATATGGGTTTTATACTATTTCTAACACCCATTATTATTCTTTAGCTAAAAATATTTATTTTTGACTTTTCGGACAATTGCTGAATTTTGCTGCAGAAATTGCTGAATTTTGCTGCATACTTGGACAATTTGGTATTTTATATAAAAATTTTATGGTATAATAGTGCAGAAATATTTTATATCTTAATTCTATCATATTAGATTGTACCGTAACTAGTTCATATATTTAATACATGTTCGCGTCGTTGTCATTCGTCTATGATATGGTTTTATATATTCGTGATCATGACGAATCTACTATCATACCAAACTATGATTTGGTTAAATACCTAGACTTTTAAGACTTAAAATCAAAAATTAAGTCATGTTATACGATAAATAGACAATGTACTAGTTATTCAAGTTGTACAGAATTACCGGAATTTCGCCAATTGTCACAATTCACCCTCAATGATGTCTACTTTCTTTGTAATTGTCATATATGACCATCTTTCATGTTTTTAAATAAAAGCATCGTGTATTTAGGATCGTCGAATTCTACTCAGATTTTGTTCAGCAAGTTTACACTTTTTTTTCATCTCATCATAATAGTTAACCAAATTTAGTAATCAAACCATAACATACATTTGAATCTAAAATCCAATAAAATCAATAATCATTCTAGCATCTTAATCAAGGTTTCTTCATAGAAAATCCAACACTAGTAACCCCAATTTCATGGGTTTAGAACCCACAACCTAACAACCAAAATTCATGAATTTTAATAATTCAAGATGAAGAAATACATACAAGGAACACTAGAAATTGATCAAAGAGAGCAGAGTTGAGGTTTTAACCATCCAATTTTGTTATTGTCATGATGAAATTGGACCCCCTTCTTCTTGTCTCCTGCTCAGACATCGCACCAGGCTCTCCCCTGGTCGAACCCTCTTTTTTTCTTCCATTTTTTTGTTTAACACCCTCTTAAACCTTATATTTTCCTTTTATCACCACAACACTTAGTTTCTATTCAGTTTAGTCCCCATAGATACATATATTTTATTACTAGAAATGTAATTATATTACATTTCACCCCTTACAATATAAATCCTTTTATAAATTTGTAACATAAATATTATTTATTAAAATACTATCTTGCCAAGACACTATCATTTTAGAGATTAAGTTTTCACATTTAGAATATAATTTAATCTCATGAAAAATCGGGATGTTACATTAACTCATATTAAGTTATGATTAGATTAACAAAAAAACTGTGGTTAATCTATTATTGAACGTGATAATGCAGGTGAGATGGGAAGGAGCATAATGTGATAGGACGACGCATCATGATTTGATAGGACCATCTTTAGGTTTGTACTGTTCATAATGGTTTTCGTTTTTCTCAAAGATGTTAATAGAAAGGTATATGTGAATTATACAGTAAAATAATTATAGGTGGTTTATTTAGTTTTTTCATATGGTTTTTGCTAGTTTGATTATTCATTGATATTTTGCTAATTCTGGTGTTTGGTCATATATTTGAATACAGATTTGATATAATAACCATGTTAGAAAGATTGAGAATCTGATTGACTCTGCTTTCTTATGACAATCAGCAAGTATGCAACCATGATTCTTTGTTATTTTAGCTGATACAACTTTAGGTGCATAAAATTATGAATTCTTAGATTCGATTTTAAGTTAGTTAGATGATACGAAACTTATTTTCTATTTGTATTTTAATATAATAAATACTTTTGAAGAATTTAGGACTGGTTGCTAAATTTTGATTATTTTGATTATTTCTTAGGTTTGCTTGGAAGGACAATAAATTATAGGCCTACAACACTAACATTGTACATTGATATGAAAATTTATTTCAGGTGTAGCTTTTTTTAAAAGGTTTGTGGAAAAAGAAGTTTAAAGTGAAAGTGGTTTGGGTGGTGATTGCCATAACTTTAGCCGCGAAGTTATATTCTGATGTCGATTTTTAAAGCGGTGTTACATTGAATCAAGAACAGCTACGGAGAAGGAAATAGAGGCTAACGTCAAAGGTAGCTCATTTCAATTCTTTTTTCCTTTGAGTGATGATATTGTAAGCTTTTTTTTGTATTAAAAAGTAATTTCATATTTAGTTAATAAAAATCAGGATGTGTTATCTGCCACTAAGTTTGAAGAATTGTCAAAGATGTTAATACAAAGGTATATGTGAATTATACAGTAAAATAATTACATATGGTTTATTTAGTTTTTTTCATATGGTTTTCGTTAGTTTGATTATTCATTGATATTTTGCTAATTCTGGTGTTTGGTCTATCTTTGAATGCAGATTTGATGTAATAACCATGTTAGAAAGATTGAGGATCTGATTGCCTCTGCTTTTTCATGACAACCGGCAAGTATGCAACCATGGTTCTTGGTTATTTTAGCCGATGCAACTTCAGGTGCATAAAACAATGAATTCTTATATTCGATTTTAAGTTAGCTAGTGATACAAATTTATTTTCTGTTTGTGTTTTAATGTAATAAATATTTTTGAAGAATTTAGGAATGGTTGTTAAATTTTGATTATTTCTTAGGTTTGCTTGGAAGGACAAGAATTATAGGCCTACAACACTAACATTGTACATTAATATGAAAAATTGTTGCACATCCAGTTTTTATTAGAAGGTTAGAGGAAAACTATAGGCCTACTATGACCGAAATCCACTCATAAGTGTCTACAATTATATAATTTGGTTTGTGTTATACTGAATTTACATAGTGTGCTTTCTGTTATGCTGAATTTATATAGTGTAATTTGTGTTATACTAAATTTATATAATTTGATATGCTATAGTGGTGTTATATAATTTGTTATGTGTCATGCTGAATTTCTATAGTTTGATTTGTCTAATACTGAATTTATATAGTCTGATTTGTGCTATACTGAATTTATAGTTTTATTTCTGTTTAACTGAATTTACATAATTTGATTTGAGATCTTTGATAGATGGAATGTTTGAAATCAATAGGTTATTTGCGTATGTCATACTTTGTTAGGTAATTGATCACTGATAATTAAAGGGTATTTTATTTATTCGATAAGTTATGTTAGGAATTAAAGGGTAAAGTTGTCATTCGCCAATTGATCACTGATAAAAAGATTGCAACTCTTGTAACACCCCAAAAACAGGTTTGGTAATCAAACCACGTTAAAATTAAAGAGCGGGTAAAAGACCGTTAGTGGTAAAGTGAACCCGTAAACAGAATAAATATGAACAAATTAACCTAGTTAATAACATTTATATAAATAACAAGACAATGAGTTGTAGTCTCATTTATAATCAAAACTAAACTTGAGGGACCAAAGTTGCCACAAAGGGAAACTTGTTTTATTAAAACATAAAATTTACACATAATACACACACTTAGTGTGTGCATATGTATATGTCGATCATCAGAGGGTGCAACAAGGGCAAACCCTTGTTGATCAAGAATCATCAAAATTGAAGGGTGAATTATGGCTAAATCTTATGCATGAACATACAATTATGATCATCTAGGCTTGGAGATCATGAGGTATGTTGTAAATTATTTTTTAGTAATGATAAATATGTGAATGAACTTGAAGGTGATAACCTTGAGTTCAATAGTTTGTTAGTATGGTGGAATTGATAATGAAATTATGTATATAATCATCATACTCTCAAGTAAATGTGAAATACTTGAACAATTTTGTGATTTGAATAAGTGTTCATGTATGACATAAAGTGGGTTTTTGATTATATAATGAAATTGATAATGTAGGAGTGTTTATGATCATCATACTTGTATGTATGTGTAAGATACTTGAACAAATTAGAGATTCGAGTAAGTAATCATACATAACTTGAAATGGGTTTTGTATGATATAATGAAATGATGCTTTGTCAATGTTAATAGATGTTTGAGATCATGTTGTCTACTAGTTAGTGCGTAGAATTTGATTACATTAGGTGTTCGCATGAATGTCTAATAATATGATGAAATGGGTTGTTACATAAAGATGAAAACCCTTAGTTCTAGTACAATGAATGGACAAATTAGCATTGATAATCGAAAGTTAAGTTAACTTGATGTTAACAATTGCTTGAATTTGTTCAAGTGAAACAAATGACATGAACTTGGTTGGGAATTTAGATAAGAAGGTAGCTTAAACATATCGCATGCCGGGTAATTGATAAATGCCTAAATGAGTTCGTTGAACCTATTTACGCATTTACATATGTTAATAGTGTCACACCCCGACCCGTAGCGGAAAAGGTGATCGGGGCATGATTGGGTTTTCATCAAAGCTCATGACATTTATTATAATGTTTCATATTTATTATTACAATTTAAAGGAAATCATACAATCATATCATACTAGTACATCATGTTCTATTCATCTTTCTAGCCTTCCTTATTTTTCTTCTAAGGCACTTTTTCTATGTTTTCCTTGCTTCATCCTGTCCACCTGTATCATGTGTAAAAATGGTTTTTGGATCAACAAAAAGTTGGCGAGTGAATCCTATTTAAAACATTTAAACAAGTTTATCGAATTGATTATAAAATAAAGTGCATAACCACATATGAGTAAATGTAGATGTAAATTTATTCACAATACACATAATAATAAATATTGCACACACATACAACAATTGATTGTTTTGAGGCACGCGTTGTTCAACTCGTCTCCCACGAGGAACTGATGGGCCTAATGAATGAGTTTTGAGGCACGCGTTGTTCTACGAACTGATGGGCCTAATGAATGAGTTTTAAGGCACGCGTTGTTCAACTCGTCTCCCACGAGGAACTGATGGGCCTAACAAATAGTTTGCATACAACTTGACAATACGTAATACATAACAACAAACAATATTTACATTCTAAGTTTAGATCATAATATGGTATAGCACGAGTTTGAATAAGCGAATTAGTTTAAGCAACACATGATACACCCCAAAACATGAATAAAAAGGGAAATTTGTAAGAATTCACTCACAGTGGTTGCGTTTCTTGGATTGATGATGAATGCGCACGAATTTGGATTTAACCACGAGAGAAACTAACCTAGATAATAACATAACGGTTCGGTAAGTAAGCGGATTTTATTAACCAATTTTAATAGGATTTTTGGATATATTTTTGTGAGTTTAAGGCTATTTTCTAACTTTAAAAACGTTTATTTTTAAGTATTTTTAGTTGATTTTTAAATTAAATAAATAACTAAAAATATAAAAAAAATGTTGACTTTGACCGTTGACCATGACTGTTGACCGTTGACCGGTTCGGTCGGTTATATTGTTGCACTGAGTGAGATTCGAACCGGTGACCTCTCGTACGCGTGCACGCAGCTCTACCAACTGAGCTACGTGTCTAACCCGAAATATTTCTGTTTTTAATTATATTTATACACTATTTAAGTTAATCCGAAAATCATTTATTTAAAAAGGATTTAATTGTATCGAACCGGTGATCTCAACAGGTCTCGAACCCGCTGTGCTTTAGTGTTGCACACAGTCCACCGCTGGACTGTGTGTCTAACCTGGTTAATATTCTGATTTTTATTATACTTATCATCTAACTGCGAGTGGATCCGGTTCAGTTTAAAAAGGAACATTGTTATTACAGAGAATAGGGTCGTGATAGGGATCGAACTCGAGACGTGTGTTTCATGTTTGCACACAGTCCACCGTCTAACCCGTTTATTATTCTGATTTTAATTAATCTTATAACCATAATCAACTTCGTCTTCTTCGCTTAAGAACACAGACGGCGATCATTCAACTGTTACTTGTTAAATTAAATTAACGAACTTTATAAGCGATTGTAATGTGATGAACAGAGAGGGTTTGGGGAAAGAAAGTACCGGAACAGGTTGTCTTTTTCAGAACTCCGGCAAAGATCGTCGGCTCTGTTTTGTGAACTCCCTCTGTTGGGATCAATTAACAGTTTTGATTGATTAGATATGAAATTGAATTACTGAGTAACGATTATCAGGAGGTTTAGATGATCATACCGATTAACAGTGTGATTTCAGAAATTCCAACGATTTTCCGGCGAGTACAGAATATCCGGCAACTCGTCTGGGGTTGATTCTGGGTGATGGATTGATGTTAGTAATGGTCTAATAGTGGATTGAAACAGAAAGAGTCGAGGTATTTACCGTGTTGATGTGAGACTCGGTTTTCCGGCGACTTGCAGAGAATTCCGGCGATGTATTTCTTGCGACAGAGATTCTTCAGGGAGTTTAAGGTGAGTGTGGGTGATGTCGGTATGAGCTCTAAAAATCTTATTTTAGAGTAAGCAGAAAGGATGAAATGAATTCGGTTTTCCGACGATAAATTTCCGGTTAATTTGCAGAGGGTTCCGGCGACTGCTGCGAGGTTTTCTGAGCAAAATGGAGAGTGTAATTTTGATAAACTCGCGAGCTAAACTGATGAATAAAATATGACTTAGATTTAATTGCATTTCTGGTTCGAATTCAACATTTTTTGGTTATGGTTTGATGATTTGAATGAGTGACATTAAGGTTTTTCAGTTATAACCGGCGTTGATATAAATGCATCCGTTATGACAAAAGAAAACGTCGATGATTGACGAATTCGTCGGGATTTCCGGCGAGAGTGATTTGGGCGCGCTGAGTGACAGATTTTGACTTCGAGTTTTATATTAAGTATTAATTGTTTCGATATATTATCAAATAACACAAGTGGCGGAGTGGTTGGTGTATGTGAGTTAAGTTGCTAAGCTTATATCCGGCTGACCCGGGTTCGAAACCCGGCATCAGCATATTATTTTTATTTCATTATTTTTAATAAATTTTCAATTATAAATTTTATATTCTAATATATTTATTAATTATGTATCGTATAAAATTAATTTAAGCATTAAATACGCAACGAAATTTTTAACTGGATGTTCGGTTAATGAACGAAGCGGGTTTGGTTAACCCGGTTTTTGACGGATGTTACAAATAGACAGTTGACTTTTAAAAGTCAAACTGTTCTATAATAAGATCAAATGGTAATTTTGATATAAAATGCATAAAATGGGATAGTCATAATAGAAGATGACTAATCTAACCATCTTGCGAATGATGAATGATAGTTTGACGCTTGACAAGCTAGGTGGAAGCTTGGGAGAAAGCGGGTCAAACGGATCAAGTACGCAGGAAAAATGCATGATTGGATGCATCCTTAAAATAGTAACTTTACTTATGTATTTGACTAAGAATAAGTGATTTGGTATTCGCAACGAGATTTCGAAATACAAGGTCCCGAAGCGAATTGATACGGGTCGGAACAAGTGAATATTGGTATTAAACCATGATTGATGATAAAAAGGGGTAAAATAGTAATATAGTCACGAGTTTGACGAATAAATATTAAACTCTAAAATAAGGGCATTCTATGGCATAAACTGTAATAGGTTGAACGAATCAAGAAATATAAGCATGAGACATAAACTTAAATGAATTAAATGGTGAGATTGTAAATAAATACCATCTCATAATGATAAAATGGTCATTTAGACCAAACGGGTCAAATGGTGTGGTCATCACCATTTGACAATAATATATCTAATGAACGCTTGTCGAGTTTTGTGTTCACAGGGAAATAGCATATGGTTCGCATCGCTATTAATTAGTAATTAATAGTGCAATGTATTTAAACGGGTCAAAGCTATGACTCGAGTCAGGTAGGTGTAATGGGTCAAACTATCATTGAGGAATCCGAAGAGAGCTAAACGAGGTATGAATGAATATTGGATTACCTAAAAAGATGTATATCTAGTAATTTAAATTTTAAACATTATGTTCTTAGGAACATAGTGAAAATTTAATAGAATATGAGTTAAAGATACTTGTTTGGTCAAAATACGCATTTTTAAATGTCCTTCGTCATAAAAATGACTAAAATTTGACCAAAACGCTCTTGAATGATAAATCGACCAAACGACCCTTGAGGGTAGTTTAAAAATGAGTTTTATAAGAAAGTACACCCTTGCGGTAGTGAAATAGTAAATGGCATAAGCCGTTTTGGCTTAATGCCTCATAATGAGTCTTTTTCGTAAATTGTCAAACCAAAGGGTTGAATTTGAAAAATATATCTCTTTTTTTTCTATAACCAATCCACCACAAGTATAGTTGTGGTGGAAAATAAATAGATATCTTAGTATGGAAATGAGAAGCAAGGTAAGAGGAAGTGAGATTTAAGCTTAAGTGCTTAAATCTCTTAACATGTCAAAATGAATATATGCATAAACCGGGAATGGGTGCGTAATTCATAAGAATTAAGAATCCGGGATTTGGATTTCGGGTTAATTATGTAAGAAAACATTTTACGGACATTTAGAAACAAGTTTCATAGGAAACGGGCGAAAATGTAACATGTTACGGAAGTTTTCGTAAACAAAAACGACAAAACAGAAAATATTGCGACGGCCCACCTTAAGCTATGGTGGCCAGCTGTAGCCTACTGATGGCACTTGTGGAATAAAAACAGGAAATAATGTTTTATGGACGTGTCACCGAAAGTCTCGAGTCATGTTTTAAATGTTTGGGACTTGAATTTGATCGAACGGACAATTAAACAAATCCGCAGCAAAACTGCTGCAGAAGGTACCGTCGTCGAAGGTACAACCGGCCGTCGCTGACGCAACCTTATTGTTTTGACGTATTAAACTATTGCCTACGGTAATCTTGACCCGACGCAACAATCTGCATGGCGTCGCCGACGCGGCTATATGCCGTCGCTGACGCCACCTCAGAATCTATATCTTTTGATTTGATTTTTTTATCAAGTCAATTATGTTATGCTTTCGGAAATTCGCTATAATACTAATATTTGCAAATTTCCATTTTAGGGTAATCGCAAACACCTTTGGATGACGATCAAGCTCAATGAAGAACCGAACACGATCAAAGATTAAGCTTCCGCATTTGGTTTCAATGTTACGGAACTAATCAGTAACGGCATGTCAAAATGTTTAGTGTTGATAAAGTTTTAATAAACTCAAAAATTTGTAGTGATGTATATTCGCATATACTCGCTTAAATGCGAAATTTTTAATAGAAATTTAAATATTTTAAGATAGGGTTTTACAACTCTACAAAAAACGAAGTCCGAATTTTCTTCATTCAATATTAAATGGTGAATAACAAAATTTTGATTTTGAAAATATTAAACATTACATGCTACAAATAACAATTCCTATTCCTAGGATATCTATGACTCTCGCCTTCTTTAATACAATTTCATTTTTTCTTTTAATTTGCAGATTAGCTAGCATATCGCAAGTATTCTGATCCTGTTTCAACAGCTGTGTGATAAACTCTTCTGCTTTATCTTTGAACTCTGATGGAATGGAATGGACAAGTTCATCCAGCAGTGCAATGTTACTCCAGGTTTGCTTGTAATAATTATAACTCACGATAGCAACTTTTTGGTTGAGTTCTTCATCTGTCCTCTGTTCTTTTAATGACCATCTAGAAAATTCCGTTTTAACAGCGTTAGTATCTGCCCAATGGTAGAAGGATCTGTTTGCCATTTAGAAAGAGTGTGAGTGTTTTTGGATGAAAAGATTTCTGAAAGTGAATTGTTGATGTTTTCAACTAAACTAATCATGAGCCTTTTATAGTGTTTAAAATGTTTGATATCTTAAATGAAGAGATTAATCCTAATTCTGATAACCCTGGTTTTGGATGTTTAAATTTTGTCCTTTGGGTTTCTAGATATTTAATTTCACTTGCTTTCCCATGAAAACTCATTTTTGAAAGGTTTTGCGTTAAATGCACAGGGTTTTTGAATATAAATGTACAGGTTTATATTAAATGTACACGTTTTTCTCTCTTAAATCATTAAGTGTATATGGTTTTTAAATATAAATTTTTATTTAATACTTACATTTAAATCTGACCTTTGGGCTGTTAGATATTTCACTATATAATACCATTGCCAATTCAAATGTTTTTTTATCATACATCGATTCATTCAGTGAAATAGAAGAGCAAATGTTAATGTTTTGCATCAGTTCTTATAAATACATTAAAATAGCATCATATACTTATGCACAATCTGACGAATTAAAGCAACGTCTATTAAACAAATCGAAGAGCAAGTTTATGCTGATAGGTCTACTCTTCAAGAGCTGAAAAGGTGTTTTAACGGACTTCAACTTGGTCTGCTTACGAGAGACCAGGTTTCGAGAGACCTGAGGGTGATGTCGATGACTTCCGTTCGTGACCTGTGTATTGCAAGTAATATAGAGTGTGGAGATAGAGATCTGGAGTTCCTGACAAAGATCAAAGACATACATCAAGAGGTTTAGTGCTCGATGGAGTTGAAGTTAAAGTTTCTTGATTCTTGCTATTAGAGTTTAAATGTCTGAGTAGTTTTCATTTTCATATGTAATTGTTAGTATTTTAATACTTATTTTTATGAGTTTAAAGATTTATTGTTTCAAATTATTATTTGTTTTATGCTCTATAAATCGATTGCAAACATTAATATATATGTGTTCATAACAGACCCAAATCTAAGTCGTATGATCCAAATTGTTGAAAAATATTTTTGACTGCTTAGATTTGATTACAGAAGTTCATTTCATTTTTAGATTTTAATTTTAATTCTATTTTTGTGCATCAGGTTATCGAATACAAAGAAAGTGTGATGTGGCATGAATGTGGATGCTCTTTTCAGGTACACGATTGTTTTATACGTCAATAAGAAGCGGATTTTTTTTCCTTTGCCATTTGTTGTTACCTAATGTCCATGAAACTATAACCATGTATGTTATATGTGACAAGTTCTTTTATTAGTGTTGTTTAATTTTGATATTCTGCTTCAATATAAGCATATGCGTATATGATTAAGTAAATTGACTGTTGGAATTGGATTTTATGATCTTTATTTTAAGGGTTTCATTTTCCTTCTTGAATGATCTTCTGGTTCAATATAAGCATATGCATATATGATGTTCGTGTTTTCTGCAAAACTTGTATTGTTTCTATTTAATTTCGTTTTTAGGTTTTAACTCACATGCATTTAGATTTCATGATTTTAGGCTTCTAAGAGGTTTAATGAATACATTCAGCGTTTGATATTAAAGGGTAAAATTATAATTTTGTGTTTTGACAAACTGATAATTATAATAAACAACAAATAAGAAAGTATGAATTTTGTTCAATTGATATTAAATAGTATTACAAAACTTAGATTTTGAAAAATAATAAAACATTACGCCCTCCATTTAACACTTCCAAGGATTTCTAAGACTCTTGCCTTCTTCCACGAAACTTCAATCTAGAGGATTTTGGTAGCTTCGATGTTATGTTCATATAGAGGATCTGTTGGTTATGGTAAGTTGTTGTTTAATCCGTTTCTTGATCTTTATTGGATAAGATCTAATATACTCTATGTTGTAGGAAAGATTCTACTTGTGAGCAGACCTTACAAACAATTTACTGATAGGTTGACATATTTCAAATTCAGTTGAAGTTCATGTGTGGATATACATGCATATTCTGATGCATTATATTTGCTTAATGATGAGGTGTTATGCAGATTTGTTATTAGTTAACGGTTATATATGTTTTGATGAATTGTTGTTTAATTATTATGTTGATCTATGTATCTGTTTAACACGTATGTTAAAAGATAAGTTGAAGCATATCATAACCGTTTTCATCCTATTCTTTGTATAGGATCATGTGGTGAAGGTTGTATTTTAAGAAATGAAGATGAAAGATTTATGGAACGCTATACCGCAACAATGAACGATCTTGCATCAAAATATGTTTCAAGATTTACGATCACGGAATATAGAATAATATGTGCTCGATTTTTATTTAAGAGATTTTCCCTTTTATTTGTTATGTATATGTTTTTTATTGTCTGAGATCTTATTTAGAATAGGCTATTATTTGTATTATAGCTGGAAAAAAATCGTTGTTTAATAACATGTATTATCTTAAATTTATAAAAACCACTCGTTTTTGTGACTATCGTCAATATATATTTAAAAAAACCATACATGCTTTTCTAAAGACCACCCATGTTTGCACACAAGTTTACTACTAATTTTGATAAAAACACTAGTCAACTTTATAAAAAAGAACGGGAGCAAAGAAAAACCGTTTCTCTTTGTGGTGCCGTTACACTTGCTCCAGCAAAGAAAGAACACAATACACCTCACGCCAGTTCATCTTCTTAATCATTTCTAGGGTTTTTAATTCCATCCTCCTTTCTTCTTATTCACTCCAATTCAACTCACCACATCAATCACAATGAGCACCAATCCAGAAGATCCATTCAACATGTCTGATCTCACCTCCAATCTCCCCACTTCCACCACCGGTATTTTTCACACTCCTTCCTTCTATATCTATCATTTACAGATGTTCATTTTGATTGAAATATTGTGTGTTTTCTAGGCCTAAGTGATGCGGATCGTGCTGGTCTTGTTAATGTTCTCAAGGTTGTTTAGTAATCACTAGTTTTTGATTGATTGATTGATTTAATTGGTTTTGATTTCAGTTTTTTTTAGGTTAATGTTTTGATGTGTTTTGTGTAGAGTAAGCTCAATGATTTGACTGGTCAACATCCTGATTTTTTGGATACCCTTTCTGCTAATGTTAGGCAGCGTGTTGGTGTGCTTAAGGATCTTCAGGTATTGGATTTGTTTTATGTGTTTATTGTGTTGTGTTTGTTGGATTGGTTTTGAAATTAGTTATGTGTTTTTATGGTTTGAGTTTATTTGCACATTAGCATTGTGTATTGGGAATTTGGGATTGCCTAGAGTGATAGTCATGGTTGTAAAATTTCCTAGGCGCTTGTCGTGGGGTACCGACTAGCGAGTAATAGAGACTAATCTGATTGGAATTCTATATGTAATTTTTCAAACTTATACACACACACACCATAGTTATCAATAGCGAGCGTAGCGATCGCTATAGCGTGCTATGTAGCGTATAGGTCTAGGCTCGCTATCAGGGTTGTAGCGATAATAGCGACAGTTTATTTTTTAATATATATAGCAATTAAATATAGCTGGATTTTAGGTTTTTTTAAATATACATGTAAAATAGCATATACACCAGGGTATTTTGATATAATATACATATAAAATTAATTTTTTTTTTCTAGTGTATTGCTGTTTATAAAATAGTGCCTGCTATTTATCGCTATTCGTTACGTAGCATATAGGTACCTTATCGCTATTTGTCGCTATTCGGCATTAACAACTATGACACACACAAATAATTTCAAAATTTGATAATAATTTTTTCAACCTTATCAATCGGATTGGATTAATAAGTATAATTTTTAAATACATCAAAGATTTTGACCTAAAGTTGACCGATTTTGACTGCCTTTGACCGCTTATTAATTTTGGGTCTGACTAGGTGAAATTTGATCAGTAAACTAACTACTGATTACCGATTAAGCATCGATTTTTACAACACTAGTGGACATACTTTTGCTAATGAATTTGAGAAACATAGAAGAAATTTAGTTTTATGTTTAATGCATCAATATATGGAGTTAATTACACTTTGTACATACAGAGTCAACATGATGAGCTTGAGGCCAAGTATCTTGAAGAGAAAGCAGAACTGGAAGCAAAATACTTAAAGCTGTACGAGCCACTGTATGCTAAGGTCTCCATAACTTATTCTATCTTGTTTTCAGTTTTTATGTGTTGCCATGTGAATATTACATCAAAGTTCATACCTTATGACGATAAACACATAACAGACAAATTTCTATATATCCAATGTGTTAGATATAAAGCTGCAGTCAACAGCAGTCAAAGGTTTTTAAGTCAATTTGTCAATTGCTATTAGTTAAAGAAACGGGTATAATTGTATTTTTCTGGCTGTTAATTGTTATAACCATGCTTTGGTTAGTTTAATCATGAGATTAGGTATAGCTAGGGAATCAGTTGTAAAGCAGAGGTTCTAGTTTTCAATTTTCATTTTCATTCTCGTAATGAATCTGTGATTGAGAGAATAAATGGAGATAATCGTTTGAACTGAAGTGTTGTGTTCTTGATTTTACATTCAGTGTTTATTTTCTACAACACAGTGCTTATCAGTTTGTATTCCTTAGTATAAAGTTTAAGACATTATCATAACAAAGTTAAACTTATTACTATGAATATCAGTTTTATTTATTCCGTTGATCATTTGTGTTCATGCTCTTAATCGCTTGCAGAGATATGAAATAGTTAACGGTCTGACTGAAGTCGAAGGAGTACCGAATGATAATTCGGGGGATAAGGAGACCAACGAGTCAACACGAGGTACCTTTTTCCAATTGCAATCTTTCCCTTTTATGTCCGTTTCTATAAATATTTACGCTTGAATGCACTTGTGTTATACGTAAAGGCGTGCCGCATTTCTGGCTTACTGCGATGAAGTCCAATGAAGTGCTAGCTGATGAGGTGATTGAATAACTCACAATCCTTTCCACACACGCAAACAGATATATATATATATATTATATATATATTAATGTCTCACATATATTTATTATCGTTTACCATTTTTCTTTCGTGATTTAGATCTCCGAGTCTGATGAAGGAGTTCTCCAGTATCTCAAAGACATTAAATGGTGTAGACTTGAAGGTGCCAAGGGATTCAAGCTTGAACTATATTTTAATCCCAATCCTTACTTTAAGAACACGGTGCTAACGAAAACATATGAGATGATTAATGAAGAGGAACATATCTTAGAGAAAGCAATCGGGTATAATGTGCTATTCTTATATTCTTTGTCGTTTTAAAAAAATTGTTTCGTTCCTAAGTTTATGCTTTGTAAATCATGGAAATTTGTAGGACGGAGATTGAGTGGTTTCCCGGGAAAAATTTGACGCAAAAGGTTTTGAGGAAGAAGCCTAAGAAGGGGTCGAGAAGCGTCAAGCCACCGATTACTAAAACAGAAAACTGTGAAAGCTTTTTTAATTTCTTTAACCCACCACAAATCCCTGATGATGAAGAAGAGATTGATGAGGATACAGTAAGTTTCGCATTGCGTAATATCTTTTTTATTCACAAATCATTATTTAGAACATGGTTTTGTATTACAGTCACATTTTACTTTATTTTGCTTACTTACTATGTGCTTCTCGTTTGTTTAACAGGCTGAATTGCTTCAGAATCAAATGGAACATGATTATGACATTGGGTAAGCATTTCTATTGTTTACTTTTATAATTAAAAGATGAGTTTTCTTTTCTATTTGCCTTGAACAAGCTTCAGGTTTATAACTAAAATGAAACAGAAATTATGAGATGAGAATCATGCGGAAGTATGTTTGATATTTAATGACGTAAATTCTACATATTCTATTCAGGTCAACCATTCGAGACAAAATTATTCCTCATGCCGTCTCTTGGTTTACTGGTGAAGCTGCCCAGAACGATGAATATGAGATTGAAGATGAGGAAGATGATGATGAAGACGATGACGACAACGACGATGATGATGACAACGACGACGATGATGGTGACGATGACGATGACGGAGATGAAGATGATGAAGATATAAACTCTAAAAAGAAGGTAATCAATCACTCACTCACTCACTAAATGTTTTAAGATTTTACAATTTACATACGTGGCACTCACTTTTCACTCACTGACTGCATAGTAAATATCTATGTCATGGTCCCACCTGCATAGTAAATTGAACTTTAGAAGATTCTTATTTTTTGTATGTTATATGCTCATTCATCTAACGTTTTGTAAATGCAGTGAAGAATCTGAGTGGAGAAACCGAATTTTAATCAGTATCCAGCTCGGACTTGGGTTCTTGATGGGGGTATGTATTTGATGTCTGATATAGCAGTGAGTCAGGAATGGGTGATAAATGTGTGCAGTTAAATTTTGCTCCAGTTTCTTCTTTAATTCATCACATGCCTATCTTTCATGTGGTTATTGATTTCGAGACATTGAAAGTGTGCCATCTCTCCCCTATTCATTATTGTGTACATTTTTTTCTTCTGATTCTTGTTTGTATAATGGGATGTGGATATAGGTATGTTCATTTAAGTCAATATTGTGTATGCGTGTTTCTTATTCAATAAAATTAAAACAAAAATAAAAACATATTGATAACCAACTTGCATTAGTCTGATTTTGAATTATTGTATACATTGCATTGCTGTTTAGTCCCATGAAACTTGTCATCTGATTATGTGACATGATTAGTGAGTCATGTTATCTTATTATTAGTTCAATTCTTTAGTCCAAACAGGTAGTTGATCCACTAAATTGTAGTCAATCTTCATCATGGAAGTGCTAGGACAATTGCCAGTCATCGTTAACTCAAGGTCTCAACTCATTACTTTTTGATCGGTCCACTAACCCTAGTTGACAGTTCCAAATGTTGTCACATGCAATGCCACAACCGATTTATTGATTGTTCGCCTATTAGGTATTGGTTGATCATAGGAAGAACACAATAGAGAAGAAGAAATTAATTAGTTTATTTCAATAATCCCCCCTTTTCATTTATTAGGTAGCAAAAGTACAACTGCATTAACGAACTGTTATACAATATACCCTAGACAATACAAAAGTTAGAAAAGGGACCTTTTTATAATCTCTTATCAACGGACCTTACAACCGCAGCGTTAGATGTATGACCAAGGAAAGCTACATTTCTTCCTAATTTAGAATTGTGTCCCTAGACAAGGTCACGTAAATGAATCTCTTCCCAAAGGTCATCATCCCCATCCACACACTCCCATGTCTCGTCAGGTGTCGTCTATCAACATGTTGCATGTGTACTTGACCTAAATATGTCCATTGCAAACTGCTGTGCACATTCTGCGTGTATCATATTTGATTTGTACGGCAAACAATCACTCAAGTAAATCCATCTCCATGCCATTGACCAAGATTCTTGCAATTTCTTTCTCACCCACAAAAGCTTAGGTGGCTGCATTTCTAGAGATATTGAACCACCACAGTATTGTAGAAAAGTCGAATTGAATAAAATATATTCTTTCAAGCTTGCTTTACAGTTCTATGGTCCATCCATACTACTACAGTTCTTGTATAGAGTTCTGTGGTCCATCCATACTTTCGCATTTCTTCTTGTATCAGCACTCCAAGATATTGGGACATGTTGACCTTCTGAATCCACAGCAACAAGAGAAATGGTAGCTGGAAGATCGAAGCCAGTTACTTCTTCGCTAGCAACATCTAAAAGGGAAAAAAGTCTCAACAGTAGTGTAGATTGCAAGCCAGATATCAATTGTAGATTGCTCAACACAGCCACCTTCTTTCCAAGTCTGTATCGGGCTGCTAGCAGAATCCAGAAGTTCCCCATTTGATAATATGCCGCCTTATTGATTTCCCTACCTGAACAATGAAGCTCACAGAAGAAGCCATATTCAGAAGCAAACATGAACATTGGAGCTGTCAAAACAGTGAACATCCCACTATCATAATGAGTTTGCGAACATCTGTGTTCAGGTTGTATATTTATTGCATTGCGAAAGGGGAGACTTTTTTGGCGATATTCTTCGGTGGAACATCACTCCCTAACAAGTTGGACGTCCTTTGTGATATACTTATACAATTGTTCTCCTTTTAAAGGTATTCTGGTTCTCAAAGATCAAGATCCGGCGAACTGAATGCTAGAGTTTGTTCTTTTCATTTTACAAAAACATTGGCATTCTTGTTTCTTCCATCTGATTCCGCAACATCCCTATCCTTACTCTACAGCTTTAATAACTTACCCTATCGTCGTGTTGTCTTCGACTTTGATTTTGATTCTTGATATTTTAAGAGGTCTTGCATCTTATTTTGTGTAGATCTCATTCTTCTCACAAGGTTAAGGTAAAGAAATATTATTTAATAATGCATAACAAATAAACTAAGACGGGAAGAGATATATGTGTATGAGCGAGAGAAAATCACTTATATAAAAAAACTTTTGGTTTTATGAGTGTTACACAACGGTCATTTTTGTTGATTATTTTCAATTCAATTCACATATAACTACTAAAGATTCTATCAATTCATAAAATATATAAAAATGCAAATCTGGAATACACATTCTTAAAACGGTTATATAATTTCTATATAAAATTGCTACAAATTCAGAAAGAAATAGTGATCTTTATGAAATACATAACCTAAATAAGTACTAATCTAGCTAGAAGAACGGTGATGTTTTTTTTTTCATTCATTGGTTTTCGGTTGCGACTGCAATATGAATTTTCAGCAACCAGATACAATGAGTCAAGCTGAATCGGTATCGAGTAAATAATTGAAATCAGAAACCACACAAATTTGGCTAAGCACTCAAGCGTTTATTATTCAAGAAATCTGATTCCAAAACTGGAATTACAGTCTCTAATACCCAAAGCATGGTATTTATTATTTAACCTATCACATTAGACTAGAACAAGGATTGCTAGTTAAATAAAAAATTGGACATGATAATTATCACTAACAATTAAACGTAAACACATTTAATTGTTTATAATTATCCACTCCTTATTTCCTTAACTTGAGCCTTGCACGCTTAGCCAAATCCGAAATCCCCAACAGTCAACAAAGTAATGGAGTTGCCACAATCTGATCAGCCAGCCATGGAAACCCAACACGCCAAAATGGCGTCATCAATTTCTTAAAAAGACCTCACTAGCCGCGCACGAATGAGTTGTCTCATTACAAGTTTTATGCTTCTTGGTTTTCTTCGGAGCAAAATGGTAGAACTCAAAATAGATATGACCAACTTTCATGACTTGAAAAATCAACTCAAGCAAGAGGTAAAAAAGATGATGTAAAAGAAAATAGTTATGAAATCAAGACAAGAAGAGATATATCAATGAGAGAGGAAAATCACTTATATAGAAGACTTTTGGTTTCATGACCGTTATACAACGGTCATTTTTGTTGATTAACTAGATTCGCGTATACCTAGTAATGATTTTGAAATTCAAACCGTTACACAATGGTTATTTTTTGAGGTGCTTTTCTTTTGAATTTTAAAGCGTTACAAGTTTTTGTACATGTATATGTTTTTAATAATTAACGTTCTTAGGCTAATCATCAAGAATAAGATCATCCTCTCAATTATAGTCTTATGCATTTCAACTATTTATCCTTTTAAATAGCTCAAAATCGTATACAACGGATTGGTGTATAGAGAACTTTTCATTTTATGACTGTTACACAACGGTAAATTTTTTTATATTTGAAAACAACTACCGTGTAAAAGTGGTATGTGTAAAAAGTTTCTTTGGCCATAACAAAGGTGCAAAGTTAAAGGACATCAGATATAACTTTTTTAAATATTTGACCGTTACACAACGGCTCCTTTTATTTGTTCATAAACAAAAGAGCAAAGTTAAAGGAGATCGGATACAATTTTTTTAAATATTTGACCGTTGTGTAACAGTTTCTTTTATTTGTAGTGTTTTTTAATTCAAAAATTCATAGAGAATACAAAATTCATAGAGGATACAAAAAACAAAGGAGGGAATTGGGAGGTGGGAGCGTGTGCGTCATGACCGTCTGTTGCTTGTTTCCTTTTTCTAATTATTTTAATTAATTGTTATTATCGTTTTTTAGGTTAATGGATTATAGATCATTTAATTGGGTCCAACATGTTTAAATGCTTTGGATAGGGAGCCCACTAAGTTTTGATATTTTAATATTTTATATAGAGTTCTAATAAATTTTTCAGTTTCATAGTTTCAAAAATATATAATAAATAAATTGTGCCCACGAAAAAAGACGGGTCTACGCTAGGGATGTGGCTCGCCCAACGCTGTGACCAGCCCTAACCATAGATAAAAGTTTAAGTTTTTAACGATTATATTGTTTGAACATAACACTATAATACACACAATTAGCATTAAAAAATCAAGGAATATTGGAAACAACGAATATATAAATTTTCTTTACCGAGTGTTGGTGCTTTAATTTTAAGGAATGAATCACAAATAATTTCAAATATGTAGATCGATATTGTGGCCGGGTTTTGTTTTTATGACTACTGAACAACGATTTTTTATGTTTTTAAATCAAATCAGAATTAAACCTCTAGGATTCAAAATGTTACAAATGGAAATACGACCGTTAGTTAAAAATAAATTCGAAAAGAGTGAATTACTCTTAGAAACAGTCGTCATTGTTAATAAAAAAAAACTACAATAGTAACAATTTTGGGCCATGTAAAAACTAAATATTTAAAAGTGAAAAGGATAATAGTACAGGGTTTTATATAAATTTATGATCTGTTTCTAATAATGTAGAAAAAACATAGCGTTAGAATTTATCCAAACAAAACTTAATAAGATATAAAATGAAGAATGACAATGTGTTTTCAACACTATTACTAAATGAGTAAATTAAATAAAACTAAACTATAAGCTAAATGTAGGAATTGATTCACTTTATGTAAAAGAATAATAATAATAATAATAATAATAATAATAATAATATTCGTAATCTCGTTATTTATGTTGGAAATCAGATCTTCTTCAACTTAATCAACAATAGATTTAACAAGAAAAAACTCTTTAATTAATATAAAAGTTGAAGGTACATAAATCCAAACTTATAACTCCTATTTATAATACTCCTAAATTTGAAGAGCAAGTAACCTAAAACTAAAAAAGAAACTATTCTCCTAATTAAAACTCCTTATCAAATATATAATTACCCAACCTACAATTTAATCCCTAAACTAGTTAACTTTACAAGATTAACCCAATAATTCACACGAAAAATTTACTATAACACCCGTAAAAAAAATCAAACAATGTCTTTAACAAGTCTATACAACTGCTTTTTTAACTACAACAATGAACAAATTCATTCAACGATTGTTGTTAAGATTCCTATTCCACACGGATCCCTTAAAAATACATTTCGTGTCTTCACTTGTGAAACATCCATTTTTTTTGAAGCCGAATTCTGGTCCCAATTGTTTTTTTTTCCTCACATGACGTGTTTACATCCGAATGACTTAGCTTTATTAACTACAAGGTGCATTCATAAGCCTTCCCAAATTTAATATATAAGACTCTAATGGTACTTGATAAAAGTTTAGAACATTTCTCAAAAGACCCATCATATTCAAAATTGGTGTTCGATCCTTGACATCGCATTTCTTGATCACATACCCGCGAGCTCTTGTTCTATACCTGAAAATACTTGCACATACTAGTTAGAAAAAGACTAAATAGTGAGTGTATACGAACCGAGCCATCACACCTCGATCACTAATGTAAAACATGAGAAAAAGAGACACTATCATATGCTGGCTTCAGCATTTCAAGCGTGTCATCCTAGTCAGTGTATAATCTTGTAAGCTGGCACATAGTACGCTGGTTGGTGTACCATACACCCTTGCAGGTCATTCAGTCATTTTCCATCCTTTTCACTTACATGTGTCTTTATAGGTGGATTCCATACAATACTAGTTAGCATCTTACACCCGGAATGCTTCATATTTCAACTTATAAATCCCCATTAATAACCAAGAATTATGTTAAATAAAAACATACTTTAATCTATCTTAGAATTTTAGTTTCTACCAACGGGTTATATACCTTATAAATCCTATTATCGTGTGTATTGTGTCACAAATCATATGACTACTTTATTCAACACTCGCGGATCACAAGACACCTGATTCCCACCTCATTCATACTAACGGGTCACGATTCTTATGCCTACAACGTTAAATGCATATACCTTAGACAATTTCCATCCATTAACTGACTGGTTCATGATAACCATTTATCAACAGGTTATCTCAATGGACCTGCAATTTCAATACATGTGTATGTATAACAAAAGCATAATTCATTTATGAGTCTCGTACACTCACCTTTGCTGGATTCTTGAATTTCCCTACTTAAATGTTGACTTCCTAAATTCAAAGGAGTCACATAAATCATAATAAGCCCATGGCATACCATATCTTTTTGTTCACATATGGGTCAATCAGGTATCCACCATGATTCACACTTCATTGACATGATTATTTATAATGTTGGTTTCTCCTTTTTTCCAAGTTATACAAATATTGCATCCCATTACAAACATCAATAGTCTCATGACCAGTTAAAACTATTTTACCATATCTTAACTTCAAGATTTTAGTTAATTCTTTTGTTCATAACTCAATTACAAACAAAATTAAGAGTCTATCATACTCTTTTAATAGTCTAAACAATCAGTTAACCATCTAGGTCAATTTCTCAAATTTTCTTCATATCTAAATCTGATATCAAATTATATGAAAGAGTTTAATCATAGCCAACAATGTATAAATATTAAATAAAGTATAATCAACTCAATAGCATCGTTATATATTCATGCAATACAAATTCAACATCAAACCCACTTAACTACCACATTTCCTTAAACATGCATCAATAAGTAACCTTGATTATGGAGCTTTAAAAATGTTTTTATCTCTACAAACGAGTTGATTCCAACATGAATCGTATACAATCAGAAGATACTAATCATATTCCTCATTTAGTCACAAAACCCCTAAAACAAATTTAGAACTTATAATTAACTTACCAGGGATCTTCTTTATCAAGAGATGATAATTTAATCACCTCCTTGACTTCATAGCTCTAATTCTTCAAGAATTATATATTTGTCCTTAATTCGCATGTAACCGAACCTTAATAAGGACATATATATAATTCAACATGTCTTTATTGTTATTATTTCTTTTTATAAAATACTATTTTCTGGGATGTTACATCTTGTATGAACACATCTATCTCACAAGATATAAGTAGTGTATACTGGCGATATGAACGCATCTATCTTACAAGATACACGAAGTAATGTATACTGCCGGAGATGACTCACATGCCCGAGTTTACACAACGGTCATTTTTGTTGATTATTTTTAATTCACATAGAACTACTAAAGATTTTATTATTTAATAAAGTATATAAAAATGCAAAATTTGGAATACACATTTTTAAAACGGTTATATATTTTCTATTTAAAATTCGTACAAATTGTGATCTTTATGAAATACATAACCTAAATTAGTACAAATCTAGCTAGAAGAACAACATTGTTTTCTTTCATTCTTTAGTTTTCGGTTGGGACTGCAATCCGAGAGAAAAGATTTGTTACTACTTACTAGTGCGTAAAGGTTGCAACTGAAATTTCTGCAACCGGATACAATGAAGAAGCTGAATCGGTATCGAGTAAATAATTGAAATCAGTATTCACACAAATTTGGCTAAGCACTCAAGCGTTTATTATTCAAGAAATCTGATTCCAAAACTGGAATTACAGTCTCTAATACCCAAAGCATGGTATTTATTATTTAACCTATCACATTAGACTAGAACAAGGATTGCTAGTTAAATAAAAAATTGGACATGATAATTATCAGTAACAATTAAATGTAAACACATTTAATTGTTTATAATTATCCACTCCTTATTTCCTTAACTTGAGCCTTGCACGCTTAGCCAAATCCGAAATCCCCAACAGTCAACAAAGTAATGGAGTTGCCACAATCTGATCAGCCAGCCATGGAAACCCAACACGCCAAAATGGCGTCATCACTTTCTTAAAAAGACCTCACTAGCCGCGCACGAATGGGTTGTCTCATTACAAGATTTATGCTTCTTGGTTTTCTTCGGAGCAAAATGGTAGAACTCAAAATAGAGATGACCAACTTTCATGACTTGAAAAATCAACTCAAGCAAGAGATAAAAAAAATGATGTAAAACAAGATAGTTATGAATCAAGACAGGAAGAGATATGTGAATGAGCGAGAAAATCACTTATATAGATAACTTTTGGTTTTATGACCATTATGCACGGTCGTTTTTATTGATTATATTTGATTTGCGTATACCTAGTAAAGATTTTGAAATTCAAACCGTTACACAACGGTCATTTTTTAAGGTGTTTTTCTTTTGAATTTTAAAACGTTACAAATTTTTGTACATGTATTTGTATTTAGTTATTAACGTCCTTACGCTAATCATCAAGAATAAGTTCATCCTCTCAATTATAGTACTCATGCATTTCAACTACTTATCCTTTTAAATATATCAAAATTTTATAACAGGTACTTATCCTTTTAAATAAATCATAATTTTATAAAGTGGATAGGAATATGTAGTGTACTTTCAATATTCATAGGGTCTTGTTGTAAACCAATTGAACAATACATTCATTTTTACGTTTAACTTTCGTAATTAAATGATTTTCTATACTAAAACATAATTATTTAATTTCCTACTATTTAAAATAGTAAAAAAATATTTTAAGCCTAAAAATATATATTTTATAATTAAATGATTTTCTATATAAATTTAGACATTATACAATTAAAAAGACATAATACAAACTAGTGGGTTGTACTAGTGCTTCGAGGCATAGGCAAACCGATTTCTAACAAAATTTAAAATTGAAACGTCAACGCACTTGTAGAATAGCGATCTATCATATCAACTGAAAACAAAAACGAATGCATGTACCGATTCTGATATACCAACACTTGAACTGATGTTGTTCGATCGGTATTGGTTTGGTTTATCATGAAACCTCTACGGTACGTACTATTACTCTGTATAATTTACAATACCGTATTTTTTATTTCGAATACATCGTGAAAATAATGAATTTGAAACTAAACAAACAAACATAAGGCATATATTAGAGTTAAATGTTTGGTTGGTCCTTGTGGTTTGTGAAAATTACAGATTTGGTCCCAATGGTTCATTAATTACACACTTGGTCCCAGTGGTTGCATTTTTTGCACTCGGGTGGTCCTTATGACTAACCCATGTTAACTTTCTCAGTTAAGTCTATGTAAAATTACCACACTACCTGTCACACCCCGACCCGCAGCGGAATAAGAGTCGGGGCATAATTGGGTTATCACCAAAGCTCATGATATTTACTAATATGTTTCATATTTATTAAAGTCAAAGTTACATTTCCAAATATCCAAACATGTCCATACAATACAAAGTAAATAAACCAAACATAACAATCCCAAACTCTAAATCATTTTATTCTTCTAGTCCAATCCTATGTGTTTCTGGCTGCTGCTGGTTCACATGTATCATGTGTAAAAATGGGGGTTTTTGGGTCAACATAAGTTGGCGAGTGAACCTTATTAGATAAACATTTATTATAGATTTACTTGTTAGTTTATCAATGAAAAATTGTGCATAATCATAAATGAGCAAATGTACATAATCAGGCAGTGGCAATAGCAATCACAACTATAACATACAATAACAAATGAAAGCATACATAAACATACCAACATCATACGATAAATAACATAAATGAAACTGTGCGATCAAGGCTCAATCAAACGGAGCCGATCGTATTGCATGTACTGAAAACGAAAAATGTCTGTGCGATCAAGGCTCAATCAAACGGAGCCGATCGTATGTGGGCACGCTAGGTTCACGCTCATAATGAAATGGGGAACATGCTCAACGCTCATAATGTAATGGGAGCGGCGGCCTATGAAATTGCATGTACTGAAATTAATAAATTGCATCTAACAATAACTACACAACAGTTGAAACAAACTGAATACACATGTTCATGATATGATGTATGCACAATGGTTTAAATATAATATATATAACAAGACACATGATACACCCCAAAACGTGATTAAAACGGGGAATTTGTAAAGATTCACTCACATTGGGTGCGTTTGAATGGAGATGATGAGATGCGCACGAATCGGGAGAATTGAACAACGAGAATTTCTAACCTAAATAATAACGGAAAAATATAGTAAATGAGTGGATTTTATTAAGGATTTTAATGAAATTTTTAGATATATTTTTGTGAGTTTAAGGCTATTTTCTATCTTTAAAAATGTTATTTTTAAGTATTTTTAATTGATTTTTAAATTAAATTAAATAAATAAAAATATAAAAAAAAATTGTTTATTTTGCGTTGACCGTTGACTTGTTGACTTGTTGACCGGTTCGTTCAGGGAAATTGTTTGCGCCGGGTGAGGCTCGAACCCGAGACCTCCCGTACGCGTGCACGCAGCTCTACCAACTGAGCTACGTGTCTAACCCGAAATAATCTTGTTTTTAATTATATTTATATACTAATTCGGTTTAACCAAAATTCTTTTAATTTCAAAAACATTTTAATTCAACAAACCGGTGCGAGTAACGGGTTTCGAACGCGTGACGTGTGACTTAGTGTTGCACACAGTCCACCGCTGGACTGTGTGTCTAACCTGGTTATTATCTCAGTTTTTATTATACTTATCAACTAACGGTATTAACCCGGTTCAGCTTTAATCAAAAAGGCATTTTATTACTTAGAGGATGCGTGTATCAGGGATCGAACTCGTGACGTGTGCTTATAATTTGCACACAGTCCACCGCTGGACTGTGTGTCTAACCCGTTCATTTTATCGATTTTTATTAGTCTTATGTTATACTGCGTCTTCGTCTTCTTCGTTAATGTTTACCCAGAAAACATATTCCGACTATTATGACCGATTCATGACATATTCGATTTTCAAACATTATAACTAAATTAAAGGTAAAGAATTGAGAGAGTTTGGGGAAAAAGATGTACCGATCAGTGTTGTTCACCGAATTCCGGCAGAGGTCCGTCGGTTCTGGAAGTGAACTCTGGCTGTTAAAATCAATTAACAGGTTTGTTCGATTATTTGAGAAGTTGAGGCACTTAATCAACGTTTAACAGAAGTTTGAAAGGTCATACCAGTTCTCGATGGGTTTCCGGAAGTTTCAGAAGTTTTCCGGCGAAGGTAGAATTTTCGACAAACGTTGACTAGGATTGATTCTGATGGTGGAGTTGTGTTAGTGACCGATTAATCACATGATTGAAACAGAAAGAGTCGAAGGAATTACCGTGTGGATGTGAGTCTCGGTTTTCCGGCGACTTGCAGAATTTTTCCGGCGAGTTGATTTAAGCTTCTCCGGTGGACTGTAAGGTTGCGGAAATGAAATTGAAAGTCTTGCAGAGTGTTTTGAGTCGCAGGAGGGGTCTAAGATTGAAGTAATCCGAGAATTGAAAACTTTCGGTTATTAAACCGATCCACTTCCGAATTCAAGTCAATTCAAGTCTGAATTGATTAAAATCTGTCGGTTCATCGGTTATAAACGTATAGGTGCGATTAATCAAATGGTTAGACGATTGAATTGCCGATTTCAGTTTCTCAGTTGGCGCAACCGGTTTAACTGAGTTTGTGTATAAATGTTATTTGTTTCCTAGGGATAACAGAAAATAACAAGTGGCGGAGTGGTGATATATGTGTGTGCTAAGTCGTTGGATTTCAGTTCTGGCTGACCCGGGTTCGAGTCCCGGCAGCAACATTTCATTTTTATTTATTTTGTTTTAACTTTTTATCAAATATAATTTTTATAGTTTAGTTTGTTTATTAATTATGTATCATTAAAAACCAAAATAACCATAAATACACAACGTGACATTTATAACTTGATATTCGATTACAAAACGGAGCGGGTTTGGAAACCCGTTTTTGACAAATGTTACACTACCCTTACTATTAAAAAACAAAAATAAATAAACACCTTCTTCTTCACCCTGATCTCTCTCTCTCACTTTTCTTTTCTCTCTCTAAAACCACAAGACCACAGTCTCCCACCTCCACCACCGCCGCTTCCACCACCTCCTCCAGAGGGACCAACCAAGCATTTAACTCGGCGGATTAAGGTCTTGCAAATAGACAATAGGGGGCGTAATCTGTCCATACTGTACAACAATGACAATTGCTACAGCTGCCGCACTACCTGCCGGATTTGGCTGTGGTAAAGTGAAAATTAGCAATGACTTCGGCCTCACTGGTTTTAGTAGTTGGAGTGGTGCTGCCAATCATCATCAACCTTGCAGATGTTTAATGCTCTCTTCTAGATCTTCTTTGTCTTCTTCACCCCCATCCCCTGCTCTGTAACATCCGTCGAAAAACGAGTTTCCAAAACCCGCTTCGTTTATTAATTGAATAGTCAGTTATAATTTTCGTTGCGTATATAATGTCAATTTTAATTTTAATCAATACATAATTAATAAACATTGTTAGAATTTTAAACCATAGTTAAAAAATAATAAAAATAAGTCAATAAAAAATAAGTGAGGCTGTCGGGTTTCGAAGCCGGGTCAGCTGCTACAACAAACACCCAGCATACCACTCCGCCACTTGACTTCTTTGTTATTATATTGAAACAAATAATACTTAAATTAAATCTCAAATTCAAAACCGGACTTCAGCGTGGCAGAACTCGCAATCCCCGGAAAATCCGGCAATCCGCGAGTTTAGCCATTTTCCTTTTGACTATAACGTTATAACCGACGTTCATCAATCAGCTGCGGTCGTAACCGCCGGAGAAACCTTGACCACGAATTAAGACCAAATTCGGACTTAATACGTTCTGTTTCTTCCCTATAAATGGTAATCTCTTCGCTCAAAATCGCACAAACTCTCGAAGCTTTAGCACTCGCCGGAGAAATTTTACAGTCGCCGGACTTTCACCGGAAAACCGGGACTTACTTCAAATCGGTAAAATTCTCGATTCTTTCGTTTTCAATCCATTATTAGACAAGTACTAACATAAATCGTTCAACCAGAATCCGTCTCAGACAACGTTGCCGGGAATTCCTACACTCGCCGGAAAATCACTGAAAATTCTGAAGTTTCGCTGTGAATCGGTACAATCATCTAAACCCCCTGATATCCTTTGTTTAGTACCTTAATTGCACAACTCATTGATCAAAACCGTTGATTGATTCACTCAGACGGAGATCACCAATCAGAGCCGACGCCCCTTGCCGGAAATCTGAATTAAACGCACTGTTTTGGTGCATTATGTTCTTTAATCTCGTTAACTATTACATTTCAACTAATTATAAGTTTTGATAATCGAGTTAAACAAACAGTCGGAACTCTCTGATCTGGGTGTTTGTAAACGAAGAAGACGAAGTCAGGAATAAGTATAAGTATAATTAAAATCACATAATCAAACGGGTTAGACACACAGTCCAGTGGTGACTGTGTGCGCAAACAAAACACACGTCACGAGTTCGAATCGCACAACGTACCGACTTTCAGAAATAAAACCAATATTTTTAGAACATAATCAGAACATGTCACAGTATGTTTATAAGAGTATTATAATCCGTGAATTAATCAGATTAGACACACAGCCCAACTGGTTGGGCTGTGCGCATACGAACCGAAGGACCCGAGTTCGACTCCGGGTCCCTGCAACCGGTTCGGCTATTAAATCCTTTTAAATAAAAACCAAATAAATTAAACTTAATTCGTATATAAATATAATTAAAACAGAGAATATTTCGGGTTAGACACGTAACTCAGTTGGTAGAGCTGCGTGCACGCGTACGAGAGGTCCCAGGTTCGAACCTCACTCAGCGCACAATTAACCACGGTCCGACCGGTCAACGGTCAAAAAGTCAAAAAAAATTATTTCTTTTTATTTATTTATTTAATTTAAAAATCAATTAAAAAACTTAAAAATAATATTTTTAAAGTTAGAAAATGTCCTTAAACTCACAAAAATAAATCTAAAAATCCATTTATTTACCGAACTATTTCGTTATTATTTTTAGGTTAGTTTTCCTCGTCGATCAAATCCCAAAAACTCGTGCGCATCCAACGTCATCAAAAGAACGCACCCAATGTGAGTGAATCTCTATAAATTCCCCGTTTTAATCACATTTTGGGGTGTATCATGTGTTGTTTAATTCCTTATTATATTTAAACGCTTGTGCATCTATCATATCCGTGATCAAATGTGTATGTATCAATTGTTGTGTGAATTATGTTAGATTGAAGTTATCATTTTCAGTACATGCATTTCATTAGGCCCATCAGCTCCCCGTGGGATGCGGGTTGAGTATCAGGTGCCTCATTCGATCGGCTCCGTTTGATTGAGCCTTGATCTCAAATACATCATCGTTTATGTCATTTACCCATCCAATGTGGTTTGTGTATTGTTTGTTTATATATGTTTGCTCACATGTGATTATTGCACAAATTTTCAATATTAAATACAACAAGCAATTAATAACAATGTTTTATCAAGGTTCACTCGCCAACTTTTGTTGACCCAAAATATCCCCCGTTTTACACATGATACAGGTGATCAGTTGAGACAAGAAACACATAGGAAGGCTTAGAAGAATAATTCAGGTTAAGCTTTGGATTGTATTACTTAGTTTCATTTTTCCTTGTATTTGTATGGATTTGATTTGACTATTTAAGTTGTAATTTGAATTTAATAAATATGAAACATTTTAGTAAACATCATGAGCTTTGGTGATAACCCAATTATGCCCCGACTCTTATTCCGCTGCGGGTCGGGGTGTGACAGATTGGTATCAGAGCCATGACTATAGGGATATAGGATAGGTTATTAGACCCTTAGAGCCTATACTATAGTTGATTAGAATTTTTAAATTGTTTATGCGTTACATACAAAATTCATGATGTTTATATGCTTTATGTTTATTGTTACATTCAATGTTATGCAAGCATGTTCATAAGTACATATTATTATACAATGCTCATCATGAATCATATCCCCATAACATATCATATCCATGAGAGCACACACCACACAATTCCCATGATTTTTGCAACGATTTTTGTATTTTTCAAATCACATCAAAGTGAGTTCTCATGACGGGCATGTAGTAACTGGAAGGGTACGAGTACCGGTAGTCGGAACGTCCTGTCTAGGCTTAGCATTCATATAAATCCAAAATAAAGGACCAGTTTGCCTACCTGGGGACTAACGATGAGAGTACGAAGGACCTATTAGGCCAAAGCATGCTATACCAAACGTCGTGTGAGCTAACCCCACTTTGAGTTGTCATTGTGTCTACACCTGGACACCCTCCTACCATACATCTCGCAATCATATTTCATGGTTTTCATTCGGGTGATGCGAGTGTTAAACCGCCAACACCAATGTGAATCCTACTAAGCCAATAGTCATGGGGGCCCACATGACTATACAGGCGATGGTATGGGGACATTGGAGGCCCAAACATGAGCAAACCCAAGATCCTATGGATGTAGTTGCATTATTGATAATTATGTTATTTTTATTCTTTTAACGACACATGACGCCTAAAAACTTCTTAAACTCACAATCTTCCTATATATGTTCTTGTAGATGTCGGCTAGGCAACTACGTGGAGGTAGAAAGTCAGGAAGATCCAATGAACGCTTGGCCACTCAAATTGCTAAACAAATGGCCGCGGTACTTCCTGACATCGTGATTCAAGTTCAACAAGCTCTCACCGCAAATCCTATCAACCCTCCCAATCAAGAAGACCAGAACGTCGACAACCCTCCCTCCAAAAAGTGCTCCTATAAACACTTCAAGTCTTGTGATCCCCCAAAATATGAAGGGACCGAAGGTGTCACTGCTCTCCTCCACTGGTTTGAAGAAAAGGAGAACACATTCCTCAATTGCGATTGTCCCGAGGATCGCAAGGTACGTTACGCAACTGGGAGACTGTTTGGTGTAGCCCTTACCTGGTGGAACACAGAAAAGGGTAAGAGAGGAATCGAAGATGCTATGGCCTTAACATGGGAAGAGTTAAGGGAAATCATGACGAGACGCTTCTGTCCAAGAAGCGAAATCAAAAAGTTGGAAGATGAATTCCACTCACTAAAACAAAAGGAAGGAGATCATACTTCCTACAACAAAAGATTTCTTGAGCTGAACCAAATGATCCCCAACTTGTTCACCCCGGTGTACCGCTTAGTTGAACACTACATTCGAGGCCTCCCCTCGAAAATCCAAGATTCGGTTCTAAGCACTTCGCCTGCAACACTTGAAGCCGCAATGGAACTAGCAACCGAACTTACCGAGAATCGCATCCGAAACGGTAAATTCAAGGATGAGAAAAAGAAAGCCCCCATTGAGGCCCAAACTTCAAACCATTCCATCTCCTCTTCAAAGTTTGCTGGTAAGAGGAAACGAAACAGCATAAATTTTGTCGTCACACACACAAACTCTCCTATAACTGCCGCACCAATCACCCAAGTTGCTCCCTCAGCTGCACCGTCAAAAAGCCATACACCGGCCCATACCCAAAATGCAACCGTTGTCAATACCATCTTCTCCCCGAAACTCCTTGCCAACATTGCACCAGCTGTGGCCGTGCGGGTCACACCATCCAAACTTGTCGCACACTTCAGCGAATGAACCCTCAATCAACCCTCAACCCAAACCCACCATCAGATAGTGGGTCAATCCCAACAACCTTTACTCCTACCACCTGCCCAACATATAGCCCAATCCTACTACCAACCCAACTACCCCATGATGCAACCTATGCGAGCTTGTTACAACTGTGGAGACCCAAACCACTTCAGGAACACATGTCCCCGTTTGGTAAACATCATCCATGCCCAAGCTCAAGCGAATCCGGTAAACCAGGCTAACCAAGCTCCTCCACCTGCTAGAGGAAGAGCTTTCAACATCAACGCCAACCAAGCTAGGGCTGACAACAACGTGGTTAACGGTACGTTTCTCGTCAATGGTAGTTATGCATCCATATTATTCGATACTGGCGCGGATAAGAGTTTTGTGTCTTTAGAATTTGAACCCATCCTCAACCAAACTCGTGATAATCTCATGGAATCTCTAAAGGTGGAAGTTGCTGATGAAAAACCAGTCTCATTAAACTCTATTATACGAGGTTGTACCCTCACTCTAAACGATCACGATTTTCCAGTTGACCTCATTCCTATGAAGTTGGGAAGTTTCGACATTATAATCGGTATGGACTGGCTCAGCCAACATCACGCTGAAGTTGTATGCCGCGAAAGGTTCATTCGCATTCCTCTTGCAGACGGTCAGACCCTACGAATCTTTGGAGAAACCCCTTCGAAAGGACTCAAATTAATGTCCTGTCTTCAAGCCCGAAAATATCTCCGCAAGAACTATGTCGCATTCCTAACTCACGTCGTCAAGAAGGGAAACAAGGAGAAGAAACTCGAAGATATACCAGTAGTGAAAGAATTCCCACAAGTTTTTCCCGATGACATCTCAGGACTCCCTCCTGTGAGAGAAGTCGAATTCCGTATCGATCTTGTACCTGGCGCTACACCAGTCGCAAAGTCTCCTTATAGGTTAGCCCCATCCGAAATGCAAGAGTTGACTGACAAAGGATTCATACGTCCTAGCTCCTCGCCTTGGGGTGCACCTGTTCTTTTTGTGAAGAAGAAAGATGGGACGTTTCGCATGTGTATCGACTACAGAGAGTTCAACAAGTTAACGGTTAAGAATCGCTACCCACTACCTCGCATCGATGACCTCCTAGATCAACTTCAAGGCGCCACCTGCTTTTCAAAAATCGACTTTCGCTCTGGTTATCATCAACTCAGAGTACATGAAGAAGACGTCCCAAAGACCGCCTTCCGGACTCGTTATGGTCATTACAAATTTATGGTCATGCCATTTGGTTTAACCAACGCCCCAGCTGTCTTCATGGATCTAATGAATAGGGTATGCAAACCCTACCTCGACCGTTTTGTCATAGTCTTCATCGACGACATCCTCATCTACTCAAAGTCTAAATCCGATCATGAACGACACCTTAGGCTCATCCTTACACTCTTAAAGACTGAAAAGCTCTACGCTAAGTTCTCCAAATGCGAATTCTGGTTAAGAGAAGTACAATTCCTTGGACTCGTCGTCAATGAAAAGGGAATACATGTCGACCCTTCAAAGATCAAGGCAGTACAGGAATGGCAAGCTCCACGTACCTCTACCGAAGTAAGATCATTTCTTGGTTTGGCTGGTTACTATCGCCGCTTCATTGCCAATTTCTCCCGTATTGCTGTATCACTCACGGCTTTGACTCATAAAGGAAAACCCTTCATATGGGGACCTAAACAAGAAGAAGCCTTCCAAACCCTTAAGCAAAAGCTTTGTGACGCACCTATCCTCACACTTCCTGAGGGTTGCGATGACTTTGTAGTATATTGTGACGCATCAAGGCAAGGACTAGGTTGTGTATTAATGCAAAGGGGAAAAGTGATAGCCTATGCTTCTAAGCAACTCAAGGTTCATGAAAAGAATTACACCACCCACGACCTGGAACTTGGAGCCGTTGTGTTCGCTCTCAAGATATGGAGACATTACCTCTACAGTACCAAGTGTGAAATATGCACTGACCACAAAAGTCTCCAACATATCTTCAACCAAAAGGAGTTGAATATGAGGCAACGAAGATGGGTCGAACTTCTTAACGACTACGACTGTGAAATTCGGTATCATCCTGGCAAGGCAAACGTGGGGGCCGATGCGCTCAGCCGAAAAGGTTATGCGAACTCCATTCGTCTTCTATGTTCGCAAATCATAACCGACATCAGAGATCGAATCCGAGAAGCTCAACATGTTTCTGTAACAGAAAACGACGTACGCGATGAGCTGTCATGTGGAGCGGAACTCAAAATCGAAACCAAATCCGACGGTATTCTATACTATTTAAACCGCATATGGATTCCCGATCGCGATAACCTTCGTGATTTCCTTATGAATGAGGTGCACAAAACACGATACTCTGTACACCCAGGAGCCGACAACATGTATCAAGACCTACGATACACCTACTGGTGGCCGGGCATGAAAAAGGATATCGCTGTTTTTGTTTCCAAGTGCCTTACCTGTTCTAAAGTAAAAGCTGAACATCAGAGACCTTCAGGACTCCTAACCCAAACTGAAATACATGTATGGAAGTGGGAAAACATAACCATGGACTTCATTACCGGGTTACCTCGCACCTCCAGTGGGTATGACACCATATGGGTAAGCATTGATCGTCTTACAAAATCAGCTCACTTCATTCCGATTCGCGAGGACTTCAAGAACGAGAAGTTAGCACGTATCTACATCAGCGAGATCGTAAGCCGTCATGGTGTACCTTTAAGCATCATTTCAGACCGTGATGGTCGTTTCACTTCACGAACATGGCAAGCCGTACAAGCCGCCTTGGGTACACGATTAGACCTCAGTACCGCTTTTCATCCTCAAACTGATGGACAATCTGAACGCACCATCCAAACTCTTGAAGACATGCTTCGCGCATGTGTCATAGACTTCAAGGGAAATTGGGAATCTCATCTACCATTAGTTGAATTTTCGTACAACAATAGTTATCACTCAAGTATCGACATGGCTCCTTTCGAAGCTTTATATGGTCGTAAGTGCCGATCTCCAGTATGTTGGCACGAAATTGGGGAATCTCAAATCACCGGTCCAGAATTAATTCAAGAAACAACAGACAAGATCCATCAAATTCGAAACAATCTTCTAGCGGCACAAAGTCGTCAAAAGAGTTATGCAGACAAACGACGAAAGCCCTTGGAGTTTAACATTGGTGATCAAGTACTTTTAAAAGTATCACCGTGGAAGGGAGTGGTTCGTTTTGGCCAGAAGGCAAGCTAGCACCACGCTATGTAGGACCTTTCAAGATACTCGAAAGAGTAGGACCTGTAGCATACAAGCTTGACCTACCATAAGAACTCAACAGAATTCATCCCACATTCTACGTATCAAACTTAAAGAAGTGCCTCGCCGATGAAAACCTCCATATTCCCCTAGAAGATATTCAGATAGATGAATCTATGCACTTCATTGAAAGACCAGTAGAGATCATGGACTTCGGAGAAAAACGTTTAAGACGGAGTCGTATTCCAATTGTTAGGGTACGCTGGGATTCGAAACGAGGACCTGAGTTTACTTGGGAACGTGAAGACTCAATGCGCGAAAGTACCCGCATCTTTTTCCTGTTACCACTACTACTTAAATTTCGGGACGAAATTTCTAAAAATAGGGGATACTGTAACATCCGTCGAAAAACGGGTTTCCAAAACCCGCTTCGTTTATTAATCGAATAGTCAGTTATAATTTTCGTTGCGTATATAATGTCAATTTTAATTTTAATCAATACATAATTAATAAACATTGTTAGAATTTTAAACCATAGTTAAAAAATAATAAAAATAAGTCAATAAAAATTAAATGAGGCTGCCGGGTTTCAAACCGGGTCAGCTGCTACAACAAACACCCAGCATACCACTCCGCCACTTGACTTCTTTGTTATTATATTGAAACAAATAATACTTAAATTAAATCTCGAATTCAAAACCGGACTTCAGCGCGGCAGAACTCGCAATCACCGGAAAATCCGGCAATCCGCGAGTTTAGCCATTTTCCTTTTGACTATAACGTTATAACCGACTTCGACATCGGTTATAACCGACGTTCATCAATCAGCTGCGGTCGTAACCGCCGGAGAAACCTTGACCACGAATTAAGACCAAATTCGGACTTAATACGTTCTGTTTCTTCCCTATAAATACCCACCCAAACCTCTGGTAATCTCTTCGCTCAAAATCGCACAAACTCTCGAAGCTTTAGCACTCGCCCGAGAAATTTTACAGTCGCCGGACTTTCACCGGAAAACCGGGACTTACTTCAAATCGGTAAAATTCTCGATTCTTTCGTTTTCAATCCATTATTAGACAAGTACTAACATAAATCGTTCAACCAGAATCCGTCTCAGACAACGTTGCCGGGAATTCCTACACTCGCCGGAAAATCACTGAAAATTCTGAAGTTTCGCTGTGAATCGGTACAATCATCTAAACCCCCTGATATCCTTTGTTTAGTACCTTAATTGCACAACTCATTGATCAAAACCGTTGATTGATTCACTCAGACGGAGATCACCAATCAGAGCCGACGCCCCTTGCCGGAAATCTGAATTAAACGCACTGTTTTGGTGCATTATGTTCTTTAATCTCGTTAACTATTACATTTCAACTAATTATAAGTTTTGATAATCGAGTTAAACAAAACAGTCGGAACTCTCTGATCTGGGTGTTTGTAAACGAAGAAGACGAAGTCAGGAATAAGTATAAGTATAATTAAAATCACATAATCAAACGGGTTAGACACACAGTCCAGTGGTGACTGTGTGCGCAAACAAAACACACGTCACGAGTTCGAATCGCACAACGTACCGACTTTCAGAAATAAAACCAATATTTTTAGAACATAATCAGAACATGTCACAGTATGTTTATAAGAGTATTATAATCTGTGAATTAATCAGATTAGACACACAGCCCAACTAGTTGGGCTGTGCGCATACGAACCGAAGGACCCGAGTTCGACTCCGGGTCCCTGCAACCGGTTCGGCTATATAAATCCTTTTTAATAAAAACCAAATAAATTAAACTTAATTAGTATATAAATATAATTAAAACAGAGAATATTTCGGGTTAGACACGTAGCTCAGTTGGTAGAGCTGCGTGCACGCGTACGAGAGGTCCCGGGTTCGAACCTCACTCAGCGCACAATTAACCACGGTCCGACCGGTCAACGGTCAAAAAGTCAAAAAAATTTATTTCTTTTTATTTATTTATTTAATTTAAAATCAATTAAAAATACTTAAAAATAATATTTTTAGAGTTAGAAAATGTCCTTAAACTCACAAAAATAAATCTAAAAATCCATTTATTTACCGAACTATTTCGTTATTATTTTTAGGTTAGTTTTCCTCGTCGATCAAATCCCAAAAACTCGTGCGCATCCAACGTCATCAAAAGAACGCACCCAATGTGAGTGAATCTCTATAAATTCCCCGTTTTGATCACATTTTGGGGTGTATCATGTGTCGTTTAATTCCTTATTATATTTAAACGCTTGTGCATCTATCATATCCGTGATCAAATGTGTATGTATCAATTGTTGTGTGAATTATGTTAGATTGAAGTTATCATTTTCAGTACATGCATTTCATTAGGCCCATCAGCTCCCCGTGGGATGCGGGTTGAGTATCAGGTGCCTCATTCGATCGGCTCCGTTTGATTGAGCCTTGATCTCAAATACATCATCGTTTATGTCATTTACCCATCCAATGTGGTTTGTGTATTGTTTGTTTATATATGTTTGCTCACATGTGATTATTGCACAAATTTTCAATATTAAATACAACAAGCAATTAATAACAATGTTTTATCAAGGTTCACTCGCCAACTTTTGTTGACCCAAAATATCCCCCGTTTTACACATGATACAGGTGATCCAGTTGAGACAAGAAACACATAGGAAGGCTTAGAAGAATAATTCAGTTTAAGCTTTGGATTGTATTACTTAGTTTCATTTTTCCTTGTATTTGTATTGATTTGATTTGACTATTTAAGTTGTAATTTGAATTTAATAAATATGAAACATTTTAGTAAACATCATGAGCTTTGGTGACAACCCAATTATGCCCCGACTCTTATTCCGCTGTGGGTCGGGGTGTGACATGCTCCTCGTCCGCCTACAGACGATGACGATGAGAAGGAGGAGGTTGAAGGCAAGGTCTCTGTGATGAAGAGGCTGGTGGACGCCAACCCCGTTGGATTAGGGAGACGGTCCAGGCAGATATTCGATGAGGCCTGGCGCAAGTTCTCGGAATTGGGTCAGATCTCTAGGACCACCCGCACCAACGACGAGAGTAGCCTTCTTATTCAGGAGGGCGGCCCCATGTGCGAGTTTGCAATCCCTGGGGCTCAGAACACTACTGTTCTCGTCATCGGCGCTTCCAGCCGTGTTGGTCGTATTGTTGTCCGCAAGCTCATGCTCAGGGGTTATTCGGTCAAAGTAAACATAATCCATCCCCTTTTCGTTTCTGACCATTCTATTATGTCTTTATAATCAATTGGCAATTTTTCTTCCCAATTTGCATCTGAATCTGAATCTGATATGTGTTGCTTCTCATCTGTATTTTCCACCTGTAGAACAAGATAACCATATTAGACTTTGAATTCATCACTAATATGGGTTTTCTTACATTGAAAATAACTATTGTTATCATGGCAGCTGGACATTAGAAGACATGTAAAAGATATTAATTAATTATTGATGTACATGAGTAATCAAACTTTAATTTGTAAACGTACGTTCTCCAATGGCTGAAATTCAATGCCTTCACTTCTATGTTAGCTTTTGTATAGAAGCACTCAAACAAAATCGGAAGATCAACTGTTCTGTGGTCAGTAGTAAGATGATACAATTCACATGCCCACCATCCATCTTCTCTTGTAAGCAAGGTATGAAATTAAACTCTCTGTCTCCCCTTGTAATCTGTATTTGAGGGATATACAAACTACGGCTGCCGGAGGTCGATACTACCATCATTGTTGCTTAAAACGGAAAATAGATGTCGGAATCGTGTTCCTAGGCCTCGGTTTAGGGGGTATGCCGAAGCACCATCTGAAAATCGTGTTCCACCCCCTGTTTTAAGTTTAGGAAAATAGGGAGATTAATTACCTGAAACAGTGAATGAGAGGAGAAGGTAGGAGACGGCGGTGGAGGCGGTGGTGGAGGTGGGAGACGATGGTCTTGTGGTTTTAGAGAGAGAAAAGGAAAGTGAGAGAGATCAGGGTGAAGAAGAAGAAGGTGTTTATTTATTTATTTATTTTTTTTAATAGTAAGGGTAGTGTGGTAATTTTACATAAACTTAACTGAGAAAGTTAACATGGGTTAGTCATAAGGACCACCCGAGTGCAAAAATTGCAACCACTGGGACCAAGTGTGTAATTAATGAACCATTGTGACCAAATCTGCAATTTTGGCAAACCACATGAACCAACCAAGCATTTAACTCCATATATTAACTTGATAAATACTTTTGAGGCAATAATTTTCTTACTAATTTAAATTTTATAATCAATTTACAACCGGCACATGTTGTGACGCGCTAAACCGAAAAATAAAATAAAAAGTTAATGTAAAACTATTTACAATCCGCATACGTTGTGAAGCGCTAAACCAAAATAATAAAAGAAGTAATGTAACGTCGTTCTATACGTAGTAACTTAAAAGTTGATTCTTGATTTTGTATTTAAATCAGGCACTATCGACTAAGGGTGAAAAGGGCCTATTATGCTAAGAAGGAATGAGGCCAACCATATGTATCGTGAAACAACTTTTGGCTTTGATTGGTTTGCTAAGACCATTTTATGTAAGTTTTCTTAATTACACATTTATATGATAAACTCATTAAAAAATAACAATGATAATAAATAATAATATGTCAGCCTACACGTGCTTTTGGGGACTTAACCTTAGGTTGAATGGTGTCGAACACAGGGAAGGAAGGGTCAGGAAAGACCGATGAAGCTCGGCCCCGTCTAAGAACACCTCCCCTTGGACCCGGCTTCTTTTTTCTACCCGGGCAAATAGGGAGTTGTCACCTTCGGTGAAATGAGGTGAGGGTATTTGTTTTTTTTTAACTAGGGCATGTGTGTATGTATTATGTGTGTGTTTTTTTTGTTTTTGCAAGTATAATGAAGAAGAAGAAGGGTGTGTATATTTGTTTTTTTTTATGTATTTGATTTTTACTCCTTATTTCTTATATTTTCACCCCTTATAACTTAATTTATTATATTTTTACCCATTATAACTTGATTTATTATACTTTTTTACCCTTATAACTTGGTTTTAATTTTAAATAAGCCTTAAAGAGTTTTTCTATATTTTTAAAACTATCTTAAACAGTAAAACTAAAATATATTGAATTTTGATTTACTTTTTTGTGTAAATATCTTTTATTTTAATTTTTATTAAAACATTCAATATATAAATTGTTTTAAAGTTTAAAACTAAATTAAAATAAAGATTTTGAGAAATCTAGAGAAAATCTGTAAACTGGAAAAAAAATTGATGTGACACTGACGTGCCACATGGATAACGGGGAAATTTAGGATGACACCCTCAACCTTAGGTCACTCGGTGTGGGAGCCGTCCCAGCCACGTCGACGGCGACGCCCCCCCCCCCCCCAACACCAATGCCGGTTGGCCCGGCGTCGTCCTGACAGTCCTCCCGGGGACGTGTGAGACGGGACGAGATTTAATACATTTTAAATATATAGCCGTTTAACAACGCTAGATTTTATAAAAAAAATTTAATTAATAATTTTACCTATAAATACCCCAATACCATCCCATATTTTTACACACTTTCTTCAACTCTCTCTCAAATTTATAAAACCATTCCCATCTTTTTATAACTCTCCAACTTTTTTTAAAATCTTCAACTTTCGTCATGGATCCATACAACCCAAGCAACCCGAACCCAAATCCATACAACCCGAGCAACGAACCCGAATAACCCGAACCCAAACCCAAACCAAAATATTTTCTCCGTACCCGGCTGCTATCCTAGTATGGAGCCGAGTTGGTCATCGTCACAATTTTCTTTCAACGCTTTTTTGGGTTTTCAACAAAGCCCGAACGCGTTTCGCAAATGAGCCAAGTGCAACAAATGCAGTCGGTTCAACAAATGATGATGCGAAACCCTTACACTTCTCAACCACAACCCGAAGAGGACGTTGAAGAATTTGTTCCTGAGACCAACCTCAAACGTCCAAACGAAAAAAAGGTAAACAACATATGGTTGAGAAAGAACAGCCTTCGAGAGTGAAGGCGAAACTTTGGACGAAGACGGAGGAGGAGGCGTTAGCCAAGGCGTGGGTTAGCACTTCCAAAAGCCCATTATTGGTACATAACTAAACTTTTATAAAATATACCAAAAATTAATACAATAAACTTTTTTTTAATATAACTTTTGCTACAATTTAAAAATATAGGTAACAACCAAACCGGCGACGGGTTTTGGAAGGAAGTACTGTCGAAGTTTCTTGCGATAATGGAACAAGGTCATTATCCGCATCGATTCCGTATCTTCCAAGTGGAGGAAGATGCATCGGTCGTGAACCGGTTTTCGGCGATTTACAATAACTTGTATACTGGTCCCCGTAGTGGGATGAGCGATGAAGACGTGTTTAAAGAGGCGATGCGTCGATACGAAGATACGCATGCAACCGCTTTCCCCCACATACGTGCTTGGGAAATATTGCGACCAGCAATGGCGCCGATAGTCAACGGCGAAATGAGAAGAGTTAAGCGTCGAGCGACGCCCGTTGTCAAATAAATATAAACGACGAGCCCGAATTCGATGATGAAGAGTTTGTGGTTAGAGAGGAGGAGCGTACCCCGGTCAAGGACAAATCAAAAAGGGCGGTAGTGGGAAAAAAACATGTCGCGCAGGGGCCAGTTCCAATTAAAAAATGGACGACCTTATGAATCAGTTCAGAGTGTTCACCGAGGTCACGGCTCAAAAGGTGAAAGCGAAGAACGGAGGTCGAGTTTAAAGAGTGGGAGATCATGAAGCCAATATAAACGCGTATCCTGAAGAAGATCGGCCGGTTTTGCGAAAAATGAAAGAAAAAATCGCAAAAAATGGAGTTCGTAGGTTTTTTTGGTTTTGTTTATTATTTTTTTCAGTAATGTTTTTATTTTTTACTTTTTTTTAGGTTATGTAATGTGTGTTTTTTAATATAAAATGATTTTATTTATATAAGTAAATGTTAAAAAACTAGTTTAATTAATAAAGAAAAATAAAAAAACTCTCTGACGCGTTTGCTGACGTGGCGGGTCGTCACCCATTTCCAAGCTTCCACCTCTGCAGGGGCATCCTCCAAGCTCTCTGACGCGTTTGCTGACGTGGGGTCGTCCTGGAGAGAGGTCCGTCACCCACATCGAGTAGGCTTAGATCATTGCCATACCGCTCTATGACCTCTTTCTCTGACACACAAAACGATCAACACCAAATCATCAAAAGAAAAGAGGTAGCAAGAAGCCCAAATTTTAAGAAGGATGAGATTTTTGTGGAGTCAAGTAGAAATCTTGAAATCTCAAGACCAGAGATGGCAGCATGCACCCAGCATCACCGCAACAGATCTGCCGCTCACAGCCACCACTTTCAGATCAGTAGCTCACAGCGGACCGGCGGCTCAATCAAATACATTTAAACATTTGGATCTTCTAAAAGAGATTGTGAAGGAACCGGTCAAGGTCCGGTAAAACTCTGGCAACCTCCAGAGAGGCTCAGACAAAGCTTCATCAACGTGCATGTTCTCTTTTTAAGCTGATTGTCACACCCCGACCTGCAGCGGAAAAGGTGATCGGGGCATGATTGGGTTATCATCAAAGCTCATGACATTTATTTTAACGTTACATATTCATTAATACAATTTAATGGGAAATTACAATCAATATTACATCATGTCCTAAACATCAATCTAGGCTTCATTATTTTCTTCTAAGGCATTTCCTATGTTTTCCTTGCTTCATCCTGTTCACCTGTATCATGTGTAAAAATGGTTTTTGGATCAACAAAAAGTTGGCGAGTGAATCCTATGGAAAACATTTGAGCAAGTTTATTTAATTGATAATAAAATAAAGTGCACAACCACACATGAGTAAAAATAGATGTAAACTTATGCACCAATCATTTAATATTAAATAATTCACACATGAACAATAATGAATCGTTTTGAGGCACGCGTTGCTCAACTCGTCTCTCACGAGGAACTGATGGGCCTAATGAATGATTTGCATAAACTTGACAATATAAAATATATAACTACAAACAACATAAACTAAATAATACACACACGAACAATAATGGATTTGTTTTGAGGCGCGCGTTACTCAACTCGTCTCTCACGAGGAACTGATGGGCCTAATGAATGAATTGCTATAAATTGACAAAATGAAATACATAACTACAAGCAATATATACAATCTAAGTTTAGATCACAATATGGTATGGCACAAGTTTAAATAAACGAGTTAATTTTGTGACACATGACACACCCCAAAACGTGTAATTAAAAAGGGGAGTTGTAAGATTCACTCACATTGGGTGCGTTCGGTTGATGATGTTGAATGCGCACGAAGTTGGTTTTAACCACGAGTGAAACTAACCTAGATAATGGCATAATGGTTCGGTAAGTAAACGGATTTTATTAATCCATTTTAGTAAGATTGTTGGGTGTATTTTTGTGAGTTTAAGGCTATTTTCTAACCTTAAAAATATTATTTTTAAGTATTTTTAATTGATTTTTAAATAAAAATAAATAAATAAAAATACAAAAAAATGTTGACTTTTTGACCGTTGACCGTTGACCATTGACTTTGACTGTTGACCGGTTTAATTGTGTGTAAGTATGCGCCGGGCAGGACTCGAACCCGAGACCTCCCGTACGCGTGCACGCAGCTCTACCAACTGCGCTACGTGTCTAACCCGAAATATTTCTGTTTTTAATTATATTTATATACTAATTGAATTAAACAGAAAATCATTTATTTTTAAAAACGATTTTAATGCATCGAACCGGTGTTCTCCACAGGTCTCGAACCCGGGACCTGTGGGTTGAGTTAACACACAGTTCACCGCTGGACTGTGTGTCTAACTTGTTAAATAATCTGATTTTTATTATACTTATATACAAACTAAATATATTCATTTCTGTCTTAAATAAAAAGTTTGATAATTGTCCGGACCGGTGCGGTACCCCGGACTCGAACTCGTGACGTGTGATTAAACATTCACACAGTCCACCACTGGACTGTGTGTCTATCTTGGTTATTATTCTGGTTTTTATTAAACTTAACATATATAAGCAGTGAATCCGGTTCAGTAAAAAAAAGAACATTTTTATTAAGGCGAGTGTGCGTGGGACATGTATCGAACTTGAGACGTTTGCGTGTTTTATTTGCACACAGTCCACCGCTGGACTGTGTGTCTAACCCGAGTTATATCTTGATTTAAATTAAACTTATAGACAACGGAAACTTCGTCTTCTTCGTTAGACTAAACCAGAATCGGAGTCCGACTGGTTCGTCGATTTAATCATGTTCTTTTAGTGTTTTGAGGTTAATTACAGGTGAGATAATAAAAAGAATGAAAAATTAAGCGTAAGGTATACCGAACTGAACTCCTCTGTTTCTCCGACGAAACTCCGGTGACAGCAGATTATTCCGGCGACGTGTGTCCTGCGGCAGAGAGTCTTCAGGGAGCTTGAGGTGAGTGTAGGTGGCTTCGGTATAAGTTCTGGGTGTTCAGTAAGGCTCAGAAGTGAAAGGCTCGGTTTTCCGGCGATTTGCAGGTATTTTCCGGCGAGTGAATTTTCGTCGAGAAAGGGTGCGGTTTTGAGCGAAAAGGCTACCAGTGGTTTGTGGGTGAATTTATAGGGAGGAATCGAGATGTATAGAGTCGGATTTCAGACTTGATTCAAAGTCATTACGTTTTCCGGCGGTTATGACTTGCGTCGCGGGTTCAGACGTCGGTTATAACCGATGTCATAGTTAAAGTTTACGTTAAAACTGAAGAAACCGTCAAATCTTGGCGAGATAGTCGGGATTTCCGACGACTGCAAATAGGCGCGTCGGTTTTGAAATTGAGATTCATTTTATGTATTAATTGTTTCCAATATTTAACAAAAACATAAGTGGCAGAGTGGTTGAATGGTTAAGTGTTAAGGCTTTGTTTGAATCGCTGGCTGACCCGGGTTCGAAACCCGGCAGCAGCATTTTATTTTTATTTTCTTATTTTCGATACTTTTTCAAATATAAATTATATTTTCCAATATACTTATTAATTATGTATCGTTTAAAATTAATTTGGGCATTAAATATGGAACGAAATTTTTAACTGATTGTTCGGTTAATAAACGGAGCGGGTTTGGTAAATCCGTTTTTTGACGGATGTTACACTGATAGTCTTCGACTTTGGCTATTCCAGCAATCCGCTACGAGACAGGGTGTAACAATCGTTTCCTTGGCAGGTTTCGTACGAGCAGCCGGCACCATTCCTCTCTCTCTCTTTGAAAATGCCAACTGAAAAATTAGAAAGAAAAATGTTAATTCAAAATATATACACAGATATAGGTTGACATGAGTCTAGGAGATTGAGACACGTAGCTTGTTGGGTTTATACGTGGACCAACATGTGTAGCGAGTTCAGCGTCCATCAATGTGTGTGTGGGAACGGTCCATATTTACCAATGTGGTTCAGCAACCAAAACCATATGACACTGTTCATTTGCTTTGGTTTTTAAGATATCGGATAATAAAACAACATCCGAGTGGAAACAAGATATCTTATTGGGGGATAGAGAATTAGAGACCTCGAGGTTGCAGCTTCATTTGAAACCAACCATGCCAAAAGAGTGTCAGCATGTTCTTTAAAAACTCTTTTAGCCTAGAGCGAATTGAATGACCCGTCCTCTTGCAAGATTTATGCTTCTTAGTAACCAGCAAAGATGATCAACAGAAGTTCGTTTATAAATCTAATGTATGACTTGAAGAGATATATGTATTGCGACATAGCCTATGTGTAAGCTAGAAAGAAAAAAACCACGTATGTAGGGGATATTTGGTTTTATGACAGTTACATAACGACCTATTTTTTAATTAATTTCTGTTCCAAAATCACAAGTAAAGATATTAAATTTTTAACCCATTGTGCAATGATATTTTGGTTTTCTTTATATATATATATATATTTATAAATTGGTACCAAGGATTTTAAATTTCTAACCGTTCCACGTTGACATTATTGTTGATTATTTCTTATTTACAAATCAGTACTATGGATTTTGAATCTGTTACACAATTCATTGAAAAAAAACTCTTGTTTTGTCAATAATGATTAATATACGTAGTAGCAGTAATTTAGGAAACTAAAACTTTGTAATGTATGTGACAGGGTGTAGAAGTATATGTCTTTGAATGGAAGGGGTGGTCATCATACTCCATTACCTATCACCCATCACACTATCCGATATAATCACTATTTGGCATCTCATTCTATCACATTTTACTCGTCACACTTGCAATGGTTATCACATTAAAAAATGAATATCATACCCAATCACAATTTAACACCTCCATACCAAAATCAAACCCACACACACCATACACCATCACAACCGTGATACCCATCACCCCCAACCTCCCCATCATGCGTGATACACCTTTTACCATAGCGTATCACGCCATCATACTCCGTCACACCATTCCATAAGGTACATATCCAGTCCACCCTTACATTAATCCACTTGGTTGGCATTGCCACTTTTCTTTTGTGATTACTTTTTACTTTTTTTAATCATTTCATAAAGTATACATTCTTAAAACGGTTGTGTATTTTCTTTATAAAAATGAAATATATAACCTAAATTAGTACTAATCTAGAAGAACGCTGATGTTCTCTTTCATTATTTGGTTTCCGGTTGGGACCGCAATTCGAGAAAGGAGATTTGTTACTACTTACTAGTGTGTGAAGGTTGCATTTGAATTTTCAGCAACTGGATTGAATGAGTCAAGCTAAATCGGTATCTAGTAAATAATTGAAATCAGAAATCACACAAATCTAGCTAAGCACCCAAGCATATATTATTCAAGAAATCCGAATCTAAAACTGGAATTACAATCTCTAATACACAAAGCATGGTATATATTATTTAACTTATCACATTAGACTAGAACAAGGATTGCAAATTAAATAAAAAAAATTGGACATGATAAATATCACTAACATACATTTAATTGTTTATAATTATCTAATTATCCGCTCCTTATTTCCTTAACTTGAACCTTGTAGCCATTAACTTGAGCCTTGTACGCCTAGCCAAATCCGAAATCCCCAACAGCCAACAAAGTAATGGAGTTGCCACAACCTCAATCAGATGAGCAGCCATGGAAACCCAACACACCAAAATGGCGTCATCACTTTCTTAAAGACCTCACTAGTCGCGCACGAATGAGTTGTCCAATTACAAGATTCTTGCTTCTTGGTTTTATTCGGAGCAAAATGGTAGAACTCAAAATAGAGATAACCGATTTTCATGACTTGCAAATTCAACTAAAGCAAAAGATAAAGATAGATGATGATAAACAACATAGTTATGAAATCAAGACAGGAAGAGATATATGAATGAGCGAGGAAAATCACTTATATAGATGATTTTTGGATTTATGACCGTTAGACAACGGTCATTTTTGTTGATTATATTCGATTCGCGTATCATAGTAAAGATTTTGAAATTCAAACCGTTACACAACAGGCATTTCTTTGAGGTGCTGTTCTTTGAATTTTAAACGGTTACAAGTTTTTGTACATGCATTTGTTTTTAAGGCTAATATGTGTGGAGGAACCCCATCACTTGGGGATGGACCTTCATGTAGGTGGCCACGTCATCGGGCAGTCATCACCCCACCCAAGTGATGGCCTAGGGTGTGGGTGATGAGCCTCCCTTTTTATTAATTTTATTTTTTGTTAAATAAGATTCAATATATATAAATAAAATAAATTAAATACTAAAATTAATAATATAGAATACATTACATTAAAAAAATAAAGGCTAAACTTTAATAAAAAAAATACTAGTCATCATTGGGATCGTTGTGTGCGTCATCATCCGGTTTGTTGTGTGCAAGTACCAAATGTATCCCACCAAGTCCGCTTTAAGGTTTTCATGTATATACTTGTTCTGTAATGAGAACGCGTTTAATTATTTTTTTTCATTGATACGAACGTTCTTACCCTTTATTACATTTTCGTATAATCACCATTTTTACATTTAGCTTTCCTAATTAAATTAAATTATATTATACGAAAAGATTATTTAAATTAATGAAAAAAATATTTCAAGTCTAAAAATAAATATTTTATAAATTTAAAGTTACAAAAATTAAGCAAACAGTAAAATTTCAAAAGTTCAAAAAACTAGACATTATACAAATAAAAAGACAATAAAACATAATATAAACTAGTGGCTTCACTCGCGTTTCACAGCGGAGGCGCATCGATTTCTAACAAAATTTAAATGGAAACGTCGATGCAATGGTAGAAATAACGGTGTGTTATGTCATCCGAAAACAAAAACGAATGTCAGTACTGGTTCTAATATACCCAACACTTGAACTGATGTTATTTGATAGGTATTAGTTCGGTTTATCACGAAACCTCTACAATACGAGTACTTGGTATAATTTACAATACCATTTTATATTTCAAATACATCGTGAAATTAATAAATTTAATACTAAACAAACATGTGGCATATTATATTAAATTCATAAATACTTCGCAATTATTTTCTTACTAATTTCAATTTTATAATAAATTTATAACTCACACATGTGACGCGTTAAATAAAAAAATTAAAAAAAGGTAATGTAACATCGTTCTATCCGTGCCATTTAACTTAAAGTTGATTCTTGATTTTGTTTTTGAATCAGGCACCATCGACGATGTCTTCTTTAAGATATTTTTTATAACGGTAAGAATCTATAATATGTTGTGAGAGATATCACACCCTTATAAATAGAGAGTCCTAATCCTACTCTGATTAAACTATGTTGTCTTAACTGAGTTCACGCTGGTATCAGATGTAAGACCCTTTCTTATAATATTGAAATTTTATTAAATATTTCACATTAAAAACGGTAAATGCAATTACACGTCACTTCAAATATTTGAGTTTAAAACTTTATTTATGTTAAACATTTTGACGTGTCCTTATTATTTTGTTTCGTAATATTGAAACCAAATGCAGAAGCTTGATCTTTGATTGTATTCGGTTCTTCATCGGCCTTGATTGTCATCCGGAAGTGCTTACGATTACCCTGAACTGGAAATTTGCTAAATATTAGGTTTATAGCAAATTACCGAAAAATACAACTTAACGAACTAGTCAAATAAATCAAAACAAAATTTTAAAATTTTAAGGTGTCGTCGGCGACGGCACCTTGCCGCGTCGGCGACGTCCCTTGACAACTAGCATCGGAGCTTTACTACCGTAGACAGTAGTTTAATGTGTCTGGTCAATGATGTTGCGTCGGCGACGGCCAACTGTACCGTCGGCGACGGTACCTTCTGCAGCTGATTTGCTGCAGATTTGATTAATGACCGTTCGACCCGTTTCAAGTCCCGAATATTTAAATCATGACTCGGGACTTACGGTGACATGCCCGTAAAATATTATTTCCTATTTTCATTCATCAGTTTTCCACCGTAGGCTACGGCTGGCCGCCGTAGCTTAAAGTGATCTATAGCAAAAATTTACGTCTTGCCGTTTTAATTACGAAAACTTTATTCTTTATTTAATCCGTTTGACTCATGTGAAATCTATCACTTCTGAACAATCAAACTTATCCTTTATCTAATTCGTTTGACTTGTTCCTGTGAAATCCATCACTTTTGAACAGTCAAACTTTATTCTTTATCTAATCCGTTTGACTCGTTCGTGTGAATTCCATCACTTCTGAGCAATCAAACTTTATCTTTTATCTGACCATCCTTGATGGCTTCACGGATCATGAATGATGATTATCATCATCATTTCTTTCTTTTCTCTTTTCATCTTTTCTACGATCATAGTCACCGACTTTGATCGTTTTCCGTATGGGCACTACCTCCATTTCTATGACCTCGCGGGTCATTTATACTTTGGTTTTACGTGTCCTTTTGTCAACCTTGGCTCTTTCGTCCATAATGACTTATTCCACGAATTTCCTTGGGTCATTTATATCTATGTGCGCCGTATATCGTTTTATGGTTCTCATGAAAACCAATTATACAAGTACGCCTGTAAGTTTTCTTGACCCCAAGAATCTTTTAACTCTTCTCATTCACCTCGTTTTTACCACATCGGATGCATATGTGTTTATTATAACAAGTCCATGGTATCATGTGTTTATCACTTACCTGGCTAGAGTAAGCAATCAACACATGGTACACATAACCTTATTACAACTAACACATTACTTCCCATGTAAGTAAATCCTCGGTTCATGTCCATATTTCTAATTATTTGGTAAAACTTTGTTTAATTGTTGTTTAACAATTATTAGTTTTTACCCTTCTCATCTCAAATTATATAAATGTTTTCCCTTTTAATAAGACTTTTATGTAACCACATTTATCTATGTGATCTTTACTTTTCCTCAATAAAATCTTATTGAAAATTTCTACTTGGATGGTTGATCCCATTCAAGTTTATAAATCTGAATCCTTTTTATTGTTTTGTTATTCACAATTATGAATAACGCATAATTCCCACCCATTTTCCCTTAGAAACTTTATTCTGGATGGGTGTCCCATTCGGATTTTCCAATCCTTAAATTTTGTATGCAAGCGTTATTCGTTGCTCATCTATTTGCATACTACTATTCGTGCAATAATTTAAAATGTGCACCTGGGTGATATTTGCCCTCATGGGCTTTCATTGTCTTTCACCTTTATTCCGTATCCATATTTGATTTAGGTCCTTAGTGAGCATGTCCTACTTGTCATACTTCAAACCATTTCTTCATCATATCGGTACGTGTTAACACACGTAATTTATTAACTATACCAATCTTTTACCAATTTAATTGGGTTAACTTGCCTTTGCACGATAACGTTATGTGTTATCTACAACACTTTAACATGCTAGACCCTTAATAGTCATAGTAACTTACCGGATCATGCGACCAAGCCTCGAACTGAACACATTTGATTATTAACCTTAAGCTCTGATTACCAACTTGTAAGACCCTATCTTATTATATTGAAATTTTATTAAATATTTCACATTAAAAAGGGTAAATGCGATTACACGTCACTTCAAATCTTTGAGTTTATAAAAACTTTATTTATGTTAAACATTTTGACGTGTCCTTATTATTTTGTTTCGTAATATTGAAACCAAATGCGAAAGCTTGATCTTTGATTGTATTCGGTTCTTCATCGGCCTTGATTGTCATCCGGAAGTGCTTACGATTACCCTGAACTGGAAATTTGCTAAATATTAGATTTATAGCAAATTACCGAAAAATACAACTTAACGAACTAGTCAAATAAATCAAAACAAAATTTTAAAATTTTAAGGTGGCGTCGGCGACGGCACCTTGCCGCGTCGGCGACGTCCCTTGATAACTTGTGTCGGAGCTTTACTACCGTAGACAGTAGTTTAATGCGTCGGGTCAATGATGTTGCGTCGGCGATGGCCGACTGTACCGTCGGCGACGGTACCTTCTGCAGCTGATTTGCTGCAGATTTGATTAATGACCGTTCGACCCGTTTCAAGTCCCGAATATTTAAATCATGACTCGGGACTTACGGTGACATGCCCGTAAAATATTATTTCCTATCTTCATTCATCAGTTTCCCACCGTAGGCTACGGCTGGCCGCCATAGCTTAAAGTGATCTATAGCAAAAATTACGTCTTGCCGTTTTTATTACGAAAACTTTCGTAACCTATTAAATTTATATTCCTTTCTCATGAAACTTGTTTCTAAATGACTGTAAAATGTTTTCTTACATATTTAACCCGAAATCTTTGACCCGGGTACTTATTTCTTATGAATTATGCATTTATTTCGATTTATACTCAACATTTCTTATTTTGCCCTTTAACCCCATTTAAACTAAACTATACATTTACGCATCCATTTCGGTATGTATTAACACTCCATTATTACTCGTATAGTTGCCTTAGCGAAATACATCGTTTTATTCAACTAAACCTTTATATATTAATTATTTTGACCTATTTGGTTGTTTTAGCGTAATCCAACGCTTATTTCAACTAAACCTTCTATCTTATCATTTCTACACTAGGATATCTATCTAATTCCCACCACAACATTATTTGTGGTGGATTTATCATCAAAAATTTATTTTATCCAGTATCCACCCTTTAGTTCGACAGTTTACGGAAAAGACCGTTTAAAAGGCATTAAACCAAAAGGCTTATGCTTTTTCTCTTTTACGTTACCGAAATGGTCTATTATATTATAAACTCAATTTTAAACTAATAGCAGATTCGTTTACTTATTTTCATCACTCGAGGGCATTTTGGTCAACTTAGTCTCTTCTTTTACGACGAAGGACTTACCATAACATGTTTTGACCAAAATGAACATTTAACCATAATCTATGTAAAATCATTATGTTCTTAAGAACATAATGTTTACGGATTAGATTATTGGATTTACCTTACCTTAGGTAATCTATTATTCATTTATGACTCATTTAACTCTCATCGGACCTTTAAGTCCTTGTTAAGAGTTTTGACCCGTTACACGTACCTGGCTCGGCTCATATATTGATTCGTTCAAATATCATGCCCTGTTCTTTCTAAGAACACAAAAATACAACAAGCGATATTAGTCATCATTGTCAAATGGTGAAAATATCACCATTTGACCCGTTCGGTCTAAATGACCATTTGTCATTATGAGATGGCACTTATTTGCCATCTCACCTATTTAACCCATTTCGTTTTACACTGTAAGATCATATTGCTTAAAAATCGTTTCTTAATTCGCTTGACCCATTATGACTTACGCCATATGGTATCTTTTCAAAACTCCTTATTTATTTGTCATCACATGACTAATTTACTGTTTTATCCCTTTTTACCATAAATCATGGTTCAATACCATATTCACTTGTTCCAACCCGTATCTATCCGTGTTGGAACTTTGTATTTTGAAATCTCGTCCCGAATACCCAAAACGCTTACTCAACTACATAAGTAAATCTACTATTTAAAAGATGTAAGCTTTACTTACCTCGAAGTCCGATTATGCATTTTTCCGCGTATTCGATCTGTTTGACCCGCTTCTCTCCAAGCTTCCTCCTAGCTTGTCAAGCGTCAAACTACCTCTTATCATTTCGCAAGATGGTTAGATTGTCATTATTTATCAAGACCGTTCCACCTTACAGACTTTATATCAAAATCACCATTTGATCTTATTATAGGTCGGTTTGACTTTTGAAAGTCAACTACCTATTAACATACACGAATACGCAATTACGTTTAACAACTCATTTAAACAACTTATCAAATTCCCAGTAGTCATTATTCGTAAGCTACCATTTTAACTACTTTTCTCAACTAAGTTATATCAATTTCTTTCACTTAAACAAGTTCGAGCAATTGTTAACATAAGGTTAATTTAGCTTTCGATTATCAATGCTAATTTATCCCTTCATCGTACTAGGACTAAGAGTTTTTATCTTTATGTAAAAACCCATTCCACCATATTACTTAGATATTCATCCGAATACTTAATATAATCAAGTTTTATATACAACTAGCATACAACTTGATCTCAAATACTTGCTAACAGTATCTCTACATCTTTTCATCATTTTGTATAAAACTATTTCATAGCAAGTATGAATATGTACTCAAACTCATCAATTGTTCAAGTACATTTCTTATTATTACTATGCATGATGATCCTAAACATAGGTATATCATCAACTTCATTATAATATCAAAACCGACTTCAATATCTAGTTGTTAATTTCTTACAATTGATCTTACATCAACTAGTGCATAATTTCTTTATATCTAACGAAATCAAGCATATACATACACTCAATTTCATCTTTGGATCATCATCCAACAATTTAATTGCAAGTAATCTACTTGTACTAATTTACAACTTTCACCAAATCTAGGTTTTAAGATATACTTTATGATCTCCTAATCGAGATGATCAATAATTCATGTTCATGCACTGATTTGGGTCTCGAATTGATCATGGATTTAGCTTGAACTAGGCTTCCCTTGTTCTCCAGCCGTAGAACACACACACACATACACTAACTATGTGTTTTGTGTTTTAATATTTTTTTTTTTTGAGATTTTATAACATAAGTTCCCTTTTTGGCAGCCTTGGTCCCTCAAGTTTAGTTTTGATTAACAATAAGACTACAACTCATTGTTTGGTTACTTTTATGTATGTTTTTAACTAGGTTTATTTGTTCCTAGTTATTTTGTTTATGTTTAACTTTCACCGCTAACGGTCTTTTACCCATTCTTTAATATTAACGTGGATTGATTACCAAACCCGTTTTTGGGGTGTTACATCAGAGTTTGGCTAACGTTGTTCCCCGGGAAACAATACCACTCACTGCCAATGGCAGGGGCTTACGCCGCCACAAGAGAGAATCTCTCTAACGTAACGCTCGATGGACTAAAACTTGGAGTGGCTCGGGCTCGAACTATTGACCTAGGGTCTGGGATACTAGCCTTCATTACCTTTATCCACCAAATGTGACACTAATTGGAATTAAACTTGAGTTTCTAGAAGAACCTAAATCTTTTCAACCACTAGATCACAAATGATGAATTCTTTAAAATGTTAATAATCTATAGTTTGTTGAAACATTAAATATGTAGAATAATAATTATCATTTAATTTTGGACCAAGGGTGTAAAAGGGTCCATTATGCTAAGAAGGAATGAGGCCAACCACATGTATTATGAAACAAGTTTTGGCTCATTGCTTTGTTACAGACCATTTTAACCATTTTATCTATTGTTTGCTTAATTAAATATTTACATGATAAACCTATTAAAAATAATAATTTATACTACTTTATTAAGAAAATTGGGTAGACAAAAGGGTATTTTTTATGAATTTTTAAGATGGCAAAAAAAAACCCAATCTGTCCATCTATATTGGTTATCTTTCGGCCTTAAGTATTTACAATATAAAGAAAGAGATGAAGCCTTAATCTTATTGGTTATCATTTGCTCAAATTCTAGCGAGAAGTTAGAAAAAGAAAGTGGGTTTTTAGAGAGAGAAAGTAAAGATCAAGAATCAAAGTTCAAGGAATTCGTGATTTGAGGTTTGAAATATGTTTCTCCTTATACTCTAATCATCTTTGCATCGATTCGTACAAGAATCCAGGTAAGATTCATTCCATATTTTAAGTTTTATGGGCTTTTAAGGTGAAACTTGGGTTTTTTAAAGAAAAAATAAAAAAGGTGGAATTTTTATGTGTTATAAAGGTAATGGATAATAGATTATGTTGCTGGGAAGTTAAATGAATGATTTGGACTTAAAAAGTTGGGTTTTGGGAGTAAAACACGAATCTGACGTCACTGATGATGAATCTGGCGCCACTAAGGATGAATCTAGCGTCACTCTCAGTGTCGCCTAAGAATGAAAGCTGATGTCAAGTCCTAACGCAAGTTAGGTAACAGTGTGCTGATCAGCCTTTTCACTAGCATCTTTCCCTGGTAACACTGCCAAGAGCCACCTAGTGGACACCCAGACTAAGTGGCGGTGACCCCGTCACTGTTAGGCATCAGTGCTGGTGCACTACTGGTGACGATGTATTGATGTCACTATCAAGCGTCACTGCAGGTAGGAGTGTTGGTGACACTTCCAACGATGATGTATCGGCTTCACTGTCAGGCGTCACAGTCGATGGCACTGTTGGTGACATTGCCAGTGATGATGTACTGGCATTATTGCCTGCCATCACTTCCGGTGACACTCATGTGATAGTATTAGAAAGTGACAGGATTTTCATGTGTTTAATTGTTGTGCAGATTAAGTGACGTTCGGGTTACTTTAGGCGCGAAAGCACTCAGTTGTTAACAAGCTACCAAGTGAGTTCTAGTGCTCACTTTTATAGTTTTAACCTTTTATGCATGCATCCTCAAAAGATTTACAAACCAAAGTGCTTGACTATTACTATGTGTTTAATATTGATTGATGATACTTGTTTAATATCACTGATTGGTTGACAGTACATGTGTAATGATGATAGATTGATAGTTGATGCTTATTTGAAGTTTAAAATGGTATTTGGATAGTAATTTGAAGAATTGTTGGAACATATCGATGAAATGATGAAACCTGTGAGCGAGACAACGTAGTAGGTACTGGAGTCTTATACTGGTGTAAGTCCGTCTAGCAAGTCCTAGGCAGTTGATGGTATAGTTTGATTATTATAGATGTGATAGCTAGATGCTTAAAAGGTCCTTTAATAATGTTTATTGAAATGCGTGATTGATAATTAAAAGAGTTTCTTCTAAAACTTGTTGAAGCCTTAAAATAACAAACTCATGGTTTTGTTAAAAACTAGGACACACTCAGCGTAGCTGACTTTTAGCATGTATGTCTGGTAATTGATGAGCGGTGATGAAAGGAGCAACATATGGAATGAAGGCTACTCTCCTCCCGAGCTGGCATCCTACGGATTTTAAATTACTTAAAGCTCAACATTATGTTTAAAAGCTATTGATGTAATGATATTTTACATTTTCCGCTGTAATTCAAATGATTTTACCGATTAAGAACTACATTTTCAAACGCAAACCTAACTGTGGGGGGTTTAGGGTCTTACAATATTACTCGTATCCCGGCCTAATTTGACCTGTTAAGTTGGTTTCCTCTGTTTTTAAACATCCCTAACTACTACGAGAGAGTGAGGAAATGGAAGTATGAAGAAACCATAGATAAAGGTTAGGGTTTTTGACGATTATATTGTTAAAACATAACACTATTACAAACGCACCATTAACAATAAACAAAGGAAAAAGGAACGTAGCAAATCAACGGACATTTAAAATTTATTCACGGAGTGGGAGGGACGAAGAGGGGGCATTAAATGCCACGTGGTAGCCAAATCTGCAAGGGGGGAGGATGGTAAAAAGCACGTGGTGGGAGGGGGTGAAACTAACGTTTTTTATATAAAAAAAAAACAAATTAAGCAAGAACTAATCAAAACCAACCCAAAATCCACCAACCAACAAAAAATCGTTACCTCACCACACATCCCCCTCCCACGCCGGTGAAGATTACCCCACCCACAACGTCGCCCTCCACACCACAAACGGGCTGGTGTGCTCAACGTGGAGTGACTTCCACGCTGTGTGGTCTTACTGCTTTTATTTTAAAAAGTACGTCACAAACAATTTCAAATATATGGATCAAATTTGTGGCTTAGGATTTATGGAAGTATAACAGGAAACCAATCACATATATATGAGCAATAATTAATTTTTAATTGTTAATAATGATACAAAATATAAAGTTTTGGTTTATGACCAGTGTAGAACGATCTTTTTTTTAATGTTTTTGAATCAATTAGAAACCTCTAATATTCAAAACGTTACAAATGGAAATTTGACCGTTAGCTATAAATAAATTTACAAAGAGAGAAATACTCATAGAAACACAGACACGGTCTTCATTGATAAAAACTACAATAGTGGTAATTTTGGGCATGCAAAAAACTAAAGATTTAAAAGTGAAAGGATACAAGTACATGTAGGTTTTCGGATAAAGGTGGCGGGAGTTTGGATGAAAATCTGAATATGTAGGTTTTCGGTTTGAAATAGTCTTTAGATAATTCTCTGAATCGTGTACATATCACTCTTTTTAGTATTTTGGTGGTACTTATGAACTCTCAATCAAATAATTCAAAGAGAAACAAGAACAAGTTTGAGATATTCTATTATCAAAACATATGTGCTTAAAATAACCAAAGACTATTTCATAGTTGGGGAACCAACATAATGTTTAGTTGAAATGATGTAAGCCTTCGTGAAAGAGCATGTAAGATGGTAGTTAAAATGGCTGGCAATTATTCGGTGAGTAGATCCAAAGTAGGAGTCCTCAACGAATCGAATTTCTAGTTCCTCGACTTAATCTTAATCGAATTGAGTCATTCTAACTTCAAAATATCGAAGTTGGAATCTAATCCAAATTAGAACTCGATTTTAGTTTGAAACTTGAACACATACAATTCAAAATTCCATTCGAATTTGAAAATCAAATTCAAGTTGATGCAATTTGAATCCAGCCAATAAAAAATATTATAAATTAACAACAAAAATGATCATGGCCATATATCGTCCTTGGGTTATTTGAAAGAGTGAAGCTATATGTACCTCTTTCCATCTTTTTTTACATGTACTTCCCCCCTAAACTTGTATATCTATTATTTTTACTTTAATCGTTTTTATTTAAAATATCACTTCCTCCAACTTTTTTGTTCATAGCATTAGTTAAAATTAAGCTAAGTCATTTTTTTTAGTCGTACAACTCACGTATCTTTGTACATTTCTGTTACTAAAATTTGGAAATGACGCTAAGATTATTTTATGTAAATATAATAATGTAATACACGAAAGAGTAAGGATATAATAGTTAACCCTACAAGTTCAAAAAAATTTATAATTCATACGCTCTCTCAAAAGCAGGTGAAGGTTAACTTACCAGATTGGTCCAGTTCTTATTATTGAAACCAAAGGAAAATTGTATCAGTGATGGAGATAATCATTTTACTATGATTAGAAATGTCATTTGCTGGTAGTCGACTTAAGAGGTTTAAAGTATTGTTCATCTTATTTGGTTATTGGATCTGACATCATGTTTGATAGTATTATAATATGATTTGTTTAAAACATATTGGTTTTGAATCGGACATCGTTTCAATTTAACACACGGATAGAGCTTACTTTTTGTTTAAAACATAGTGCTTTTGAATGACAACAATCTGACCAAAGTTTTGAGCATTTGGGTAGATAATGATGAAACCCCATGTCAATGGACTGCTATCATTTGCTATCCGACTGACCACAAGGTTCTAGCCGTGTAAGTCTTCAATATTTATTTCAAGGACTCAACTTTTTTACAACACATTTCAAAAAATATATAGTGGTCATTTTTTTTGGTTGTAATCGAACTGGTTATTCGGTTTTCGATTGAATTAAGTTTTCAGTTTTCGGTTTTGTTTTGAATTTCCTGAATTCATTACAGTTTGGTTCTTCCGAATAAGTAAGTTGAATTGAATAAAACTGAATAACCGAAGAACCCACCTATTAAAGGCTGTGTATAGTTCTTGATGGTTTAATCTTTTTTAGTTTTCTGATGTAAGTTAATTATTGTTCATTGAATTTGGAAGGATGCAACTTGCAGGGAATCGAATGAGGTTACAAGGTTTATTGCAGCAGGTGCATCTTGCTGTAAGTTGATTCAAGAACAACTTTATCATACCTTGCTGAAGATGCTCTTAAACTGTTTGTGGATGCTAAAAGTATAATAGCTCAAAGTTAAAATATCTATTTTTAGGGATGGCGATTAACGAATTATTAAACAATTTTTTGTGTTTTTAATATTTTTTTCAACTATCTAACTCTATTCTACTTAAATTTGAATGTTATTCATTTCTAATTGGTGTTTAGTTAAGCCTTATGCTCAGGTTTCTTCTCTGGATTGAATCAACAGTTTATCTAAGAAAGATTTGTGACTAAACTTGAAGACGACTAGAAGTTTGAGAGGTAAGTGATTGATCAATCTATATGTACAATTTGCTAAAAATCAAGTGAAGGCTTCAGCAACATCATAACCATTCCTTAAAACTTCACCAGCAATCCACACATTGCTTAAGAAAACTGTTGAGGCGTGCCTCAAGGTGAAACGCCAAGAAAACGAGTCTGAGGCGGCGCCTCAGGGTTATTTTATTCGTGCTCCTCATAAGGCTGAGGCGCTAAGCAGGTGCGCCTCAGGAAATTTTGATGTTTGTTTTTTACTTTTTTAGTCAATTTCATGCATTCATGTCTTTTTTTGTGTTTTTAATGAAATCAGTTAGAATTTTATTTTTTATAAGATATATAATTTTATATTTATTTTTTAATTCCGCCTCGGGCGCCTCGAGGCGTACACCTTGTGAGGCGAAAGAGAACACCTTGACGCACAATTCCGTACTTTTAAACCTTGAATCCACAAGAAGTACAAGAGGTGCCTGTTTGAAATCAGTATAAAACACTTTTTACTATAGTGTAACGGCTAAAACCGAATTTAGGTCAGAACGGGTAACTTTTTAGTATGGGTCGGGCCAGCACAAAAAACAGCTTTTTTTATGAACTTTATAAATGGTTATTGTGTTAAATATAACAAAGAACTAATGGAGTTTTACCCTCAATTCCAAAGGAACATCATAGTAGGCAGAGTTCACGTATCTTCTTCTGTCTTCATCAAATTATATAATTATCTCATCTGAATTCTCTATATGTATATTATAATTATCTGGTCTCACTCATGTATTCGACTTACTTTCATAGTTGAAGAACCAAATTCTGGCAAATGGAGACATCTTAGATATTGTATTAACAAAAATGTATTTTGATTAGATATAATGTTGTTTGTACAGTTGCACGTTTTCTGGAATCATGTGCATGGTTGAAAAGGCCATGGAAGTTGCTACAGATCCTGACTCTAGATTTGAGCTGGTCATTCAACTTGGCAAACTTGAGATTGCAAAGTTAATAGTCCTTTGGAGGTGGCAACATGCAGATGGGGAGGAAAAAGATAGGGTAGATAGTGACAAGGAGTGACAAAGGAAGAAAAAAAAAGAAATGGTAATAACGCATCATTTTTTGCTTTCGTGTTGTTTATGCGTGGCTTTCATACTTTCTAACATGTTGTGCGATAATTTTAAGAGAACTGGAGAAGAATTTTGTTCTTGATGAAGATGATTATGAGCATCTTCAAAATAATAATGTCAGTTATTGACGTCCAAATGTTGCTAGTCTAATGCTCCCCATTTTATGTTCGTCTAATGCTCCCCATTTTATGTTCACTGTATAAATTATAACCAAGGCAGTATTTGAAAAAAAAGTTAATTTTTTTTAGGAGAGTAAAAAGTTTAAGCGATTTGCCAGTTTAATATTAAAAGCAGTTTGTTTGACTTTTAAAGTCAAAGTAGGACCAATAATTTGAGTTTTTGTAATTTATTGGTTTGTTTTTCCTTTTTTTTCACATGCAGAATTGGTCACTACATTGTTTCCGTCACACGAGATATGGCTTCTACTGCACTGAAAGGAGGGATTCAGGCCATTGAAATACCATAACTGCCCATCAAAGTAGGTAGTCAACTTTTTTTTTCATAAGCTAAAGCTGCTGATATTCATTTGCAGAATAGCAACCATTTTGGGTTTGATATTAGTTTGCTAATTTGGGTTCTTATACTTCATTTTAGGGCTTTTAACGGTAGCATCTTTTGGTCATTATGTGTATGTGTTTGGTTTAACCTGTTTAACATGGCTTCAACACTTGCTGTCCAATCTACATGCTTAAAGTGTTAACTTGAAGCTATAAATTTGATTTTAATAAGTTAATTTGGTTGCCATACTTTGATATTAAAATGTTAATTAGATTTTATAAAGTTGATTTGATGGGTTAGGTTAGCTTCTATACTTTGGTGGCCAAATAGCATGTTTAAAAGGTGAATATGAATCTAAAAAATTGATTTAGTATGTTTACATTGCTGCTATACTTGGCTGTCCAAACAACAGGTTTAGAGGGTTAGTTTAAAGACACAAGAGTTGATTTAATATGTGATTGTTGGTGCTTTATTTTGCTGTCAAAATTTTGTGTCTATTACACTGCTTTACAACTCACATGTCCAAGCTTTGAAACCAAGCTCCAGCTTGATTCATTTTTTTTATTTCATATATTTATAATTAACTCGCTCAAGGACCTCAGTTCTTATTTGGAGATCAACCAAGGACCTACTTCCTTTGAATAGGAAAATAATATAAACTTTTAACCATTGTAGGATTTGAGTGGGTTGCACTCAGCTAAAGAAGTTGTTTGGTGGTATAACGGCCACCCGGATTTAAGCGAGTTGGCACCTGACTCAAAGAGCACAGACTCAACCATTGTTCTGGGCCTGGCACTTCACACGTGTGTATTTATTTGTGCATAAGCTATAGATTAGAGGTACCTATTTCCACTCTTTTATATCAAAACGTTGTTGAATCACTTTTCTTTTCAAGTCTGCATCTTTCTGCCATCAAGGAAAAGTTGGGTTGGATAATCAGTTAAACCGGACACCTAAATGTACATGTTGGTCATCAGCTTGCAGTTGCACTGTTTGTAAACGTTTGTTTCAAATTGTATATATCATAATATATTTTGTATCCTTTTGAAGTTTCATGAATTGGGTAAGATATTAGAGTATTATTCCAGTTGTTTTGTCTTCACTCTTTACTAAGTTTAGGGTAAATCTGCAACTTGGATTTTGTTGGTAACAAAGTAACCTGTATATTTTCAAACGATCAGACACTCTTAAGTTCTTATCAGTACCCATTTGAGTCTAAATAGAACTTTAAAGCTTCTTGAGAGGACATGTTTGTAGTTTTTGTAACTTAGGTTACTTATTTTCTTTTAGCCTTTTCTCCTTTTGAGTCTTTGTATATAGGCATCTTAGACCAACGGAATGGTTTGTGCAACGTTGCACGGCTACAAGTAAGTAAACAGTACAACCGTGTAATAGAAGCAGAGATAATATCTGAAACAAACATTGGCAGACGCACATATATACCTAGAACTAATTTGATCCCTTCTGATAAAAAAGATTCCTTTTGCTTTTCAAAGGAGGCAATTTCCACTACTGGTCATATGTTTCGCAATGACAATCAACAAAAGTCAACGGCAATCATTTTCTAGAGTTGGTTTGTACTTGAAACAACCTGTCTTCTCTCATGGTCAATTGTATGTTGCTTTATCAAGAGTAAAAACACGAAATGAAGTCAAACTACTAATATTTGACAACAACGGCAAACCCACATATAAAACAAATAATGTGGTTTATAAAGAGATTTTCAACGAATTGTGATCGTTGCATATTCATGTATTTCAATTTTTCGTGGTACTCTAATATATTCGTTTGTGTTTAAACGTGTATAAAATTATAATGTTTATGTCAACGGTGATAATAAAGATATTTGTTTTAGCAACCCGTGAAATTCACGGGATCTAAACTGGTATAACCTAAATTAGTACTAATCTAGCTAGAAGAACGATGATGTTTTCTTTCATTTGTTAGTTTTCGGTTAGGACTGTAATCCAAGAGAGGAGATTCGTTACAAGTGTATGAAGGTTGCATCTGAATTTTCAGCAATATACGATGAGTCATGCTGAATTGGTATCGAGTGAACAATTGAAATTAGAAATCACACAAATTTGGCTAAGCACCCAAGCGTTTATTATTCAAGAAAACTGACTAGAAAACTTGAATTACAGTTTCTAATACCCAAATCATGGTATTTGCTATCTAACATATCATGTTAGACTACAACTAGGATTGCTTATTAAATACTAACATTGGAATGATCATTATCACTAACATCGCAGCCGAACACATTTAATTGTTTATAATTATCTACTCCTTTATTCCCTAACTTGAGCCTTGAACGCCTAGCCAAATCCGAAATTCATTTTTGAACAATGAACAAAGTAATGGAGGTGCAAGCTAAAATCTTGCTACAACCTCAATCAGATGAGCAGTCATAGAAACCCAACACACAAAAATGGCGTCGCCACTTTCTTTAACGATTTCACTAGCTGTGCACGAATGAGTTGTCCAATTACAAGAATTATGCTTCTTGGTTTCTTTGGAGCAAAATGGTAGAACTCAAAATAGAGAAAACCCACTTTCATGACTTGAAAAACGACACAAACACAAGATAAATGAAAGATGGTGTAAAACAAAATAATTGTGAAACTAGGACATGAAGAGATATATTAACGAGCGAGGAAAGTAACTTATATAAAGAACTTTTGGTTTTATAACCGTTACGCAACAGTCATTTTTGTTGATTATATTCGATTCACGTATACCTAGTAAAGATTTTGAAATTCAAAGCGTTACACAACGTATACATAGTAAAGATTTTGAAACTCAATTACACAACGGTTATTTTTATTAATTATATTTTATTCACGTATACGGTATACCTATTAAAGATTTTGAAATTCAAACCATTACACAACGATCATTTTTGTGAGGGGGTCAGTATATACTAGACCATCAACTGATTAATCAAAGGTTTGGATTAAATGGGTAGAATTGATAAAAAAAAGGAGGCGTGTGTGATTTGTAGGGGTATACTAGTCTATTCAAGTCAATAGTTTCTCTAGTCTCCAATTCTCCATCGTTTTTAAAATGTTAATAACTTTTTCGTACGACATTATTTTTTCATAAAAATTGCACTATGTAAGCAAGCGTTTTTTATTTTTAAAACGAGTACACTATTGTTATATTTTTGAAAAAAAAAATTCGATAACCCAGATGCGTAAAACGCAATGGACTATAAACACACAAAAAATGTGTTTTTTAAACGCAATGAACTATAATGTGTTTTTCTACAACGCAATGGAATAAAAACACAAAAAAATGTGTTTTTTAAAACGCAGTGTACTAAAAAACAAAAGAAAATGTGTATTTTATAAAAGGCAATGGCTAAAAACACAAAAAATGTGTTTTTTCTAAAACGTAATGGACTAAATACACAAAAGAAAGTGCCTTTTCTAAAACGTAATAGAGTAAAAACACAAAAGAAAATGTCTTTTCTAAAACACAATGGACTAAAAACACAAAAGAAAGTGTATTTTCTAAAACGCAATGTACTAAAAACACAAAAGAAAGCGTTCTTTATAAAACGTAATGGATAAAAACACAAAAGAAGTCTTTTTTCTAAAACGGAATTGATTAAAAACACAAAAGAAAGTGTTCTTTCTAAAACGCAATGACTAAAAACACAAAAGAAAGTGTTCTTTTATAAAACGCAATGGATAAAAACATATATATACAAACACAATTCTAAGGCACAACACAAATCAACTATAAACTGTGCATAGCATAAAACGCAGTTCATACAATGAAAAAAATAATATACAATGAAATATATATACTAACAAAAAAGTTCATTATATATTTACAAAACGCAATGAAAACGTGTATATTAAAAACACAATAAAATAAGTACGTATGAAGAAGACAATTATAACAATTTGAGAAAAAAAACAAACATCCTTTATAATCCTCTTGTGAAGTGTGACTATTATTTTCTAATATGTTTACCAAGCAATTAAAAAGTATTCAAAATGCAATAAATTATTAAAATTTATAAACCCTAGTTTTACTACAAACAAAAACAATCCAAACCTTGGAACATTTTCAGCAGCCACCTCTTTTCTTTTGAACTCACACTCTGTCTCTAATTCCTTTTTATCTATTATGAAAAATAACAATCACATACAAATCTAGTTCACTTTCTTTGACGCAACCACACAGCCATAAACTTTAAACAAACAAGAAGGGTGGTACTGAACAACACGGTGGTGCTTGGTTATGTGGTTGGAATTTTTGGGGTGGTTTATGTAGGCGTAGGTGATTCTCACCGGTGGTTACGATTTGTAAGATTAAATATTTATTTATATGTATTTAATCTAGTAGCCATCATTATCACTTATATTATATTAGATCAAAAAATATTAATCCTATTATATATTAGTTGGTAATAGTTGATGGACTATATTACCATAATTAACTAATTAGGGTTTCCTTCTGGGTGTATATATAAGGAGATGATTAGAGAGGTTTAGGGTTAGACATTCACAATAACATCATTATCATAAAAGTAGCCGCCCACCTCTCTCTCCATAACCTAAACCGAATCCATCCCTAGTTCGGTTATCACCATCATAATCTTACACCCTAAGGAGGAACCAGATTATACTGACAAAGATATCGAACTCCATGGATGCGTCTCTGACTGGATTCTTCGCTGGCCTGTCTGCCGTCTCAGGTATTTCATACATATTTTCAATTATTTTTAAACAGAACTGATCAACATGTGGTATCAGAGCATATGTTGATAAATTAGTTCTGTTTTGAATCCATTATTCTGGGATTAAAAATCTGGAAAACCGAATTTTGAAAACCTAATAATAATTCAAAAACACTGTTCCGGAATCACATAAATTTTGTGAGTTAAAATTTGGATTTTTGTTTAGTGGATAAATTACTATTCTGAAATCATCAGAATCCTAGATTTCGGATTACTATTCCAGAATTTAAGTTTATGTCTTTTAGGGTTCATCATTATGTTCTTATGAAATTCGAAGAAATTCCTATATTTTGGAATGTAATTCGGATTATTGGGTGTTTTTACTATCTTGATCTATTTTATCTACTTAAAGTTATTCGAAATCTGTTATTATTATAAATAGATATAATTTTCGAATTAATAAGATAAATCTAATCAGCACTAAAATAGGAAACAAATTGTCCCATAATCCCTTAATTTTCGAATTTCAAACTTATCACAACTAACTGCCATTATTAGAGATTTTGAAATCTTGCAGGATAAGTTTCGGACTAATCAGAGGCTAATCTGAGATCACCATTTCGGACTAATCCGAGGCTGATCTGAGATGACCATTTCGGACTAATGAGAGTCTCATCCGAGATGACTAACTCGGACTAATCAGAGCCTCATCCGAGATTACTAACTCAGACAAATCAGAGTCTCATCCGAGATGACTAACTCGGACTAATCAGAGTCTCATCCGAGATGATCATTTCGGACTAACATGAGTCTCATCCGAGATGCATATCTCGGACTAACTTGAGTCTCATCCGAGATGCCTATCTCGGACTAATTCGAGTTTCATCCGAAATCCAAGATTTTATCTGAAATCTCATTACTACATTAGGCTATTATTGTGAACTAAATTTCAGCTCGAGGCTCCGCCCCGAACCCAGCTAACAGGGGTTTTCTATTAAATAAATGTTTTGTAAATACTTAATTAATTACAATAAGATAACTTTTTACAAAACCAAATAGCTTAACTTGAATGAGCTTCTGATATATCACTTCTGCCCAAAGGTGATTTGATACATCTATTTATTGTTCAAGTATTACAAAAGCTATGTTAATTATGCATTATAAACGTGAATGTCTTATTTCTGGCCAAAACTGATCTAATTCATTCATGTCTAGAATACTTAACAAGTGCATAACTAAAGTGATTGTCTCATTTCTGGTCAAAGCTGATTTGTCACAATTACTTTGCACATATACTTAGATGATTACACTTCTGGCCAAAGCTGATTTGTCTTCATACAAGTAGAATTTTCAAATAAGTCTATTATTTTGATGTTAGTAATAGACATATCACAACTTCTTCATCAATGATCCTTCATTAATCTTATGATCATATTTTTGTCTGCCTTATCTTTAACACCCCATAACATTACTCACTGTAACTTTCTTCTATAAATCAGTATCTCATCCACTATAATTCCTAAACCTAATGTGTTTTGTTTTACTTAAAGTTTCTATAAGATTAGCTCTTGAATTAAATCTTTGATTATCCCTTAAGACACGATAATCCTATTGCTCACTTCTGATAAAAGTGCTACAGAAACAAAGTAGAGTATGATGAATAGGATAAGTCGAACATGATGTCTCTTATGATAATCAAGAACTCATTTAACATAACTGTTATCACTAAAGTTATTCCATATTATTTTTTTCCTAAGACTAATCTAATTTTATGGAATAAACAGAGAAACTCCTAGGTGCATGTCTTTATTTCAAATTCTAAACTATAAAGGTTAAATGGTATCAGTGAATAAATCATAATGTACAATGCCATGACCCATAAAATAAAGGGCTTACGCATGGAAATAAGTACATTTTTTTCTAGTGCATTACTACTAACTTTTCCACTAGTATAATTTGATGCCTTTTAAATCAACTGTCACACTCAAAAGTACCAAAGGAAAATGAGTGTGTTGATCAGCAACATACGTATAGGAAAAGAAATGCCTGAAACTGGAAAATAAGATGTAATTCACCTCACTACCACTAAAACCTAAAAGAGGATACTTCTAAGGTTCATAGACAATATACAAGTAGTAATTTCAACTCTAAGCTTCTTCAAGGGAGAAACTCATTGCCTAATTATGCCATTGGGCATAAGCAAAGAGATTATTTATAATTCAAAAGAACAGTTGGATAAAATATGTAGTCGCCTTTTAATGATCTTTAAGTCTGATAATTTTAATATTCCAATTAACATCTGATAAGTTGACTCTAGTTCTAAATGTTTCCTTACTAGAATTCAACAAATAACTAACATTAGAGTTAGTGACAAAATTAAATGTTAAGGCTATAAGAACCATGAAAAGTTGTCTTCTAATTACGCTTATGATACATTACATATTCTGGAAATTAATCAGAATTTAGTATCAATACTAAAGCTATATTATGACAGTTGTGAGGTTTGCATAGTCAACATAAAGTCACACTTACCTTAAATTCTCATATTATTTGTTCTCAATATTTGAATAAAAACATTAATAAGATGAAGTTAGATGATACCTTACACTTCACAACTTTTGTTATCATGCAAATGAGAATTTGACAAAAGGAAATGAGATCGATAAATTTCATCCATTGTAACCGTAATTCATAAGAAATCATGACATGGTTAGTGAGGATGATTTTTTTTTTCATCTAATCTCATTCTAAGTGATTTTAAATCATGATGTTAAAAGCCCTAAAATATTATTTGGCTAAAGAAATAAGTATGGGTCCACTATAAGTTATATTTCATTGACATTTGTGGAACTTATTCAAAATGGAATATTCAGATTCATTTATCAATTAAAGACTAAGGAAATCAAGTAAAGTCTAACATGTATATAATAGGTTCCCACATCACATACCTCATTGAAATTTCTCTTGTAGCAATTTTTAGAAATATCAAAGATCAGTGGGAGCATTAAGTGTCTTAATTATAACTTGCAAAAATTGCAAGAGGTGGGGGAGTGAAAACTTCACATTACTTCAATTTACACCTCTTGTACAAGACACTGCTCCATTTCGGCACTGTTTCATCAAAACTTATCTCCTTAGAATATAATGCTACTCTTACAAAAGTTTCATTTTTGCTTAATTGTGGGCACACTTAGATTTCTTACCTAAACTAATATAATCCTCAACAAGAGAGACTACAACAACTAACGTCATTAATTTGTTTCTCACTTAGAATTTGTTGGTCGTTAAATATTGACCTTAAGCATGCTGAGTTCCTAAAGACTTCTAAGGTCAGTGGGAGCAGTAAAGTCTTTATCATGACTTTCAAGGAATACAAGAGGCGGGGGGAAGAGAATCATTACATTTTACTCTGAATTTAACTCCGTTTACACCTGTTGTACATCATACTGCACCAACTCTTACACACTTAGAATCCTGAAAAAATTGAAACTTCTAATAAACCCGATAATCAACTCAGGAGGTCATCTAGGTTTAAAACCTACTAACTATGATGATTACATAACCTCCCTAACTAATGTTGAAGTGGATTTTGGAAAAGTTTACTGATCCTATCTCTTTTAATTAAATCATTAGCGTCAATCAATCTTCTCAATGGAATAAAACTATTTTCAAGTAAAACTGATTTTATGTGTTTGAATAACGTTTGGGATTTGATTGAATTTCCTAGGAGTGTTCATAACCAAACCAAATCCTAATATAAACGTTAAGACACCAAGAAGCATGATTAATTGTCAAAGGTTATATTCAGGAAGAGATAAATTATCAAAGAATCTTCTTACCTATATTACAAAAGTTTCTTTGAGGATCATCACTGTTTTGGTAGCTTATAACAATTTAGAGCTACATTAGATGAACATTAAAACAATTTTCCCTAACAATTGACTTACATATTTACATGTTTATAAAACAAGCTGAAAGTTCTAAACTTAAGGTTAAAGAACAGTTTGTCTGTAAGCCGATAAAATCCATGCATGGGTTAATGCAAACATCATAATGCGATGAAATCTTAACGCAATTATTTTCATCAACAACCAAGTGGATTAATGTACCTACCTCAAGATGAGTGAGAGCAACTAAAATAAATTTGTCTATATATAGAGGACATTCTTTTGACAAGTATATTTGATACATAAATCAAAGCATTGTTAAATACAAACTTTGATATAATAGATCTCAAAGATATCTCTTACGTAATAGATATCATAACATACCGAGATAAACCCAATGAGACATTATTATGTTCCATAAATTTAATTTTAAATGGGTCCTTACATATGTAACAAACAAAACTGCTCTCCTTTAGAGGATAAAAGGGTAAATGAGATTATTTCCTTACGCTTCATTAATTAGAAGCCTTATGTAGTTTAAGTCTATACTCGTTTAGATATTACTCACATTGCAACACACTAGATATCTCTAGATTAATGTGAAGCATCTTATGGAGTATTAATATATCTATAAAGGAAACGAGAGACTATAATTTAAAGAAGAAGTGAGAACTCAAACTGGTTGATTACTCTAACTTTGTAATATTCAAAGATGACAAAATGTAATTTCGGGGGCATATCCTTATGTCAGCAGACAAAACCTATCTCATGGAGGAGTCATAATGAACTGATAACAACAACCTAAGATATAATGACATAATATGTTGTTGATCACAAAGCAATAGTCACTAAATGTTGTTGAAAATGTATTAGTGGACTCATAAGTTTATTAACTCCATATAAATTATATATTAAAGACTTGTTGTGATAAAGTCAGCTACCATGTCTTCTTGGACAGTAACATTTCGAGAGGTGCTGCATTAAATTTCGATACAAAATTAATTATTCGTTTATGAACGAATTGAGGAAACTGAATCTTTGTATCGAATGCATTCATGATATGCTTAAGGATCCTATAACTGAAAGTCTATCACCCATAACTATTATGTAAGCGCTTATAATAATGACGGGTTTATTGATGACTATGTACAACTGCATATCGTACTATGAATGATTAATTATTAATTTTCCTCATCAGTTTGATTTTTGTATGTCTCTAACACATGTTCTGCCGGTATAATGACATATAGACAAATATAAATACAAATCAAACGTTAAAGAGCTTATTTGCATATTTTTATCATAATTGTTAGGTTTTAAATTGAGGCTGTAGTATGACTAATGGAGGTCCTGAGTCGAATGATGATTCAACGACTGTATTTCTCTGCTACTGTTCTTGGTTTAAAGCTAAAATGAGTATTAACTCTGATCAGACTAATCTAATACTCATAATAAATGATTATTCGGCTAAATGTAAGATTAAATATTTATTTATATGTTTTTAATCTAGTACGCATCATTATCATTTATATTATATTAGATCAAAATAATATTAATCCTATTATATATTAGTTGGTAATTGTTGATGGACCATATTACCATAATTAACTAATTAGGGTTTCCTTCTGGATGTATATATAAGGAGATGATTAGAGAAGTTTAGGGTTAGACATTCACAATAACATCATTATCATAAAAGTAGTCGCCCACCTTTCTCTTCATAACCTAAACCGAATTCATCCCTAGTTCGGTTATCACCATCATAATCTTACACCCTAAGGAGGAACCAGATCACACTGACAAAGATGTCGAACTCCATGGATTCGTCTCTGACTGGATTCTCCGCTCGCCTATCTGCCGTCTCAGGTATTTCATACATATTTTCCATTATGTTTAAACAGAACTGATCAACACGGTTGAGATGGTGTTTGACCTGTGTATAAAACGCAATGGGTGTTATCATATGACGACGTATACAGTGGTGTGTACGAAGTGAACGGAGACCGGTGGTGGTGGTACGAAGGTACAGCGGCGGCAGGTGTGGTTGTGCAACTCCCGATGGCGGAGGGGATGGGTGGTGGTGTAGGAAGAACTATAAGGATCTGATGGTTTTTTAGAACCGGGGATATAAGAGACTAATTTGTGATTAAAATGTCCCTCTTTAGGTTTTTTCATATTTGCCACGTATTAATCTATTATTATTTTCTACACTTCCTATCCAAAACAATCTTCCTATTAGTATTTGATCATCTCCCTTTTTTGAGGTTCTTTTCTTTGAATTCGAAAATTTATAATTTTAAACCGATACAAGTTTTTGTCCATGTATTTCTTAATATTACTATTCTTTACCTTCCTTAAAATCTATTTCAACTACTCAATCATCATTTGCCACCAGAAAATTATTATATAACTATTAAGTACAATATTAGCATCGCATGATACCACACAAAGATTATAACGATTTCTTGTGTTATCTTAAAAGCATATAATTAAGTAGTTGATTATCCGTCAATGTCGTTGAATCAAATTTCAAATCAAATATGACACTAAAAAGTACCTATAAGATCTATGATTTTGCGACAAAGAATCAAAGACCAAACTTGTGATCGAGCATTTCTAAGACCCCACTCTTCCAATGGATAATATACCTATAAGATCTATGATTTTGCGGCAAAGAATCAAAGACCAAACTTGTGATTGAGCATTTCTAAGACCCCATTCTTCCAATGGATAATACTGATTAGCTGGATTAAGCTTCCAATGGATAATACCGATTAGCTGGATACAACAAACATACACCCAAGTCTTCTTTTGTGATACAAATTGTATACTCTTAGCCTATAGAGTATGGGGATGACGGATTGGGTCATGAATTGCCACCCAGGACATGGTTCTCGTGGTACACCGCCCCCCTTTAAAACTATGGTGGTTCACATGGTTTAATCTATGGCATTCATTATCCTCTTTCAATTAATTAGGGGATTTTGATTGGTGGATAAGATAGTGGATGATAGTGAGGGTCATTTTCCACACCATATAGTGTGGTGAATTATGTTGATGGATGAGGGTGAGATGAAATAACGCTGATGTGAAAGATGATGATGGTCATTTAGATCATGACAATACCATCTTCTTCCTTGTTCATATTATCACTGTCTTTACATTTAACTTTCTTAATCAGATTACTTTCTATACTAAAATTATTTAATTTCGTATTATTTATAATAACAAAGTGTATTTAAATCTAAATTTTTTTTGTATATTATAAATTTAAAGTTACATAAATTAAGCACTAAACATAAACGTTTCATACTTCAAAAATTAGACATTATACTGAGACATAACAAAACATGACATAAATTAAACTATTTAAAACATAGGTATAATTAGTAAGAGACCATATATGTGTTACACTAAATATCTGGAAGTTTTGATGAGGTCATCTCACATAGGGTTTGATAATGAACCGAATAGAATAAAACTAAATGGAACAAAACTTTGTTCAGATCGTTCATTTAGTATTAAGCTTGTTCATAGATGGTTAATGAAAACATATCAAAGGTAGATTCTTGTTTTATTAAGGAATTGAACTTGTTCACGAGCACAAGCGAACATGTGCCATCTTAAAAAATAAAAAAAGAATCATAATTCCAAACATTAGACAAAATCACCTTATTTAAAGATAATTATCCTAAAACAAAGGTACGTATTAGATATATAAGCATAAACATAATTATCCCAAAATAATGTTTTAAAGATCTAAGTTTTTTTTTCAAAACTGAACATAAACTAAACGATCTAACAAACGTAAACGAACAAAATTGTCGAACATTTACGAACGCAACCTTTGTTCATGTTCGGTCATTTAAAATAAAAACGACCATAAATGAACTTCCCGCCAAAGCATTCACTAAATGTTTAATTCATTTATAGCCCTAACCTCACATAAACTTTATGAACCTTCTAGTTTTTTAATATAAACTTTTACACCTGAATACCATATAACCTTACTCTTAAAAAATGATTTAAACTCACACCATTTTATAGGGGCAAACATCATATGACTAGACCACAAATTCAAAGGTGGAACATTCTAGTTAAAGTGCATCATCGGACTGATAAAATATGAAATAACTTTCAACAACTAAAAACATATTATATACTATAAGCCATGCATGCACAATATCACTTATTACGGTAGCCCCAAGCTCTTGTTGGATCATACAATTCCTCATCGAGCTTAGATGACGCCGAAGGCTCTCTCGATGTGCTTTTTTGCGGATTCAAGGGGAAGTTTAAATATTAGCATCTTCAGGTTTTGGGGATGTTTAAAACTTTTTTCTAATGAGAGGATCAAATAGGAGGTTGGGTTTTGGTTAGAAGGCTATGGAGGAATGAGGTTATGACATGTGTCAAATTAAAAAACTAAAGATAAGGGCATTTTAGTCAATTTCATCTCTTTTTTCTCTCTTTCTCTTTTCTTGCATCTTCAAAACCCACCATTTTCAAAACCTATCATCTTCAAAAAAAAATTATTTCTCTCTCTATAATCACTATATCATATTGCGATTTTCTTCATCGATCAATGATTCAAACACTTAATCAATGTGTTCTTTAACTTTTTTGAAGAACCCAGTTCAATTTCACACAATTTTCTTATTTTTTTTTCTCGTGTTTTTGAAGCAAATTAATCGATTCATTCTATTCGATCGTTAGTGTTTCTAGCATTCAAATTTTGTCAATCGATGAAGAAATCATAAGAAACCACCTTTATCTGTGTCAATCATTGCGTTTTACGATATGGGTTTTTTAATTGCATTTTACAATCTAGGTTTTCAAATTCCGTTTTATGATTTGGGTTTTACCATTGTGAATTGTGTTTTACGACCTAGGTTTTCTATTTGCGTTTTACTATCTAGATTTTACCATTGTGAATTGTGTTTTACGACCCAGGTTTTGTAACATTTGTCAAAAACGGGTTTTCCAAACCCGCTCCGTTTTGTAATCGAATATCAAGTTATAAATGTCACGTTGCATATTTATGGCTATTTAAATTTTTAATGATACATAATTAATAAACAAACTAAACTATAAAAGTTAAAATTGATAAAAAGTAAAAATAAAATAATTAAAAAGAAAATGAGGCTGCCGGGACTCGAACCCGGGTCAGCCGGAAGAGAACTCAAAGCTTTATCACACACACATATCACCACTCCGCCACTTGTTGTTTTCTGTAAACATTAGGAAACAATTAAATTTTATCATCTATCACAAATTAATCCGGTTACGCCAACTGTAACCGAAATCGGTCACCAAACGTCCAAAAACGTTTGATAATACGCGGTTACCGATTATAACCGCTACACCGACGTCTCCAATCAAGTTTGCCTTGAATGAACTTGAATTTCAGAAGTGAATCGGTTTTTATAACCGAAAACTTTCAATTTCAGAATTACTTCAATCTTTGTTCTCTCTCGCGACTCAAACACAATCTACAAACTCTCAATTACACTTTCGCACAATTTTCAGTTCGCCGGAGAATCTAATTGGACTCGCCGGACTTTCGCCGGAAAACCGTATTCTCCATCAAACCAGTAAGTCTTTCAATTCCTTCGTGGTCTATCAATTGTTAAGCTATTGCTAACTCAGACCCTTCAATCGAAATCAATTTCAGACGTCAATATCAGATAATTCGAGTTCGCCGGAAAACTTCTGAAAATCCTTATCTTCAGCTGTGAAACGGTATAGACTTTCAAACCTTCTGATAACTCTTGTTTAATACTTAAATTCCTCTCGTAGCTAATCAAAACTGTCAATTTATTCATTCAGTAGAAATCCGTAAACACAGAGCCGACGACCTGCCGGAATTCTGAGATAAATCGTTCTCCGGTATGTTTATTTCTAAATATCGTCTCTGCCATTTCATATTAGTCTGTTCAATGTTTGTCAATCGAATTAAACAAGATACAATAGTGTAATCGCAGACTGTAATTTTGTAATGAAGAAGACGATGATAGTTTGATTATAAGTTCAATAAAATCTGGATATTATCTCGGGTTAGACACACAGTCCAGCGGTGGACTGTGTGCCCATACATATCACACGCCGCGAGTTCGATCCTTGACACACGTATGCTCTGTAATAAAAATGTTTTGTTTTTCTAACTGAACCGGATTAACTTACGTTAGATGTTAAGTATAATAAAAATCTGTATATTAAACAAGTTAAACACACAGTCCAGCGGTGGACTGTGTGTAGCGTTAAAGCACAGGTCCCGGGTTCGAGACCTGTTAGTGACACCGGTTCGATGATTTAAAATGTTTTTGAAAATAAAAGAATTTTGAATAAGCTGAGTTAATATATAAGTATAATTAAAAACAAAATTATTTCGGGTTAGACACGTAGCTCAGTTGGTAGAGCTGCGTGCACGCGTACGGGAGGTCTCGGGTTCGAGCCTCACCCAGCGCATGCATTTACACAATAAACCGGTCAAACAGTCAAAGTCAAAAAGTCAACGATCAACTCAAAAAGTCAACATATTTTTATATTTTTAATTATTTAATTTAATTTAAAAATCAATTAAAAATACTTAAAAATAATGTTTTTTTTAAAGATAGGAAATAGCCTTAAACTCACAAAAATATATCTAAAAATTCTATTAAAATCATTAATAAAATCCACTCATTTACTATATTTTCCGTTATTATTTAGGTTAGTTAATTCTCGTTGTTCAACTCTTCCAACTTGTGCGCATCTCACCATCTCCAATCAAACGCACCCAAATGTGAGTGAATCTTTACAAATTCCCCGTTTTAATCACGTTTTTGGGGTGTATCATGTGTCTTGCCACTTATTATACTTAAATCATTGTGCATACATCATATCATGAACAAATGTGTATTCAGTTTGTTTCAATTGTTTGTGTGGTTATTGTTAGATTTAATTCATTATTTTCAGTACATGCAATTTCATAGGCCGCCGCTCCCCATTACATTATGAGCGTGAGCATGTTCCCCATTACATTATGAGCGTGAACCTGGCGTGCCAACATACGATCGGCTCCGTTTGATTGAGCCTTGATCGCACAGACATTTATCATTTTCAGTACATGCAATACGATCGGCTCCGTTTGATTGAGCCTTGATCGCACAGTTTCATTCATGTTATTTATTGTATGAGGTTGGTGTGTTATTGTATGTTATTATATGTTATTTTATGTTATAGTTTGTGATTGTTATTGCTACTGTTTGATTATCTACATTTGCTCACTTATGTTTATGCATAAATTTTTCATTGATAAAATAATAAGAAAATCAATAATAAATGTTTATCTAACAAGGTTCACTCGCCAACTTATGTTGACCCAAAAACCCCCTTTTTACACATGATACAGGTGAACCAGCTGCAGCAAGAAACACATAGGATTGGCCTAGAAGATTAAACTGATTTAGAGCTTGGAATTGTTTAGTTGGTTATTTCCTTTGTATTTGTATGGACATGTTTGGATTATTGAGAATGTAACTTTGACTTTAATTAATATGAAACATATTAGTAAATATCATGAGCTTTGGTGATAACCCAATTATGCCCCGACTCTTATTCCGCTGCGGGTCGGGGTGTGACAGGTTTTAACATTGTATTTTACGATCTGGGATTTATCATTGTGAATTGCATTTTACGATCTGGGTTTTACCATTGCAAATTGCATTTTACGATCTGCGTTTTCCCATGGTGAATTGTGTTTTACGACCTGGGTTTTACCATTGCGTTTTACGATCTGGATTTTTGAAAAAAGAATTCGAAATTATTGTAACAGTATAGTCGTTTTAAAGATAAAAAACGATTGTTTTATATGGTGCAATTTTATAAAAAAAAGGTAGTAGTATGAAAGAGTTATTAAGGTTTTAAAGGGGAGAGGATTGGAGAAGATATAAATTATAGTCCTATTATACAATCTAGTTGTTGAATTTCAACCATTTAATCCTACCCATCTATTTTACAATCTAGTGGCTAAGATGACTTCTTAACCTTTCCATGAAAAAATCCAAGCCATCTATTTTACAATCTCGTGGCTAACATGACTTCTTAACCTTTCTATGGAAAACTATCTTCCAATTATATCCTTTCTCTTATAACCCATTCAAGATATATTCTTTGGTGTATTGCTCCTCATTTATTTACTATACATACAAAATCCATGGAGGGAATAGTACTAAGCAGCTTCGTGATATTTTCTTATTCGTTTAGTCAAATTATGATTTTCTCATTTAAATGTACAGTTTTACCATTGATTTTGTTTTTTTCTTCTCCTAGCCAAATTACGGTTTTTGTCCTCAGCTCAAATTTACAATTTTGCCATTGTTTTTTTCATTCCCTGTCAAATTACGATTTTGCCCCCCAATGTAAATTATAGTCATGCCATCGATTTAGTTTTTTTTTTTGACAAAACTATGGTAGTGTTTTCTTTTAATTGGTTGACTCGATGTAATTTGTATTCGTGCCAAACGGTAGTTTTTTCATCGTTTTAGTTTTTTTAGCAAAAGTATGGTAGTGTTTTGTTTTAATTGGTTGAATCGATATAATTTTTTTAAGATCGTGTTATGAGTAGTATCTACAAGTAAACGAAACACAGGCGTACATGTTATGAGAGAGAAATATTCGGCTTAGTGTCCCGCAACACGGGCAGGGCAAAAACTAGTTCAGTACAAAATTGCACTATAGCACATTTCCCTCCATGACTTGATTAAATAGTGGGGATTGATTAAGCACGTTGACATCATTGTTAATGCGATTGTTCGCTTTGTATTGCAAGAAACTTTATTAGGGTAAAGGGGGTGTACCCCTCATGAGTTGGGGGAAATTTTCACCCACCCAATCATAATATAACATATCATTTCCCCTCTTATTCTCCCCTCTTGTCAAAAAACACAAGGCGGTGGTTTCCCCCCAAAACATTTAAAAAAAAAAAGGTATGATTGATTGAATACTAGTGGACCTTACCATTACGCTCTCTCCCTCCTCTTCACCGCAAGCGACAACTCTTTACTGCCTTCACTCCTCCCCGCGGGGCAATTGGCGGACGGCGACGGAATCCCCTCGCGGCAAACTCCTTCCCCGCAAACGCGCTGTATGGCCTTAAATTTAAAACCTCTATTGTGATTGTGTCAGATTTATGTACATTTTTGTTAGAAAAACATATTTATGTATATTTTTGTTAGAAAAAATGGCGATTCAAAATGAGACAAAAACAAGCGAATAATGTAAAATTAGACTCACGTATCAAAGTTTAGTGCAATGTAAATACTTTTTCAGTTAATGCCATGGGAACTTAATAATGGGCTATGATAATGGGCCTAAAGCCGCTTGTCTAATGAAGGTCCAAGGCAGCCCATGCAAAAGTTATATGAAGAACGAGGTACATTTATTATATGTGAACGTTAAGGCATGTCACATATATGATGAACCTCTAACTCGTAGATGAGTACCATAAGATGATACATACATTTATAAGATATTTTATAAAGAAAACTCGTGAAAGCGGGTATCTACGGACCAGGTAAAGGAGTTTATGACTTCAAACGACATTAATCCATGCTTCGACAAAGACTTACATGTAACTTACCATGCATGAAATAATCTCAAGTAGTGGAATTCCCCCACGCTACGTGGCGGGAACAGGTTTAGTATCAGTTTGGTTCATTATGGTATATCTGCCCTCGCTTTAGCAATCGAAAGAGAAAACCAAAAAAAAAAAACAAAATCTTGATATGCACTAATGAAATACCGATATGTGTTAACATATCGGTACTCAGTATAGTTTGGGATACCTAAAAAACATTTCGTTTCGAATACAACATTGTTTTCAAAAAAAAAAATTCTATACTTCGGTTTGACCGTTTTTCTAAAGACTTTTCAAATTTTATTGCAAGTTATTGTTACTGTTAATTCATGTTGTTACATAATACAATGCGATAAAATAATATTTTGAGAAATTGAATTATAATAATCTCACCTAGAGTTGGTTGGCCACTGGTAGGCCCACTTTTGAATATTCCCACTGACAGTCTCATCTTTTAACTATTTTGGCTTCAACAGTTCTCAGTTAAAAAAACTTACTCCGATTAGAATCAGGATACGAGTCTATTGATGTAAAACCTACCTCGAAACAGTGCTCCTAACGACAAAAAGGATGCTTTAATTCGGGTAATCGTCAATGACGTTTGCTTAAGATTATTAAAATGCAATTTTCCTAATATTTCTGACTATCTTAAAATGTAATTTATAACTAAAGAGTTCCGATTTTTATACGTAAATTAATTACAATAACAATTACTTGTTTAGCAAAACATCATGGAATTAAAGATTTATCGAATTAACGGCTGCGGACACGTGTAAGAAACCAAAGCAATCGCATCCCAACCACCTTCAACACAATGGAGATATATTTTCTTATATTATAAAGGTATTCGGTAGTATTATAAATAATATTTTAAAATTTTCCATTAAATATACTGTCCATAAGATGTTACATCAATTGTTATTATAGATAATATATCGACCTAGATATCTAGTGTACCTCGGAAGGAATATACATTTTTTTGCAACACTGGTATCTAAAAGGACCTTCGACATGATACGAGTTGTTTAGCTAGTTAAATGTGTGAACAAATTGATACGATTCCTTTTAACTCTGGTATAGAGCCGTTGGGCAGGATTTGGTAGCGCTATCCCGATTGTCACCCCACTCATTATATGTATATCTTCCAGCTAAAGTACACTAATCGCCATTTAAAACAGCACTTGAGTGAACTCTCCATTTGAAAACGTGAGAACTTGTAAACTTAAAACGTGAGAACTTGGAAACTGAAAACATGGAAACTTGAAAACGGGAAACGGAAACAACGTGACATTTTCTTTTATCGTGTGGAACAATAAGTTGGGCAAAAACGAAAACGTCAGTAGGCTTGGTTGTAACTTTTGTGAACATTGCATTTTTACATTACACATGCAAGCATAAGCAAGCTTTATCTTTTAACATTGTCTAATCGTTTTAACGCGTGAAACTATAAACCTGCAACTCACCAACTATTTTTAGTTGACCCTTCTAGCATCTTTTTTCAGATGATGACAAATGAGATAGCTATTGACTTGGACTAAATAGACACTTACATTTGACGCTTTACCTACATGAACAACTTGTTTGCTTGAGGAATTGCATGGTAGCTTTTGGCTCATTGCATCCCACGTTTCCGCCTAGGGGGTGTCGCAACTGATCTGCTATGAATATTAATTATACATGCACTCTTCCTTGAGCAACTTTTTCTTAGCGTAATGTAAGTTGAATTCAACATGTTTTGGTTGAGCATGAAACACATGATAAGTAAGATAGGTTGCACCGAGGTTGTCACAATAAAGAGTAGCAGCAGACTTGGTGTTCTCCAAGTTCTTGTAGAAGAGCTTGTAACCAAGTCAATTGAGCAATAGTGTGAGACAGGGCTTTGTATTCTGACTTTGTGGATGATCAAGATACAGTTTTTTGTTTTTATGCGGTGCATGATATGCGATTATACCCCATATGATTGATTTATTGAAAATAGTTTTCCTTTTTTTTAAACTCCTACTTTGTATGTTCCTTTTCCAAGCCCTTCTTCAAACATTTACACATCATTTTCTGATTTCACAATTCCACCTGATGACATCTCTAACTAGCCCTCTTATACATTATGTCTTGCAAGCAATCCTTCAACACAACCAACCGTTCCTTCTATACTAAACACTCCTCAATCTCTAACTCCTACTCCTTACAATTCTTCAACAACTCATAATCCTATCCTCCAAATCCTCTACCTCATTAATGCACTTCCAACATTCTAAAAAATGCTAAACCTCATGTACCGTATAGTCCATTTGCTAATCAAGCTTTCATGTCTTCATAGATCCCCATCGAACCCACATATTTTATTATTGCAACTAAACAATCAGAGTGGCATCAAGTCATGACTGTAGGTTTAAAGCACTTGCAAAAAATGGCACTTGGTTCCTAGTTCCTCATGTTTCTGACACTAATGTTATTGATTGCAAGCGGGTTTACAGGATAAAGAAAGATCAAAAAAGGGTTGTCACGCGTTACAAGGTTCGACATGTGGCAAAGGCTTTCGCTAACAACCCGGTGTTGACTTCAACAAGACATTTATCCAAGCAGTTAAATCTAACACCATGAGTTTGTTACTCTCACTTGTATTTGCCCAACAAGGGCCGCTTTGTTAGCTAGATGTACATAATGTTTTTTCTTTAGGATGATCCTCCCAAGACATACAACCTAAAGCAACCATACCCATTTGTTGATCCTAAACATCTTAATCACGTTTGTTTATTACACAAGTCATTATACGGCCTGCACGTGTCACGCACATGGTTCAACAGACAATCCCAAACTCTTCACACAATGGGATTTCATATGTCTAAAAGTGATCCCTGTTTACTTATAAATCCTAGAACACTCTTTTGACATCCTCATTTATGTTGATGACATTAATCGGATTGTCGCACCTCGTCCAAATATAATATTTATAGTACCAAATTACCCTTAACAATGCGTTAATTGTAGTAAGGGGTCGAACCACGAAGAGTTTGTGGTTTGTGATGGACACGATTGATTTTAACAATGTTGTCACTTTATGAAGCTTGCTAAGAATTTTGTTTAGTTTGATTGATTAAAAAGGGATGTCGGATTAAACTGACAAGTTTGTGTTTGATTATTCTACTACGAATACTTGAAAGATTATATGAAAACTTAATTGATGATTATAACAATAGTAAAGAACAAGGTTCACACCCGGTTCGGTAATTGAAGTCCTAGGGTTTCTACACGTTTTAGATTCGCTTCAATTGTATAATTGACCAACGACTTTAGTGTTACGTGACTTAGATGCCAAGAGCTATCGACGTCGTGAACGACGCACTACAATGCACTTCGTTATCGCAAACATGTAAACTCTAACCTAGACAATGCATAATCGCACATAAACATTTCGCAAAGTCAACTTTAATCTTCACTCGACAATTCACGAATTCAATACAAATGCAAGACAATTATCTTAGGTTTCAAAATCAAATTATAACTTCTCACAAATCAAAATTCAAACAATGTTTAACCCTAAAAACTCGCCGGGGTGAAACCCTCGAGAATTAGCCGCTCATGACGAACAGAACTTGGTCACCGGATGGTGAACTCTTGAACATGGACATCTTGAAGCCTTGAGGGTAATGGTGATGATGGTTAGGGTTTGGGATGAATGGTAAAAATGAATGGATGATGAATGGGATGATGACGGTAGGTTAGTGTTAGGATTGAAGGTTGTGATTCAGATGATAGAATGGATTGGGAATGATTGAGGATGAAGATGATGATGTTCTTGGCTCTAGAGAGGTGCTTTTTAGTTCAAAATTGCGTAACCCCCTTTAAAAAATGGTCGACACCCCTCATATACCCGTCCCCAATCATTCAAATCATGAAATTCGCGATTGGTATCAGAAAGGGGAGTCGCCGACGGCCCACCATGGCGTCGGCGATGACCCCTGGTTGTTCCAAATTCCTCCGACGGCCTATTCCACTGCCTATAGATGTTTTTGGCCGACGGGAATATCTGGGAGGCGTCGGCGACGGTGCTTGCTTTTGGTGTTTCTGTTTTGACTATTTCTCGCACCCGGTTGACCCGTTTTCCATCCCGGTGCTCCGTAAAGCTCCCGAATAGCTCCTTAAACTCCATTAGACCTGCAAAACACATTTCCAATTAAAAGTAGGTCATTCGAAACTAAAAGTTATGTAAAAAACATAACCTAACACCAGGTTTCGACCACGCATCAGACATCATCGTTACAAAAAACAACTCCATGGCAGTTAACCGAGTTATACCACTAAAATGACTTTGCTATCAAGGACCTGGCTAAACTTGATTATTATTTGGTAATTAAATTTTGTTCACCAATAATGTGGCATAATACTCTTAGAAGAAATACGTACGTATCTAATCTACAACAACGTGTTGGGTTATCTAATTGAAATCCAGTTTTTCCCTTATCAGCACTTCTCAGATAATATCTCTAGAGGACAGTCCTCTTATCTCTGATTTAGTCAAATTTCATCAACTCGTTTGTGCTCTTTGATATGTCACCATTTCACGACCGGACATCACGTTTGCTGTTGACAAATTATGTCAATAGAGCATGCTCCTTTTGAAAATCAATGCTCTACTACCAATCGGATTCTTAGATACTTAAAGGGAACAACTAATCATGGGCTTCTTATTTTAAACATTTTCAAATCCCAACTTCAAGTCTTCACTGATGTTCTTTAGTAAGGTTTCTCCATCGTGTGTGCCTTCATTAATGTTGACTGGACTGACTCCCTGGATGGGAATCAATGTACGGGAGAATTTGCGATCTATATGTTGTTGGATCATGTTTAAATTCAAGCATGACAATGTATGTGCCGAAAGATGCATGATTTTGTCGGAATATCTTGCGACAAAGACCAAACCAGAGATTGAGCACTAATTTGTAAGCCCCACTGTTCCAAAGGATAACATTAATGAGCTGGATTAAGATATTTATATCAACTTGGCATGACGTGGGATATTTGGATACAACAAACATACATGGCTACGTGTTCTTTTGGGCATGTGCGTAAGTAGGGCAGGCGTGGACGGTCGAGCCTCCGAACTTTTCCTTCTTTAGTAGAGAGTATATAGTTTTTGTATAGAAATTTTTGGGTGTATACATTTTCGACCTTGCAACTTTATAGGAATTTTTAGGTACGATGACTTTTGTCTTCCGGTCAAAAATCTTAAGCTTCGCCACTGCTTTTGGAGATTACATGTCTTTTATTTTTTTAATCATGTTATCATTCGTTAATATTAAAAAAACTGAAAATTGGAGTATGCATTCTTAAAATTCTGAAAATGGTTATAAAGTTTCTCTAATAGGCAATCCGTACATATTTAGTTAGTAAAAAACAATTTAAAATAGTATATATAGTACTTGTCGAAAACACAAAACAATGTAAACAAGAATCGAATTTTTCATATATATATATATATAAGATTGGAACCCCGTATCACACGGTTAAATGAATATAATTGTATATATATTAAATAATAAAACAATATGTCTTTAAAACCTCATTTATTACGCGAGTTTAATAAATGTAAATATATATATGAACTTATAAAAAGTTATATTTTAAGAATCTCGTGTATTGTACGGGTTGAATAAATGCAATTTTATATACCAAATAATAAAAAAGTTATATCTTTAAAAACTCTTTGTATTACACGGGTTGAATAAACAGACTTTTATCTACTAAATAATAAAAAAATTATATCTTTTAAAACCCCGTATATTGTATGGGTTGAATAAATCTAATTTTATATACCAAATAAAAAAAAAGTTATAGCTTTAAAAAACCCCGTATATTACGGGTTGAAAAACGAAAAATTTTAACCAATAACAATGTTTCACTTTTGCTTCATTTATAATTTGTATTTAGTCTTATTTTAATGGTCGATTGATAAACTTACATATATCATTAATTTGTAGTTTTCTCTTTACTTAGCTAACTACATTATATTCGTAACTTATTTTTAAAACATATTTTTTCAAGAAAATAAAATAATTTAAAGTGTATGATATATTACGAGGTGTGTAGGATATTTTTTATATGTGTTGGATAAATTTCAATGTTTGTATGATAAATTTCAAAATTTGTAGGATAAATATTGATGTGTATAGACAACAAAATTTAGTGTGGGGATGAAAGTATTTGTGACTAATTAATTAATTAAAAATGTAATAAATGAGACGAGTGAAAAACCATTCTAATATTTTACAAATGTACCATCTAGATTTTATCACCACAATACGTATCTATCTTTTTCATCTCACCTTTCCTCGTATCATCCCAACTTTCAACTTTTTTTAAACCTTAAAAAAGAGAGGTTATCCATCTTTTCCATCCCATCCACCCGCAACCAGAATATTAACTGTTTTACAATTATTAAAACTAAAAAAGAGACATTTTGAAGCAACAAGAAGATGATCGAACTTTTCGAAACTGAAGGATAAAGTCATAAGGGGACTGAACTCAGCCAATGAAATGGCAACACCTGTCACCTTGTTTCCATCGAAAATACGTATAGCAATTTCTAGATACAAAGGTTGAGCCGTGCAAAATCTTAGTATTGCGACAGGCCTAGTATCTATCGACCGGCATAACTTGCATAAGCATGACAACGAAAGTGCGAATAGACGTTGTCAACAACTTGCTTTCGTCAAATGTTTGAATTCTTTGTCCAACGTATCGGTAAATTAATGTGACAATGATGGACGTGATTGGTATATACTGAATTTTATGCCTAATGACTTTTGAATGTCCTGTTTTAATTATTTTCAAACCTTATTTACTATGTTGTTATTAGTTATAATACTAGAGCCGTAAACGAATCGAGTGAACATGAATAAGGATTTGTTAGTGTTCGTTCATTAAGGATTGAACATGTTTATAAAATGTTCATAAACACTTATCGAACATGATTTCTTGTTCATGTTCGTTTATTAAATAAATGAATATTTTCATAAACTGTTCATAAACGTTTACCGAACGTAAACGAACATATGAGCACAAACACATGTTAATGCGCACAAACTAATACAGACAAACATATATTCATTTTAGAATAAAATCTGCATTTCCAATCACATAGATTACGAAGAATCCACCCAAACCAAATAAATACTTAATATACTATCCGAACACGGGACACTCTCCTGCCACGACTCTAGCCCCCTAATACATAAATATTTGAAATTAAGTGTCTTGGAAAAATACTAAAAAACGTTTTTTGGAATCGAAAATTATCAGCATTAATTTTTTGAAAATACACACTTATAAGTATTAGTTGTCTTCAACAAAAAAAATGGGTATTCAAGCAAAGAGTAATTAGATGTGTTATTCGATTTAATAAGATTCATATTTTTTTTTCAACTTTGTATTATTAAAAAAAGAAAAAAAAGTTGTTATATGTTTTGGTCAAAAACTGACAAGATCAATTAAATAACCAAATCGAGAAAGTGAGGTAGTGTGCTCTTCAAAATGGTAAGTTTTAGGTTAAAGATCATGGACAAACTGTCAGAATCCTTAATTTGGAAAAAGGTTTGTAAGTGATGAAGCTTGATAAAATAGTAAAATATGATGAACAATGGATGAATGTTGTAAATAAATATGAACACAAGCAATTTGTTACAGGGAAACGCCCTTGATATCTACGAGAGATGATCACCGGTACAACAACTCCGGGAGTTGGCAACTACCCAGCTTTGATCTATTAAGAACTTGAAAGAAATTACAATGGTGAGCTTTGATCGTTCGATTGCTTTGTGTTACAGAGTGTTGTGTAGGTGTGGAAGTGTTCAAGTGCCATCCTAAGTCGACCAATCTGCCCTATTTATAGTACAAGTGATAAAAAATACCCTAACTAACTTTTCGACATTTCAATGATACTCAACAGGCTTTGTCAATCTTCAATATGACCGTTATGGACGAGTTTGATGGTTTCCCCATGTGCAAAACAGTTACAACTCCGAGTCTTTAGCTTGTGACTTAGTTATATATTCGTTACAACATCAAAGTTACATCACACAAATAATTAGGATCCTAAAATTCCCGCAAAATATGCTACCTTTACTTTTGACCGTTACTAGACTCATTCCGCGTTTCTTTAATGTCCGTCCGGCTAATTAGCCATTACAATTTACATGTGAAAACAAACTATAGACAATAGATGTAACACTCGAAAATTTTTATCGAATCTTATGGCAACCCGTGTCCAATCAACTCTCAAATATGCCTAATAATTTGGGCGAGAGGGACTAATTGTGTAAAATGGTGGAAGATTGGATGTGGAGGGACTAAATATGTCAACATGCCAAAGTTTGGCCTCTGAGTGACACTTACGGGCCGTAAAGCTTAATAGCTTACGGACCGTAAAGTTAATAAAATATTATAACTGGTAGGCGGTTACCGGGTCGTAAGACACTGGGTTTTACGGACCGTAAGTAATTCAAAACCATGGGCGCGAAACAAGGCTTACGAACCGTAAGCCTAAGGCCCTTACAGTTCGTAAGACTCGGTACTAGCAGATTTTTTTTTTCTGCCCAAGACATTATGCCATGCTGCCACCTTGCTCGCAAATTTGAACCATTTCCCTGGTCTTGACACGTCCTAGGATACTTATTAACATCAGGAGTGTAACACCCTACTTACTATTAATTGAAATTAGCAAAACATGTAAAATTTGATTTAGTTGATATAATCAACTAAATTCACATAAGTTCATATTAGTTTATAAATCTAAATACATGAGTCATTCAGAAAACACCTAAAACTAGTTTGTTTCTTAACAACAAAAGGTAAAGCGGAAGCTGGAAATTTGAAAGTGTTCGATTCTTCTTCAGCCTTGATCCACATTCAAATTATCGTCTAATTCACCTACAAAACAAACATATTGGAGTCCGACACTTTCGACCATAAAACATTTCGTATGGTGCCATACCAATGCTCGAATGATAGCTGTTATTGTATGAGAACTCAACTAATGGTAGATAGGTGTCCCAACTACCACCAAAATCAATAATACACGCTCGAAGCATGTCTTCTAAGGTTTGAATCGTTCGTTCGCTTTGCCCATCTATCTGGGGGTGGTATGCACTACTGATTAATAGTTTGGTGCCCATCTGTTTTTGGAAATCACGCCAAAACTTCGAAGTGAACCAGGTATCTTTATCAGATACAATTGATATAGGTACCCCATGGCGTGCTATAATTTCATTCACATATACCTCCGACATCTTTTCAGAGGTATAGGTCTCTCTAATTGGAATGAAGTGGGTACTTTTTGTTAGTCTATCAACGACTACCCAAATGGCATCAAATCCACGAGCCGTTTTTGGTAGTTTTGTTAATAGATCCATGGTAATATTTTCCCATTTCCAAACTGGTATTTCTAATGGTTGAAGTTGGCCATAAGGTTTCTGATGCTCCACTTTTACTTGTAAACAAGTTAAGCACTTTTCAATGTATTTCGCCACATCTCTTTTCATCCCAGGCCACCAATAATTTTGTTTTAAGTCCTTATACATTTTGGTCGCTGCCGGGTGTATCAAATAATGCGATTTATGAGCTTAATCAAGTAGGAGATCCTTAACACCGCAAGTGTTTGGGATCCAAATTTTACTAAACCGGGTTTTCATTCCATTTTCCCTGTCTTCAATATATTTCACCAGACCTTTGACACGTTCCTTTCTCCAATTTTCTTCTTTCATCGCTTCAGTTTGCGCCATTCGGATTTGTTCGTGCAAACCCGAGGTTACCATAAGTTGCATCGACCGCACATGAATTGGTGTGTATTCATCTTTTCGGCTTAGCGCATCCGCTACCACATTGGCCCTTCCCGGATGGTAATGAATTTCACAATCATAATCTTTTACCGTTTCTAACCATCGTCTTTATCTCATATTTAATTCTTTTTTATCAAAGAAATATTTCAAACTCTTGTGATCGTAAAAATAGTACACTTCACCCCATATAAGTAGTGTCTCCAAAGTTTCAAGGCGAATACTACTACCGCCAGTTCGAGGTCGTGAGTTGGATATTTCTTTTCATGCACCTTTAATTGTCTAGAGGCATAAGCAATCACTCTGCCCCGTTGCATGAGTACACACCCAAGACCTAGGTGCGACGCATCAGAATACACCACTAAGTCATTAGTGCCATCTGGTAAGGTTAATACCGGAGTACTGGTTAACTTTTCCTTTAACATTCGAAATGCTTCTTCTTGTTCATTATTCCAGGCAAACTTTTCATTTTTACGAGTTAGCTTTGTTAACGGTGAAGCAATCTTGGAGAAATCCTGAATAAATCTCCTATAATAACCCGCAAGCCCCAAAAAGCTTCTGATTTCCGAAGGATTTTTCAGGGGATTCCACTTTGATACCACTTCAATCATGGACGGATCGACTAGTATTCCATCGACGCTAATGATATGCCCTAGGAATTGTACTTTTCGAAGCCAAAAGGCACATTTCGAAAATTTTGCGTAAAGCTTTTCTCTTCTCAATGTTTCTAATACCTCACGCAAATGACGCGCTTGATCTGTTTCACTTTTTGAATATACTAAAATGTCATCAATAAACACGATTACTGATTTATCCAACATTGGTTTGCAAACCTGATTCATAAGGTCCGTAAATGCTTGGGTGCATTTGTTAATCCGAAGGACATCATTAGAAATTCATAGTGCCCGTACCTCGTATGGAATGCCGTTTTGGGTATATCTTCGTCTTTTACCTTCAGTTGATGATAACCAGACTTTAAATCAATTTTTGAAAACCAACTTGCACCTTGTAGTTGGTCAAATAGATCATCAATTCTCGGGAGCGGGTATTGGTTATTTACTGTGAGTTTGTTTAATTCTCGGTAATCAATACACATGCGTATGCTCTCGTCCTTTTTCTTCACAAATAGCACCAGTACGCCCCATGGGGAAACACTCGGTCTAATAAATCCTTTATCCAATAGGTCTTGCAATTATGACATCAACTCTTGAAGTTCCGATGGTGCTAGTCGATAAGGTGCCTTAGCTACCGGTTTTGCGTTCGGGACCAGTACGATACTAAACTCTATTTCGCGCTCAGGTGGTATTCCTGGTAAGTCGTCCGGGAATACATCTTCAAACTCCTTTACAACAGGTACGTCTTCAATCTTTGGCAATTCTTTTTTCGTATCGCATACGTAGGTCAAGTATGCTTTACACCCATGTTGCACGAGTCTTTTGACTTCCGCCATTGTACATAATACGGGGTTACCATTCTTTTCCCCATAAATTATGACACGTCTTCCGCTTGGAGATGTTAATTGTATCTCTTTATGGAAACATATCACTTTGGCGTGGTAGCGAGACAACCAATCCATTCCAACCACCACTTGAAATTCCCCCATAGACATGGGTATCAAGTCAATTGAGTAATCCTCATTATCAATGTTCAATTTGCAATCCCGACATATTTCATGGACAACAAAACTTTCGTTATTACCTATTTCTACTTTCATAGGCACATGCAGTTTTATTAATGTAAATGATGGGTGTTGAATAAATCTTTTTGAAACAAAAGATTTATTCACACCTGTATCAAATAAAATGTGTGCGGGAATACAATTTACAGTATGTGTACCTGAAACCACATCGGGTTCAATTTTGGCCTCTGCTGCAGTTATGTGGAATGACCTTGCCTTCGATCATGGGACTTCGATTTTTGTGTCGGATGCTTCATTCTTCCCTTTTAATTCTGGGCATTCAGATTTCTTGTGACCCGGTTGGTAGCACTTATAACATACCGACACTTTACCAGGGCAAATCGATGATATGTGTCCAGTTTTTCCGCAATAACACACGGTTTGTTTTTGAAATAGCACTCTCCCTTATGGGCACGACCACATGTTTTGCAACTTGGTGATCCTCCTTTTGAGCTCCCCTTCTTTGAAATTTCATGATCTTTTGCTTTTTGGTTGGACTTGGATTTGTATCCGTCGCTCTTCGTGTAACATCCGTCAAAAACGGATTTACCAAACCCGCTCCGTTTATCAACCGAACAGTCAGTCAAAAATTTTGTTGCGAATTTAATGCCCAAAATAATTTTAAACGATACATAATCGATTATTATACGGGAATATATATTTAGATTTTGAAAAAACTGTTGAAAATCGCAAAATAAAAATAAAAGGTCTCTGCCAGGTTTCGAACCCGGGTCAGTACCGGTCCGGCAACAAGTCTTAACACACAACACACAAACCACTGCGCCACTTGTATTGTTTGTTAAATATTGGAATCATTTAATTCATAAAGTGACGTTACGAATTCAAAACCGGCGCCCAATAGTTCAGTCGTCGGAAATCCCGGTAATCTCGCGAGTTTTTAACAACATCTTCCGTTATAACGTAAACCATTACTAAGACATCGGTTATAACCGACGTCTGAGTCCGCGACCAAACCATAACCGCCGGAGTTTTTATAACTTACGAATCCAGTCGGAAATCAGACCAAGTTCTTCGAAGATTTGCCCTATAAATATCCCTTCGAACTTCTGCAAACATTTTCGCTCAAAACCACACCTTTTCTCGGCGAAAATCCACTCGCCGGAATTCTTCTGTTTGTCGCCGAAAAACCGGGTTCTCCATTGCCGAGCCTTATTGAACCTCCTAAGCTTATACCGAAGTCACCCACACCTTTTGTAAACTTTCTGAAGGCTCGCTGCTGCAAGACACACGTCGCCGAAGGTGATTGCTGTCGCCGGAGTTCTGCCGGAAAACAGAGGAAAACTAGTCGGTATACCTCACGCTTATTTTCCTTTCTTTTTTCTTCTATCTTATCGGTATTTAACCTAAAACGCTAAGGAAACCGATTAAAACATTTAACCAGTCAATTATCGATTCTGGTTAAAAATCAGACGAAGAAGATGAAGTGCGGTAAACGTATAAGTATAATTAAAATCAAGATATTACTCGGGTTAGACACACAGTCCAGCGGTGGACTGTGTGCACATTAAACACAGAAAGGTCTCGAGTTCGAATCCTGTTCCACACACGCTGCCTTAATAAAAATGATTTTTTTGTTAAACCGAACCGGAGTCACACAGGTGTATGTTAAGTATATTAATAACCGGAATAATAACCAAGTTAGACACACAGTCCAGCGGTGGACTGTGTGTATGTTTAATCACAGGACACGAGTTCGAGTCCGGTCTACTGCATCGATTCGGACCATTATTCAAACTTTTTAAATACGGCATAAATGAAAATGCTTAATTTGTATTTAAGTAAAATAAAAATCAGATTAGTTAACATGTCAAACACACAGTCCAGCGGTGGACTGTGTGTTAGTTTAAGCCACAGGTCCCGAGTTCGAGACCTGTGGAGCGCACCGTCCGATTCGCTTGAATTGTTTTTAAAATAAAAGGATTTTCGGTTTAACATAATTAATATATATATAAATTAAAAACAGATATCTAACGGGTTAGACACGTAGCTCAGTTGGTAGAGCTGCGTGCACGCGTACGGGAGGTCTCGGGTTCGAGCCTCACTCAGCGCACTTATATTCCGATTCGAACCGGTCAACGGTCAGTCAACGGTCAACGGTCAGAAAAAAAATCAAAATTTTTTGTTATTTTTATTTAATTATTTTAATTAAAAAAATCAATTAAAATACTTAAAAATAACATTTTTAAGGTTAGAAAATAGCCTCAAACTCACAAAAATACACCCAACAATCCTACTAAAATAGATTAATAAAATCCGTTTACTTACCGAACCATAATACGATTTATCTAGGTTAATCTCACTCGTGGTTAAAACCACTTCGCGTGCATTCAACGTCATCAACCGAACGCACCCACTGTGAGTGAATCTTACAACTCCCCCTTTTAAATTACACGTTTTGGGGTGTGTCATGTGTTATAAAAATAATTAACTTGTTTATTTAAACTTGTGTCATACCACATCCTGATCTAAACTTAGATTGTTATATTGTTGTGATTACTTATTTCCTTTTGTCAAATTATTTGAAACTCATTCATTAAGCCCATCAGTTCCTCGTGGGAGACGAGTTGAACAACGCGTGCCTCAAATCAAATTCATTATTGTTCATGTGTGTATCATTGAGTTTATATTGTTTGTAGTTGTGTCATTCATATTATCATGTTTATGCAATTCATTCATTAGGCCCCTCAGTTCCTCGTGAGAGACGAGTTGAGCATCGCGTGCCTCTAAATGTTCCATTATTGTTCATGTGTGTTTTATTTAATATCTTATGATTGTTGAATAAGTTTACATCTATTTTTACTCATGTTTGGTTGTGCACATATTTCATAATCAATTTAAATAAACTTGTTCAAATGTTTTCCATAGGATTCACTCGCCAACATTATGTTGATCCAAAACCTTTTTACACATGATACAGGTGAACAGGTTGAAGCAAAGAAAACATAGGAAATGCCTTAGAAGAGAACAAAGATGCTTTGATTGATAGCTAGATCATGTTGTAACATTTATTGTAAATTTCCATTAAATTGTATTTAATGAATATGAAACGCATAATAAATGTCATGAGCTTTGATGATAACCCAATCATGCCCCGATCACCTTTTCCGCTGCGGGTCGGGTGTGACACTTCGTTCACCCCTCTCAATTTGTTTCCTTAATTCAATTTCACGTTCTCGTGCACCGTTTATGGTTTCCGTGAGGTTTTCATACTTCGAGGGTGTCATGAATTCTCTATACTCAGCATCAACATGTTATAATAGTTATAGATCTTTTGTTCTTCTATTTGCACCAACTCATCACAAAACCTCAATTTGTCAAGGAACACCCCCGTGATCTTATCTATTGTTTCACCCTTATGCCTTAGTTGAATGAATTCTCCTTGATTTTGTTTATTACGACTTTAGGGCTATGATGTTTAAGAATGATATCTTAAATTTCTCCCATGTCATAACCTTTGTGGCCTCAACCCTTGTTCCTTTTTAAGATTATCGACCAATCTTTTGCTTGGCCTCTCAATTGCCAGTCCATAATCTACAAAGTCGGCTTCATCACAATGAGTCCGTTCGAAGACTCCTTCCATATCGCTTATCCATCATTGGCAGACTATGGGTCTACTTCTCCGTTGTAGGTTGGTGGTTTACATGCCATGAACTTGTCATAAGGACACGTTTTCTTCATGTTTCTTTTCTTGTACAAGACTTTCTTTTAATTCATTCATCCTTTCTTCTACAACGTTAAGATTGTAGTTTGTAACCTATCCATAAATTGAGGTAGGCTTGCTTCTAATGCCTTTCCGACCTCCTCGGAAATCTTTTCTCGTATCTCTACTGTCATAAGAGACACTGTATCTTCTCCTGTTGCTTCTGACATTCTTGGCTGAAATGTTCATAGTAATTTACGGTAAGCAACTCATTTTACTAATTTCCATATTTTATATGGATATATACTCTATTCATTTGATAGCACCGTAGTGTATCTTTCTTTTTCAATTCAGTCAGTGTATAACTTGCCTTTCGTGTTTATACTTAGTGTACTTCCGGGTTCGAGTGTATTAATACACCCCTTCCCATACACTTTAAATTACTACTCTTTCTACTATTTTGTAGGGAAATTCAATTTATAACTGATTCTTATCGAATGTCTTGATCAAGCCTTGAACCGAACACTTTTCGTTCTTAACCTTGAGCTCTGATTACCAACTTGTAACACCCTACTTACTATTAATTGAATTAGTAAAAACATGTAAATTTTGATTTAGTTGATATAATCAACTAAATTCACATAAGTTCAGATTAGTTTATAAATCTAAATACATGAGTCATTCAGAAAACACCTAAGACTAGTTTGTTTCTTAACAACAAAAGGTAAAGCGGAAGCTGGAAATTTGAAAGTGTTCGGTTCTTCCTCAGCCTTGATCCACATTCAAATTATCGTCTAATTCACCTACAAAAAAAACATTTATTTGTTTTAATTATATATAAATATATATATATATATATATGACTATACTAATATACAAGCATAACCATTTGTCAAACCTGGCTTAATTAAACGAACAAAATTTAATTTCAGTACCCACCGTAAGCTACGGTCATCCACCGTAGCTGACGGTCAATACCATGAATCTTACGTCAAAACCATCTGCCTTACGGTCATAACTTTTAATTTTATTAACAGCAGCAGCCCATCGTAAGCTACGGTGGGTTACCGTAAGCTACGGTGGTGTGCTGCAGATTTTTCCTTTTTGTAATTTTTGTCGTGAAATTCTTGTATCTCATGAATCGCTTATGCGTTTAATCTCCCGTTTCTTTCTACGAGATCAAAACAAGATTGTCTACTAAATACACACATAATACAATGTCCGAGTTATCATATATTTAAATTCATAAGCCTTCGGCTTACTACTCTTTTTACAATATTTTGGCCCGTTTATATCTTCTTGACAATTTCTCACATTTAACCGTATTCTTTAGTCATATAATTATTTTAACAATACGCTCAAATCTTAAGAATGTCTTATGCGCATTCTATATGATTCCATCACTATATTTATGTTTAAGTTCCTAATTCTACCCTTTTTCTAAATTTATATCCAATAAACCTTCATACGCCTCATAGTGTATGTTCTCGACTAAATTTCGCCCTGTTTGATTATCATAACGATATACATCGTTTTTATATAATCAAACCTCTACTCTTTTATCCTTAATCCATTTGGTCGTTTTAGCGAATTTCAACGTTGTCATACTATCAAACTAACATCATTAGTAATATTCAACCCATTTTTCTTAACTTACGAAATCCATCGCTTTTGTTTACTAAACCTTCATTTGTCAATCATTTTGACTTGTTTGATTAGCTTAACGAAATCCATCGCTTTTATTACTACTCAAACAATTCATATTTAATGATTCTCTATTCAATTCATATATACGAAACTCATCCCTTATAAGTGACTCGTATATGCTTGAACTCTATTCATTTCTCAACATATGTATTACTACTAATGTTATAAGTAAAATCTTTCGAAATGATTGGTCACGTACCTTAGAGTTTTCCTTCAAGCGCGTGTCCGTTCCGACTTTGTCACTCGATGTTTTGTCCGACTTGCCTATAATATTTAACCCAATTTATGGTTTAGAATTCATAGTAGAATATGTATCATGTAACTTGTCAAACTTTTCATTTACATGATTCTTTCGTTTTTCCAACAATTTATAATCACTTAGGCATTACATTAAACACCTTGTGAGCGAGATTTTTATATTATTTTCATCACATCCCTAATTTAGTTATTAATCCCAATTTAACACTCCTTTCAAGTCTCTAAGCTTAGGATGTGCAATTAGTGTCTAAATTCTAACATATTTAACATCAAATACTAGAATCTCGCTATCACAATTCATGTGTTCATCATATTTATCAAAACCCATTTAGCATAAGTATTGCTAATCATTCAAACATTTAAATCATAGCATTTGATCACTAAATGTTCATCAAGGTTGTATTCCTAGACTTATATACACCTCAATTTCTATCATGGCTTTCATAATGATACTCTATATAGATTTTGTGATGTTCATGTAATTTCATAATATCACCAAACATAAAATTTCAACATACCTTATGATTCCCTTACTTGGATGATCATTAATTTATGCTCATGCACGAATTTTGGCTCCTAATTCTTGATTTGGTGATTTTGGTTTCAAAGAAGGGTTTTCTCCTTCTTTCTTCTTCTGTCGCCCAAAACACATCCAAGGGTGTGTTCTTGACTTTAACCCCCCTTTTTTTAGTTTCCTTCTTGCCAATTACAGCCCCTCATGTTTTATTTATTATGCCAAGACACTACTCAATTGTTTTTATCAGATTTCCACAAGTAACTAATTTAACTTAGTAAATTTTTTGTGTGTGTGTGGGTTACTTTGTCATAATGCCTAATATTTCTATATTATATCATTTAATATTCTTGGGGTGTTACAAGGAGAAGCTTGCTAACACTTGGCATGATCTATATGATTATGTTCGAATATAAATAGCAACCATAACTCACTTAATCTTTGCTCATTTTCATCTTTCTCTCTAAATCACACATTCTGGAGTTTGCTTCTTCCAAGAAGCCTCCTATTGAGTTCATGTTTCTCCTAGAACACTTGTAAGTGTTCTTTCATGGTTCATTTCTTTTGTAGGCTAAATTATTAGCCGAAAGTCAAGCAAATTGACTTTTGTCTTGACTTTCGGTTATTACCATTATGGTCAAGCCAATGTTCGAATTGAAGATGACTACGTGATCGTAATAGGTGATAATCGCCTATGAGGGCACCTCCTGAATATCACGTTAAGTTTGTCAAATGACGGGTCAAAGTTATGTTTAATTAAATTCAAAACGCCATTTTTCGAAAAAAAAAACATATATAATGAACTTATAAACATTTAAACACATATTTTTGACACTAGATCAGTTGGTAAATAATATTTGAACATATCTAAACATATCCAGCCCGTCATTATAGTCTGGTTCGCAACCGAAAGTCTAGTAGTTTGACCACTGCTTTGACTTTCGATTCTGACCCGATTTACCTAAGTTAGCTCCTGATTTGAAGTTGCATTATGATCATATATATGTATAGGATAACTATCTGAGGTTCTACTATGTGATCATAATCAATTGTCAGGTTTTATGCAAGTTCATACATTATGCCATAAAAATGCCAGTTTTGCCCTTTTGTGCATAAAATGGGCTATAAACCATAATGTACATACAAAATGTAAAACCTACCGACGCGGTAACTTGATAATCACGTTTTGGCATAATGAACTTGTTATGGACTCATCCGATCACCCGATACCTCCTATGCACATACGGTTGACTTATGTAACTTAGTTTTCGTAAGTTAACCGAATTGGGTTAAACTCCTTCAATTTCATTAGTAATCAAAATGTATTATTGTTTCCCTCATATTATACAAGTCTTAGTACTTATGAGGGTTTAAACTACATTCTATCCGGTCACCGCTTAATCTAGCTGTACCGTATCGTTTTCTTTATATTATAGTTAACTGGTCCAAGTCTATGATTTGAATAAGACCCGTTAACATTTTTATTGGTTATTATACCATCCATTCCAGACTAGAGCGTCCAGTAAATTACAACCTTACTTGTCATTTTATTTGAACGGCCGTGCTTATATATATTGTCTTGGATTGTAAGACTTAAGCCATATAAATACTCTTAACCTATTTTCCCTATACGGGCTTAGGATGAGATCAATATGTGTCGGGAATCCAAATAACTAGTTTTAATTCGTATTGCATGATAACTTAAAGATATCCTCGGCTCATTTAATTGCAAATGGCCACGATCTAAGCCCCGGGTGTAGGCATACACCTGACAGATGCTAATGCTATAATAAAATATTTTTATAACCCAATACGTGTTTACTTAATAAGGGTATTAAAGTGGTGTGTTGGTTAATCATGATCCCGACATAGTTTATGGGCCCTATATGTATTGATAAGCATGTAAAATTGATAACACAAGAAATAGTTTATCCAAGTTATTTATGAAAATATATGTACCATTGTGTAGCTTAATTAGCTCAATGGCTCAATGATATAAACAAACCAACTAGCAAGTATATGTACTAGAAAACCAAAGAACGAGTGATGAACAATAGAATCAAATTTAGTGTTTCTACCATTTTCTATTTAATCGAACACCGTATTGTTTTCTGAATCTACACAAGACCCACCAAGGATTCTTGACGATAACTTCAACGAAAGTCTTCCCATGTTTAGCAAAGAAGACGAAACAAGACAAAGAAGTAAATCCCAAGGAGTTCATGTTAGTGACTTCGCAAGGCCCCGAACACATGTGATCCTGTCACACCCCGACCCGCAGCGGAATAAAAGTCGGGGCATGATTGGGTTATCACCAAAGCTCATGATATTTACTAAGAAGTTTCATATTTATTAAATTCAGGTTACAAACTTAAATATCCAATAAACAAGATTCATACAAATACAAAGAAAGCAAATCTAAATGTTTATTCCAACGCAATAACTTGTTTATTCTTCTATGCCATCCTAAGTGTTTCTTTCCTCAACTGGATCACCTGTATCATGTGTAAAACAGGGGAGATTTTGGGTCAACAAAAGTTGGTGAGTGAACCTTGATAAAACATTTTTCATAATAGCATATTTTATTTATTAAGGAAAATTTGTGTATAAATCAATGTGAGCAAATACATAAATGTAAACGATCACAAATCACATTGAATGAATATATGACATGAATGATGATGTATTTGAGATCAAGGCTCAATCAAACAGAGCCGATCTAATGAGACACCTGATGCTCAACCCGTATCCTACGGGGAACTGATGGGCCTAATGAAATGCGTGCACTGAAATGATAAATTTAATCCCATATAAATCACACAACAACCAATACACATTTGATCACAAAATAATATAAGCACAAGTTTTTAGATAGAATAAAGGAATAGCACGACACATGATACACCCCAAAACGTGATTAAAACGGGGAGTTTGTAGAGATTCACTCACCTTGGGTGCGTATTCTTGAGTGGTAAGAGAGCACACGAGTTGGGAATTTATCCGATGAAGGAGTACTAACCTAGAAATAGCAACGTGGTAATTCGGTAAATAAAAAAATTATTATTTAGGTTAAAATCATTTGTTTAGGTTTTTAGGTTATTTTTGTGGCTTGTGTTGATATTCTAGACCCTTGAAAATATATATTCTTAAACCTTTTATTTATTTATTTTCTTCTAATAAAAGCCTTAGAATTAATATAAAATAAAATAAAAAATAATAATTTTAAAAAAATCTTGTCAGTCTGACAAGCCTGTCAGACCGGTTCGAATGGAGCATGTATGCGCGTATGCAGAGTCGAACCCGGGACCTCACGTTCACGTGCACGCAGCTCTTCCAACTGAGCTACGTGTCTAACCCGTCATAATTCTGGATTTTAATTATATTTATACACACTTTAGATTTTTATAATTTAATTAAATTTACCAAAAAGGGTTTCAGTAATCCGACCGGTTCGTGCCACAGTGCTCGAACCCGTGACCCTGGCGACGTGATGCACCCAGCCCGACCAACTGGGCTGGGTGTCTAACCCGGTTATATTCCGTATTTTATTAAACAAGTACACATTTTACCCATCATCTTCTTCGTTTTAAATTTCAAACCAACCCTGCCCCGCCTGAAATAATCCGATTTACATCGGCTTTTCTAATAACACAGTACGTTAATTAACTGAAAACTCAAAAGAAAAGAATTAGGAGGACTACCGTATGACGGTACTGGTGGTGGTATGATTCCTGTGAGTGGGTTCCGACGTCTCGGTGGTTCTCCGGTGGAAAAGTTTTCCGACGACTGAGGTAATTAGAGAGGGAACAGAGGTAATGAGCGAGTTCGGATTGAGGGACAATCGATCAGTATTTATAGGGATGTTTGAGACTCGGTTACTATGATTTCGAGTTAATTGCCAGCAATCAATCAAGGAATTTACCGAATATAGGCTCGGACAGTTGTGTTCCTAGAGGAAAACGCGTTGATGGCCGAGATTTCCGGCGAGGGAAATCTGCGGGTGTTGCAGGTTCTTTTATCGTGAATATAAAAGAAATAAGGTTCGACAAATAGACATAGTGTGTGCGGCGTAGCGGTGCTGTGGTGTGTGTTTTACCCGGGAACCCGGGTTCGATTCCCGGTTCACCCATTCTTGAGTTTTTATACTTATTTTCTCTTTTTTTTGTTAAATCATTTATTAATTATAAATATTTAATATTTAATTTGATTATTTATTTTATTTTATTCAAGTTATTTTAAACATTATTAGATTATTAAATATAATATATAATATATATATATAATAAATTTATAAATATAAACAATAAACAAAAATGCTAAAAATCAACCGACATAATTAAATACGCTTTGATTGATAACTTGGGGCGGGTTTTCGAAACCCAATTTACACAGATGTTACATCCTGTTTCAGCAACCAACGAACAAAACGATCATAGAACTGATAGAACACACCTCAATAATCCAAATTGGGTCGTCAGTAGCCTATACAATACTAATTCCATTTGGTAGCCCGCATTCCATTGGGGAGATGATAACATACCAATATGTCTTCAACTGTCTTGATAGAGAAATCTTTTTCCAACTTCAAATCCCAAATCCAATTAATTGAGACTCTTATGTCTGTCTAACACCTCATTAAGATTAATCTGAGAACAGACTGCTTCTATTCAATTAAATGATACTTTTATATCCTCAAATATAAAAATGCCATATCAGTAACTCCTACACTCTTATATCAGTAATGTCTTTTAAGATCTTTACTTGTAATAAAAAAAATTACAATAAAAATCACTAACACCCACACTCATTAAATATAACTCATGGTTAGTGAGAGTGTCACTCGATCCTAATTATTTGACGTCTATGTAACTCACTCTCGTTAGAGCATTCACATCCCATTATGCATTTTTATGTGAGTGAGAGATTTGCATATTGTAAGAGTTGGTTCTAAGTGGATAAGAGGGAAAATTTTACTGTTTATCAGTATATTTGGAAAGATACTCTTCGCCTACATTAATTTTTTAAAGAAACTGTAAGTGGAAAAGAGAGGTAAATAATGATAAAGGTTTAAAAAATATTATTTAATCGATAAAGAGAGAGAAAATGTTATCAGCTTACCATAATTATGGAAGTAGAGATAGGGGAATGAATGTGAATCTCTTAGACCATATGGTGTTGAGTATGGCTTTTGGCGTGAAGACTTTAACCACGCCCGAACTCCGGCCCGAGGGGGTGTGGGCAGTGGTGGCTGTTGGATATTTATGTCGGTTCGATAAGTCAACGCTGCCGACCGGGTCTTGACCCGTAAGAGTTACACCGTGGGCAACGAACTAAAAATCCACTTACTAATTTAACTGGTAATTACGAACGATACGCGAGTATTAAATTGAGAGACGGGTACATGTACCGGGTAAGACAAGAACACTCCTCTACGCCACTTGCCGCGCATGCACCTTGCACCGCCACTTGTCGCGCACCAAGAGTCTTGGCCAATGGCATCACATGCATTTTGCATGGTTGCCACTTGGCACACATGCAAAGATGTCCATGTGCTATAAAAAGGAGAGTGTTGGGTCTTGTATGGTTGTTGTTGCAAAAACTCTAGAACAAAACTCTCTCATCACATACACACCCACAACCGGCCAGCACCGCCGCCGCCAGCCAGCCCGCCGCCGCCTCCGCCGCCAGGCCACCCTGCCGCCGCCGCTGTTTCCGGTCGCCGCTGCCACGTGCACCGCCGGCCACCACCGTCGCTACTCGACTCGTTCCCGTGTTTCGCTAGTTCGTTAACTAGCACTTGTTCGTGAACCTCGGTGTCTCAACCGTTTATTACTAACCGAAGGTATATCTAAAACCCCCTATGGTTTGCGTTTATATTTCGTGTTTGCATGTTGGTGACCTTGTTCCATTACGGATGTTCCTTGGTATAAAATGTTCATGTCATTTTGTTACATACGCTCCGTTGCTTCCGTTGTTTAAATATGTACATATGCATATTGTTCACTGATTAAAGATTTATTTTAACTAACATAAATTTATATATATATGCATACTTGTCAAAAGTGTTTTGACTAATCCTTGTAACAAAATAAATATGCACACATATGAACCGGGTTCATAAAATAAAAGTTAAAATTATACCACGGATATCCTACAGTGGTATCAGAGCCGATGCTCACCACATGCAAACTGAAACCTGTCTTTATTTTTCACCGAAATAATAAATCATAAACTTTAAAAGTCTAAAGTTTTGATTTGTTTTATTTTAAGGCAATATATATTTTTGGTCATACTTAATTGTTAACTTTTGGATGACCAAAAACTTGCCTCAAGAAACCTTTGGTTGTGTTAAATATGTAAATCGGGCCCGGCCTTGTGGTTGTGTTTTATGTTTGATTTTGTCTATGGTTTTGGCCCATTTTACGGCTCAAAGTTGTAATAGATTAGTTTATGGTTTTGGCCTATTTTGTGGTTCAAAGTTGTAATAGATAGGGTTCTTGTCTTTAATATATTTACTTGTTAAATATTGCTGAACCGAAGACCCGAAGAACCCGAAGCAAAACCGAATGCCAAGAGGAGTCTTGGAGTTAGTGGGAGTCGCTCAAGACAACAAGATACACTCAAGTCCATCCTTGTGGTTGTTTTGTGTGTTGTGACCCGACCCATTTGATCTTGCTACTTGGCTCTAGCAAGATCATAACCATGCTGATATGATTTACATATTCATTTTCTATTATGGTTGCTTTTAATAAATGTTATTACAAATCAACCTAATACCAATACGCATTTTTAAAGGGGATTTTAAAAATGAAATCGAGAAAAGCAAGTTCTAGCAACTTGTAAATTTATATAACCACTAGAGTTTTAAAACATGTTTTTCTCACATCTTTGAAAACTCATAAACTTAATAGTCTACGCTATTAACTTTGGTTGGTTATTTCAAGTCGCGACAAACTTAGTTTTATAGGTTATCTAAAACTAATTATCCAGAGAGGTGAAAGGGTCCTTTTTGATATAGTCGCAAATTTAATATCTAAATTAAAACCGACTATAACGACCTTATTTGGTAAAATTAAAATCAATGGTCTATGCCATCCTACTACTAGTAACACTTGGGGCATAATGCGAACCATCAGTGTTGGAGCCACAGCACAACACTCGGTGTCTAGTTTCTCCTTCCAAGGTGCAAGGGCTTCATCGACACATCCGACCCTTCCACATGTGACCGTTTTAGGACAACTATTACTTTTCTTCTCGTGTTACGTGCTACAGCTGTCTCGGGAATAAAAGTTGGCATAGATGAGGCCCAAACGTATCAATGCAAGGACAAAAGTTGTCCTCGCAGCCTCATAAACCCCGGGAGTTGTGCTTCTCTCACAATTGACAATCGTTGTCAGTCCGTTTGAACCTCCTGCTAATGTTGCGTGCTACAGCTGCCTTTAGAAAGAGCTTCTAACCGGATTCTCGTTCCTTATCGTCTCACCTCACTAAATAAGGAAAATACATTGAAAATACTAATTAAATAAACTTTGCTTAACAGATGTCATCTAAAACAACTCCCTTTGCTTCAAGTCCATACTTGAGAAAGACAAACAAAAAACACCAATTTTCTTGAGTGGCACCACAACTTGAGAATCGTTCTCAAAATGGCAAAGAAGCTTTATGTTTTGGATACCCCAATTCCAACAGCGCCTGAAAATGGCACTACTGCTGCGAAGAAGGCTTTCGATAAACATAAAGAAGATGCCCTAGAAGTTGCTTGCCTCATGCAAGCCACCATGTCGCCAGATCTCCAGAAGAATATGGAAGACATGAGTGCCTTCGACATGATTGAGCAACTCAAAGGCAAGTTTCAGAAACAAGCCCGCCAGGAACGCTATGACACCATGAAACAGCTCATAAGCTGTAGAATGTAAGAGGGTTCCTCAGTTAGTGCTCATGTCCTCAAGATGAAAGGCTACATCGACCAATTAAACAAACTTGGTTATCCTCTCCAAGATGAGATGGCTGTTGACTTCATTCTCAACTCTCTTTCCAGTCACTATGATCAATTTGTTATGAACTTTAACATGAATGACTGGGTAAAGACAGTGTCGGAGCTACATGGGATGCTCAAACGGCAGAGATGAACATTTCCAACAAAACAAACTAAGTGTTAATGGTTCGATCTGGTGGTGTTAGGAAGCCCAGAACAAAGAAAAGTCACAACGGCAAAAACAAAGGAAAGGCTCCTGTTGCTGCCAAACATGCCACCAACAAGAGCAAACAAGCTGTTAAAGCCCCTCATTCAGAAGAGCGGCAATGCTATGAGTGTAACAAGGGGCACTGGAAACGTAACCGCCCCGAGTATCTTGCTAAGCTCAAAGCAAAGAAGGCCAATGGAGAAGGCACTTCTTCAGGTATTCTGATACATGTTATCGAGCTTTTCACTGTTTCTAGCAACACATGGGTATTTAATACCGGATGTGGTTATCACATCGTCAATGTCTTGCAGGAGCCTGAAAAGTGGAAGAAACTAAAACCAGGGAACATGGAGCTCATTGTTGGCGATGGGAAGAAAGTCCCAGTTCTAGCAACTAGCACATTTAATCTTACATGTCCTTCTGGTCTTGTTGTTGTTTTGAACAATTGTCTTTTTGCACCTAGTTTGACCAGGAACATCATTTCAGTTTCATTGCTTTTTGAACAAGGATTTAGATATGTTTTTAATGTGTCGCTATTTCTGCTTATCTAAATGGTACTTACTATTTTGAGGCTAAACCTCGAAACGGTATATATGAAATTGATGTTCAACCTAGCAATAACATATATCATCTTTCTAAACGTCATAAAAATGGTACTAGTGATTCATTCCTATGGCATTGTAGACTTGGCCACATAAGCAAGGCACCGCATAAAATGGCTCCAATCTGAGGGGATTCTTGAATCCACCGGAGCGGACTCATTTGATGATTGCGAGTCATGCTTAGCTGGCAAACTCACCAAGGATCCCTTCACCCATGTTGGTGAACGAGCTAGTGATCTATTAGGACTCATACACTCAGATGTATGTGGTCCTTTTAGAACCATGACTAGGAATCACGAGAGATACTTCGTTACATTCATCGACGATTATAGTCGATATGCTTATGTTTACCTCATGAAGCATAAGCATGAAACCTTTGAAAAGTTCAAAGAGTTTCAGAACGAAGTTGAAAACCAACTTAATAGAAATATTAAAATGCTTCGCTCAGATCGAGGCGGTGAATACCTCAACTTAGAATTTCTCGATCATCTAAAGGAACATGGAATAGTTTCACAACCCACTCCACCAGGCAGACCCCAACTTAATGGCGTGTGTGAAAGGAGAAATCGAACCCTGCTAAATATGGTTCGATCGATGATGTGTAGAATGCCTCACTCCTTTTGGGGTTTTGCTCTTATGACTGCTTGCACGACTCAAAATCTAGCGCCGACCAAAAGGGTAAACAAGACTCCATATGAGATATGGTATGGGCGTAAGCCAAACTTGAGTTACCTAAGAGTATGGGGGTGTGATGCGTACATCACAAGTGATTATGATGACAAGCTCGACCTTTGAGGCGAAAAGGTTGTTTTCGTCGGATACTATAACCAAAGCGGTTATTACTTCTACCATCCTGATGCAAATACGATTTCCATCAAAAGGAAGGCTAAAAGATTCCTTGAAGATGAACTTCTTAGTCGAGGAACTGGAAGTAATATAGTGGATCTTGAAGAAGTTCAAGGACCACAAACAACCGTTGAGAAGGTCGGAATGTCTGAACCACAACAAATTGTTGACACTGATTCAGACTTAAACACAAGCCTTCGCAGGAGCATCAGGACTCGAAAAGAACCCGATAGATACCTTTGGCATATTGAGGGTTCTGAAGTCCTGACAGTAGCCGAGTCTGATGACGAACCTACTAGTTACAAATCTGCTATTTCTAGTCCAGATTCTGCGAAATGGCTAGAGGCCATGAAAGCCGAGATGCAATCCATGCATGACAATCAAGTCTAGGACTTGGTTGAGCTACCCCCCGAATCTCGGGCAGTAGGGAGCAAATGGGTTTTCAAAAGAAAAACCGACATGCATGGAAATACACAGACCTATAAGGCATGGCTAGTAGCGAAAGGTTTTACTCAAACTCAAGGTATTGACTATGATGAAACCTTCTCGCCCGTTGCTATGATCAAATCGATCAGGATATTACTTGCCACAGCTGCGTACTATGATTACGAAATTTGGCAAATGGATGTTAAAACCGCCTTTCTTAATGGACATCTTTCTGAAGATGTTTATATGGTTCAACCTGACGATTTTATCGATCCAAGATATCCTAATAGGGTATGTAAGCTAAACAAGTCCATTTATGGACTCAAGCAAGCGTCTCGGAGCTGGAATCTTCGTTTTGACTAGAAAGTCAAAGAGTTTGGTTTTGTCAAGAACGAAGATGAACCTTGTGTTTACAGAAAGGCTAGTGGGAGTGCTATATCATTTCTCATCTTGTATGTAGATGGTATATTGATCATTGGAAACAACATCCCCATGCTTAAGGAAATTAAGCACTGGTTGGGATCTTGTTTCGCAATGAAGGATCTTAGAGAAGCTGCTTATATTCTGGGAATCAAGATCTATAGGAATAGATCTAAGCGACTTCTTGGGCTAACTCAGAGCACATACATAGATCAAGTGATAAGACGCTTCAAAATGGAAAACTCCAAGAAAGGAGGTATTCCAATGACTAAAGGAACCGTCTTGAACAAATCACAAGCTCCCTCTGAGGACCGTGAGATAAAGCAAATGGAAACAGTTCCATATGCTTCCGCGATTGGTTCTATCATGTATGCTATGGTATGTACTCGACCAGACGTCTCGTATGCCTTAAGCATGACAAGCCGTTACCAGCAGAGCCCTGGGATTGCCCACTGGACTGCAGTTAAGAACATCCTTAAGTACTTGAGAAGTACAAAAGATATGTTCTTGATATTTGGAGGAGTCAATGAGGAGCTCACTTAAAATGTTACACTGATGCTAGTTTTCAAACTGACCGAGATACCTCTCGCTCACAAACGGGTTTCGTGTTCACTCTCAACGGAGGAGCTGTTTCATGGAAAAGCTCCAAGCAGAGTGTTGTGGCTGATTCCACCACGGAATCTGAGTACATTGCCGCATCGGATGCCACAAAGGAAGCTGCTTGGATGAAGAAGTTCATAACAGATCTCGATGTGGTTCCAAGTATCATGAAACCCATCCAGATATTTTGTGATAACACAGGTGCTATTGCTCAAGCCAAGGAGCCTAGATCCCATCACAAAGCCAAGCACATTTTAAGAAAGTTCCACTACATTGTGGAACGTGGAGACATCGTTATAAGCAAAATTGACACATATCAAAACCTAGCTGGCCTATTTACTAAGCCAATGACTCAAGAAAAACATGATCGTCACATGGACTCTATTGGGCTTAGATTAACTAGTGATATGTTTTGATTTAGTATTTGGATGTACGAACATCAAACAGTTGTACTTTTGTATTCGTTTTGATTTACTGGTTAAATGCAATTCTTGAATCCTACAACTGTGTTCGAATTTGATACATTTAATCCATGAATCTTGTATTCTAAATTATCCATAGTCGGTCAGACTCGTGGGAAGGATTCTGAATTAAGACTATTCTGACTTTGGACTCAAGGAGTTGACTTCCAAACTCACAGACCTCATTACGAATGACGTCGGATGTAACTCGCATCAAATCATATTCATGGATCTTGGTCATAAATGTATTTGATTTTGGTATACACATTTAGTATCCTCTGACCTGAGATACATACTAGAACTCTCGTTTACTAAAGACTATTCTTTGATCAATGTCAACCGTTGTCGCGTAACTGCCAGTCATAAAGGCATTGGTTGGGAATAGCTCTGAAGTTCAGTGGGAGTTGTATGTAGTCAAGATGGGATTCTGTACTCTTACATTATATGTAACAGTTAGACATCTGGGCGCCCTCGTTGATTCAAACTGGTGAAGTGTAAGGCCTTACCCAAACTTACTGTGTGTTTGATTGGACCACTTTGATTCTTGAACGAGAACGATAATGATTGAACGCCATATGAGATTGAACCTGATCCATGTCTCATTGTTCAATCGATGTCTTTTACAGAAAAGGATAGATGACAACGATTACCATAAGTCTACTATCTTCAAGTAGCAAGTCGTTGCTAAAAGGAAGATACCTTGGTTAGTGACTTTAAATTGTCATGACCTGTTGGGGACAGCTATGTGTAGCTAGAGCACCGCTGACTGTCTGCGTTGAGATCTTATCAGAGACCGTCCAAGTGGGAGCTGTTGGATATTTAGGTCCGGTTCGATAAGTCAACGCTGCCGACCGGGTCTTGACCCATAAGAGTTACACCGTGGGCAACGAACTAAAAATCCACTTAACTAATTTAACTGGTAACTACGAACGATACGTGGGTATTAAATTGAGAGACGGGTACATGTACCGGGTAAGACAAGAACACTCATCTACGCCACTTGTCGCGCATGCACTCTTGCATCGCCTCTTGTCGCGCACCGAAAGTCTTGGCCAATGGCATCATATGCATTTTGCATGCCCGCCACTTGGCACACATGCAAAGATGTCCATGTGCTATAAAAAGGAGAGTGTTGGGTCTTGTATGGTTGTTGTTGCAAAAACTCTAGAACAAAACTCTCTCATCACACACACACCCACAACCGGCCAGCACCGCCGCCGCCAGCCAGCCCGTCGCCGCCTCCGGCGCCGGGCCACGCTGCCGCCGCCCCTGTTCCCGGTCGCCGTCGTCGCTGCCACATGCACCGCCGGCCACCAACGCCGCTACTCGACCTGTTCCCGTGTTTCGCTAGTTCGTTAACTAGCACTTGTTCGTTGAACCTCGGTGTCTCAACCGGTTTATTACTAACCGAAGGTATATCTAAAACCCCCTATGGTTTGCGTTTATATTTCGTGTTTGCATGTTGGTGACCTTGTTCCATTACGGATGTTCCTTGGTATAAAATGTTCATGTCATTTTGTTACATACGCTTCCGTTGTTTAAATATGTACATATACATATTGTTCACTGGTTAAAGATTTATTTTAGCTAACATAAATATATATATGCATACTTGTCAAAAGTGTTTTGACTAATCCTTGTAACAAAATAAATATGCACACATATGAACCGGATTCATAAAATAAAAGTTAAAATTATACCACGGATATCCTATAGTGGCGTGGTGTTGAGAGCGGGGGTTTTTTACCGGCGTGGAGGGCAAATAAGTGGTGACATGACAACGTTTCATTGATGGGTGAATTTTAGGTTATTATTTGTTTTTTCTAAACATCAATTTCACGTCCTCTCACCTAATGTTTTTTTTACCATGACACTTAATACCTCTCTTATGGTCTCTGATTATAGTCTTAGGTATATCATCAGTGTTTATGAATTGTGATTTTAGTTAATTTAGAAATTGTCACGTGAACTTATAAGGACGAGCAATATTATTCATCAAATCAATTGTTGGCGAAAGAAACATCAATTTATCTAGAAGAAAATTTTAAAATAGTCGAGTTTTGGTTGGATTGGATCAAGAGTTTTTGTACTTTTGGAAATGAGTGGGAGGACAATTAATTGAGTACTTTTTTCCAATTTAGAGTGAGTGACGGGACAAATTTCTTTAAATAATATAGATGTTCCACCTCATCATGTCTATAATCTTATCCATCGTATTTTAATAATAATAATAATAATAATAAAGAAAAAGTAAAAAAATTGAGGTTCCAATAACATGAAGAGTTAAATGCTTGGTTGGTCCCTGTGGTTTGCAAATCTTGCAGTCTTGGTCCCAGTGGTTCACTTATTACACACTTGGTCCCAGTAGTTTCAAATTTTGCACTCGGGTGGTCCTTACCACTAACCTTTGTTAGATTTCTCAGTTAAGTATATGCAAAATTACTATATTACCTTCGTCTTCTTCATCCTTTCTCTGCTACCACCTGCAACTACTCTTCTACCACCACCCTCACCCTCGCCGCCTTTCACCGCCATACCACTCAGCCATACCCTCGCCGCCTTTCACCGCCATCTTCCCCATTGCCACAACCATCCACCAGATTTTCTTAACGAATATACCAAATTCGTTCTTGATGACTCTTGGTCTTATCCGATCAAATCTTTTGAATGTACCATCAAATGTTTGATCTGAAAGTGTGTCACGATTCCAAGAGAATCCAAGTCGTATCAGTTTTAATTACGGTCCTATGCGGCTCTACAATCGAGTAAGTTTCTAACAAAGATCAAACATTATTGTTAGTGTTCAATTTGTGATGTTCAGTCGCTTTGGTTACTGAATGTGTTTCCAAATTCGGGTCGTTGTTTATCGGATCGATTGTGTGTTCTTGGGTTTCGGAGTTGCTACGGAAAATCATGAGATGGTTGCGTTTTGATTTCGTGAACTCAGGGGACGCAAAACAGGGACCAAACGCAGGAAACAAATTGTCGTTCTTAGGGTGTTTTATTGCAACAATTCACGAGAAAGAAGGCAAAAGATTCCAATTCGCATATTTGCGTTTTGTGGTTTGGTCTGAATCTGTACGAATTTCATGTACAGAAGATCGAAAGGAGATGTCGGGACAAGTAGCAATGGAAATGGCAATTGGAGCGGTTTGATGAATTGATCCAAGTTACATTAGATTGGTTTAATTTAGATAAAGAAATCGCTGCAAGATCTAAGGCTGGTCAGTGTTTGGCCGTCGCTATAGTCGACCTTTTGTTACCGAAGAACGGATGTGCGATGACGATTAAACTAGAAAACCGCTGCAGCTCCCCTCTCTCTCACTGTCTCTCTCTCCTGCAGTCTCTCTCTATGCTGTTGTGGGTAATTCAAGCCGCAAAACTTCAACAGTTTTAGAAGAGTAGTTGCAGTGGTAGCAGAGAAAGGATGAAGAAGACGAGGGTAATATAGTAATTTTGCATATACTTAACTGAGAAATCTAACAAAGGTTAGTGGTAAGGACCACCCGAGTGCAAAATTTGAAACTACTGGGACCAAGTGTGTAATAAGTGAACCACTGGGACCAAAACTGCAAGATTTGCAAACCTCAGGGACCAACCAAGCATTTAACTCTAACATGAATTTTAAGACAAGCTTTGCTAGACATATTGATCTTTCTACCGTAACTCCTATTTTTAAATAACCTCCTCGCGTATGTATTAGAGTGAATCCATTCGATTTCTAAAAAAGATTACTAACGTTAAGGGGTGTGAGAGTATTGATTGAGACACTATTTTTATATAGGCTCATTAATTAAATGGTATATCATTCCTCTCCTTGATTGATGATGGTTCTCATTGATTAAACCACGATTACCACGACTCTCTCATTTAATAATTTTAGGACAAAAATAAAGAGGATGATGGTTTGGGTCATTACCACACCCTTAAGGTAGTGGTTTTGAAAGATGGATGATATATGTAAAGGGTTATGGTGGTCCTGCGGGTCATGACCACACCCTATAGCCTAAGAAAAAAGTTAAAAAAAAACAATTGAGGTTCCCAATAACTTCAAATTTAGGACAAGCTTTGCTAGACATGTTGATCTTTCTAACGTTTACAAAACTAGTTACATGTCATGCCCGTGTTACGGGGCACTGAGCCAAATATTTCTCGGTTTCATAACATATACGTCTGTGTTTTGGTTACTTGATAACACGACCTCAATAAAAGTTAGATCAAGTCGATCGATTAAAACAAAACAATACTATAGTTTTGCTGAAAAAACTAAAACAATAACAAGACTATTATTTTGAACTGAGGGTACAATCATAATTTGTCAAGAAGGTGAAAAAAACTAACTGGAAATAAAGTAAATGAATTTTATTAACGTTTGTGGAGTATAAAAGTTAAAGTTTAAGGGTAGCAATGATAGTTATTAAAGTTCAAGGTTTTAATGAAAAACTTTTATGCTAAATAAGTAAAAAACCATAAGGAAAAGGGTTGCATGGATTCGAAGCGGGGCAATTTTTGTCTTAAAGCAAGCATAGCTTCCACCACAAGACCTTTTACCTTTGGATTAACTTCTGTTTCTATTTATTTATAAATTGTCGCTGCAATCATGGGAAACATTAATTTAATAGATCACATGTCATCTACTGATTTAGTATTGTTAAAATTCACCCATACCTATTAAACACTATTTCTCTCTTTATAGTTACAGGTAAATATTTTTATATATAGTAAAACTGTAAAAGTCTATGTGGATATTGTGCATGTCTAGCAAAGTTACAATAGCCTTCCCAAAAGTTAAATATGACCTTTCTAACCTTGTCATTTACAATTTAAACTCTATACTCTTTGTTGTTGTAATCAATATGTTAATCAACTATGTTATGACAAGTAGCATAGTTATACCTTTCTTTTTTCCTTTACAATTTTGAACTCTTTTTTCTCTTTTTTAATCAACTATGTTATAACAAGTAGCATAATTATACTTTTCTTTTCTCTTAGACTGTGTATTGGAGTAACGCTCATCACCACGTCAAAGGAATCAGTGCTAAACTCCATTATTTTTCTTTTCTACTAGACTATGTGTAGTGGGTAACGTTCACCACCACATCATAGGAATCGGTGTTAAACACCATTTGGGCAGCGCCAAGGAGGGGGCTAAGAAGATTTCTGCCATGGCTCTAACGGGTGTGAAGGGAGAAGTGTAACAGAGGGAGAGAGAGAGTTAAACAAATGGTTTTAAATCAATCATTTGGTGTCACATCACCCATATTTTTAAGTTAAACCACTATATAGTTGTGAAGACACATAGCGTGATATGGGCTCACCTGACACTAATCAATTTCACGGTTTATATAGAACGTGTGATACAAAATTTTCGAACGACACCCAGTGCTTTTCTTACGATTGACACCATTGGTATGGAAAAGCTATCATAAATGTCTTACCTAATTAAAAAAATCTATAGTTTATGAGTTAAGTCCAACTTTTCATCTAATTTATAGTCCACTTTAAATCATTAGACTTATGTCTTGTTTTGAAGTTTTTAACGCATAAGAACTGAAGAGTCACGTGACCGCACAGGGACAAATGCGATTGTAAGTCAGAAACAATTGACGATCCTATTTAATGATTTAACGAGTAAACTGAAAACGCAAGAGTGGTCGATTTTAAATTTCTGATCAACGAGAGAAGCTAAACATGAGTAAATTTTGGCTTTTTAATCTTCTACAACCTTTAAAATTGAAATTAGTAGTTTAAACTTGATCAAAGTTGAAAGTTGATGTGATAACATTAACGGATAAATCATTACAAAATCTACAAAAACAAATTAATTGTGAATATGTGAGAAATTATGATAGAGAATATTTACATTAAATGATTCCTAAATGAACTTTGACATTTTGGCCTCACATTAGGCAACACTCGGACTCGTATCTTTTTGCTTATACGGACACGACTGGGCGGGGTGCCCGGATATCCGACTCTCCACCTCCAGCGACTGCGTCTATCTGGGAAATAATCTTCCCTGTTGGTCATCCAAACGCTAACCGACTATTTCTCGCTCAAGTGCTGAAGCAGAATATTGTCACACCCCGGATTTCCAACCCAAATCCATACGCCGGTGGGCCCGGGTGGGGAGTATCGTGACGTCAATTGATAATCATCATAGTCAATTAAACACGGCACAGCGGAAGTCTTGAAGTAAAATTACTATTACAAACCGAATGTTCGAAATACAAAATAATATACAAGCTTGTAATAGAAGATCCACAGACGGATCATAAATTTTACATGGAAATAATACAAAACAAACTTTGGGCAGATTTAGGATTTGCAAGATCCTCTATTACTACCGAACACTTCCCGCCTATTTTCGTATTGTACCTGCATATTAGTCTTTTGAAAATACGTAGCTTTCGCTGGTAAATACACCCAACTGACTCATTTTGAAAACATTTCAAAAATATTTTAAGTGTATCAGCACAAAATCTTTTTATAACTTGGGTTAATTGACCGTCCAACCTTGTTAACAGATTTACATGTTTGTCATACATACGGGCTCGATAGGAAAACCGAGACACAATTAACGTACACACAACTTTGGAATCCGAAGGAGTCAATTCCTCCCAACCTTGTGGGAATGCATAATTGAGCGTCTATCGGGTGTATGCCTACACCCGCGCTAAGGTCGTGGCCATTTCTATTGTAATGAGCCGAGGATATCCAGGACACGGTAGTTAACCTCCGATATTTAAATTATCAAATAAAACTGATTAAAGCAGAATATGCGAATTTATTATCCCCGAACTGGCGTTCGATTGAATCCCATTTTCGACCAAGCGATAATAATTTACCGTAACCCAAGCCCGTATAGGGGAAATAAGTCGAGAGTATTTACCTGAGCTAATCTTCTTTAATTTTTAATAACTCAGCCGTACACAAAAAAGACTAAGTGCAGATAGCATTTACCGGCAAGTCTCTAGTCTGGATTATGGCATAAACTAACCAATTAAATACTAACGGTCTGATTTAAGTCATAGACTTAGACCGACTAGCGTACTTGAGCAAAACGTATGACGCTAGATTAAACGATTATTGGATAGAATGTAGTTAATCCCAACAAGTACCTTGACTTGTATAATATGGGTAAACTATAAACATTTTGGATTTTGAGACTTAAATGACAAGGTTAAACCCGTTTCGGTTAATTTCCGTAAAATGGTTAGATATACGTAACCGTGCACATTTTAGCGACATCGGGTAACCGAATAAGTCATGGACAAGTTTTATATGCCATTATATTTTAAATAAGTTAAGATATCAGTAGGATATCAACTTGTATGCTCGTTAAGGTTTTAAAACGAAAATATGCCTCATAAGGGCGTTTTGGTAATTTCATACTATATAAAAGGAACTTGAATATAATTTAATTTTATAGTTATAAGTATTCTGTAAAAATACTTTATTTATGATATAATATCAGTAGGATAACAATTATATGTGTAAATTATCTTTTATGACCAAACTATGCACCGAAGGGGCATTTTGGTCATTTTACACATAGTTTATAAATTATTTGGGATTATGAGTTTATAACATGTACCTACTGTAATTACGTTTAAAATAAGTTTTAAAATAGTAGGTACCAAGTCTTGGTCAATAATATGGTTAAAACCATACTACGCATAAATGGCGCATATGTCGTAAAATGACGTCCTTGAGCGATGTTTATGAAAACTGATGTGAAGGTCAGATTAAAATGTTTAAAATATGTTATTTAGTATAACATATCAGTAGGTAATTAATTTTTACCTTGAAAAGATTCATTAAAACTATTTTATGAGCCACAAGGGCTAAAATCGTAAATTTTTGACATAGTTTAAGGACTTGCTCGAAAACTTAGTTTATAACTTGGTTTAACATCCCAAATAAATCTACTTATAATATTACATCAGTAGGAAACTCATTTTCAAGTTCATTATTATTTAAAACTTTGTTTTATGCAAAAAGGGCATTTTGGTAAAAATGGCATAATTGCGGAACTTGCGCATAAACTTGGATTCTGATTATGATCATGTAATATAACCTCAGAGGGTTATGCTACATTATATTATGATCATAATGCAACTTTAGATCAGTAGGTAACTAATCTAAATCGGGTCAGAATCTAAAGTCAAAGCAGAAGTCAAACTTCGCGACTTTCGGTTGCGAACCGACTATAGAACTAAAATTGACGAGCCGAACAAGTTCTTACATGTTCTAATAATTATTACCAAGTTGTTTAAGTGTCAAAACAGGTTTCATAACATATATAAGATCAATTTATGATTTTTCCGAAAAATGGACCATTTGACTTTTTAATAACTTAACTTTGACCCGTCAATTGGTCTAGCAAATGTGATCTTCAGGAGGTGCCCTTTATAGGGACTAACACCTACCTTATTACGATCACTTAGCCATGTTCATTTCGAACAATAGCTGGACCATAATAGTGTTAACCGAAAGTCAAAGCGTTTTCCGTAAAACGCTTTACTTTTGGCTATAAAAGCCTATAAACGAAAATGCAAGAGCAAGGAACACTTACAAGAGGTTCCTAGAATGCAAGAGAACTAAGTTGGATGCTCCTTTCAGCTAGGAATTTCCAGAGGAGGGAGGAGAGTTATGATTTAGAAAGGTGCAAGTTCAAATGGTGAACTTGATCACCTATTTATAGTTGGAGAACTCAAAGGAGGTGAAGCCAGGTGTTTAGGGGTGTAAGAAAAGCTTACAAGTGTCCTAAAACGTGGCATAGTAATTTAGAGAAGCCATGGTTTCGAATTAATGGTTGGAGTTTTGCTTGGTCTCCAAACAAAACTTTCTGCAGCACACCTGTTCTCGCGCCCCGCGAGAGACCCAGGCCTGGTCTCTCACGGCCCGCGACCGCCCAAGGCCACTTTCAAATTTTGACACTTTAGCCCCTTAACTTTAAAAAACTTCTAAAAACTTTTTAAACACCTTTTTGGCAGTTTTAGCCATCCGTAGCCAATACTTGACATACCGGATTATGCCCGGACATTGTTGGGCTCTTGGTTCATTAAAAGGTCACTCAGAGGTATAAGTTAACATGTTGACACTTTTAATCCATCCATCATCCAACTTTCACATGTTTACAAAATTGAACCCTATCGTCCAACAAATGGCACGTAAGAGAGTTAGGACTTTACAAAAGATCACTCAGAGGCTTATTATAAGCATGTTGATTCTGATGTCACTCAGAGGCTGGCATGTGACATATCAGTCACTCAGAGGCCAAATTTAAAGCATGTTGACATATCAGTCACTCAGAGGCTGTTATTTATGCATGTTGACATCGGACCGTCACTCAGAGGCTCAGCTTGAGCATGTTGACGCCTTTTGTCCTTATTGGTCTTTAACATACTTATTTTAAAATACAACACGTGTCACTATACTATTGGACACGATTTTACAGGGTGTTACAAGTACCACCGTGTTGCTAACGTGGTTACTGAAATTTGTTGGTTACGCAATCTCCTTCTTGAGCTTCAATGCCCATTGTCACGGGCTACTCTTGTCTATTGTGACAATGTCAGTGCTATCTATTTATCGAGTAATCATATTCAACACCAACACGCAAAACACATCGAGCTCGACATTCAATTTGTTCGTGAATAGGTTAAACGGGGTAGAGTTCGCGTCCTTCATATGTTCACTCGACACCAAATCGTCGACATCTTCACTAAAGGTCTACCTTGGGTCCTCTTTGAAGACTTCTGCTCCAGTCTTAGCATCCGCTCACCTCCTGCTTCGACTCGGGGGTATAATAGAATTAATAATTGTAATTACTGAATGGAGATAATCACTCCACCAGTTGTGCATAGGCTCTTGTATATATTCTGTAAAAATTATAATGAAGAGGATCAAGATTTATGTGATTACCCTATCCTATAGCTAAAATGATGTTCGAGTTCTATATTTTAACATGTAACACGGAAGATTTTGTTCATATAATAAATAATTTTTTTCTAGGTTGGATTCTAATAATCTCTAGTAGACGTCATTTTCTCATGTTTTTTAATTCCCACTGGCAGTCATAACTTTTAAATATTTTGCCTCATCGAACTCCAACTTAATGTAGTTAAGTTTTTTTTCCGCATTCAAACTTATGTTTTATGGCTTTTGATCAGAACGATGATACATGTCAATTGATGTAAAGCTAGTCGTTTGAGGCATCGTTTCGATGTAAATTTCACATCAATCTACTCGTATACTCGTTCTGAATAAATTTCCTAAAATATTAGTTTGTAAGACCAAAAAAACTTAACTTCGTTAAGTATTTTTAAATGAGTATCGGTGAAACACAATATTTGAAAGGTAAAAAAATAAAACTACCAATTCCCAATAAAAGCTACTAGAGATTATTATAATCCAATTTCTTTTTTACTCCCGTATTTTTAGAATCCAAATAGTTAATTGCCATTATCGGGCTTTTAAATTCACTCCAACCAATGGACAGGTAAGGCGCGTGGTTTGATTCTTTGCCCAATTATAAAATTAATTGGTTGTAACGCAACAAATTGAGGTCAATTTATCCTATGTTAAATGTCATGTCTATACTCTATAGTATGACCAATTGCATGTGTATGTTCCTTCAATATCATAGTGGACCCAAATGTTAGGACGAGGGATCTTTTGAGTGTTATCAAAGACACTTAAAAGGAAACTACTATACGATACCTTCATGGTTAAACTTGACAAATAGTAATATGGCCAAATAACATTCAAAAACAACAACAATAAACTAAAAACTTACTCAAATATTGATAGTATATTAATGAAACAATAATTTGGTACAATACTACAATCGGCTCATTTTGCGCAACTATTACAATTTACTAAATTTACAAATGCCTAAAAAATGGCCACAAACTCCAAAATTTTGTACAAGGAATAATAAAGCAACAAAGAACGACCTTTGCAAAAGAGAAATCTAAACAACTCTTCCGGCCTCCAATGTTTGTTCTACTTTACCTTTAAACAAAACATCCAAGACATTAGCATTTTTAAGTTGCACTTTTTACGGTCTGATCAACGATAAATTCTGCATTTTTCATACTCCAAGCACTCATTTGAGAAATCTTGATGCTTTGAGTGCCGTTGTTGAATGCAAAAAGATGAGCATCCTCATAGTTAAGAAATTGTGGATAGACCCGACTTGTGATGCATGTTTTTCCGCCTGCTCCGAAACTCTCGATGATTGAGTGGTCTATCTGTAATATTCAAGGGGTCAAAAGGCATAGATGACAATTTTAAGGGATTTAATTGAATTGGTTTGGGTATACACCACACGGATTTATGCACTAGATAACATTTACATACCAAGTTTCTGAGTGAGATCTCATCGTATCGAGGATCTATGTCAACAAATGCGCCAAAACTTGTCTTGTCGATGGTGCTTCTGATGGTAGACCTTTAAAAGAACAAACGGACATGTAATTAAATAAATAGACTAACAATGATCGGCTTATCCTGTAATTTATCAACAACTAAAAAAATAACCAACCTGCTAAGGTCGCTACACATGAGCACAGAATACCGTCCTTTTGGATTTTGATAAACCCTAAAGAAGATCGCGGTTTGTTCTTTCAAGTCTTTAGACGCCATAACCAACACACCAAAAGGCCCGAATACACCCTTACTTGATGCACCCTTGTTGGTACAAAGCACTTGCGGATCACTGGAACTCGTATCTACAACCTCCGCCTCTTTTAAATTCTCCAATTTAAACGAAATCGTAACATCCGCCTAATATAAAATTCATAAACAAAAACACCCATTAGACGACACATCCACTAAGACTGTAATGGATAACGTTCAACCTTTAAACCACAAGGTACAAACCTGAGAAGCGGTAACACCATCGATTTCGACAACCGACCCAGATTTGAGCCTCTTGTTTTTGAGCTTAACTTCATTTTCACGAAGTGTTTCTATCTCCTCCACCGGCCACTGGATCAGCTGCTTCCCACTTCTGTCAATCCAAAGGGACCTCGGAAACGACTAAAACAAAACATTCAACAAACGACATCGTATAACCAATAACTTTAAAAAAATTATTTATTTTTTTAAAATTATACCTGAAGACCAGCCCATCCTTTTTCAATATCATCTTGTTCCGAATCTTTTTCAGGAACCCACGCCCACAACACCCTCCTATTCTTCGACTCATCAAAGAAGGACTTTGACGCATAAAAGTTTCCATAGTCATATCTCAAATCCAAGGTGCTCCCACTCAAACTCAGCCCGTTTTGCGGCAAAAAGTTCTCACGGTCGGGACTATATGTCCCGATCGTGTACCAATCATGCCCTTCAAATCCCGCTTTCATCACATGCAAAACATTCCCACCATTCACTGACGTATCCACCCCGTTTGTACTATTCAACGGGACGGGAAAAAAGTCGGGACACTCCCACGTACCCGTATCATCCGCTGCGGCAAGCGGATTCTCATACCGAGTCCAGGTTACAAAATCCGGACTCTGGTACAAAAACGCCATACCATTGTTCTCACGATCACCACCGACAACAATCCGCCACAGACCGTCGGGGCCGAGCCACGCGGTACTGGGGTCCCGAAAACAGTCGTCGTTGACGCCTTCGGGTGGGGTTATGATCGGGTTGTGGGTGGATTTGACCCATTCGCGAGAGAAACGGGTCGGAGCGGTTTTTGGGCCAGGCGAGGTCTTGGACTTGGCGGGAAGTGGAGTCGCTGCCGGTGTAGAGCATGGCGGGAAGGTTACCCGGGAGGATGGTGGCGGATCCGGACCAGCAGCTGTTGATGTCGGGTTCATGGGTCGGGTAGATAGCCGGGTCGAGGTGGATCCAGTTGACTAAGTCGTGGGTTACGGCGTGGCCCCACACGATGGTGCCGAAAGTGGGGGCGAGGGGGTTGTATTGGTAGAAGAAGTGGTAGACGCCCTGGTATAACATTGGTCCTGTTTTACAACGTATAAAGATTATTATTATTATTTATTAAAAAAATATTTTACAAATTAGTGTTTTTATTAGCTTCTTTTTTTAGTGGGGAATTTAGTGTAAAGATTATTGTATTTTGTTTTATGCTCAAACACAGAAAAAGTATTGATTAGAAACTTAAACATGCTAAATTTAAAATCATTAATAATTGTTAGTTTGTTACAAGGTATTTTTGCTTTTTTATGTCTTTTCAGTTTATTAATATTTTTTTTGGTAGGTGAAAACTTACAACAAATTATTATTATTATTATTATTATTATTATTATTATTATTATTATTATTATTATTATTATTTATTATTATTATTATAAATTATTATGAAACCACTTTTTTAAGATGAATTCGATGATTAATATATATATATATATATATATATATATATAATGGGGTTGGTTATTGTACAATTGGGCTTATCGTATGAGTGTACGCAATTGGTTTTTCAGTGTGCGAACTTTACTTTTTAACATGGATTTGTGCTAAAAAAACATACGAAATTATACAAAAAATCAACATGCGAATTCATCAAACTTCACCAACATGCGATTTCGTTTTTTTATGTACATGCGATTTCAAGGTTTTTTGAACTATGCGATTTTCATTTTTGGTATCATAACGTGCATTTTCCATCGCGTACGCAGCGATACGTTAAGGCATATTGTAGATGTACTTTATATATATAGGAGAAGGTTTTATGTAGAACATAAATATTCGAGAACACGTAGAACACAATTAATCATCTATATTTTCAATCTTAAAAACCTAAAAAGTAAATAAAATGTTACAAATATAAGATTTACTGTTTCTTACATTGGAATTCAAAATAAAATATGAAAAAAAATTCACCTTTTGTATAACCTAACATATGTAGGTTATGTTTACGTTAAATTACCAACATGTTTGTATATTATGTGTATGTAAAAATATATGATATTTTTGTGTATATAATACACATATGAATATAAGAAACATAAAATTTAAAAACATGAACCTTATATCCCAAAAATTAGTGTTTTAGCGTTGTTCTTTTTGTTCTGGCAATAGTTTTGTTCTTAAGATTCTTATCCTATATAAGAGAGAGAGAGAGAAAAGATAGAAAACCTTTTAATTGAAAAAACTCAGGAAACTTTAAGTTCTCGACATTTTTTTTAAAAAAAATCACACATTTAATATATATGTTTTAAGGGTTTTGAGGGAAAAAAAAAAAAAAAACACTGTCTAGATTTTTTTAAAAATAAACAAGTTTTTGTGTAATATATGTTAAAGTCGAGTTGTGCAAAACTGTTTATTTAAAAAAATATCCACTGGGCGCTTTTTAGTTTTTACTTGCTCAAAACTATTAAAAACGTGTATATTAAATATACGACTTTTTTCAAAATAAAAAATGTCGAAAGTTAGAGTTTCCTAGGTTTTCTCAATTCTACCATACTATACTTTATATATATATATATATATATATATATATGAAATAATACATAAGGAAAAGGTGAAAAACCTATTTATTCCAAGTTCCCACAATCTTATCCATTTTGTTTTTTCATAATAAATAAAGAAAAAGGAATGGATAAAAAAGGAAAAAAAAGTAGGACGTGGGGCGGTGTGGGATGCGATGTCGATTTTTCCACCATTCTTGCGCGTTTGGTGGGATACTTTTCTTTCTAATTACCCTATACAGTAAAATTAAATGAAAAACATGTTTTTATATTAATTTTTTAATCATTTATTTAAACACATTAACATTTTTACCAACACAATACAACTATACCACTATGTTACGAGAGTTTATTTCTTACTAATAATCTTAGTAATCATTCTAAAATGATATCAAAGTGGTTAAGTTTGTCTTTTCCACAACCAAAAAATTAGAAGTTCAAATCCTGCATGATAGATATAATTTTCTTAGAAAAACAATAAGTTGTTTAGAAAAATAATCTTAGTATTATCGTTGTACTTTACGGCCACGTTTCAAATTCCGCCTTAATAAATATTCGTATTACAAGAAAGTAACATTGTCGATTTCTTTAAAACCAAGCAACAGAATCCAACTAAAAAAAAAAAAAAAAAAATAGAAAAACTCACCATTGGGATCTGTGAAAGTCAATCCAACAACCGTTCATATTTAGTTCCGCATCCGTTTAATGCAACCAGAAAAATAATTAAAATTAACTACTACAAATATATCAATAAAAGGAATATAATAAAAAATAAAGTAAATAGACCATTCATCCAGTTGCTTGGTGGCTGAAAATGATAACCGGTTCGATACGGTTGCTCATATTTATGGCTCGGCAGAAATATCGCGTCTACCATACTTCGACCAGTGACATTACTGGTCGGAGCATCGAAGACGAGACCAAGAAAACATAAAGTAAGAAAAGAAGAAAGAAGTTTGTTCAAAATGGATGTTTTGGTATCCATGAGTTTTTTTTAAGGTTGTCAAGAGAAAGGGGTGAATAATGAGTATGGGCCATTTGGTTGCTTTTATAGACTTTTAGGTCAATAGTAAATGCCGAATTATTTTTACTTTACCCCCTGAACTTTGGTCGCTTTTTGCTAACAGCCCTGGTCCACCACGCACTTTTGGATATTTTCTATGTGGTCACTCTCAGATATGGATTATATATTTCGTTGTTTCTATAGGACCCATTGTATATGACTTTGAATATCAACAAGTCATAACAAAGATTATAGGATTAATATGCGTTTTCTGCATGTAAAAATTATTATGTTGAAAATGTAAAATTCATTAACTACATCATCATTGTTTATTGTTTAGCGAATTATCAAAGGTTTTATAAGTTTATAAAGAGGTAAATAAAATACAAAAACCATATAGACACTTGTATGTATCATATACATATATATAAACGGAGTAAAAGAAGTACGAAAACCATATAGACACTTATACGTATCATACATAAATAGAGTAAAAGGAAGTACGAAAACCATATAGACACTTATACGTAAGATATATAAATAGAGTAAAAGAAAGGTTATTGTATAAATATGGTTGCATAAAGTGTGAATCAATTATAACAATTGATTTTATTATATAAATGAGGTGGATAGATATGATTACGAAATTTCTATTAATGCAAAGTTAAATATGTATGGAAGAAGAAGACAGAATTGCAAATATATGCATTTATTTTTATACCGAATTTGAAAAGAAAAGAGTTTCTATCAATCCTTTTTAATCTCAATTTTTTAAAATTTGATTTTGTTGTATATGTGTTTTTTTTTGAAATTCTTTTACGTTTCTAAACAAGGTGTGAGGTACATCACAACCAATGCGTCAAAGTATGTATACAATTACCAATAATGTGAAATGTGCATCCAACTTTGTATGTTTGGGTCACATTCTAGTTTCTTTTGATGCATAAGTTATAACTTCGTGTTTAAATCTTTACATTCGTATATTCAACTTTGTAGGTTTGGTTCATTATTGTAATTCGTTTTGATCACATGTATTAATGATGCGCTTAACTTATTTTGACCATGCATCCATTTTCACATTATGTCTAACGCTTAATGCAAAAACTACTATCAATATATATATATATATATAATGATTGATGAGTGTGATTTGCCTTATGTCTAAGGTTTGATGGAGCGACACACTCAAGAGAAGAAATCATTACCTAGAAGATCGTAAATCACAAATTTATACAATAGATCAAACATAACCATCGGTGTTGAGAGAATATGAGTCATCGCCATCGACTTTACTATAATATTAAGAAAAGCTGTCTTTTTCGAGACAAGTGTATGTAAGAAAATATAGATGAGAGAAACCGAAAAGTGGAAACATATTTTATTTTATTGTATAGGAAGAGAAAGAAAATTATGTACCTACTTTGTTAAGAAAAAGTTAGGTACAACCCAAGGTGCAAAATCCATATAAATCAGTTACGGATTTATTAATTATCTTCTGGGTAGTTACCCGAGGGATTTAATCAAACTTTAAAAAAGATAATTGAGATTTTTTACTAAAAATATACAATTCTTTTTATCCTAGTCTAATGAGTAAGTCTTCCCTTCTAATAAATAAAAGCAAGCATGAAGAATGTGCATTTTTAAGGACAAAATTTGGTTTTCATCACAACTCCCCTTTGGCAAGATTTTATATATTAAAAAAAAAACTTTTACAATCCTTTATCCCTACGGTTATACATATAACTTTATATAAATTTAGATTAACTATAATTGTTTTTAGCGGCGATACCACTCTTCCGTTTTTAGCAGCTTTAGAAAGGATGAACTAATACACCTTGTCCTTTAAGCCCTGATTCGAAAAGGATAAGCCAAATACACATCTCCTTTAAGCCCTATTGTGAATGCCATTACGAGGGTGAAGTTGGAATTTCTTGTATGGCCATACGTTATGACATCAAGTCCTATGACACTTAGAAAGGGTTAACTGCTTTCATGCCCATAATCGCCCCAAGAGGGGTGAAACCTTGAGTGAAAGTGCTGCGTGAAGGCTATAACACCTTCAATCTCTACAACCCTCACTTTCGAAGATGGAATTAATTGGATGATCCAATCAAAAAATTCCACTAATCACTTTCTCATATTATGTAACACCCTAGAAACCTGGTTTGGTAATCAAACCACGTTAATATTAAAGAATGGGTAAAAGACCGTTAGTGGTGAAAGTGAACCCGTAAATAAAATGACTAGGAACAAATAAACCTAGCTAAAAACATGCATACAAGTAACCAAACAATGAGCTGTAGTCTCATTGTTAATCAGAACTAAACTTGAGGGACCAAGGCTGTCAAAAAGGGAACTTGTATTGTAATACCCTGTAAAATCGTGTCCAACAGAATAGTGACACGTATTGTATTTTAAATATAGTCTATTAAAGACCAATAAGGACTAAAGGCGTCAACATGCTCAAATCGAGCCCTGAGTGACGGTCCGATGTCAACATGCATAAATAACAGCATCTGAGTGACTGATATGTCAACATGCTTAAATCATTAGCCTCTGAGTGATGGTCCGATGTCAACATGCATAAATAACAGCCTCTGAGTGACTGATATGTCAACATGCTTGAAATTTGGCCTCTGAGTGACTGATATGTCAACATGCCCAGCCTCCGAGTGACATCAGAATCAACATGCTTATAATAAGCCTCTGAGTGATCTTTTGTAAAGTCCTAACTCTCTTACGTGCCATTTGTTGGACGAGAGGGTTCAATTTTGTAAACATGTGAAAGTTGGATGATGGATGGATTAAAAGTGTCAACATATTAATTTATACCTCTGAGTGACCTTTTAACGAACCTAGAGCTCGACAATGTCTGGGCATAATCCCGGGTATGTCAAATATTGGCTACGGAGGGCTAAAAGTGCCAAAAAGGTGTTTTAAAGAGGTTTAATGGGTTTAAAAGTTAAGGGGCTAAAAGTTCAAAATTGGAAACTGTATTTGGGGCGCTCACGGGGCGCGAGAGGCAAGGCTTGTGCCTCTCGCGGCCCGCCAGAGGGTATCTGCTGCAGAAAGTTTTGTTTGGTCTCCAAGCAAAACTCCAAAACCATTAATTCGAAACAATGGCTTCTCTAAACTGCTATGCCACGTTTTGGGACATTTGTAAGCTTCTTCTTACACCCCTAAACACCTGGCTTCACCTCCTTTGAGCTCCCAACTATAAATAGGTGTTCAAGTGCTTCATTCCAACTTGCACCTTTCTAAATCATAACTCTTATCCCTCCTCTGGAAGTTCCTAGATAAAAGGAGTATCCAACTTAGTTCTCTTGCATTGTAGGAACCTCTTGTAAGTGTTATGCTCTTGCATTTTCGTTTATAGGCTTTTATACCAAAAGTCAAGCATTTTCGTAAAACGCTTTGATTTCGGTTAAGACCATTATGGTCTAGCCATTGTTCGAAAAGAACATGGCTAAGTGATCGTAATAAGGTAGGTGTTAATCCCTATAAGGGCACCTCCTGAAGATCACGTTTGCTAGACCAATTGATGTGTCAAAGTTATGATATTAAAAAGTCAAACATGCCATTTTTCAGAAAAATTATAAATTAATCTTATACATGTTATGAAACCTGTTTTGACACTTAAACAAGTTGGTAATAATTATTAGACATGTAAGAACATGTTCAGCTCGTCAATTTCAGTTCTAGGGTCGGTTCGCAACCGAAAGTCGTGAAGTTTACTTCTGCTTTGATTTTCGATTCTGACCGATTTAGATTAGTTACCTACTGATCTAAAGTTGCATTATGATTGTAATATAATGTAGTCTAACCCTCTAAGGTTATATTACATGATCATAATCAGAATCCAAGTTTATGCGCAAGTTCCATAATTATGCCATTTTGACCAAAATGACCTTTTTGCATAAATCAAGATTTTAATGATAATAAACTTGAAAATGAGTTTCCTACTGATGTAATATTATAAGTAGGATTATTTGGGATGTTAAACCAAGTTATAAACTGAGTTTTCAAGCAAGTCCTTAAACTATGTCAAAAATTGACGATTTTAGCCCCTGTGGCTTATAAAATAGTTTTAATCAAATCTTTTCAAGGTAAATCATTTACCTACTGATATGTTATATTAAATAACAATTTTAAACATTTTAAACTGACTTTAACATCAGTTTTCATAAACATCACTTAAGGACGTCATATTACGACATAAGCGCCGTTTCGGCGCATAGTATGGTTTTAAACCATATTAATGGACAAGACTTGTTACCTACTAAATTTTTAAAACTTTTTAAACATTTTTACATAGGTACATATTATAAACCTAGAATCCCAAATAATTTTTAAACTATGTGTAAAATGACCAAAATGCCCCTTCGGTGCATAGTTTAGTCATAAAAGATAATTTACACATATAATTTACATCCTACTGATATTATATCATAAATAAAATATTTTTCCAGAATACTTATGATGGTAAACTTAAAATATATTCAATTTTCTTTTATATGGTATGAAATTACCAAAATGCCCTTATGAGGCATAGTTTCGTTTTAAAACCATAACGGGCAACAATTTGATATCTTACTGATATCTTAACTTATTTAAAATATAATGGCGTGTAGAACTTGTCCATGACTTATCCGGTTACCCGATATCGCTAATATGCTACGGTTACTTATACGTAACTATTTAGGGAAATTAACCGAAACGGGTTTAACCTTGTCATTTAAGTCTCAAAATCCAGAATATTAATAGTTTACCCCTATTAAACAAGTCAAGGTACTTGTTGGGATTAAACTACATTCTATCCAATCATCGTTTAATCTAGCGTCATACGTTTTGATCAAGTACGCTAGTCGGTCTAAGTCTATGACTTAAATAAGACGTTAGTATTTAATGGTTAGGTTATGCCATAATCCAGACTAGAGACTTGCCGGTAAATGCTGTCTGCACTTAGTCCTTTTTGTGTAGGCTGAGTTATTAAAAAATTAAAGAAGACTAGCTCAGGTAAATACTCTCGACTTATTTCCCCTATACGGGCTTGGGTTACGGTAAATTATTACCGCTTGGTCGGAAATGGGATTCAATCGAACGCCGGTTCGGGATAATAAATCCGCGTATTCGCTTTAGTCAGTTTTGTTTGATAATTTAAACATCAGGGGTAACTACCGTGTCCTGGATATCCTCGGCTCATTACAATAGAAATGGCCACGACCTTAGCGCGGGTGTAGGCATACACCCGATAGATGCTCAATTATGCATTCCCACAAGGTTGGGAAGAATTGACTCCTTCGTGAGTCAAAGTGGTGTGTACGTTAATTGTGTCTCGGTTTTCGTATCGAGCCCCGTATGTATGACAAACATGTAATTCTGTTAACAAGGTTGGACGGTCAATTAACCCAAGTTATAAAAAGATTTTGTGCTGATACGCACTTAAAACATTTTTGAAATGTTTTCAAAATGAGTCAGTTGGGTGTATTTACCAGCGAAGCTGACGTATTTTCAAAAGACTAATCTGCAGGTACAATATGAAAATAGGCCGGAGGTGCTCGGTAGTGATAGAGGATCTTGCAAATCCTAAATCTGCCCAAAGTCTGTTTTATATTCTTTCTTGTACAATTTAATGATCCGCCTGTGGATCTTCTTTACGAGCCTGTATAATATTTTGTATTTTCAAACATTCGATTTGTAATAGTAATTTTACTCCAAGACTTCCGTTGTGCCGTGTTTAATTGACTATGATGTTATCAACTGATGTCACGATACTCCCCACCCGTGCCCACCGGTGTTTGGATTTCGGGGTTGAAAATCCCGGGTGTGACATGTATTATAATTATAAAAAATTAAAACGCAACAAACACTTAATGTGTGTGTGTGTGTGAGTCGACCAGGAGAGAGAAGGAGGGAGAAACTCCTTCTTGACCTAATCTCCAAGATCATCAAAATTAGAAGAGAAATTGGAGCTTAATCTTGTGCAGGAACATGAATTTTAGATCACCTAAAATAGGGGATCATAAGGTATATTTTAAAACCTAGATTGGTGAAAGTTGTAACTAGAGACAAGTAGCATACTTGTAATCAAACTGTTGGATTATGATCTAAAGATGAAATTGAGTGTATATGTATGCATAATTTCGTTTGATATAGTGAAATTATGAAATATTTGAGGTATGATTACTTATAGGTGATTAACAAGTAGATATTGAAGTGGGTGTTAATAATATGATGAAGGTGATGATATATCTATGTTTAGAATCATCATGCATGATAATAGTAGGAAGATACTTGAACAAATATACTCATACTTGCTATGGAATGGTTTTCTATGAAATGATGAAATAGGTGTTAAGTTAATTTGATGTTATTAATCGCTTGGATTTGTTTAAGTGAAAGAAACGACATGAACTTGATTGGGAATTTAGATAAGAGGGTAGCCTAAAACTATCGCATGCCGAGTAATTGATAAATGCCTAAATGAGTTTGTTGAACTTATCTGTGCGTTTGCAAATGTTAATAGGCAGCTGACTTTTAGAAGTCAAACTGACCTATAATATGAACAAGTAGTGAATTGATATAAATTCGTAAGGTGGAATAGTCGTGTTAAATAATTACTAACCTAACCATCTTGTTAATGATCAATGATAGTTTGACGCTTGACAAGCTAGGTGGAGGCTTGGGAAGAAGCGGGTCAAACGGAACAATTATGCGGAAAAGGCATAATTGGAATTCAAGGTAAATAAAGCTTACATCCTTAAAATAGTAGAATTACTTACATAGTTGAACAATCATTTTTGGGTATTCGGGAAGAGAATTCGAAATATAAAGTTCCAACATGGATAGATACGGGCTGGAACAAGTAAATATGGTATTAAACCATGAAGTACGATAAAAAGGGTAAAACAGTAAATTAGTCATGCGATGACGAACAAATAAGGAGTTTTGAAAAAGATACCATATGACGTAAGTCATAATGGGTAAGACGAATTAAGAAATGATGTTTAAAGTAAGATAATCATTCAGTGTAAAATAAAAGGGTTAAATAGTTGAGATGACAAATAAGTGCCATCTCAAAATGACAAATGGTTATTTAGACCGAACGGGTCAAATGGTGATATTATCACCATTTGACAACGATAACTAATATCGCATGTTGAAATGTTGTGTTCATAGAAAGAATAGAGCATGGTATTAGAACGGATCAATACTATGAGCCGAGCCAATTACGTGTAATGGTCAAACTCTCAAAAGGACTTACGGTTCGTTGAGAGATAAACGAGTCATGAATGAATAATAGATTACCTAAGGTAAGGTAATCTAATATTCTAGTTCGTAGACATTATGTTATCAAGAACATAATGATTATATATAGACTATGGTTAAAAGTACATTTTGGTCAAAACATGATATTGTAAGACCATCGTAAAGAAAGTTCTATGTTGACCAAAATGCCCTCGAATAACGAATTAAGTAAACGACTCTAATATTAGTTTGAAAATAGTTTTATAATACAATAAACTCCTTTGGTAATGTAAAAGCGAAAAACATAAGCCGTTTTGGGTTAATGTCTCATATTAGATCTTTTTCGTAAAAATGTTAAACCGAAGGGTAGAATTGAAAATATAGCATTCTATAACCAATCCACCACAATGCATAGTTGTGGTGGGATGTAAATAGATATTTTTGTATGAAAACAAGAAACAAAGTAAGGGGAAGTGAGATTTAAGTTTGAAAATAGTTTTATAATACAATAGACTCCTTTGGTAATGTAAAAGCGAAAAGCATAAGCCGTTTTGGCTTAATGTCTCATATTAGATCTTTTTCGTAAAAATGTCAAACCGAAGGGTAGAATTGAAAATATAGCATTCTATAACCAATCCACCACAATGCATAGTTGTGGTGGGATGTAAATAGATATTTTTGTATGAAAACAAGAAACAAAGTAAGGGGAAGTGTGATTTAAGTTTATACACTTAAATCTCTTAACGAGTCAAAATGAATATACGCATTACCAAGAATGAATGCGTAATTCATAAGAATTAAGAATACGAGATAAGGATTTCAGACTAAATACGTAGATAAACAAATTTCGGACAATTGGAGGTAGATAGATATCTTATTATGAGAACAATAAGATAGATAAGGTTTGGCTGAATAAGCGTTGGATTACGCTAAAACAACCAAACGGGTCAAATAATAAATAAATAAAGGTTTAGTTAAATAAGACAACTATACGAGTAATAATGGAGTGTTAATGCATACCGAAAAGGATGCGTAAATGTATAGTTTGGTTTAAATGGGGTTAAAGGGCAAAATCGGAAAATAGAAGCATAAACCGGGGATAAATGCATAAATTGTATGAAATATGAATTCGGGTCAAGGATTTTGGGTTAAACATGTAAGAAAATATTCTACAGATATTTAGAAACAAGTTTCGGGTAAACGGAGAAGAATTGAGCGAGTTACGAAAAATATCATAACTAAAATAGCAAACAAGAGAAGATTTGCAGCACATCACCGTAGGCTATGGTGGGCTACCGTAGCTTACGGTGGGCAGCTGCTGTAATGAAACTGGAAGTCTAGACCGTAAGACAGAAGGCCTGGACCGTAAGGCTGGACCGTAAGCTACGGTGGCCAGTCGTAGCTTACGGTGAAGCCTAAAACTAAAGTTTTGTTTTTATTGTTTTAAGCCTTCGAGGTTATTCGGTTATGTTATAATTTATTTTAACTAACGTATTTTATAAAATATGAAATATAGGTGATGTTGGGAGCACCGGAGGAGGATCAAGCTATAAGAAGAACCAAACACGACCAAAGAAGAAGCTTCCGCACTTGGTTTTGATTATAATAAAACAAATAATTGATAACATGTAAAATTGTTTAAATATGGTGAAGAAGTTTTAATAAAATTGAAAAAAATTAAGTGACGCGTATTCGCAATTATATGTTTAAATGCAAAACTTATATCGGAAATTCAATATAATAAGGATAGGGTCTTACATATTACCTTTTTTTATAAGTTTTATTTTTATATAATTTAAATATTAGTTTAATGGGTATTGGGTAGTGAAAACTTTAAAACGATCACACACCAAATATGAAAAAAAAATCGAGTGAGAGCTCATACTTACAGGTGAAGATGACGTGAAGTAAAAAAAATATATATAAAACCCTAACTCATAGCCTAACATCACGGTGTAAAAAAAGTGAATTCTAAGGTCACATTTCCAGAAGGCAACAATATAGTTCATACAAATCATAAGATAAGGTATACTTACATGTATTGACGAATGGGATAAGGTCTTATGAATCAAACAGAATGGAGATTGGGCAAATAGAAAAAAAACGGATCAAGTATTAGTTTGTTGGGTAGCGAATACAAACATTATCCAAGTACATGATTACATGACTCTCTTAACTAATCACAAATTCACAAGCACTTAAATTTATCCACAGATAAGTACGTTTAGATTAATACACTTGGGATAATCATTTTATACATTATCTATATGTATGTATTCTATACAGTTTCAAAATTCAAATGATAACCAAACAGTGAAAAAATAACATGACGGTTTTTTTGTACTATTAATTTTATTAACTTCAAAACTTTGAAATAAAATAAAGTTATTAATATTTCTGTTAACAAAGTTGTATAAGTTTGTTTCAGATTTTTTTTTTGTTATGTATCTGAAATAAGAGTTTGAACTATGGTTTGACTCATACAACCATTTTGGTCCAAAATTTTAAATTTTGTTTTTTTAGTTCATTACTTTCATTTAAGAGCTTGAACTATGGTTTGACTCATACAACCATTATGGTCCAAAAATTTAAAATTTGTTTTTTTAGTTCATTACTCTCATTTCTTCTTAATTAAAACCAAATGTCTTAACACTCAGGGGGACTAAGTTAAGGAGTAGGGGTAACTTTTACTACGTAATGTAATTAAGTTTTATTTTTTACAATTTTTTTTGTATTTTGTTACTCCTTTAAAAAGTTTTACGTTATCCTTGAGATTATTTTAGGCTACCACTAAAAATGGGTTTACTGAAAGCCGAAACGTAAATTTATCATTAAAAGCCTAATATATCTAAAACTCAATAGCCCACATAATTAAAAACAAAAACCCACTTGATTGGTTAAAATTTAAAATCCCAAATGGTCTGGTTTGGTTTTAGGGTTTATGTGCAATGATTTTAGTTTTTCTAAGGTTTATGTCGTTCTAATATCATATGTTCATCTATAAGTTGTTCCTGATTTTATATTGTTCATTTATAATTTTAGGGTATGTGCAATTGTTTGGAAGATAAACCACATTCTAAACAAGCACTTATCGCAATTTGTTTAAAAGAAAAGCCACAGATAATGATGATATTGGTCCAACTCCAACTCCAAATATTGTTAATAATGATATGTAAAGAAAAAAAATGTTTACATTGTATAAAGCACAGTAAAAAAGATTTTTTGAACGTTACTTCTAAAATAATGTTCTATATCCGCCACTGTTAACACTCACCCAGACCAACAGTTCCAACGACCTTTCCATCCGCGACCGGCCAGTTGAAACCCATCTCTCTCATCTTCAGTTTGTTCCACATTTCTCTCTAAAATAGAAAAACCAACCATCTCTACTCTCTCTAAAATGTCACCCCAAGTATTCCCGGACACAAAGCAAGAACAACACAAATCGAACCACTTCTTGTTGGGGCCTTGGACTCCATTTCAGGTGTAGAGATACGGTATAGATAATAGAGGGAGGGTGTAGATGGTGTTGGTGAAATGAGGGTGATTTATGTTCTTTTTTCATTCTACTAAAATGGGCTTCCTGGTCTTTTTAAACAAACTTAACAAAAAATAATGGATGGTGTTAGTGGCCTGACATTTGTTGAGATGAAAATGAAACTAATGAACTAGAAACACCAAATTCAAATTTTTGGATGAAAAACAATCATTTGAGTCAATGTGCCTCAACGGGTCACTTTTCGAAAAAAATGGCTTGTATCTACGTTATATGATTGTGATAGATTATAATTATTATATTAGTTTATAAAAGAAGATATATGGTTGTAACGAGCGATAACGGAAACTAATGATCTCTAGATCAAGTGTGGAAAGCTTGCATTTCTCTTGGAAGATGCAGGTTCAACTCCCACTTGGTGTAGAGTGATGCACTGGTGGACATTGATAGGAGATCCAAGGAAACCGGGTTGATCTTGAGCCAAACGGGTTTTACCGGTAATTTCATTGTCGTGCCTACGGGCGTGTGGGTTACAAGGATTTCCCCGGGGTTGATGATGGACTTGGGTTACTGTCAGAGTACTCCATTTGGTCTAGTAGGTCCCCCGAGAGTGCTCAGGATTGATTCTGTTGACCGTTAAAAAAAAGAGCGATAACGGCAATAAAGGGTCATATTGGTATGTATTGTCTCATATTGTGTGATATCTGGTTGTAATATGTTATAGTGGGTCTCAACGGGTCAAATTTTAGTGGGGTGACTTATAATGAATTTTATATGGCTGTAAGATGTTATAATAACGGGTATCGCTAATAAACTACATGTTTATTACATCTAATGCGAAATTAACGATGTATTAAATTTAATTGTAGGTACAAGGTTGAATCCGCTAGAACATGGAAAGAAAAAGGCTTAGAAAGAAATTTTCTCTAGCTCCGCTATTATTTCATTCAACCTTTATTTGTTTGCAAAACCGGTTGTTTATCGTCACAAAACTTCTCGCTATTTGGTCTATAAACATATGAAAGAACTATTGCTATTTGGTCCCAAAACCTCTGAAAGAACCATCGTTATTTGGTCATACAAACCATAAATTTATCGTCTTTTGGTTAATTCCAAAAAACAGTCGCATGATCCGTCGTTATTTGGTCCAACCATCACTATTGTGTCGCAAAAGGTCACTATTTGGTCCGACAACAATCACCAACTCTTCCATTGCAAACCTGTTTCTACGTTGAAACTATATTTAGTTTCCATCTTTCTAAAACTAAATCCGTTGCAAAAGCAATTGGCAATGAGGTAAATGTGTTCATTCATCGCACCGGCGCTACCAAGTTTGACATGCCATAACCACAAGTTTGCTATGGCACTATGGCTACATGTTCGACCCATAATCATCACAAAGCCACCACAGTCGATACCAAGTTCAAGTAAGCCGCCATACGTTATATATTGATTACATTCTTTTGGTTTAAATGTGTTTTGTGCCATTTCCACACCATCACTAAATATCTATTGGTCAGATCCGTCGTTGGTAACATCCTCCACTAAATTATATGGTTGTAATCCATTGGTAAAAGTCGTCAGTAAACTCATTATCCAATCCCATAGTGTTTGACGGAGTATCACCCTTGTTCACTAAGGGACTTCGATCAGAGCAGAGATGACAATGAGGCAGGTTTTGGATGGTATCGGTAATCAGGTAAATGTGTTCAGGTATTCGTCTCAGGTGTATGATTTAAGTAAACAGGTATATGTTTTCTTGAAGTTAATCTCATACCCGGTCCCATACCTAAATACCCGTCCAGAATGTTTGAGGTGGTCAAAAGCCCTCTGTACTATAGTGATATGCGTATAATTATACGAGGATGTGTATTTTATGTTTGTTTGTTTCATATAGATGTGTGTTTATATATAAAGTGGCTATATATAGTGACGTGAAGTGTTAAAACTTTGGCTAATAGAATTATAAATGCAGGTGATAAGGGTTGGCAAGTAGAAGAGTCGAAGTCAACACGTCGGCTTATTCACTTTCATGGGTTGATAAGAACGTAAATAAAAGTACAAGTCTTACAAGGAACAAACTCGATCATGAATTCCTAAGACTTTCCCAGGTATCAAACAACTGCCGCATGTTTACGTGTCCCAGCCACTTGCTCTTGACAACATACGAAACTTATAAATAATGTTATTACAACTTGACAAAATATTATAATCTACTCACGCGTACACGATACATATCAGCTTTATTTAGTTATCCATATTAAAGCTAGAATATTATTTTGTTGTAACTTTTACTTCATGCAAATGGACGAGATCGAGGTTGTAATATCAGGAGGTATTGGACTGCAACTAGTAGACTTGTTCTAAACGGATAATATAAAATAAAATTATTTGTTAGATGATTTACTTCACGGGCGAGGTCTCTGGTTCAAGTCCAGGATGGCCCAGTTGCGTCAGGGAAAAGAATAGAAGAAGCGTCCGGCGATTACTAGCGATTCCGGCTTCATGCAGGCGAGTTCAACTTATATGTTTTTATTAATTATTTGAGTCTAGATATAGCCTTGTCGGGACTCGGGATTGCTAAGCTTGAATTATATATATTATATATCCTTACAATACGAAGTTACATATAAAGTAACTTCACAAGTAACTTCACATGGGTAATTTTAGTTTATTGTTGTTTTTTCAATATTTACCTTTTAACATTTAGTATTCGCATCTACAATTTTTTATCTTTTTAAAAAATTTATAATCCTTTTTATGTGTTTATTTTGATTTATTTGTCAGTATAAATTCAAGTTGATTACGTTTCTTTAAAAATATGTAGGCTCAAATATGATGTCTTTTTGTGTTTTTTATGTACATTTTCAGTTGTTTTACATTTTGACATAAATTTTGTTTTAAAACAAGTCGGGTTAAATATAATATATTTTCATTAGATTGTATAAATTCGACTTCCTTTACATTTCGGCGCCACTGCAACGCGCGGTACCATTTTTAACTTAAAAGAACATATTTTTGTACTTATTTACGCGTCGGTATATGTTCAAGTTGGTGTTCGACGTAAATTTCATTCGCAAATAAGTCGGATCAAATATAATACGCTTTCGTGCTTATTTTTTGTGTACATCTTCAGTTTATCTACGTTTTGACGTAACTTTTGTTCAGAAACGATTCGGGTCTTGACGGTATAAATTCGAATTACTTTACATTTGGACCCGTTGCAACGCGCGGGGAAATTTACTAGTATTATTACAATCGAAAGTGCGGTCTACAGTAGCAAGTGTTTTTTTAATCTTTTAGTATTTTTTTTTTGTTTTTTCTTTTACTTTTACTTTTATCCTTTAATATTTAATATTAACACTTATAACCCTCAACTTTGTAAAACTTTATTTTTTTTATACATGTCGGTATAAATTTCAGTTGATTTAGGTTTCGTCGAAATTGTTTTTGAAAATGAGTAGGCTTTACCCTTTAACATTTAGTTTTGACACTTATAACCCCTCAACTTTGTAAAAGCTTTATTTTTTTATATACATGTCGGTATCAATTTCAGTTGATTTAGGTTTCGTCGTAATTGTTTTTAAAAATGAGTAGGCTTTATCTTTTAACGTTTAGTTTTGACAGTTATAAAACCTCATTTTTGTAGAGACTTTGTTTATTTTTTAACGTGTCGGTATAAATTCCAATTGATTTAGGTTTCGATGTAATTTTTTCTAGAAATGAGTAGGCTTAGATATAATACGTTTTATGTTTATTTTTATGTACGTTTTCTAGTTTGGGTATGTTTTGAAATAAATTTTGTTCTAAAATGAGTCGGATCAAATATAATACGTTTTTATTAGATGATATAAATTCTAGTTATTTTACTTTTCGACGCCACAATAACGCTGATCCACTATTTAACGAAAATATATATAATTTTATTACGTGTCAGAATAGTTTAAATATCATATTTTGGAGGTTATAGTGAAAATAGTCTCTAGAAGTTGATTAAAAGGTTGCATAAAAATAAATAGCATGTTATGAACTAATTATTAAGGTTACTTTTGGTTTGTAAATAAAACTGAAAATGACTATCAGGAAAAAAAAAGAGATAAGAAAGTCAAAATTAGTCTAACTTAAGGTTTCCAAGTTTTTGACCATAGTGTCAATGTTTTACCAAACACCTACATGTATCTAATTTGGACCAAATTGACTAGTATTGTTTGAAAGCTTCTACATAATAGAAAAAATTAAAATTTACTATTAGTATTGTTTGAAAGCTTCTAAATAAATAGAAGGAAAATTGAAATTTACTAGGGCAATATAAATTACTAAGAATATTCACACAAATGGGTATACAAATTTATTTATAAAAATACGATCTTAAATGCTTATGCACTCACGAAAAACATGATGTCTCACTTAAAAATAGAAAAAATAACACTTTAAGCTTGTCAAGGTTCTTTTTCTCGATGAATGGACGTTATTGTGTAAGGTTTTTCATAATTGTTAAGGAGATGCGTAGAGAAACATCCATTTTCTCTATGGGTTGACGTTTTTATGCTTTAGGAATGAGGAGCCAAACCAAGCAAATCGTTAAGTGTTGTTTAGTTATTATGTTTCCATTTGCTTGGTTATCATTTAGTTGATTTCTTGTCGTGGTGTTTGATGTAAATTTTTAATCGTCAAGTTTACTCTTTAGCGATTTTAGCGTCGTCCTAAAGGGGACATTCAGGTGGTAAATGGTGTACTCCATGACTAAAAAGGTTGGGAGTTCAGATTTTGCAGAGTGCAGATATGATGTATTTAACCTAAGAGAATCTAGGAATTCTTGTTAAAAAAAGCAATTGATTTCACATTTGATTACAACTTATCAAGGGTCGACCTAGTGGTGTCAACCGTGTTAGGTCGGTGGGTTGCGGGTTGGTCGGATTGAAATGTGCAACCTGAACCCGATCCACATTATTATTATATTATTTGTATCAAATATTTCAACTCTAACCCGCACATACATATATTCGGGTCAATCCAAACATGACATGTTTAACTCATTTTTAAAATAAGTCATACATGTTACCTAGTTATAAGTGGGTTGTTAGTGAGGAGGTATGGTCCCAAGTGACCATATCTTTGACCAAATTGCTATAAAGATAACCGTGCGCGCAACTGCAATGGTGAGCTTTCTTTGGTGATTATGAAGTTATGGCTACACACAATGAGCCTTGCGCACTCATCGCAACGGTGAATTGACCAGCTTTTACAGGTCACACAATGAGCCTTGCGCACTCAGCGACAAGGTGGTCACACAATGAGCCTTGCGCACTCAACGCAACGATGAATTAGACTGAATACCATAAAGTCACACAACGAGCCTTGTGTACTCACCACAACGGCAAGTTGGACTCACGCGTGCAGGCTACTAGACCGTGCGCACAACAGCATTCCCCTAAGTTGCGAATCCCAATACCTCGCAAGGACAAGATACACATGAGAAGCGCCTCATAGTCTTGGGACAAAAGGATGTACCCCTGACACCCTGCGCTGACGGGAAAAACCTTGACAGCCTCGCAGAAGGGGTAAGCACTAAGAGATGTTGACCATACCTCAGGGTACGGAATGGCAGAGTTTAACCAAAGGCTACTTGGGAGGTTGCGTGTGACAGCGCCCATGACCCGTAAGGCAAGTGTTAGACCATACACCAACCACACTTCTGCCAATGACTGTTCCACCCTCTCCATTTTCGGCTGGCAGCAGGCCTGACACCAGAGACGGCTGCCTTTACACGTGGCACCACTCAACATCTGACAAAGCATACCTCCAGACGGTGAACATTAATTCTCCTGTCGGGAGCATTTAATGTCTGGCGCCGAGGGCAAAAGGGATATCTCTGGCTGTATGGCCGGGCCAAAGGCCACCAGCATTTCTCCTGAAGATACCTTTCTTGGCTATAAATACGTATCGGATCTCCAGGTAAACCAGATATGCTCACATACTTACAATACTATTTACCACACACACCAACCCTTGCTTACATCAGCAATCACTTGTTTACTATCCAAGATACTTATTCTCACGCCGGAGTGGTGGTCACGGAGAAAACCACCCTTTTTCCCCTTGGCGAGACTAACGGCGTTGCTAGTTTTGCAGATCAGCTGGAGTGAGCTTGCAAATCCAAAAGTGAAGTGAGAGGTTAACCATTTATGCAGAAACACCCTGGTTGTGACTTATATGTCCTCGGATATCTCTAGGTTCAACCGGTGTTTCTTCAGTTAGATTGTAAGCGGGTTACTTGTAACATGTTTAATGGTGAGCATGAGTGTGACTAGTATGTAATATGGCGTGACAAAACTAACATTGTCATGACTAACAACATAAAATGGAAAAAGAGAAAATTATAATCTTATTTTTTTTCTAGATACAGATCAACCTGTCTTTATAAGGGTCAACCCAAATACGACCTGCATTTAATAATGGTAAATTTGAATACAAACTGTTTTTTCAACCATGTAATAGTTGAACCAAAACTTTTTTTTTCGTGTCGTGTTAAGAATTGCCACACGTAAGTTGACCAGTGGTTTCTTTTTTAATACAAACTATAAATGATTAATGATCACAATCAGAATTGCTACCCTGTTGACATCAGGAATTGCTACCCCTTGGTTGACCACCTTCCTAAACAGTTGTTTCTTTTTAGTATAACTTTAAATGATTAATGATCATAATTAGGGTTGTGCATGGGTTGTTTTGAACTCATCCTGAACCCGAACTAAAATTTCTAGGTTTATAAGCTTTAGGAAACCAATCGGTTTAGGTTTTAAAATTTTAAGGTGGGTTGGTTATGAGTCGTTTTTCTACTTTACAGCTTGGCTTGAAAATCGCTCAAAATAATGAATTGGGCCTTAAACTCTGGGCTCAAAATAGTTAGGCGTCAAACTTTGGGTTCAAAAACATTCAAACAAATTCGGTATTGCTTGGTTCAATTTTTGCGGTTCGGTTCAGTTTTGGAGCGACATATATCCTAAACTCAACTGTTTATTAGTTTAGGTCTGTTATTTGACTCTTTCTATGCTCTCTTAATCAGCTTCTTTTCTCGCCCTTTTAGACCACAAATTCATGTTCCATATGATATGTTAAGAGAACATAATGCCCAGAACGCATCTCTTGTAGTTACGACTTAGGGTTGAACTGTAGAGGTGCACAAAAAAACCGTACCTGAAACCGGACCCGTTAAAAAAACTCGGAACCAATTTTTTAATACCCGGGTATTCTATACCCGAAACAGACACCGTAGGGTATAGATAGGGTATGCATTTTGATCTCAATACCTGGAACCTGAACCAGAATCAATCATACCCGATTAATACCAGTAACCAGACAAGAACTGGAACTGGAACCGATTATACCCGGCTATATCCGATATACTATTCTAATATCTTTCTTTTAAATTTATGTAAATGCATTTATTTTCATATTCTTACATAATACAATGCATATTTAATAATAATAAACAAAAAATAAAAGAAAATAGGATAATAAAAACGTAATAGAGTATTAACAAACATGACAAATATTGAAATAAAAAAAAGTCAGAAATAATGTATAAAAAACCCGAAAATATGGTATTTTAATACCCGGTTTCTTAAGAACCAGAACCGAACCCTACCCGGAACCGGGCATATAGGATATGATTTTTTGGTCAAATAACCGGAACCAAAACCGAACCGGTTATAGCGATAACCGGTTCCAACCCTTAAAACGAGAAACCAAAAACGGTTTCATTAAATACCCGGTTGTGCACCTCCCTTAGTCTAGTGGGCTCAACCCAATCTTTTGATCAACTATGGTCTATGTAACTAAAAGGCTTTTAACACACCCACAAAATAGAGTCCAATTCCGTTGACGGTTTCTTTAAACAAAATACAAACAGAATTAGGATGCTTTATCATAAAACATTGGCTGGTTAGTGTTTACCGATCAACTGCAGAATAGTTATATAATATCGTATTTTATATTATATTAACTAAAATAACTAAAACAGAAAGGATAGATACGCAAACCTGGAAAAAGTTCGAAACATATTATATTATAAAAGGTTTCTATTTTGTCAATCACGTATTTTAGTCACAAAGTCTAAAAAAATCGTGTTTTTATACTAGTAGAGTAATTACTCAACTAGAGTAAATTCACGTTTTTTTTTACATTTTAAAATTAAACATCATGCTTAAGTAGATGAAAAAAAATCAAAATTTTTTAACCTCTCGTATTAAAGTCATTTTGTATGTTAAAACTCATTTGTATTTGATCCTTATGGTATAAATACAAGTCCAGTTGACTTCCCGAAACAGAACTTTTGAAAGAAAGTATTTTTCTGAAATTTTCTATTCTGTAAAAAAAAAGAGTTGGTCAAATAATATAACAATTGTCAGCCAATTATATATTTTACAAATTTCCTTTTTAATCAGAACCGAAATTTATTTTATATAGCTTATAAAATAAGCTAGGGACGTTGATAAAAAAAACAACTAAACCATTCTAGTTATTATACATTTATTATAAGCTTCTATTGAATTATATATCAAGTGAGAAAATAAATACAAATTGAATGTCTTCTTAAACTACATAATGTGGGCGAGTGATGGTAACTATACTATAGCATATCTTTTGAGAAAACCTCGATAAACACTGTGGACCTATGATTTTAATTCAATGGGGTTTCTCTTCTGGTTTTGAAAATTTTCACAATCAAACATTAGATTTTTGGGTCGGTTCAGGTCGGGTCGTACATAAAAATCCAATATTATAATACAAATATATGATCATTACTCGTCAGAGAAACACAACTTTCATGACTTAACTCCAAGTATTCCCCAAGCTATAACGTAAAACATAACATACAAATTCTGTAGAAAAACGCAGCTTCGACTACTGAAACGAAATAATTCTTTTAAAATAGCAAACGACTTCCAAAAATTTTGATTCTAGCGCCATTAGAAGCGTATTTCGAACACTCTACTTTGTGGAGTCAAGAAAACCAAATTTCGTTACAGTACGACCCGGTTACAGCCATCTAAAGTTGGCTCTAACTCCTGGACATCTTTTAATTTCGACTCTAATCGTAACCATACGATATTTAATGATCATGCACCCTATAGGACTTAGTAATTCAGTTTATATTAACCCTACTACAGATTTATCATTCAATATTCCGATCATACACAAACCCTAGCCATTACTTACATGTTCAAACAGTAGAAACAACCCTTCACATAATCACAAGTTACCAAGCATCCTAGCAACCCTAACATACAAGTTAAAATCGACCACTACACATGTTTGTATAAGTTCAAAATCAACATAAAAATCATAAATCAAGCTAGTTTTGCGTATACCTAATTGTCGGATTGAGCAAGAGATCGGGAGAGAGATGAGCCGCAAGGAGTGAGAAGGTGTGTGAGAGATGCGACGAAGAGGGGGAGGTGTGCTTGTTGCCGTCGACCAAGGGGAGAAGAAGAGGAGGCCAATTAGGGTTTTGTGTGTTTTTTAAATCTCCCCATGCAAAACATATAATATAACAAGTCTTGGGCTCCAAGAGTGGGGGGGGGGGGGGGGGGTTGGTGAGTCTTGGGCCGCAAAGGTGGGGGCGGTTTGGGCCGAGAGGAGGGGAGATGGGTTGGGTTTGGTTCGGTTTCGAGCGTGTTTTATTATTAAATCCCGTCGTGTAGGTAAGTATTTTATCACGTAAAGTAATGTCGTAAATGTAAAAGGTAAACTTATCGTCGTAAATGAAAATATAAAACAAAGCGCTAACCTCAAATGTTCGGGTTGTTACCATATATCGTATCAATTTATGAAATCAGCACACAAAAATATATTATCAGCAAAAAAACATAATATTTGTGATGGTTTTGACGTGCTATATTAACTTATTAATGGGTGATAATTACATGTCGAATAAACACAACATATAGAATTGGGAGTAGATGAAAAAAGAATAAGAATGTTTAATGAGACGATTAATTCAAAGCAATAATGGATTAATTAATTCTTTAAAATCAGTTTGATGTATTTATGAAAACATAATAGTAGTAAAAAAAACTAACAATTCGCATAAAAATAGGAATCTCTAAATAACATTAAAACAAAGGTACAAAATGCCCCTCTTTATAAACTAAATGAATGACATGTGATGGCTTAATATTGATTCTTATTATTTTTACATAAAACTAGGTTTTATTTGATCATACTTCATTATTTGATAACTAATCTCAAGTAATTATCAACATAGGGTTGAGTTCAATGATAAACAACAAAAAAACAAAAAGGAGAAATCACCAATTTTACATCTAAAAAGATAATTAAAAAAATTAAATAGAAAAAAATATTTTTACATAACTTCTTTTAAACTTTTTAATATAAGGCATGTAGAAGTCGTTTAAATAAAAAAAATTCAATAAAAAAAGAACCTTTTGAACTGTTTTTAAACTTTTTTTATCTCAAAAACTTTTTTTTATTATTAAAATGGCTTCTAAATGTGTTTACGTGTAAAAATTTAAAAAATAATCAATAAAAAGTATTTTTTTATAGATTTTTTTTTGGGTTTTATTACATGGTTTCTCAGTTTCTGGTTGAACCTCCACTATCAGCATATATACCAAAAGATATGGTTAATAGTTTTACATATTTTGGGTCTAAGTTGTTTCTTATGTTTGAGTTTCATTTGTTTTTTTATTCAATTAAGTATGAAATTAAATTGCATAAATCATATTTTATAGTTTAAATTGTATAAGGAACACATCACTATAGATCCTAACGAAAATCATAAATCTTTCTCCTTTTTAAGAAAATAGAATAATTGTTAAATATGACAACATTCATGTATGCAATAATAGTCGTATTAGAAAGTTTTTACAACATCTTAACAACAAAAAAAATGTTACTAATTATGTAACATTATAACATAACACCGAATACTTAATGGTTTCATTTCAATTAAAAGTATTCATCCAAGTGTGTTCATTTCAACACATGGATACTAATGAACCTCTTGTGTGTCAAATCCTCTATAGCTATATAAATTTTCTTTAAATTACAAAAAAATAAACATGGAAAGAAACTTATACTACTATGTTGTTTTTATCTTGCTGAACTAGAACCTGAACACCAACTTATTTTGGGATTGCGGTTCTTCTCATTTTCTCTTGATATTTGGCAAGTGAATACCACAAACCGCCGAGAGTATTGATCACCAGCCCGCTAACGTTCAGAAAGTGTACTTGAACACCTCCCAGTAAGAAAAACCCAAGTGTCTGACCCACCAAGCATAAATCGAGTTAGATACATCCATAATGAATCAAAACTAGAAGTGTCAACCTCGGACCATTTACTTACAAGTAGGTTGATTCAGACTATGCTCTATCTTTAACGGGTCGATCAGGTAACATTTATTAAAAATATATAATAAAAAGTTAAAAACTAGCTTAAAAGCCACACAAAGTGTGCGTTTAATGCATAAGACGTCCTAAAATCATTTTTACTGAGGTTTGGTTTCTCACTAGAGAAAAGTATTACTTATAATCATACTTGAAACATTAGTTATTTATAATAAAAAAAGGTTAAAAAATGTTAGTAATGAAGTGCTTCAGGTCAACTCCGACCCAACCTGTTTTGATTAATAACGAACCCGTCCATTTGCCACCTCTAATAGAACTAATTAATTAATGAAGAAAATCGTGGACACTTACAGTAGATCCAACGCCTTTGAGGACTCCAACTATGGTTGTAGTAAGGGCGGAATTGACTATTGTACATAGAAACATGGTGTAGTTCAAGACTATTCCCATCACCAACGAAAGAACAAACATCACAAAAAAGTATACCGAAGCACTCTGTTACACGGTAAAAAAAAGAACTCAAATTAGCAGCAGTTTCAACACAACACTGGGTTAGCTTAATAAAATTGACTGAGAATATCAAAAGGATAAACCAAAAAAACATATTTTTTATGTGTTCATCGAATACAAGAGTTAAGACCCTAACCTTTGCATATAATAATGAGAGTGAACTCGGGAATTCTCCAGTAACTATGATGAGAAATACCAGAAACGGCAAGGATAAAAGGCTGTTGTAAAACATGATTTCAATAGATGAAAGCCCGTCTTCAGCACCCGATCTTTCCACCAAAACGAGGTACATTGTCTGCATGTGACATCTGAACGTCAATACTACTATAAAAAACGTGGATAGTTTTAGCCTTTTAGGTACGGGTCGGGTTGACGTGTAACACTTTTTGTCCATTTTCATAAACTTATTTTCATAAAGTGATTTAGGCAGTTGTAGTGTGTAAGCATTTAAAATAAACTTTGGCTAACTTTCGACCCGTTTGACCCTTTTTTTTACTTTTTACGATTTGGCCCATTTGACCCATTACAGATAGAAAAATAACCCAAATTGACCCACACACCTGAAAGAAGACGGAGATGAGAGCCATGGTATATCCAAGTAAGTCAAATGAAAAATCTCCGAGTGCAGCAATCATTACCCCAGCGGCAGTTAATGATACCGAAAGAATTACCTGAAACCAAAATATAAAGATGAAAAAAGTTGGTTCAAGAAACCATCCAATAATAATCAGCATTCATATTGTTCATTTTTTTAGTTTCATTAATAATATACCAAATATGATTACATATACCATCATTAAAAATAAAATAGTGATATAGTTAACGAAATAATGCCATTTATGAAGTAGTGAACACTTAAGTATACTTGGGTGACTTGTAAACCTGTTGATCAATGATCCGTTTCTTTTTTAACTAAATGTATTAGTATCTGTAAGACACTAAGACATGATATACACAACCCAAATTAGCCCATTTTCACATAAATGCATTAAAGTTTCAACACTTAAATAAACTTTATGATAACATATACCTAATGGAATGCGTCATATTACCTGTTTTGAGTGCTTTCCCTTCTTATAAAAAAGGCCAGCAATTAATACAGCCAAGGGGTCAACCGTTTTATAGCAATGTACATTGGAATATTGACTCCTTTCAAGGATGCTAAAGCAAAAGCCACATTTCCATTATAAAAGAGTGAAACAAGAACAAGTTTTTTTGCAGTATCAACATTTAATGCTTTGGCTCTTGTCCATCCCATTACTCTTCCAGAATGTATAAGCAATGCAGTTGCCAGTTGCTGAAGAAGTTACCACAAGAAACATTAGTACCGTAAACAATACGCAGGGTAAATAAAGTAACAAAGATTGTTAATACGTATGTATTTAGTATTACCTGTAAGGTAAGAAGAGTCATTGAATATGCATACTCCATGACAACTGCTTTGTTTATGAAAACCATTGCCATTGATGCAATTCCATATGATAATGCAGCAAATAAACTACATTGGGGATTAGCATAATGACTTTATTAGTATAAAAAACCAACATTCCCAGTTAAATCTCACTGATAGCCATGGTTGTGAAAAATCCCGACTAGGTGCCGATTAATCGCTAGTCCCCACCCCATCCCCAACTAGCGATTACTACGACACTGTCACCCCCCCACCCGACTACAAAAAAACTTTTTTTACGTTATTAATATACATTTTCTAATAAATTAAATTAGACGCCAGCCGTCATGTGACACTGAAAAACTTGTGTTATATAGTATCCGATACTCATTGCTATGCTAAAGACCCTAATAGATTAAAAGGTGTACAGGTAAACCAAATCCCACAAACAATTAACAAACATTCATCCCAACAACAAACTTGTCATTCACCATAAGCAAATCTACAAACACCAACTACATACATTACTAATAACCATATTCCTAAACACAACAATAAATCAAGAAACAAGGTGTGCTAGTGCTACTACTTCAAACAGATCTGATGTAACACTAAACAATTATAAAGAGAACACAAAAGATCTCATAAATCAAATACAACAGCCAAATTTACAAATGGTCAAAATTGAGAAAGACCCAGCTGACCTAAGATAAGGAGGCGTCGTATCTTTGTCCATGATGGGAATTACAACGAATTTCGAATGAATTAAAGGGGAGATGAAAAGGGTTCAATTCGTTAGGGTGTTTGTTAGTACTACTGCAATAGGTTTGACAGTAGTAGCAAGATGAAGGAAACAGGGTCAAGTCTTCATTTGGGTTTTAGGCAGACGATCATCAAAGAGACGGGTCTTTGGGGATCTGGATTTGGGATTCGTCTTTGGATATACATGCTACCTTAAAAACTTCATTTTTTTTATCAAGGGTGATAAACGTGTGAATGTGTGATGACATAAGAGTACAAGAGGATGGACCCTACAGATTTTCACTTACATTTGTGTGTTTTGTTCATCAAGTCATTAGGGCTTAGCAAATCTTGATTTCGAATTGTTAGAACCGGGGAACTGACACTAAACCGTTGGATCAACCGAGTGTTTATAGGGTCGGTTTTCTGGTTCTCATGTTTAGGCTTAAACGATTATCAGTTCGGTTTCGGTTAAACCAACGGGTCCAATTAAAGAACCATTAGAACCGGTTGGGATTAAAGTTAATATTTAAAAACCCTATTTATTTCATGGGCTTTCCATCTTTCGAGCATCCACATTCTAATCTCTCTCACTTATATATGATCGACAATCCAAAATACAATAGGGATGAACAAAAACCGAACCGTTAACCAAAAACCAACATAATTAATCTGAAATTAACAGAAAACCGAAAGTCGGTTGTCAGTTTATTTGTGTACCCTCAGTTAATCGAACTCAACGGAACTGAACTGTACCTTTCGTATTTTCATATATTTCTATCTTTCATAGATTTAATTCATATATGTCATGTTCTACACCTCCATTTCATATGTCTATACTTTCATTTTAACTATTTATACCTTTATTTCATGTATTAATACATTTCTTTCGTGTATTTCTAATATTAACTTTAGTCCAAGTTTTGTTTTGGTTATTAACTGAACCAAAAACCGACAAATTAATGGGTAATAAAATAGATTAACCAATGACTTTAGTTACGGTTTTAATAAAATATATTAACCGAACCAAACGAATCGTGCACGCTCCTAATCATCATCGACATCTTCCAATTCATCTCCATCTCTCACAACCCTAGCCCTAAACACTATCCAACTTTAAACATCAACACCCTAAAGGTACGCTATCCAACTATGATGTTGCAAATGACACCTAATCGTTTTGTTGCTACTTTTACTTTGAATGGTTTGAACTTTGAATGTGTTGGTTTTGGACAAGAACCGTTTACATAAGAACTGTTTCACACCAAATTGGTTGGTTCTTATAGGGTCTGGTTCCGATTATGATATTTAGCATTTAACGGTTCCAGTTCTTTCATGTTGATTCGATCCAGAACTCTTGCACAACCATACACATGACTTGAACACTCAACGTTCTCTTAAAAGTTCATTTATGGTGGTGGTGCATCTTACCTATTTATCCCAACTACTTAAGCATCACACTATCCAATAAAATCCTTTCAACTCAAAACTATACAAAGTATTCAAACTACTTAATTTAGAGGGGCACCTTACCAAATACTCACTACATTATTTTCTTTAAAAAAACAACAAAAACTAGATTTAAATAATATTTTTAAAATGTTAAATAAAAACTACATGATTATAAATAGAAGTACATAGTTAAAATAAAAACTACATAATTAGAATTACATAATTATAATAAAAAATCTAAGCAATGGTTTCCTATTTGGGACGGCTTTGCGGAATTTGCCTCGCTGAAATGTGATTTAATTTCCGAGTCATGTAGCGTCTTTGGTACTCACGATGGGCTGCCCCAATCAATTGCGTCTCTCCGTTATGTTGCAACCGCCATTCATCTCTATGTTGAAGACTTGGTTAAATTTACGAGCATAGTCATTGAATCCCAAATTTTTTTAATGAATTTCATAAAACTTTCGATATGTTAAAAGTTATAGAGACTAAAATTTTTTAATAGAGTAAAATGTGTTAAATTTTGTGATATATATAGTATAGAAAATTGTTTTTTAATTAGCGACGACTTTCTAGCCGATGTACAATAGCTACCCGAACACACCCATCTCCAAGTAAACAAACTCGAACATCATATTCGTTTCAAGAACTCAAATGGGAGGGAGCGATGCGTCAAACCCCTCCAAAGCGAAAACATGGGTGTGCAACGTTCATAGTATTCATCGCATATGATTAAAGCAAACAATTATATGATAGAAATTGGATACCAAATGATAATGTGTTACAATCTCAAAATATTGTTTGAAAAGTCAAGATTCACAACCATAACTCAAGTGGTAGAGTAATAAAAAGTATTTCTTTCAAAATGTTCGTATCCTACGATGCAATGCTTGCTTAAAATCCATTTTCATGGCTTGAATTAATTACCTTAACATATTTAAAAATATTAACATAAAGTTGGTGAGTTCACAGATTTAAGTGACACGTTAAAAACCGTTTTTTGAAGATATCTAGAAATCACACGATAAACAAAACAAGGGAGTGGTCGATTCATCGTTGTTTAGCAAGGACTATAAAATATGTGATACATGAGCCTATAACCAAACCAATGACATAATAAAAGTTTACCCCAACTCATTGTACCTATAAACAATAAGAAGAATTCAGATAAATATGCAATCACTCCATATTATGGTAGGAGATTAGAGTGATAACCATGAAAGGGGGTGTCAACACAATAGTACTATTCGTATGACCCATAGCTAAGTACACGACTAATGGTTAGAGTTTAGGAATAAAGGGGACTTTATTGTGAAAAATAAACTTTTTTTTGGAATATATATTTTAATGACATTATTTGTATTTATGCTATGAATTACAAAATTATTTTTTGAGATTAATATTAGAATATATTTACATTTTTTAAATATTTTATGGTGATAATAATATATATGTTATTTATCATAATTTAATATATTGTGTATATATATATTAAACAGAAATTATAAAGAAAATAAAATATATATATCCAATACCCGGGTATGCCGGACACTTGACGGTTAATACCCGACAAATGCCTGATGGGTTATGGATCAGATATGAGACAAAATTTTACAATCAGATATTAGACTAAAATTAATCATACCCATTATCATGCTAATAAAAATCACGCTTTCTAGTATTAGATAACTATTAAGGTACAGAGAATCAAGGTATATGGACGTGGAATCAAGGTATATTGACATGGTAAGGTGGCTTCGCTTCATTGAAAAAATAAAAAAAATCAAGGCAGACATGTAAGGTTACAAATATAATTAAGATAAACCAACACGGTAACGCATTGTGGTTAGCATTTATTGCCTTGGACGTTGGTGAGGATACATATATTAAATATTATAACATATCATTTGAAAAAATAGATAAATTTTTAATGAGAATATCACATTAAATTTCTTTTCTAAAAATAATGAATTATATTATTATATATATAATTTATAAACTAATTAGTTACAGTGATTTTTGTCATTTCTGAATTTTTTTCATCTTCTTTTTTTTTTCTTTCTATTTTTTGGTTTTTGTTTTTCTTTTTTAAGTTTTAATCTAACTTGGTGTTGTACATATAACAAAACAAACGGTCTGATACTAACCGAACAACGTTAGTTCGGAATTGATATACGTTTTTATTGTTCCGATCGATGTAAACACATCTCGGCATTTTTTTTGGTCGAATCATGACTTTTTTTTGTTTCTCTTTCGGTAACTGTCGCCATCTTAATGAACCGAACCAATATCAACGAATTCCTGTCATTAACATCATTTTTACTATTGCGTCTACATTTTCATTAAAAATTAGGCCGCGCCCCAGAGTACGGGTGTAACCCACTAGTTATTATCAGTTCTTCATAATTGAATGTTGACGATCTATAAGTCCATGATTAAATTAAATCCGTGTTTCATATATTTTTAAACTAAAACATAATTGCTCAAAATAAAGAAATTAAGGGAAACCCCGTTTAAATCAAAATTAGGGATTGAGATGAGGGAATTTGAGTATAAAAGCCATTTTCTACCGGATTTTAGTATTTTATGTATCCTTACACATGGGGGCAAACATAAAATTCTACTTCTGTTTATCAAGATAACATTTAATTATGAACATAAAATAGGCAGTTACTTATGGTTACATTGATGATAACTCATGATTTTCGTTATGATGCCTTTTAGTGATGGAGAGTAAGAGAGAATTCTTTATTTAGTGTTTTAAAAGTTTTATGGTTGTTTTACTATGAATGAACTATGAAATCATAAGATGATCATTTATAGGTTACTTAAAACTTTTTGTATTCTTTATATTAAAAGCATGTAAAGGAAAATCATAATAGCTACTTAACTATAAATATTTATAATTATTTTCATCAGGTAATTATTAGAGACCGATTATGTAATATTGGTAAAGTTAATTTAAGTAATCTATAGAACACATTACAGGTTATTTTTATCAATCTATAGTTTAAGACAAAGTTAGAAATAACTCTCTAACGTAAACAAACTTCACAATCTTCTTAAGTTACCAAAATATGTTCATATACTAAAACAAATCATCGTCTCATTTGTTTAGTCACGTTGATATACTAAAACGAATATCGTCTCCTTGTTTAGTCACCACAACGAGCCATGATACATTCTTTTGAGTATTTGTAATAACAATATGAAATGTGAAAATAAAATAGACAATTGCGATTTAACCCCTCACATTAAGAGGTAATGATCATTTGAGTGTTGAGTCTGTTTTATGATATTAAGTAGTTATTAATAAGCGGAAAAAAATTGTTGAGAAAATAGATATTAAATAAATGAAATATTTATAAAGAAAATAATAAAATATTTAAGAAAATATAAGCAAAAAAATATTTAATTTAGTTACTGATTTGTTATAGTTTTAGCTAAAAGAAGCAAAAATAATTTCAAACAATTACAAAAATTTTGGGCACATACATTTCTGATATGTAGCGTAACCAGTTACCTGGCAAAGTTATACAAAGTCTTCTAAATGTAGATAAGACACAAAGAAATAATGGATCACAAAATATAATACAACGGATCGCAACATATAACACAATACTGAGAAATATAACACAATGTTAAAAAAAAGACACAATAAGACGCAAAAAGATACAATGACACAAATAAAGAAAAGACACAGTGATTTAAACAAAAATTCTAAAATCTAAAACCGAAAAACCAAAAAGTAACCACTTAAAATCTCATATCGTAGAGTTCGACGAGACAGTTCTAATGTCGTTTGAATGAGTTCAATCGGAGTTTGTTTGATACATTTCCTACGACTTATTAGTTTTAGGAGACTATGCATCTGAGCCTTACCCTACTTATTTATTAGGTATAGCATAGTGACAAAAATTAGTAAAAATTTATATAATTATGGTTATATTATTTCAATTTAAATATATTTGTTTACATTAAATTTAAACTTATGACAACTTTCAAAAGATCTTCCTTCTCATTTTAGACTATTTTATTAATTTTTAATTATTTCCCGGTACAAATAAAACATAAACCAGATTGATGTTGTCACATCTACAAAACATATATAAACATATGCAAATAATAAATAAGATATAATATAAATCGCACGAATTGGGAATAAAAGAAAAAAGCTTACATTAATGATATGACAAAAAGATACAATTATATATATATATATATATATATATATATATATATATATATATTTGATAAAGGACGATAAATAATAACTTCATTTTTATAATAATATATAGTTTTTTATTATTTTTTAATATATTATGATAGTTTATTATTATATTTAGTTTTAATAACAGATCTTTTTCTTTTTTTAAAATCATATATTTTCTTTACCATTTTTTATAATTCTTTTTCTTTTTTAGAACTGTAACACCCTAAAAATAGGTTCGGTATTAAACCACGTTAATATTAAGAGCGGGTAAAAGACTGTTAGTGGTAGAGTGAACCCGTAAACACAAGAAAGGGTGTGAAAATCCTTTTCTTGTGTCAAGACTAGGAGACGAATAACCTCCCAGAAATAAAAATAACTAGGAGCAAAATTAATCTAGTTAGTAATATAGAAATAACAATGAAACAATGGGTTGTAGCTCTTAATAAATAAGACCTCAAATATGAGGGACCAATAAGGAAAAGGTTGAAACTTGAATATATAAAAAATAATAACAAAACATCACACACACAAAAGGGGTGTGTGTGTGTAGTGGCCAGGAGCAAGACAAGGGGGTAAACCCTTGTTCTTGCTAAACTACCAAATTGAAGATCAATTCGAGACCCAAATCAGTGCATGAACCCATTTTAACGATCACCTGGACAAGGGAATCATAAGGTATGTCTTAAAAACTAGATTTGGTGAAAGTTGCGATTTGAGACAAGTAGATTACTTGCAATTAGATTGTTGGATGATAATCCAAAGATGAAATTAAGTGTATAAGTATGTTTGATTTCATTAGACTTAAATAAATTATGCACTATTTGATGTAAGATTACTTGTATGTTATTTACAAGTAGATGTTGAAGTGAGTTTTGATTATGTGATGAAATAGACGATACATAAGTGTTCATGATTATCATACTTGTATGTATGTGTAAGATATTTGAACAAATTAGAGGTTCGAATAAATGTTCATAAAGGACTTGAAATGGGTTTTGATGATTAGATGAGATTGATGTTAAACACATGTTAGTAGATGCTTAAAATCATCATGTGTATATGAATGTTTAAAGTATTTGGCTAAGTCTAATGTTTGGGTAAATTCCATATATATGATGCAATGGGTTATTTCATAGTGATGAAACAATCCTAAGTTCTTGCATAAGACTAATAGATTAGCAATCATGTGAACTTGATTTGGGAAACATAACTTAAATGGTGGCCTAAGAATAGCGCTTACCGGGTAATTAACGAAATGCATAAATGATTTGTTAAACTTGTTCGTGGGTTTGTATGAGTAAATAAGCAGTTGACTTTTAAAAGTCAAACTGACCTATAACAAGACCGAATGATAATTTTGATATAAAATCCGTAAGGTGGAATAGTCGTGATAAATAATGACTAATCAACCATCTTGCGAATGATAAATGATAGTTTGACGCTGACAAGCTAGGTGGAGGCTTGGGAGGAAGCGGGTCAAACGGATCAAGTACGCGGAAAAGCACATTAGGATTTCAACGTAAGTAAAGCTTACATCCTTATATAGTAAATCTACTTATGTAATTGACTAATAATAAGCGATTTGGCATTCCCAATGAGATATGAAATACAAGGTTCCGACGTGAATAGATACGGATCGGAACAAGTGAAAATGGTAATAAACAATATTTGATGATAAAAAGGATAATATAGTAATTTAGTCATGTAATGACAAATAAACAAGGAATTCAGAAAAAGTTACCTTATGGTGTAAGCCATAAGGAATAAAAAGAGTAAATGGCAATTCAGTCACGAGTTGACAAATAAATATTAAACTTTGAAATAGACACCTTATGGCGTATGCCATAACGGATCGAACGAATTGAGAAACGGATTAATGGTTGGTAAGTAATACCGTCTCATAATGATAAAATGGTCATTTAGACCAAATGGGTCAAATGGTGTAGTCATCACCACTTGACATTAATATCTAATGAACGCTTGTCGAGTTTTGTGATCACAGGGGAATAACGCATGGTTCGCGTCGCTATTAGTTAGTAATTAATAGTGAAAGGTATTTAAATGGGTCAAAGCTATGACTGAAGCCAGGTAAGTGTGATGGGTCAAACTCTTATTGAGGAGTTTAAGGTCCGAAGAGAGTTAAATGGGACTTGGATGAACACTGGGGTTACCTAACGAGAGGTATGTTTAATAATTTTAATTATAGACATCTCGTTCTTAGGAACATAATGAAAATTTAACAGAATATGAGTTAAGGATATTTGTTTGGTCAAAAATATATATATAAAAGTCGTTTGTCGTAAAGAAGGACCTAAGTTGACCAAAATGCCCTCGTGTGGTAAAACAAGTAAACGAACCTAAGGGTAGCTTAAAAATGAGTTTTTTAATTTAGTAGACTCTTTCGGTAGTGTAAAAGCGAAAAACATAAGTCTTTTAGGTTAATGCCCTTTTAAAGGGTCTTTTTCGTAAAATGTCGAACCGAAGTGTAGAAATTGGATAAAAGAATCTACGATAACAAATCCACCACAAATAAGGTTGTGGTGAAAAATAAATAAATATCTTAGTATGGAAATGTGAAGTAAGGTAAGAGGAAGTGAGATTTAAACTTAAGTGCTTAAATCTCTTAACGGGTCGAAATATATGTACATATGCAATAACCGAGAATGGATGCGTAATTCATAAGAATTACGGATCCGGGTTTTAGATTTCGGGTCAAATATGTAAGAAATCAATTTACGGTCATTTAGAAACAAGTTTCATGAGAAACGGATATAGATTCAATAAGTTACGAAAGTTCTTGTAATAAAAACGGCAAAACGAAAATTTTTGTGATAGCTCATTTTAAGCTACGGTGACCAGCCGTAGCTTACCACAAGAAACCGTTGAATGAAACCAAAATTGAGTTATGCGAAAAAGTCTCTGTAAGCCCCAGATCGTGTTTAAAAGCGCGAGACTTGAAACGGGTCGAACGAACAAGAATAACAATACAACAACAAATTCGCTGCGGAAGACAGTGTTGCCGACGCCCTATCTGGTCGTCGTTGACGCTACATATATAATCCGACGGCTTAAATGACTGTCTACGATAGCAAAGCTTCGACGTGAGTTATCAAGAGACATCGCCGACGAAGCTAATAGCCGTCGCCGACGCCACCTTAAAAATTCAAATTTCTGTTTTGATTTATTTGACTAGCTCGTTAAGTTGTATTTTTCGGTAATTTGTCATAATACTAATATTTAGCAAATTTCCAGTTCAGGGTAATCGCAAGCACTTCCGGATGACGATCAAGGCCGATGAAGAACCGAACACGATCAAAGACCAGGCTTCCGCAAATGGGTTTTTAAATGTTACGGAATTAATTGTTAAAGACATGTCTAGACGTTCTGTGTTGATAAAGTTTTAATAAACTCGAAAAATTATAGTGACGTATATTCGCATTTACATGTTTAAATATAAAATTTTTAATAGTAATTCAGTAAAGTAAGATAGGGTCTTACAAGAACATATATTAGTTTATCGATTAATTTGATAGTTTTTTAATAATTTACGTTTATAACTTTTTTCTAAAAACTTAAGTACGTAGTTGTGCTTGATTTTTTCATTGACATTTCGTTATAAGTTTTTGTTAAAAATGAAGTTGCATTCATAAATTGGTACGATTATAAACCAAACCGTTCTAATGGTTTGAATTTTTAAACAACATGCTTTATTTTTAAATCACGTTTATTTTACATTATCATTTGCTCAGTTTCGCCGAAACACACGACGTAAAAATCTAGTAAAATTAACCAATGGGTCGGTGTTGATTCCTTTTGTTCGGAATTGGTGTGGTTTGTTACGTTACCGGTATGGTACCGTCACTTGTATAGTATAGGGAATCAAAAAAATAGTTACGTTTTTTACAAAGTTTATATCAAAATGTCAAGGAAAAAAATTAATTCAATTGCGTATTAGATCTTTATTTTTTTTTAAACTAACGAAAATAGAAGAACCAAACTAGTAATAACTTTAATACTTAAAAGCGTGTAATTATAGTAGAGGGGTGAAAATCTGAATTAAAAATAAATTATATTTATTTCATTATTCACTCAGTTGGTTTTTGGTATTAGGTTGATAGACAAATGTTCACATATGTTTGTAAGTAGAGAATAATTTCACACCCATCCAAAATAATTACCAAAAATGCGAAACAATAAGACTATATTATGGTGTTAAATAGGTTATATTCGATGTGCAGAATCAGATTGACGCAATGAACATAACATGTGTAGTGCGCTATTGTTTTGATAATTACTGGCATCGTACAAACTAAAAACTGAAGTGACGTTGACCAAATGGCCGTCGCATCCCTGTTGCAACGCGTGGGTTGAACTCACCAGTTTATATTAAATAATATCAGGTCCGGGTTGTGTCAAAATCACTTACGCGACTAAACATTCTCTGTTTTTCTAAGATAACTTTGTTTTCGTTAAAATTTGGAATGTTCATATAATAATGAAAACTACGCATTTTGGTTTTTTAAACTTCTTTAAGAAAAGTGAAATCAGATGTCAATGAATTGTTATAAATACAAATTTAAAAAATAAACAGACAAGTAAAGCCCATGAATTGGTTGAATAAATTTAACTGTATGAAAAGAAACTTAAAAAAGCCTCAAAGCCAGTGACTGCAAGTCTAGTCTGCAACCACGTTTATACCCCACACCCTGCTCATGGACCAGCGACGCGGTGTTTCGTGGGTGTGTTGCCTACGTGTCTGAGCCCCTCTTACACCCACATACATAATATGTCTACATTGTACTTAGCATATATAATGTAATATATATTGCTACTCTTTTAATGAATTTTATATCATGTTAACTAATGACTGCACACTTTTACCATGCAATGTCAGCCCCTGCCGGTGATTCCTTAAGGAAAAAAGTTTAAAAAACATTATTTGTATTGTTTTGACAAAGTACATAAGACACAAGACAACACATGCACTTATAAATTCAATATTAAGTGATCGAAGAGCCAGTGGAAAAACCTAGACACCAAAAGGCCACATCACCAATATAAAATGATAATTTTTTTAATGGCGAAACTTCTACAGATTAGTAGAGAAAAAAGGGCCAACAAGTAATTGAGACCTGACTTACAAGATAATGTCACGAAGGGATTCACCTTTCTCAATTAATGTTACAAAATTTAGATCTACTAGAAATAAAAAGAGAAAGAGTTTTCTTTAACCAAATCCGCCATTCTATTGAAACGAATGTGCCGATTGTTGAAGGTTTTCTCATGTCTCGCTTTTCAAATTTCTCAAGCCGTAACTTACAAAATGGCTCCAATGAGTTTCTTCCAAGTCCTTGATCTGACCATCACCGAAGCTGCGTCTAACAACCCTTTGATAGAAGAGACGTGATCTGGAAGTTGCAACTTCAACCAGGTGAAAACCACCCACATTTTCCTCTATGAGACACATCTTGGGCACAAAAGGTTCAAACACAAACCCTCTAATCGAAAGCCCCATTTTTGACGGTATCTGGTCAATGCAAGCTCTCCAACAAAAGATATTGATTTTTGGGAATCACTTTTTTTTGCTCTCAACCCGGCAGCCGTAAGAGGATTTGACTCGTCAGCTTTCCAAACCCAATTATACAGCCAATTAGAAATCAATATACCTGATAGAAATTGTTGTAAATCAGCTAACTAACGGTGCACTTCCAGGCTTGATTCCGGCTCCTGAGACCATCCCCATAACTAGTGTGTCGGGTTATGTCACACCCCAACCGATGGCAAAAACATCGAAGTGAGACAAAATAGAGATTGTTCAACACTTCATAACGACTATTGTGACAATAGTTTAAGGGGAATGATTTAGAGAAAACGATTGGAAGTGTGAAAGCGGTGAGAACGTCTCTCATCCGTTGGATCAAAACAATATATGGATTAGATTGGCGCAGTGGCGTTTTCGTAAATAACATCAACATTATTACGTTGACGCGCTTCATTAAGGATAATAGGGTCTTTTGACTTCTCTAAAATAAAACGCCAAACTCAGGTGTAAAACGCCATCTTTATCTAAAACGCCAAACTCAAGCATAAAACACCATCTTTATCTAAAACGCCAAAAAATAATGATGGGACGCGTTACAGTATTAACAGAAAAAGCTGATCAGACAGTAACTGAAACTTTATTACTAACATTTATTATAAAAAATTTCCGCCTAAACTACGCGCCAAATACATCATTATATAAATGATGTTAACATCCCTTCCATTGATCATACTTAGAAAACGCCATCTTTAACCAAAACGCCAAAATTGAAAAAAAATCACAAAAAAGAACAAATGGCAAACATCGTACTAGAATCAATAAATTCGTAATCGTGTTTGACAACAGAAAAAGAGTGTTTGTGAAAACCGACCAAGCCATACTAAACTTGGACGAAAAAGTGTAAAGGGGGATCCTAACACTTGGCATTCCTCACGCAAATGTCTCACAACTATCTCAGCGTCATATTCCCCTATAAACAAGTTAATTTGCCTTTTGTAGTTCTTAAAATCAACTTTACTTGCACTCACGTCTTCAAAACCACCAAAACAAGTCTTCATAACATTAAACGCCTTAACCGGTCACAAATTCAACTTAGACATGCTATGTATAACATGCTTCTGGAGCTGAGTGAGGTGTCGTTCAGACGGGAGAAAATGCTTATTAGGCTGTTCAACAAAACCATGGTTGTGCTCCTTAACAAACTTATAGACCTTCCATGATCCAGCCTTAAATATTACACATAATTATGCTCCAAAACCAGTCCTCTTTGTAAAATTGGATCGCACAATCCTTTCCTTTTGATTAGGGTCCAATGTATCAACCTTCCCGTCCTTACATACCCCAGATCTCGTACACATGTAATATTTAATATGTCTTTCTCCTTTAGCGTTTTTCTTTTCAGTTCGTCTCCTAACAGAAAAACCACAAGTCGTCGCATACATAAGATACATTGAATAACAATCATCTAGGCTTAGGAATATCATGTCTATTTTTGGCTTTATCTCTTCACCAACGTCGGGAATGATAAATGGAGAACCAATTTTCGAAGAAACACCCTAATCTAAAAAACATTATCGATAAAAACGCAATTTTGGACGAAATTTCTAAAAGTATGGGAGACTGTAACATCCGCCAAAAACGGGTATCCAGAAGTTCGACCCACTTTGAAATCCGGATCCTAACCTTAAACATCGGAAATTTTCGCGAAATAAATAACCGTTGAAAGATTTTACTCTTAAATTTAAATTCATTTATCGATTTATTTGTTTATTAATTTAATTTAATTAATATCACAATTAAAATCAGTAATACTATTTAGTTAGTTTTTTTAGGTTTTAAAGTGAGTTTTAAGGTAATATGAGTTGGTAGCCAAGTTAGTTTGATAGTAGAGTTAAGGGGGTCTGATTTGTAACATTTCAAAACTTTAAATTTAAAAAAAAAATATAACATAGTGGACCAGGGATTCGAACCGGGTCTCGCCAATAAACGAAACAATTGAGCCACTCCTCCACATCAAACCTTTGTTAAAATTTCCATTTCCAAAATCCTTAAACACTTCCTTTTGAATTACCTTTATCTCCCAAATGTTAAATAGCTAAACGGGTACCTCCTAATTTCGGGACGAAATTTCCAAAAGTATGGGAGACTGTAACATTCGTAAAAAAAATGAATCCTAAAACCCGACCCGTTTTTGTAACTCGATCCGTTTTCATATTCCACGTAATTTTGTTTAATGTTTAAGCAATAAAATGTCTTTGATTCTATGTTTTGATCATACATGTTATCACATCTGGTGATTTATAGTCTTATACATGTTTTAGACAACCTTGTAAATTCATTTCCATGTATTTTGAAGCAACCCTCCATATCTCAAGGTCTAAAACTAAGGTTTTCCTTAAGTTAATCAAAAACTTTGGAGACCTCGTGAGCATATCTAACACATCACATCCTAACCTTCTTATCATTCAAACTTCATTATATACATGCCTGTCATAGGACATTGTGTTTTGGAGAGTTTAGATGTAAATGATCGCAAGTAAAAAGCTCTACATGTCGTATTCTTAGTTTTGTCATAAGATGACTTTCAGGTGACTTTCTTGCTAACCTTTCTCCATCCTTGAGCTATCATTTGTCACACCCCGACCCGCAGCGGAAAAGGTGATCGGGGCATAATTGGGTTATCATCAAAGCTCATGACATTTATTATATGTTTCATATTCATTAATACAATTTAATGGAAATTTACAATAAATGATACAACATGTTCTAACTATCAGTCTAAGCTTCTTGTTTCTCTTCTAAGGCATATCCTATGTTTTCCTTGCTTCAACCTGTCCACCTGTATCATGTGTAAAAAGGTTTTTGGATCAACATAATGTTGGCGAGTGAATCCTATGGAAAAACATTTGAACGAGTTTATCCAATTGATTATAAATAATGTGCATACCTCATATGAGTAAATGTAGACGTAAATTTATTCACACAACACATAATATTGAATATTGAACTTACAAACACCAAATGATTGTTTTGAGGCACGCGTTGTTCGACTCGTCTCCCACGAGGAACTGATGGGCCTAATGAATGAGTTTTGAGGCACGCGTTGTTCTTACGAACTGATGGGCCTAATGTATGAGTTTTGAGGCACGCGTTGTTCTCGTCTCACACGAGGAACTGATGGGCCTAATAAATGAGTTTTAAGGCACGCGTTGTTCTCACGAACTGATGGGCCTAATGTATGAGTTTTGAGGCACGCGTTGTTCTCGTCTCACACGAGGAACTGATGGGCCTAATAAATGAGTTTTAAGGCACGCGTTGTTCTCGTCTCCCACGAGGAACTGATGGGCCTAAATAATTTGCATACAACTTTGACAATATGTAATATATCACAACCAATAATAGTTACATTCTAATTTAGTTCATATAATGGTATAGCACAAATTTGCATAAGAGAATTAGTTTAAACGACACATGATACACCCCAAAACATGAATAAAAGGGGAGTTTGTAAGAATTCACTCACATTGGGTGCGTTCGGTTGATGAGGTTGAATGTACGCGAAATGGTGTTAACCACGAGTGAAATTAACCTAGATAAATCGCATTATGGTTTGGTAAGTAAACGGGTTTTATCAATCTATTTTAGTAGGATTGTTGGGTGTATTTTTGTGAGTTTGTGGCTATTTTCTAACCTTAAAAATGTTATTTTTAAGTATTTTTAATTGATTTTTAATTAAAATAATTAAATAAAAATAAATAAAAAAATGTTTTATTTATGCTACAGTTGACTTTTGACCGTTGACTTTGACTAGCGTTGACCGGTTCGAAGGCATATTGTTGTGCGCCGGGTGAGGCTCGAATCCGAGACCTCCCGTACGCGTGCACGCAGCTCTACCAACTGAGCTACGTGTCTAACCCGTCATATATCCGATTTTAATTACCTATATACATTAATTAGATTTAAACAGAAATCACTTTATTTTAAAAATGAATTAAATCACAAGACCGGTGCGCTCCACAGGTCTCGAACCCGGGACCTGTGGGTTAGCGGACACACACTCCACCGCTGGACTGTGTGTCGCACTTGATTATAAACTCAGTTATCAATATACTTAACATATACCCAAAACACTCCGGTTCAGTTTTGCGAAAAAAGGGATTTTTATCAAGGCGGCGTGTGAGGGACAATACTCGAACTCGTGACCTTAGCTTTAAAAGTGCACACAGTCCACCGCTGGACTGTGTGTCTAACCCGTTAAATAACTTGATTTTAATTATACTAAACCATTACCGTAACGTCGTCTTCTTCACTGGTTTTCACCGGAAGTGACGACTGACGGATTCGAATGTTGATTCAAGTTTCTTTAGTGTTTTATGATCAATTACAGTCGAGATAAAAGTAAAAAGGGAAGGAATTAGGCGTGAGATGTACCGGCTGTTTCTCCTCTGTTTTCCGGCAGAACTCCGGTGGCAGCAAGTTCTTCCGGCGACGAGTCCCTTGCAGCAGAGAGTCTTCCGAAAGGTTACAAAGGTTGTGGGTGACTTCGGTGAAAGTTTAGGGGGTTCAGTAAGCTCAGAGATTACTGATACGGTTTTCCGGCGAAGTATCAAGTATTTCCGGCGAGTGATTTTTCGCCGAGAAAAGGTGCGATTTGAGTGTGAAAGGTTTCTGGCGAGTTGAGGGTGTATTTATAGGGTAGTATTGAGATGAATGGGGTCTGAATTCGGTCTCAATTCAAAGTCAGCCGTTCTCCGGCGGTTACAGCTGATGTCGCGGTTTCAGACGTCGGTTATAACCGTTGTGAGAGTTAATTCTACGGTTAATTTGAGCGAAAACGTAATTAAACGGCGAAGTCGTCGGGATTTCCGACGACTGCTATTTTGGGCGCAAATTACTGAATTTGATTACCGAACTTTAATATATGAATTAATTGATTCCTTTATTCATCAGAAAATCAAAGTGGCGGAGCGGTTGTTCGGTTAAGTGATAAGTCATTGTTGAGCCGGCTATTGACCCGAGTTCGAAACCCGGCAAAAGTAAAACATTTTTATTTTGATATTTTTGACAGATTTTCAAAAACTAAATACATATCACCGCATAATATTTGATTACGGATCGTTTAAAATTATTTTGGGCATTTAATTCGCAACGAAAAATTTGACTGACTGTTCGGTTGATAAACGGAGCGGGTTTGGTAAATCTGTTTTTTTACGGATGTTACAGTATCCCCTGCTTTTTAGAAATTTCGTCCCGAAATTTAAATAGTGATATATTTGACTAAAAAAAAAATGATGATGTTTAGTTTTGACAGTTACATACTTAGAAGAAATAAGGGTTTAAGTTTTTGTTTGAGGCGGTAACGTTCCTTGTAAAGGTTAAGTATCCTAATACAGGAATCGCTTTTTGTTGCCTACTGTATAAGTATTGTTAAGCAGGAATGATTTGCTAAAATGATATCATGCATAAGAGTTTAGATATGTTTGGAAAAGTATGGTTATATCCTAAAGCAAAACTTCCAATACTACAATCTACACAATATAACCACAACAACTAACAATTGTATCCACATTCTGATAGCATATATGTTTGAATGGTGATGGTTCCTCTCTCGTTTGTTATGATGGAGAGGTTAGTTTATGTAGAAATGGAACACAATCCAATTTCTTTAAATAGTGAGATGATGTAATTGTAACACAAATTTCAACCAAGGCAATACTAAATCCTACATGGAACTTCTCATAACCGCCTGATAACGCCTCTGATCCTTTGGCAAGAATACTTATATATAGGAAGTACCAGCGGCGTATCCACCATATTCTTGTCAAATTTTCATTGGTTTTATCAGTGAATTATGATTAGTCCTATAACTCTACAACTAATACAACAAACATAAAAATACTGAAATGATATATATCTGTGCGATCAAGGCTCAATCAAACGGAGCCGATCGTATTGTATGTATTGAGAATGAAATTGTCTGTGTGCTCAAGGCTCAATCAAACGGAGCCGAGCTTATTGCATGTATTGAAAATGAAATTGTCTGTGTGCTCAAGGCTCAATCAAACGGAGCCGAGCTTATTGCATGTATTGAAAATGAATAACTTAATCACACAAACAACCTATGCATGGAACCTCTCATAACCGCCTGATAATGCCTCCGATCATTTGACAAGAATACTTATATATAGGAAGTACCAGCGGCGTATCCACCATATTCTTGTCAAATTCTCATTGACTTTATCCGCAAGTTATGATTAGTTCTATGCGACTCTACTACATAAACAAACACAACAACCAGCGCTTGAGTCTTAATTCTGATAGTATCCGTGTTTGACAAAACCTCTCTCGTTTAATATGATGGAGAGGTTAGTCTATGCAGAAGTGAGACACAACTCAACTTCTTTAAATGATGAAACTGAGATATGTCGTGAAGTATGATGATATGAATATTAAATCAATGAGTATAAAACAAACTGAACTAGTAATTTGCATTAAAATTCTTGGAAAAATTCCAATTGAGATACGTGAAAATTGAGATAACATAGAGAAAAACATAAAAACTAAGTGGTTGGAGTTGAATCTTGATTCTTGGTGAGAGAAGACTAGTTAAGTGGTTGGTTTGGTCCGTTAATATCTTCAACAGGATTGGCGTTGATGTTATAAACTCTTCCTCTTGCTGGCGGTGGAGCTGGGTTTGCTTGGTTTGCTTGGTTAACTGGGTTTGCTTGAGCTTGGGCGTTTATGATGTTAACCAAACGAGGGCACGTGTTTCTAAAATGGGTAGGGTCGCCACAATTGAAACAAGCTCGAACATATGGGTACATGGGGTATTGAGGTTGTTGATATGTTTGGATCATGGGTTGAGTAGGGGTTGAGGTTTGGTTTTGAGGGGTGCGGCAAACGTTGCTCAAATGACCGTAGCGTCCACAATTCGCACATAGTCGACAGGGTAAGGTAGATGGATGGTGATAGAAACAGGTGTTGCATTGAGGGTGAGGTCCAATGTAAGGTTTCTTGTTTGGGTAAGTTGAGTTGGGTGCTACTTGAGCGTTTGGGATAGTTTGAGGAGGTACAACTTGTGAAGCTGGTTGGTTACGTTGGGTGACGGCGAAGATTTGCCCATCACGTTTTCTCTTAGAAGTAGGTGGTGTAAAGGATTCGGTTCGGGTGTGGTTTGAGGTTTCGGTTGATGCTTTATCCTTCTTCTTTTCCTCTTTGAAATCTTTGTTTCGTATTCGGTTCTCAGTGAGCGCGGTTGCTAGCTCCATTGCTGCTTCCAAAGTTGCAGGCGAGGTACTTATTACAGAGTCTTGAATCTTTGATGGAAGACCACGAATGTAGTGCTCGATCAAACGGTAGAGGGGAGTAAACAAATTGGGAACCATTTGATTTAACTCAAGGAATCTCTTGTTGTATGTGGTGTGGTCGCCTTCCTTTTGTTTTAAAGCATGAAACTCATCCTCCAATTTCTCGATTTCACTTCTTGGGCAAAACCGTCTTGTCATGATTCCCTTCAACTCTTCCCAAGTCAAGGTCATAGTTTCTTCAACACCACGTTTGGTCTTCTCTGTATTCCACCATGTGAGTGCCGTTCCAAGTAAGCGACCGGTAGCATAACGCACTTTGCGATCATCGGGGCAATCGCAATTTAGAAAAGTGTTCTCCATTTCTTCGAACCAATGGAGGAGAGCGGTGACACCTTCAGTACCTTCGTATTTTGGAGGATCGCAGGATTTGAAATGTTTGTAGGTGCATTTAGTGACTGAAGGATTGATAGTGTTTTGATCTTCTTGTTGGGTTGGGTTAACGGAATTAGCGGTAAGGGCTTGTTGAACTTGTACTACGATGTTTGGTATTACGGTCGCCATTTGCTGAGCGATTTGGGTAGCCATGCGTTTACGGGCTTTTCCTGCTCTCATTTTCCTACGAGCGAGGCTAGAAGACATCTACAAGGAATACATGTCAAGAGTATGAGTTGGATGCCTTTGGGATCGGGGGTCGAGTTTGGGAATGAACGTTCATAAAATAAATATAGAAAAATAAATCTACTACATCCATAGGATGTCTTGGGTTTTGCTTGCTGTTAGGCCCTTCATGCCGCCATACTTTACCTGTGTAATCATGTGGGCCCCCATGAATACCGGTTTTTCATATGGTTCGCACGGTTTCTGCCTGGTTGCGTACACGAAAACCCGGAGAAAATCGAGAAATATGTATACAACGTGTGATGTTCGGAATGTGCCCCGGCATGGACACGGTGACATCTCAAAGTGAGGTTAATTCGAACGACGTTTGGTGTGGCATGCTTTGGCCTAATAGGTCCGTCGTACTCTCATCGTTAGTCCCCAGGTAGGCAAACTGGTCCGTTATTTTGGATTTATACGAATGCCAACCTAGACAGGACGTCCCGACTACCGGTACTTGTACCCTTCCGGTTACTACATGCCCGTCGCAGAACTTACTTAGATGGGATTTGAAAATAGCACAAAATCTTTGGATAATGAGAGTATGAAAATAAACTGAACACATGAACATCGATATATGTATAATGAATATGTATATATGTATAATGAATATGTATATAAGCATGTATGTTTGACTGAAATGTAAGCAAATATGAAATAAATAAATATCACAAGTTTGTATGTAACCACCTAATCAATTAAAATTTTGGCAGACTATAGTATAGGCTCTAAGGGTCTAATAACCTATCCTATATCCCTATAGTCATGGCTCTGATACCAATCTGTCACACCCCGACCCGCAGCGGAAAAGGTGATCGGGGCATAATTGGGTTATCATCAAAGCTCATGACATTTATTATATGTTTCATATTCATTAATACAATTTAATGGAAATTTACAATAAATGATACAACATGTTCTAACTATCAGTCTAAGCTTCTTGTTTCTCTTCTAAGGCATATCCTATGTTTTCCTTGCTTCAACCTGTCCACCTGTATCATGTGTAAAAAGGTTTTTGGATCAACATAATGTTGGCGAGTGAATCCTATGGAAAAACATTTGAACGAGTTTATCCAATTGATTATAAATAATGTGCATACCTCATATGAGTAAATGTAGATGTAAATTTATTCACACAACACATAATATTGAATATTGAACTAACAAACACCAAATGATTGTTTTGAGGCACGCGTTGTTCGACTCGTCTCCCACGAGGAACTGATGGGCCTAATGAATGAGTTTTGAGGCACGCGTTGTTCTTACGAACTGATGGGCCTAATGTATGAGTTTTGAGGCACGCGTTGTTCTCGTCTCACACGAGGAACTGATGGGCCTAATAAATGAGTTTTAAGGCACGCGTTGTTCTCACGAACTGATGGGCCTAATGTATGAGTTTTGAGGCACGCGTTGTTCTCGTCTCACACGAGGAACTGATGGGCCTAATAAATGAGTTTTAAGGCACGCGTTGTTCTCGTCTCCCACGAGGAACTGATGGGCCTAAATAATTTGCATACAACTTTGACAATATGTAATATATCACAACCAATAATAGTTACATTCTAATTTAGTTCATATAATGGTATAGCACAAATTTGCATAAGAGAATTAGTTTAAACGACACATGATACACCCCAAAACATGAATAAAAGGGGAGTTTGTAAGAATTCACTCACATTGGGTGCGTTCGGTTGATGAGGTTGAATGTACGCGAAATGGTGTTAACCACGAGTGAAATTAACATAGATAAATCGCATTATGGTTTGGTAAGTAAACGGGTTTTATCAATCTATTTTAGTAGGATTGTTGGGTGTATTTTTGTGAGTTTGTGGCTATTTTCTAACCTTAAAAATGTTATTTTTAAGTATTTTTAATTGATTTTTAATTAAAATAATTAAATAAAAATAAATAAAAAAATATTTTATTTATGCTACAGTTGACTTTTGACCGTTGACTTTGACTAGCGTTGACCGGTTCGAAGGCATATTGTTGTGCGCCGGGTGAGGCTCGAACCCGAGACCTCCCGTACGCGTGCACGCAGCTCTACCAACTGAGCTACGTGTCTAACCCGTCATATATCCGATTTTAATTACCTATATACATTAATTAGATTTAAACAGAAATCACTTTATTTTAAAAATGAATTAAATCACAAGACCGGTGCGCTCCACAGGTCTCGAACCCGGGACCTGTGGGTTAGCGGACACACACTCCACCGCTGGACTGTGTGTCGCACTTGATTATAAACTCAGTTATCAATATACTTAACATATACCCAAAACAATCCGGTTCAGTTTTGCGAAAAAAGGGATTTTTATCAAGGCGGCGTGTGAGGGACAATACTCGAACTCGTGACCTTAGCTTTAAAAGTGCACACAGTCCACCGCTGGACTGTGTGTCTAACCCGTTAAATAACTTGATTTTAATTATACTAAACCATTACCGTAACGTCGTCTTCTTCACTGGTTTTCACCGGAAGTGACGACTGAGGGATTCGAATGTTGATTCAAGTTTCTTTAGTGTTTTATGATCAATTACAGTCGAGATAAAAGTAAAAAGGGAAGGAATTAGGCGTGAGATGTACCGGCTGTTTCTCCTCTGTTTTCCGGCAGAACTCCGGTGGCAGCAAGTTCTTCCGGCGACGAGTCCCTTGCAGCAGAGAGTCTTCCGAAAGGTTACAAAGGTTGTGGGTGACTTCGGTGAAAGTTTAGGGGGTTCAGTAAGCTCAGAGATTACTGATACGGTTTTCCGGCGAGTGATTTTCGCCGAGAAAAGGTGCGATTTGAGTGTGAAAGGTTTCTGGCGAGTTGAGGGTGTATTTATAGGGTAGTATTGAGATGAATGGGGTCTGAATTCGGTCTCAATTCGAAGTCAGCCGTTCTCCGGCGGTTACAGCTGATGTCGCGGTTTCAGACGTCGGTTATAACCGTTGTGAGAGTTAATTCTACGGTTAATTTGAGCGAAAACGTAATTAAACGGCGAAGTCGTCGGGATTTCCGACGACTGCTATTTTGGGCGCAAATTACTGAATTTGATTACCGAACTTTAATATATGAATTAATTGATTCCTTTATTCATCAGAAAATCAAAGTGGCGGAGCGGTTGTTCGGTTAAGTGATAAGTCATTGTTGAGCCGGCTATTGACCCAAGTTCGAAACCCGGCAAAAGTAAAACATTTTTATTTTGATATTTTTGACAGATTTTCAAAAACTAAATACATATCACCGCATAATATTTGATTACGGATCGTTTAAAATTATTTTGGGCATTTAATTCGCAACGAAAAATTTGACTGACTGTTCGGTTGATAAACGGAGCGGGTTTGGTAAATCCGTTTTTTTTACGGATGTTACATCATTCTGGTCCATTCAAAGCTCCAAGATATACTTGGTATACTAAGGATCAAGTAGGTTCAAATGGTGCATAAAACTGAGCTCCAGCGTAACAGGAATCACAAACACAAGTTTTAGAACATAACCCTCGACCCGCATCAAGATCCAAGGTTCAACCCTAATTCTCGACACCATGGATGTTTGATTACACTCTTCCATATGCGTACTCTGAAAATAATGAACGTAGGCGAAAACCATGCGCAAAACAGAGTTATAACGAAGCGGGAATGGCGAAAACAAGTTTGGTGTTTGTTGCTGATTTGAAAGACACGAAAATATTGTTTTAAATTCATCCCACATCGCCCCAATCAGCATTTTGTGCTCACTTTCATACCTATAAATACCATTGCTTGGTTCTTTATAGCTTGCAACTCCTAGTTTGAGTATAAACAAGTGGAATAACCAAATTTGGTGGTTCCACAAGCACAATACCCCTTTGGGTGTTGTGTGTAGTAGTTTTTATTTCCGCTTTCGACGAGGAGGTGCTGCCCTTCAAGCTTTTCTCATTTTGTAAAGTTCTTCTTCGAGGTAATCTTCTTTTCTTTTTTTTAATATTCATTTATTTATTTTTTTCTTAGTTTAATTAGTTTAGTTTATGTTCTTAGTTAAGGAGCATTAGGCTCGTTAAGGTAGCCTAGTTTAGGCTCGCCTTTAGGCTTGTCGTAGCTTTGTAGAGGCTCGTTAGGCTCAACTAGTCTAACATATCATGTTCGTTCATTTAGCTATGCATAGCATAACGTTTACTTTTTTTTTCTTGTTGCATTCGTTTGTCTAGCTTAAATCACGCTTATCAATTGATTTTCTCCTTATTCTCGTGCGGTTTTTCACTAAGGATTAAAAACGCAAACACTGTGAGTGAATCCTTACAAATTCCCCTTTTTATTCATGTTTGGGTGTATCATGTGTCATTTCATACATTTCGTTTATTCAAACACTTGTGTATTACCATTATATGATCTAACGTGTGATGTAAATGTTATTTGTTGTATTATGTGTTTACATTTTTGTCAGTTGCGTGCAAATCATTCACATTAGGCCCATCAGTTCCTCGTTGGAGACGAGTTGAGCATCAGGTGCCTCATTAAATCGGCTCCATTTGATTGAGCCTTGATCTCATTGTTCATCATTTGTCATGCTTGTGTGTGCATTGATTGATTATACGTGTTTTGTGGTTAGATTTACATATGCGTTTACTCATATTTGGTCTATACATTTTTACTTAAATAACCAATACAACTAATTCGTTTAAATGTTTAAATAAGATTCACTCGCCAACATTTGTTGACTCAAAACCCTATTTTTTACACATGATACAGGTGGACAGGTTGAAGCAAGGAACACATAGGAAATTGCCTTAGAAGAAATATAAAGAGTTCATGAATATAGTTGATCGTTGAAAATTTTCCTTTAAATTGGAAATAATAAATATGAAACTTTATTATAGTAAATGTCATGAGCTTTGATGAAAACCCAATCATGCCCCGACTACCATTTCCGCTACGGGTCAGGGTGTGACAGATTGGTATCAAAGCTTTTGACTATAGGGATATAGGATATGTTATTAGACCCTTAGAGCCTATACTGTAGTCAATTAGATTTTAAATGCTTATATGGTTACATGCAAACTCATGATGTTTATTTGTTTCATATTTGTTGCACACACAAATGCATGCAAACACTTCCACTATCATTTTGTGTGATACTTAATGAGTTATACATACTGTCAAAAATAACATGCTTACATATATGTTCATCACACACGTTTCAATTCTCACATATTCAAATCATTCTCATATTTTCTTTATTCAAGATTTTGTGGTGTTTTCGTTTTTCAATCTCATCAAAGTAAGTTCTACGACGGGCATGTAGTAAGTGGAAGGGTACGAGTACCGGTAGTCGAAACGTCCTGTCTAGGTTGGTATTCGTATAAATCCCATATAACGGATTAGTTTGCCTACCTGGGGACTAACGATGAGAGTACGAAGGACCTATTAGGCCAAAACATGCCACACAAAACGTCGTCCGAACTAACTCCACTTTGAGTTGTCACTGTGTCTACACCTGGACACTCTCCGACTTTATACCTTGCAATCATGTTTTACGATTTTCATTCGGGTAGCGCGAGTGTTAACAGGCCAACACCAATGTGAACCCTACCAGAGCCCAGTAGTCATGGGGGCCCACATGAATACCAAGGCCAAGTATGGGGACATATGGGGGCCCAAACATGAGCAAAGCCCAAGACATCCTATGGATGTAGCAAATTTATTTATTTTTCATTTGTTTTTTGGATGTTCATTTTATACGACACATGACACTATATGTCAAACTCATACTCTCGATACGTATTCCTTGTAGATGTCATCTAGTCACTCTCGTAGAGGTAGGAGATCAGGAAAATCCCGTGA